>CM032877.1:27131560-28331560 GCA_019176425.1 Megalops atlanticus | reverse complement strand
GTGATGCACAACAATCTGGGTAACAACAGTCAATGGTGGACGCCAAGTCCCTGCTTCTCTCCCTGTTTTCACCATTAGGACTCTCGCCCTATGGAGACCGATGCCCAGAGCACAGAAGCCTCAAAATGCGCGATCATCAACAACACCAACTGAATCTGCCCATCTTCTGCGCAGATGGAGGTGCAATTTGCCAGGAAGGAGGATGTACAAGCCAGGAATGGACAGCAGGCCCACAGAATGGAAGAACAATCTTTGGCATGTCTGCCTTTCAGAAATAACTATCATCAGTTCTTGGAGCCAATCACCATTGTTTCAGATACACCTGGACCATGCAACACGGGCTCTGGTAAGACTGAGCAGGGTCAGGAGCAAACCTCAAACATGAATATACTGGCACTTCACCACTAAATTTGACCAATGTTTCAATAGCAAAAGACCTTAGGAGTATTTCAACCCAGACAAGCTTTTTTCTGTGACTTAATTTCTGAGAAAGGACAGTATGTTGTGTGGACAGTATATTGCCCCCAGCCACTATAGTAACTAACATCATCCACCTCTGAAATGTAAAAGCTTGGATCCAAACCAAGCCTGCAAGCCAGTAAGAATGTTACAATGTACTGTTACATTTAGTGTTAAACCCTTTTAAATCACAACATACAAGGGAGGTTGTATTGAAGAGTAAATTAAGTTAATTGGGTAGTAACTGAGGACCTGGGACGTGCATGTTTTGGAGCTGCTGCCAGTGGAACTGACCTGGAGGATGCGTTTGATGCGCTGTCTCTGCGGGTTGTCGCCCTCTTCGCTGTCCAGCTGCCGGTGCGGGTAACAGATAAGCTGCAGCAGCCGCTGCGCCTGGATGTTGACCAGCACAGGGTCCTGCAGGGCGCTGCTGTCCTCGGAGAGGGACTTCAGACACCGCTCACCCACCCACTCCTGAGAGACAGAGAGCGTGACAGAGAGAGGGGGAGCCACAGAGACAGTGTGAGAGAGATACAGACCGAGGTAGGGAGTGTTCCAGAAAGCAACAGAGCAATGACGAGACGGAGAGATGGAGGAAGTGAGGGGGTGTGAGTGAGGGAGAGCAATAGTGAGAGGTAAAGAGAGACAAAGAGGGTCGCAGAAAGAGGGAAAGCAATAGAAGAGAGAGGGAGAGCAATAGAGATAGTAATAAAGAAAGAGGTAGAAAGTGTTCCAGAGTGAGATGTAGTGATAAAGAGGTGGAGAGATGGAGGAAGGGAGGGTGAGAGTGAGACAGCGATAAAGAGAATGATAAAGACAGAGGTAGAAAGAGTGTTCCAGAGTGAGAGAGAGACAGAGAGAGAGTGAAAGGGGAGCAGGATCATCTGGACCATACAGCTTAATGCTACTGCATTGCCTGTGGACTACATCTAACACCAACGGTTCAATGACCACGAATGAAAAGAATATACAGCTTCTACGGAAAACAATCCAAAAATACTGTTGCTCAGTTTCATCTTCATTTAAGCTTTGAATTGGGAAATGTAAGAATACCCAAATTTCACTTAAAGAAAACCTTCCCTGCCCTACTCCCAGCCTAAAACTAGAGAGCAAATGTGAGTGAAACTGTGATGCATTTAGTATGCTGTAGTCATCAGATGTATAGTCATCTGGGGAGGCATTATTTGCACAATATCCACAATTTTTCCAACATGTATTATTTTCACATGTAAATTAGTTACTGTCACTGCACTTAGAGTTTTCATTTTTGGTGCAATGGTGTCTGCACATTTTTCTCTTGATGCAATGGTCTCCAACTGAGGGATAATTCATAACACAGATCATATTTGATCACTTGGAAATCCGGGCATACTGATAAATAATGTGTTCATTCAGGCAGTACAAACTGTTCAAACATTCTGGGAAATGCCTTAAAACAGGGTATGAATATAGTCCCTCTTTCATGAGTGAACCAGATGTGTGAGAGACCACAGCCAGGAGAGGGGGAGGTGCTTTGGTGCAATAGAGTGCTGAAAAATATCACGCACAGAGTTTATTCTCAGCTGTAGGAGTGAAGAGAAGCCAGCTGAAACACTCTGTATGTACACTTCAACCAAGTACACAGTGTACCTTATGGACTGTGCCTCTGAGTAGTTTTACTGCACCCTTCTACCAAATCAGTTCTTCATCACACAATGCAATGTCATCCAGCACAATGAAGGTGATACCAAACTCATATGTCATGGATGAATGATGAATGATATGACTGTAAAAAAACAGAAGATATATAGGTCTTAATGTGGCACTTGGAACTAAGAAAGCAGAATCAGCACAGATCGTCCTGTCGGTAGGCCCAGGGCTCTAGTCCTTACCTGCTGGCAGATGCTCTTCAGCACATACTTGGCGTATGCATCCAAACTAGCAGTTTCTATAGAGACCGTGCGTCCACCGGGCTTTTTGGAGCCAACGTCATCCTCTCCAATGTCGTCCAGCCCGGCAGGGTGGGAGAAACCAGAACCCTTTAGCTCTGCATCTCCTACGGACAGGGATACACACGCACACACAAACACACACACAAAAAACGAGTGTTACCCATCAGCCAATAGCCAAAAAGAAACATCCATGAATTTCTTATTCAGCTATTCTTTGCTACAATACACCTGTAAATAGTAAGGAAAAGGACTGCTTGCTTGAGCGACGGTGAACATAAATGTCCTGAAAATACAGACCACTCAGTTACAACCAAACAGACAGTAAAGATAAACAAAAAAAAATTACCCAGCATAAAGACAGCCTTTAGGACAGCAAACACAGCTCCAACGACAATGCTGTTCTGCGAAGCAGCCAGGAGGTGGCGATCACACGACGAACGGATTCCAACAGAGGTTTTATCTACGTGATGACACACACAAAACAAAACTAACAACCCACTGGCACGTGTGGGCGGAAAAAAAAAACATCGGTATAACTGACTTGGACACATTTACAATCATTCTTCTGCATGTGTTAATTACGGATGTATCTAACCGATATGAAGTAAGTAACGGTGCTCATACGTTCACCACCAAGGTCAGTGGCTGAGACAGTGTGGGCGATACCTGACTTGGCAGCATCCTGGGGACAGGGGTTGCGCTGCGGCGTTTTGAAGAGGTGCAGCAGGATCCTGCAGGTCAGCCTGGCCCCTGGCTCTGAGTCCTGCTCGCTGCAGGCTGAGGGAAGCACACAGATCCAGGATCAGTGAACGAGCTTCAGCGAGCATCAAACTTACAGTTAAATACTAATATCAAAGTAGTGGCCAGGAAAAGTGGACTTGCTCTAATTAACTGGGTGCAGCCTGCAAACCCAAGGGCCAACGCAAGCAAAGTATATAATCCAGGATTAATGTACTGTGCAGATCTTCAGGTCAAACACAAACGCAAACAACACTTCAGCGAGTCTCAATACATTCGACGTAAGCTTTCAAGGATCTTTAAATGAGGTGGTTGCCATAGAGAAGTCATGAAATAATGTTATCAAAAACAGAATCTGGCGAGCGGCCCAGCACCTCAGAGGACCCAATTGTGAGTTATAACGTTTCCAGGTGCACAGCATACAGCTCTCACGCGAGCAGGCCCTCGTCCAACCGGCGACAGAGCTCCTCATAAGCGGCCCAGACAGAGCCCAGAGGGGGGCTGCAGTGTGGAAAAAGCATGTTTTCCCTGCCCCAACAGCTTAGATGCAGCTATATCATATTAGAAGGTGATACCTTCTGCAATGCTGATTCAGTCTAAAATTAAGGCCCTGTTCAATGTTGTTTTAGTAGTGGACCAACAGATTACATTACAATATTGGCATTTAGCAGACTCTCTTATCTAGAGCAATTCACAAAGGCTACGATTTTTTACATTTATACAGCTGGATATTTACTGAGGCAATTCTGGGTTAAGTACCTTGCCCAAGGGTGCAACAGCCATGCCCCAGCGGAATCAAACCGGGAACCTTGGGTTACAAGTCCTGCTCCTTACCACTCTGCTACACTGCCAGTATTGTCAGTATGAAGCTCACAGTGGAGTGAGGTTGTTTCTAAGGGGACATGATGAACTTAACTGAACTCCATGTTGATTTCTGTTTCGGTTGCGAAGGGCTCACCTGCGTTTAGGAGAGAGGGGATTGCCACACAGCGAACCAGATCCTCCAGCAGGAGACACTGACGGGCGATGAGGATGGCAACGAAGGTCGCCAGGGAGTCGTGGAAGGACAGATCGCTCACCTGGACGAAACACAGAGGCCATGTTAGTCACCGGTCAGCACTGCGTGCCCCTGTGGTACGGGCAGAACATCTGAACGCTAAACATACCGCCGATTAATTTAGGAGCGAGTGCAGAGTTAGTGAGGTCTGCCTGCCAGTCTCGGGAGAGGGGAGAGAGAGGAGAGAAGGGGCCCACTCACGTCCACGTTGCACAGCAGGTCGTTGAAGCCGCAGTTGCCGTTGTTGGAGGAGCAGCAGAGGGCCTTGAGGACGCCCAGCCATTCGGCACTCAGGGAACGGCAGTACGCCGTCAGCTCCGCGCACAGGATCCCAATGTCATTCACCCTACCAGACGAGCACATAGACAAGACACGCCCCTGTAACGTTACCCTAACATTAAAATAACCGCTCACCATAAGTGCCCACAGCACATTACTATCCGCTGCACACTAAGGGGCAGCAGTGTGGCTTTGCAGCTCAGAATGTGTGTTCAGATCCCAGGTAGTGCATTGCCGTTTGTCCCTTGTGACAGGGACTTAACTTGAACAGCATCGGTAAACACTGCGTTTGGCACAATAAATCTATATGCCAAAATGGTAAGCTAGAGTACCAGTTAAAAACTGGCACACAACTTTTCTTTCTTTATTTTTACTATTTTACACATTTTAAAATAATAGTTAACACATCAAAACTATAAAATAACACAAATGGAATTATGCAGTGACCAAAAAATCACAACTCTTATATTTTGGATTCTTAAAAGTAGGCAAAAAATATTTTTTAAAAGTAACTTTTGGAAAGACATTCATACTTCTTAATCAGGTGTGTCCAAATTTTTGACTGTTACTGTATGTACAGTAAACCACAGCCACAAAAGGCTTCAATGCTAACACTGTTATACTGTCAAAATAAACGGGGTAACAAAACAGGATAATTTTCATAAGCCTTATCATCTTTTGTCATGTGTTCCACCTGGGTGTGATTATTTAGAAATGAGGCTGAATTAAAATTCAGATCAAATTGGCTGAGAGGAGACCGGGACTACTGACAGGGACGAGCATAAATGGGGGAGGGAGGGCCAACCTTTCAGGGTCCCGGTGGTCCACATACACATCCATGAGCACGTTGCACACAAAGCTATAGCGGTTGGCAGGGCTGTCATTGAGGATCTTGCCCACCACCGAGTGGTTGAAGTTGTGGGCGGAGGGGTTGGCAAGGGTCTCAATCATGAACCCTGGGTCCCATAGCATGTTGGAGTCGGACGGGTCGATGTTACAGTAGATCGAGTTCTTCACCTTGGAGCAAAAATCGCTGCCAGGGAGAGGGAAAGAGGAGAATGGTTGAGAGGTCACGAACAGCTATCGCACACCATGACAGCAGTCAACACTGGCTGTATCTCACCTGAAAATCTCCCCGAACTTGCTCTTGAGGTGACTGCAGGAGGTATAGAGGTCGTACAGATACGCCAGGATGCAGCGCTCGGCCGAGGAGCAGTCTGCAGGGTTCACGCCATGTTTGACCACAATCCGCAGCCTGGTCAATGAAAAGGATCATACGCTCACACATCAGCATGCATTGCACTGCTGCACTTTGAATCAGAGGCTAGCACTTCCCCGACTACATTACTGCCCCGCTGCCATACACATACCTGTGAAACATCTTTCATGTAACACACAAGAAAAGCCTTTTAGCTTCTGGCACTCAATTCCACGTGGGGTTTGACAAATAGCATAATGATAGGCCATGTGAAGGAGAGCCTTCACCTCCCATAGAAACAATGTCAACTGCTAGTTTGTGTCAATTGTTTAAAATGTTAAATGTTCAAGGGCCCTTTGTCATCTTTATAATTCAAACCTACCAATAACAGATTGTATTTTATCAAGTTCATCCAAACTTGTTAATAGGTTGCCTGTTTGTAATTGTAATCGTCTTTGTCTACGTGAACCAGCCCCTTGGGTAATGAGCCACACCTGCCTATTAAATACAGGTGTGCAGCTGGCTTCTTTTGTTTTCCACAGGCCACTAACATCGTTCTCTGCAAAGAAGGGGGTGATTCTGAGGCCCGTTGAGTTTGCAGGGAATGAGGGGTCAACCTGCTGTGGCCCTCCCCCTAATGTGACCTACATGGCCTTGACTCCGGTGATTTTTAAGGCGCCGGTTTTGGGGAGGGGGGGCGTACCCGTCGAAGACCTGCGCCGTCTGGTCGGGGTTGAGGATGAGGCAGGAGTGGTACCTCCGGAGCACGGCCACGATGCACAGACACAGCCCCGTGGTGTAGCTGCCCGCCAGGCTGGACGACTTGAGCAGCAGCTCCGCCTCCACCAGGCTCAGCTCGTTCAGCAGCTGCGCAGAGACACCCCCAGGTGAGCAGAGAGGACATACATACGTACATACATACATACACCCTACGCTCCACCAAGGTCACTGCGCTCCGCAACCATGTGGAAACTGACTGTCCCGTCACGGTGGGGTTGCTCTCCTAAAACCCGATCCCTGTCTGTGCTGGTCCCTCAGTGGTGGAATGAACTCCCCACGGGGGTCAGGACAGCAGAATCATTGGTCATCTTCTGACGCAAACTGAAGACACACCTCTTCTCGGTTCCACCTCAATCCCTTCTCCTTAACACCTGCTACTTGAAGTACTCGCTGTTTATTCTACGTGTAGTATTGCGATGTGTTTTGGATTCTGTGATCTAGTGACTGATATATGGTAGAATACTTGGCTTCCCTTGTCTAGTCAGGTTACACAAGTTAACTTGCGGTAGGGCTTGAATAGTGTTATGCTCACACTCACTGGTCTGAGAGTGTTGTTAGCCTGGTCTGACACTGTTGCTGATTCAACTTGAATGGTTATACTTATGTTCTATTGTGCTGGAAGTCGCTCTGGATAAGAGTGTCTGCAAAATGGATGTAATGTAATGTAAAGAGGTACACCAAGACAGGCACAGTAATATGGTCAGACACAGTCAGACAACGGAGTGATTAAAGAGGCCATTCTTATCCAGTAAAACACAAGTCTCATATTCTTTTTCTAAACATGAAGTTAACAGAGAATTTAGGAGCCTGAAATTAACCCACATGTAGATGGTCAAAAAGAGCAAGTAAATCTAGCTCTGATGCTCTTCAGCTACATTGCTTCAGAATTCTGATACTAAGCTCGGTACCTGGATTGCAAAGTCAATGAGGCCGCTGATGTTGAGAGAGTACTCCATGAGGTCGAAGATAAACTGGATGTGCTGGACCAAGGGCAGGTGATAGGACATCCCTAAGGCAAAGCTGGTGATCTGTTCCAGAACGTTCCTGGACACCTGTCAGTCAGAACATAAAGAATGGTTCAGTCTTAAAAGTGGAGGATCATGGGAAATTAATGCTCTGGCATTATGGAGACAGGAAAAGGTCTAGCAACAGCAGTGGCTCTGTGTAAGTAAAGAATGGCAGGGGCAAGTGCCTGACCTGAGAGGTGACCTGATGTTGGTCAAAGTGGGAGAGATGCTGGAATTTGGAGAAGATATCCTCTGCTGTTGGGAAGGCCTCTGGCTTGCTCCTTTTCCTCTTCTGACCCTCTTCACCCCCTAAAGTGGTTAGAAACACAAGCAGCCAGGTGCACAGTGGTTAAATATGACGGAGAACCGTGCCATCTTGCCCAATCAAGAACCCAGATCAACACTGACAACAAAGTTAAACCAGGAGATATTTGACAACCTTTCAGGATTAATAAGGCAATGTCTTAGGTACATCTAGAGATGGGTAAAACTAAATTGACCTGTTAAGTTGTTCCGGTAATTGGTACCTAGTATGTTAAGCATGCAATGGAAGAAAAACCTGACTGCAAGCCTGACACATTTTTTAAAAAACTTGAGAAAAATAAATTATTTTCAAGGTCGGGATGAGCTATGTGACTGTGACGAGGAACACCTGTTCACAAAACTGCCTGCCAGGAATTATATAGTTCACGTGTCAACAAATTCACCCAAAACCCATCGCTCAGTATCCTCCTTTCATAGCACAGCTCCTCTAACAAAAAAATATATTGCAAAATAAATAGTCACGGGGGTCAGGAGGATCCATTTTCACAATGCGGGAGCTTTAAATCTCCAAACGTTCCTTCAGGGGAAAGAGGCTGCAATCTCCAGGATTTGTTCTTAACACGAATATGACTTGTGGGGAAAGGCTGGCAAGCTGCCAGCATGGCCAGTGCGCTTTAGGGATAGCTCCTAATGTTTAGCCCGATTCAGGCTAAGGTCTGCAAGGCTCCTACCAGTCTCCGCAGTGCTCTTCCGGTTCAGCACCTTCAGGATGTCTTTGGTGATCTTCTTGATGGCGTGCCGCGCCTCGTCGCGCTGCTTGCCCACACCGTACAGCACCACCAGGCGCTGGTTGCACTCGTGGCTGGCGCTCTCCTCCTGGCGAACGGCAAGAGAGCTGGCGGTCAGGCAACACTGTTCAGATCTGCGGGTTCAACCACCCCGCCCCTCCCCTTTCTCACGGGCCAAGGCGAGCTCACCTGCGGGATGGGGAAGTGCGTGGCGTACTGGATGTGACGCGGCTGCTCGTACACGGGCGGGAACACGGCGTCTGCGCCCCTGTCTTTGGCTGCACTCTTCCCATCCTGCTCTGGGGCAGGTTTCTCAGGGGAGGGGCTGCCCTTCGATTCGCAGTGCATGGGGGGAGAAAACATCTGCAGGAAGCAAGCGGTCAGAGCAGTTTTACCGATTTACCCACGATGCCTGAGGACAGCAATTGCAACACATTCCCAAATAAGAAATAAATGGGCTTGCAAAGCAATTAATGGTACAATTAAGCAATTAAAGATCATTTTCTTATGATCAAAAGAAGTGGAAAAAAAGACACACTACATTACATTATTGGCATTTAGCAGACGCTCTTATCCACAGCAACTTACATCAATTGCAGGTTTTTTTTTTTTTTTACAATGTTATCCATTTATACAACTGGATATTTACTACTGCAATTATGGATTAAGTACCTTGAATCGAATAGGCAACCTTTCAGTTTGGAGTCCTGCTCCTTAACCACTATGCTACAGTGCCGCTTAACAGACATTGTGCTTTGTGTCACATAGGTTGCGGCCTAGGGGGTGGACGTCATCAACAGCAGTAACTAACGACACTTTAAAAGGTCACAGAACCCCCCTACCTCATCAAAATTAGCGCTCGAATTTTGATCGATCTCCATTGACTCCATGAGCCCGGTGTCCTGTAAGAAAAAGAGGACGCATTGAGATTACCAAAATAGGAATAGGAATATAATAAAATATAATAAAGGAGAACTTTGACAGAGCAAGTTGGAGAATGTCAACCGCAAATACTCGAAATGCACGGCAAGGCCGCCGCGGTCCCACACCTCAATCTTGGCGCCACCGCCACTCTCCTGCTCCTTGCGTTCCAGCTCGTCGGACGGCTCGTCACCGGGTGAGCGGGGGCGGGGCAGGTGCAGGTCGGAGGCCAGGTCGCCCCGGGAGATGAGCGTGCACATGTAGATGTTGTGCGAGAAGACGTCGTGGCGAATGAGCTCGCAGAACAGCAGCACCAGGTTGGAGAACTCCACGCGCTCGCTCTCGTTCCCCGGCTCGGCTGCAAGGGCGACAGCGCAAGGTAACGCCATTACACACACCCCCGAGCAGGAGAAACAACCCCTCCACCCTCTAAGTAAGGAAGCCGCCATGTTCCAGGATACGGAATGACATTACACGACATTACGCTATTGTCATTTAGCAGACGCTCTTATCCACAGCGACTCATATATGTTACAATTTTTACATTTATCTATTTATACAGCTGGACATTATACAGAAACTCAGTGAATGGTAGCTTCTTTAGCAACAGCAGACAGCTTGTGATGTCAAAACTAAGGCTTCACAATACTTTATTTTACATTACATTGTCATTTAGCAGACACTCTTATCCAGAGCTGCTTACATAAGTTACAATGTTACATGTTACCCATTTATACAGCCATATATTTACTGAGGCAGTTGTGGGTTAAGTACCTTGCCCAGGGGTACAGCAGCAGTGCCCCAGCAGGTAATCAAACTGGCAACCTTTTGGTTACAAGTCCTACACCTTACCACTATGCTACACTGCTGCCATTACAATCCCACAAAAGAGGACAGAGAAAAAAAACTTGACCACATTTTGACTGGACAAAGCAAGTGCACTGAACAGTTTTACTGAACTGAATTCACTGAATCAGTTTCAGGTCTGGACAAACTACTGATGGATGCCTGTAAGTGGCTTCACAAAACCTCCGTTTCCAGAGAAGCTGAAGTAGGACTCACTGAGCACGGGTGCCTGGGTGTCCAGGAACTGAAGCAGGACGTCCTGGAAGACCGGCAGGGTAGCAGCGGAGAAGGAGCCCGAGGACACGGAGCCCTTCTCGTCGGCCACCTCGGACTCTCCGCACCTCTTTAAAACAGAGAGAGAGAGGAGAGAGAGAGAGAGAGGGAAGAGAGAGAGGGAGAGAGACACCGTCTCATCAGTCTTCCCTGCACCGAAGCTCCTTCACTGACTCACCAGCAGGGACAGAGGGGCCCGCGTTCTTGCCAAACAGATTGCTGTGATCATACTGCCAGTTCTTTCCATCGCCCTTAGGCGGTGGCAGGATGATGCACAGTGCGGCCATTTAGAGTCACTGCGGCATTTAGCTGAAGCTCTCATCCAGAATGACTTACACAGGTTACAATATATAAATGTTACCCATTTATACAGCTGGATATTTACTAAGCCAATTCTTGGTTAAGTACCTTGCCCAAGCATACAACCGCCCCAGTACCCCAGCAGGGAATCGAACCAGCAACCTTTCAGGTTACGAGGCCTGCACCTTACCACTATGCTGTACTGCCACCCCAAGTTAAGATTTAGCAGGGTAGCAGACAGAGAGAGAGCGAGAGAGAGAGAGAGAGAGAAGAAAGAGAGGGGCACAGTGAGAGAAAGACTCACCTCAGCCTCGATCTCAGCCTGCCTCTTCTCCAGAAGCTTGGCCACCACCATGGCCCGGTGCCTCCCTGACCTCTTACAGCACACTGCCCACTCACAAAGCAGCGTCACCACGGCATCATCCTCTGGGGTCATCTAGGGGGAGTCAACCACAGACACTCATTGCTCAGTGTGCTCCCACATTATTTCTAAGCAGAACTGTTGAGCAAAGAAAGGTTCAAAGGCAATTTTTTTTTCTCTTCTTTTCCACCATGGTTCATTACAAATAGCTCTGGCCAAATGAGGGCCGAAACATCACTTCCACGGTTGTAGTGAACATCTGGCCATAGAACCTGACAGCCAAGGAGCACTTCTGTAAGTGTGATCGGACACTCAGCGGCTGCCTGTGGGGATCTTCTGCAGAGGGAGTCTCCCACCTCATGACCGTCTTTGCTCTGCCCAGATCCGAAGATGCGGTTGTAGAGGGAGTCTAGGGAGTTACTGAAGTCGGACTTCTCAAAGCTGTGGCTGTCCAGCACCTCCAGGGTGTGAAGAACTCGGCCAATGGTGAAGCCTGGTCACAGAAAGGGAGCGTGTCTGAGACATCACCAAATAACCATTCGTGTATGACATGACCATTTCAACCACTGCAAACAAGCATTCTTTGTCATTTGTTCTGCCAGTTATCAAGATCAGTTTGAAGATCACCATCGCCTTTATTCCAATTAAAATGTATGATATAAACAAGCTTTGTGTTTTGGGCCACTCCGCAGCAATTAAATGTCAACAACCCAGAAAAGGCCCCCTCCCTCTGTACTCCGTACCGGCTGTGGTCTCCTGGCACTTGTCGAAGGACCACCTGAACTCCACTGCCTGACCTCGCTCTTTTATCTGCTCTTCGATTTCCCGCACCTTTGTCCGCACCTGAAAGAACAAACAAAAAGCAGAAAGCAAGCAACGATGAAACGGGCTTCCAGAAAAAAATTTAAATTTTAAACAACATGCTTAAAATGAAGGAAGTAAAGGTGCTCAAGTGAAGCTGTGGTTGTTTTGTGTCTGCTCCTACCTGCTGAGTGAAGGCATTATTGCCCCCGGGCATGGGCAGGTTGGAGGGGGCAATGGGCAGCAGGTCCAGCGGAGAGCCAGTCTTGTTCCTGCTGTCCGTGAGTGAATAGTGCCACACAAGAGCACTGGGGCAGCACAGCACAATGCTCTATCGGAGAGAAACAAGCACCTCGTCACAGATGATGGCGGAATTCAAAAACTTTAAACACAGGAAATACATTTTTGGGGGATGAATGAATGAATGAATGGACAAACAGATACATACCCCAGTAAGCTAAACGTAAAATGTCCTCCGACTCCTCAAAAGTCGGCAGCACATGACTGTACCTGAAGCATGCAGCTGAGCCCAAAGACCATAGGCCGATGCTGGGGGCAGATGTAGAAATCAGTGAAAGGGGTCTGGGGCTGGTTGCCCCCTGCAGGCTGGGACGTCGGTGTGGGCGGCATTGCGCCCGCCGGCTGAGCCGAAATCCCATGCGCCTGATGCCCCCCGGATCCGGGTCCCAAGCTTCCGTCAGTCAGCAGCAAGTTAAGCCGACGCGTGCAGAAATAAGCGAGCCTCCTGGACAGGTAGGCAGACTGTACAAACTCCCCCGAGTACTGGAAACGACAGACAGGGCGTGTTCAGGGGGCCATCGGTGACTGCCTGCCACAGTCAATAAAATCCGTCCCATCCGCACACGAGGCATGGACTACAGCCTCTCCATTTGGTCCATTTCAATTTCAATTTACATTCGCTCACATTAGATTTACAGTACCAGTCAAAAGTTTGGACACACCTGATTAAGATAATGCGAATCATGCTTTCAAAGACATCTTGATCTAAAGACTTATGCTGAAATGCTTGAAATTTGTTTCTTAGCTAAATATAAATAATGAAGTTGATGCCTATGTAGGAATTTCTTTCCACTTTTTTGGTCACTGCATAATTCCATTTGTGTTATTTCACAGTTTTGATGTTACTGATTTTGATTTTACTTTTATTCTAAAATGGAAAATAGTAAAAATAAAGAAAATGGTCTCCAAACTTTTTACTGGTGCTGTACATTCAACCCTAACAACAAGAGAGCTGCAGCTCCATACCTGCAGCAGGAGAGGCAGCAGCAGCTTCAGCAACTCATCCTCCCCAGGCCTGATCTTCTCAAAGCACTCCAGAACCCAGGTCAGGAACTCATGTCGGTCCAGCATGCCATCCTAAGCACAGCAGAAAAGGGAGGCCAATCAGCTTTCACGGGAGAAAAACACTGGGCAAGAAGATAAACAGCAAAGGAAAGCCATGCACTCGTGCAATACAGCACGTTTATGGGTATGTCTAAAACCCGTAAAAGATGAAGCCACGTCCTCAACCTCCGGCACAGAGGGTCTGACCTGGAACATGAACATGGCCAGTTTCTCGTTGTACTCCCACTGCTTCATGGCCGTCTCCACCTCAGCGGGGGCGGCCGGGGGCGGCTCTCCGCAGCCCTGGCTGCCGGCCGACTGGCGGTAGAACTCCGCCACTTTTTGCAGCTGCTCAGACAAGTACTTTGTGGTGATCTGGGTCCACTCTGGAAAAAGGGGCATGGGGTTGCATGAGAGGCCATTTGGAATCTCTGGTTTACACACCATCAAAAGGTGAGAAGCCACAGTACTGTGAATTACTATGCGAGTCAAAATATGACCCTTTGGAAATTTCTCCCTCATGTTATCCAATGCTCAGGACTCCACGATAACATTATTATCTCTCATTCTACACACATTATGTTACATCTGGCTCCCTGCTGGTAACCCATGCAACCAAACTTTACGCCAAATACAGCACATGCAATCTCATGGCTGCACATAAAACAAGTGAAGACAGAAATTACTGAAAGGCCAATGGCATTTTATATTAGACCACTTTTGAACAAAATTCAAACTGGGAATGGTCTTGCCTGCTCCAATTATTTTATGGAGAAACTAATCCAATCACCATAACAACTACAGTCTTTAACCTTGGTGAAGTAACTCAAAAGGAAGGAGATGCATTACCAATACAAGGGTCAATGACATGCCGCTTTTTGACTTTGGTCTCGGTTATGGCTGCGTAATAGGCACAGGTCATTTTGATCATCCAGGCAGCACGCATCACTGGCACACTGTACTTGGCCAAGTAGCCAAATACCTCCTCCTTCTTGCTGAAGATGGGAACCTGGTCCACACACACAACGAGGGAGAAGTCGATAGTTAGTTCTTAGTTATTTCTACATGGTACCTCTGATAGCAAACACATATTGTGCATGTTTTCAAACATAGAAAAAAAGCCTCAACTTAAAAACCGATGTAATCAAATTTGCTTTTTAAAATATACAGAGTATTTGGTTCCACTTTTGTGATTTTCAGAGGCAATATACAGCTTGTATGATCACACAGTATGCGACTGATATGACTATGCCCTTTATGTAATGTGCAGAATTTTGCATTTCAAGAAGTGACTTTCAGAAGTAGACCAAAATTATGGGAGTAAAAGAACACTTAGAATATTTTCTTACTTTCTTTGCCAGCTGGGTGAGCGGTTTGGTTCCTGCCAAGTCTGTAAACCAGTTGTTGATGGAGCTCTGGGATCTTGCAGTGACCAACCAGAAATTGTCCTTCTGGTTGACCTGCGGCTTCCTCTTTCCTGTGTCAGGGAATGTGTTGCATCTGAGCTTTTCTGCAATGATGCTGCTGAAGTTGGAGCTGATCTGAAAAGGTCGAAGGAGAAGAGATCACAACAGGCATCAGCCAACAGACAAAGCAACAGAACTTCCACTGAAGCATTTCAAAGGACAGCCAACGTTCAGTGCCGACATCCTGGAACACACAAAAATCGAGCTGGCACAGCACGGCATGGAACGGCCCTAATGGGACAGTGGAACAGGGGTGACAGTCTCTTACCTTGGAGGGATTGAAGTTGACATTTTTGGCACTGCCATGCTCATCCCCAGACACTGCTGGCTGGTTATTGAACCCTTGTTTCACATTCAGGGCAGTAAGTTCATCCTGAGAGAAGAGACATAGTTCATCACAATGAACCCAAGCAAATGAGGAGCCAGTACACAATTACATAGACAGCAATGTTAGCGCAGCAGTTTTCAATAACCTCATAACTAAATAAAACCATGGTTTTATTAAACACAGAATACACATATGTGAGTCTGAACCAACTTAGCAGGAAAGGGAATGAAAAAGACAATCTGTTTAATTCTGCAGATCACGTGGCAACATAAACGCCAGTATTATTATTAGAATGTCCAATTTTCCCACACTAGGGTAGCAGTGACTGTGCATAGTAAAATCTTGGTTGTCAAACTACACCAGGGTAGCATTTGAATGTATGTTAGCAGATGTTACAGTCACCGAGACAATATGACTTCTAATCACATACATGTAACATCCATCACTAGCTAGGGAGTGGCTCCTTCACTCACTCTGCCCTGAATATTTAAAACTCCAAAAGCACCAATCATTACTCTATTCGCAGTAATGCAGTGACGCTTAGTCTGCGAAGTAACCGAGAAAGATAGCTAAGTACATCTAATAACAATGTTGGCCAGATTGCACACAGCTCTTATGCACACAACGTTAGTTTGCTTGTGTCAGCATCTAACTCGCTACGTTAGCTCTTACTTCAGTGGGATTCTTAATGAGTGCCTGGGTGTAGGTCTCTAGCCAGACAGTTAGCTAACTGCAATGATAAAGAATAAGACAGCTAACGCTGCAACAATTTAGGTGCACGAGACACAGCATAGTGCGCTAGTTGTGCAGCTGACTGGCTGCCTAGTTAGCCATAATTTCAATATGATGTTAAAAATCACTCATGTAATTAAATCCCTTGTTAGTCGCGCTATGAGTAAAATATAATTATGAATGTACATTCGTGCAAGACATAACGGATCGCACGTTAATGCACTGGTAAATTTATTGTTATTGTTAGCTAGCTAGCTACCTAGCAAGCAACATGACATACACTCAGTCACCTAGCAAGATAGCATCTAAAACACAAACAGCTAGTCTTGCTAGGCCAGGAAATCATCCTCGGATTGTCGTGAAAGATCCAATTCGCTATCCATACTGTTCCAAAGCACTTTTTACGTCTTAGTTTGCCTGCGGTTCGTTGTCCGATAAGAGGCCGATCGGGTGCTCTCACCTCTTTTTGCTTGGGGTCCTGTGGATAAACATCGGGAGGGCCGAGCCTTGGCCGCTTCAGGGGCCGGTGTTCATAACTCAGGATCCCAAAGGCAGCCATCTTTCCAGCGGCATCACAGCAAAGGTTCCCCCCTTTCCGCTACGGATCTCAAAATAGCCACTTAACAAGAACTGGGCAGAGTCTTCTTCGGTTGCATTTTCACTGGTAGGTCGCACGCCCAAAAGGCGCATTGCTGCCACCCACTAGATTGGCGGTTGATCAAAGACATTGCACGGCTAATATGGTTTTTGTTGGTTTGTTTATTTTTTTTTTAGAGATCAGCTCCCCAAAATTACAGTTAAATTCCTAATGCACTTTCACAAATAAATATGACCATGCACCAAAGGATATGTTGCCTTTCCTTTACACAGCGAAACAATACCATTCACTGTTTATCGTACCTTGCAGTGAGTGAACACCAAGGTATATCACCCTCCATTTGTAACTCATGCTGCATTCTACATTATATCAGTCTCAAGCTGCTAACGCTCACTTAATCCTCTCTGTATTTTTAGTCAGCGGTGGCTTGTATATCATATAGATGACTCCTGTTCGTTCCGTTTCCCATTCTTATTGCCATAAACCCTGCAACTCGTAAGCAAGGAGACCTCTGCTTTTCACCAGTGTCATGCATGAGTTTATAACTCAGGGAAGTCAGCAGAACCAATAAATAAGGCTGTCATACGTGTGCACTGCATTCCATTCTGGTTTCTGAAGATCCTTCCTCAAGCACTACCTTTAAGTGAGAAATCTTTTACCATGGCGTCACTTGGTGAGTAATTAGGTAACCAGAGAGCAAGGATGCGGGGAACAGTAATAGGCTACATCATTACGTCATTTAACCACTGAAAGAAACAGTGATGTTTGGAAACATACAGAAGGCTACAAACCAATACATGAGCATGGCTGTTTACACTCATTTAACATTAAAGATATCACCAAGGGAAGAAGAGAATTCGGGCACTATATGATCTTGATGAAGTTATTTTGCAGGCTATCCATCCTTTTGGCAAAAAGACGATAACCGAAAAAAAAAACCAGACGGCAATGATCCCATGACACTGTCATTTGTTTTGAATTTATTGCGGCGGGAGTGACTGACTGCTGTGTTGCGACGAACACTTTACCGGAGCGTCAGTCCAACCAAAAACTCAAAAAAAGTTCTATTTTAAGTGCCTCTCGCGTGTCCATTTGGTGTTCTCTAGCATGAAAACTGTTAGCCGTGAAGTTTAATAAAGTGGGGCCTACGAAGCAGCTAGACTACAATGTGTTCAAAACCCCAAACAAACCTAAGCGACATTAATTTATTATATGGGTTACATATCCATATTCAAGTGTACACAATATATCATATTTTGTTGTGTTAGGTGTATCCGTGACAAAATCAACACATGTGCACTCTAAAAAGCAATTGAAGCAGACGAAATAAACCTATACAGTACTACGAAATAAACCTATGCAGTTCTACTGTGCTAGAATAAACTGCACAATTTGTCCTAAAATACCCGAATGTGAAACTGGAAGTTCAAGTCTGACGAAAGAGGCGTTAGCTAACATGACAGGGGACTTTCCAACAGGCAGGCTGTACTGATTTGGATACGGAAGGGATAGTTCACTTACCAGCGCTGGAGGAAGAATTTATTGTTTTGGTGTTCTGGGCAAACAAAACCGGCACTTTGTCTTGTTTAATTACGAAAACAATGTTAAAAATCGAAGCATGACTGCAGAAAATCAAAGTCATTACAGTCAGCTGAAAGAACATATCTTGCTTCTGACGACCAAGCAAGACAAACCAGGAAAATGGAATGTTTTCGTTTTGATTTTGAGTCTTGTACTCGGAGCGGAAGTATTCATAACAACGTTTCTCCTGTACGATTTGTCTAAAGAAATAAATCAGGTAATATTGTTACATTGAAAATGTTATAATCTTTCAATCGTGCGGGGTGCCATATGCTAACTAAATTGTGCGTTTAAAGTTTAGCTAAATCATGGTGATTGTTGGCTGTACATTTATAATTCTTTTTGGCAATTATGTAGGCCTATAATACATTTTATAATTGTTAAATGAAGGGGAGATGTGGTTCCTAAACTACGACTATTTCGGTCTATTGTAAGTTAGATTAAATAAATACACTCTTCTTAAACCATATATTTCAAGTATAGCGCGCACATATTTTGGTAACCTACAAAAAGAGCGAAATCCTTAATCTTTGTGATGTTTATTGAAACGTTTTAAAACGTTATTCTCCTTTCTAAGGTTCAAGAGGAGGCAAGATTTGGTGAGTACCCCTTGCACTGTCTGCACCAGCTGGTTGATCCTACGTATCAAGAGAACGCGTCGCTCAGTCCCGGAGGTCTTGCAAGTTGTGACTCGTTGATTCGCGAATTAAGGAACAGCGCGCGCAAGGTAAAGTAAAAATGAACACTCTTCAACGTAGAGTGCATAAAAGTAGACTAGTTACATTTTCTTCTTCATATTCACACATAGCCTTCCATGAAGGTGTCCTTTAAAAGTTGTTTCGAATAGTGACATAAGTCTGCTTTTCTTGAATTTCAGCATATAATATCTGGTATCAGGAATGCCCTGCACCAGGAGCTAACAGGTATTTGCAAGTACTTGGCCATTGATTATTTAGACCCCCAGCCCGGCTCCGGAGGGGTCATAAATACTAATCTCGATATAAGGAGACAACTAGGGGTGCACTGAGGTCCGTCTAGCGCCGGGACTGCCCGTAGCCAGCTCTTATTACCAGAATCTCTAAATCAGCAATATTTTACTGAAATATGACCTGTTGAAAGATTTCAGAATGTCTGTTTACTCACATTTTTTGCAGCCAGCAACATAACCCTATCTCATTCCAACAAACCTGTTATTCACATGGGGGCTGAGCAGGAGCTCAGACAGTTCCCTTTGTGGCTGAAGAAGGGTAAGAGAAACTTGATAATATTTAATGTGTAACTACGTTTTTTAAAATATCGATCGGTGTCTGATATGGGTATCCGTTCCATGAATATTGTCTGACTGTATTTTGCCATACTTTCCTTTGAATTAGATGGAGAGGAGAACGTAATACGAACAGTGGATAATATTCGCTGGGACAACATTAACGGATTTGCTGTTCAACAAGGCGTGATAGGATATAGCCCAGATGGCGAGGTTGTGATACACCGGAAGGGACTCTACTTCGTTTACTCCCAGGTTTACTTCCAACTGCTTCCCTCGCTCCAAGGGAAACGTTCTCAGCCATTTATACAGTATATATACAGGAAGACTGCATCTTATCAGGAGCCCATCCTGCTTTCCAAAGCAGTTGTAACAAAGTGCTGGAACACAGCCCCGGACTTGCAGCTGTTTTCTAGCCACCAGGGGGCACTCTTCCAACTGCAGCAGGGAGACAAGCTGTCTCTCCAAGTTACTGATATTCAGGCTGTGCGGTTGCAAGAGGAGTCAACATTTTTCGGAGCCTTTATGATAAATTAAATTCAGCGACAGCTATGAAAACTTAAAATATAACAAGTTACAAAAGTACCTGATGTAACTCTAAAGATTATTTTCCTTCATAGGAAATGGATCAAATAATTGTGTCCTAATTTTCTTCAGCAACTTGTTGCTGAAGTTAGTCTAGCCTACATCGCATACGAAACAAGGGCAATAAAATTAATGAAAAAAGGAAACACATTGCGTGTAAAAAATAGATTAAACTGAAAATAGGTTAATAAAATATTCATGTTCACACTATAAACATTTTACAAATGCCTGGACAAACCAGAGCAAAACTAAAGATTATAAAACATAGCCCCATTTCAAGCTCTTTAAGACTCTGCTGGATGCAGTGTAATAGATTAGTCTTAGGTTTGACTGCCCTCTGCTCTCACAGAGAGTTATGGGATTTTTTTTTTAATACTGAAACATTGCACATTACAATGTAACACACACATTATTTAAGCACTGGTCCGTTCACACTTTCACAGAAAACGCTATGCCCTAATGCCCATTGCAATATATCCAGTGCGGGTCATTGTCAGTTAGTCTGTAGTCTGTGATAACCAAGACAGATCTGCCAGTTTATCAGTTAACTCTACTCAAATATCAAACCTAATGTTTCAGATAGTTATAAAGATTTGTTTTCTTTTACCAGGTAATGTCATTAGTTGCCACTGTCATGAATAATTTATTAATTATTTATTATCAATAAGAGCACTGTAAAGTACTTAGAGCTGTCTCATTTGTCTTTAAATGTTGCACTTTTGTGTTTTCAAAAATACTGTTTTCAAGAATAGAACAACATAGAGAGATTATTTAATAATTTCTTAAAATTAATTCTTAAATAAAAAACCAAAATACAGAAAGTAAAAGGTGCCACAAACTTGGAAGCTCTTCTAACAGAAGCCATGATACAAGGAACAGACAGACTCCATGTAAACAGTGCCATACCTCTGTCTTTGAAAGATTTAACACTACTTGCGCAGTGTGACATTGTGTTGCTTGTTTTTCCTGCCAGATTCTTTCTTCATGTATATGCTCTAGTACAGAAGCTGCATGGTCCATAAGACTCCATGGTTTCAAATTTTCAAGTGCACCTATATCATTTTGTAATTATATCTAAATATACGCTCCTGAATTGGTGACTATACAAGTAGCAGCTTTACTATGGACAATTTTTGTACATTTTTGCAAAGCATTTACATTCAGCTCTCCCTCCGCAGCTGTCAGGATAGAGTGGAAGCATTTTGTTTCCACACACTCATGTGTAAATGCACTAAGCAACAGCAATTTTATTTTGGGCCTGGTGTGAAACAGAAAGTTGATTAAATTCTACAGGAGTCCCTCCTGTATCAGATGAAGGCCTCTGTTAAGTACAGTGCGCTGTGTCCTTGACTTTAAAGAAGCAATTGAAGTGACCTTTACACAGCACATCTTCTGTTTTAAAGACTGTCAAGAAGACAAAGAGCACTTTTTCGACAGGAGAAGATACAGAACCGAGAAAAGTAAATGAAAGGTAGATGTGGACATGGTGAAGTGCAGAGATGTGCTGGAGTTCTTCCTGCACAGTTGTTCAGTCCCAGGTCTACACTGGCTGCGGGTAAGTGACAAACAGGATAGTTCAATTCTTGGTCACCCCCTGATAGTCCTGTGGAAGACCCTCAGGGCTGGGGTTCACTGCCCTAACCACCATGGTACACCGCTGCCGTACTACTACATGCTGCTGCCAAAGATTGATGATGAGCTTTTACAGTTGGGAGAAATATACCAGACACACCTCAATCAACAGGCTTGTTTCTAAGGTTATAAAACCAGTTGTTAATACATTATTACATTCTTGTGAATTATGTTATCTTGGCTTGTAATGTTATCATGACTTTTGTTATAAAGTTATTACACAAAGTAACCCGTAATGAGATTACCATTTTGTTTGTTGTTTTGCTTTGTTTTTTGTTTGTTTGTTTGTTTTTGTAGGCTATATTGTATAATCAACTGTATTTTATTATATAGGAAATGAGAAAATTATGTTAAAATTTTCACATTCATTTCAAGGGACCAATACAACTTTTATGTCTTGACAAAACTATTTTTTACTATGAGTTGTACTCAATTAATAGGATAGATTGCATTTACTAACTGTGTTCCTATGGGTGTTTAAATCCATCCAGACTCTTTTGTGTTTGAATAATAAAGTGAAATGAGTCTCCCAGTTGCTGTGCTGTCCATTATTTCCAATAGCATTTTTTTTACTGATGCTTATAGGATCTGGTCACAGAAAAAGAAATTATGAAAAGAAATCTTAACAAAAATACCACACATTAGCTTTGGAAAGGTACCATTTTTGTGGTTATTCAGTCTGACAAATGTTGTTACACATATAGATTACACATACACACAGATGGCAGGCTTCTTGTATTTTTCAGTGGCAAATGAGTATCTGAAGACTCTCAGCGATTCTATTTAAATGCAATACATGGCACCCAATTCCAGATTTTACACTTTCGTCATGGGAAGTTAACTATTTTATCTGGCAAAACTCTGGTAAAAGGTGGCATCAGGTGTAAATTTACAATCACTTGGTTTTGTAGAATTCAACATTAACTTAAAATTATCACTTTAGTCCACCACATTTATCGTTTTAAGAGAGCGGACTCGGAACGTTCATAGAAGCTACAAGGAGTAGATTTGATCAGCATGTTGGTTGCTTGGCTCTGCTACGCTATATTCGCGTGCGCTGGACTGAAATGGTGCGTTAGATATCAGGTTAACATGGCCCACCCATTGTAATAAATCCTTTCACCGCCCGAAGAGCAAGGGAAAATACCGGGTTGCGCCACGTATAGCATACAAGCTGTCCCCACCTTTAAACCATTATGGTCCGGGATTGGAATTCGAGAGTACACTCACAAGACAATATAGAAAAGAGAATCAAGTTTATTGATGACACAATTCATGTGGCAATAGGTCGGCCTGGGATCCACCGGGATTACGACCCATTATGCATGAAAAGGAGGAATACACTGCACACGGGTGAATTAGGTTAGATTCAAACCCAGTAAACATGCAAGTTCACTCGTTAAAATATACTTCCTTCACCCCCTGATAGTGAAGGATAGTTAAAATATACTTCCTTCGCTCTATCTACGAGGTCCCCCTGTCGGGTTCGGGTATGTACATCACTTAATAGAGCTCCCCGGCAGCAAAATTCCACAACCCCAGCCCAACTACGGCCTTCTCCTCTCGACTTTCCTGGCTCTGCCTTTTAAAACCTTAAAGATTCCCAAACAGATCGTGTAGGCACAGGTTGCGCTCATTGTTCATAATGAAATGTAGCCGCAGTGGTTCAGGCTACATGTTTTACTCTGCACATATTGAAATATTAACATATTAGACACAGAGATACATAAAAGATAATAATAATCTCGTTACTTAGTTACTTTGTTTTGTTTTGTTTGTTTGTTTGTTTGTTTTTAAATAAGTCAGTAAGATCCTCCATCAACAGCGTCGTTCAGCTGGCAACACTTGTGATCGAACAGTTATCGTTCTGGAATCAAGGCAACCCTGACTCTATGACATTTACTGGCATAGAACTCTAATAAAAAAAAACTGCACGAAATATCATCTCAGTAGCCGTACCTCTTTTCACCGACAACCACCGACTTTCGCTCTCAATATGAATTTCATAAACAGCTAGTTCTACACATTGAAGAAACCATGTGGGAAACCTGTTTTACCAGGTGGCACCACTTGGTTTGTTTAGCGGTAAGTGGACATACTGGAATACACCTGAGTTTATTGCAACTACTGATTCGTTTTCTTTAGTGAATTTTGTTTCATGAAATATAGTGAAAGCAATTTCAACTTAAATCCATACCGGTATGGTAAAAGTGTTAACACATTAGCACATTAGCTCAAGATAACACATTAGTTCAAGATAACAGGTAGAAACTAAATTTTGTAAGACGCTCTCAATAGGAGCATCTACTAAGCATTTAAAGTGTAACGTAAGTCTCGGGAGCCGCGTAGGGCGCTCTGGATAGGTGTGTCTGCAAAGCAAACATGGTGTAATAATTGTAATAATCTCTTGTTATGTTTTGCTTTTCCTTTCTGTTTCCTCTTCCTCTGTTTTTCATGATCACTTCCTGTCTTTTCCTCACTCCTCCATCCCCTCCTGTTCCTCATCTCTCTCTCGCTCTCTATCCTACATGGTCAGCTGGGCTTGATTGGCCTAGTGACATACACAGTGAGGAGCATCTTGCCCTCATGGGTGCAAAAGCACTTCCGGCATGGGGCACCTGCAAAGACAAGGGTCCCAGGTGTGAGGCGGTCAAAGTCTCTCCAGGTGTGTCAACTGCCCTTGCCTGCTGGCAGAGAGGGCCTCTCCGGACGTGACCCTCCAAAGGCCAACATCAGGAACAGAGGTGAGAGCAGAGCAGTGGTAGAGGCAACCACAGTGTGGAGGACTGGTTAATGAGGAAGTTACTGTACAAACTGTTAGCAAAACAGACAAACAAACACAAAAGTCACAGATTAAGCCATCACCTAGCTGATTAAATGATCATTCTTGGGATATTTATTTACTCCTTCATTATTTGTTCCTTCTGTAATTCATTTATACTGTAGTGATTTTTACAGAGTTAATCAACCTTGATAAAGGGATTAAGAGCTCCCCTTAACCCAGCTTCCCTTTCAGGATATCATGCCTTGGCACTAAATCTGTATAATCTAAAGATTGTGAGCAGGTAATCTTATAGTCAGTCGCTATCTGGATAGTTACAGTCAAACGTATTGTATGTCCACCAAAAATGTGCTCCTGAAGTTCCTGAGGTAAAGTGGCTATAAAACAGAAAACAGAAGTGGGTTTAAACAGAAATCCATGCATGTACATAAGTGGTAAATTGAGCACTGTAATAAGTTGGGGTTAAATCTCTTCCTTTTTACAGGCACGGTCTGGAAGAGTATGTCCTCGGTGCGGTCCTGGAACAACCACCCCCGCTCAGGCCCACATCTGGCACGTTCTGCTCTCAGGGAACCTGTTTCCAGTCTGCCAGCATTTTGGACATTTTCTGCTGTGGGTACACCTGCTACAAATCAGTACCACCTTCCCCTTTTCTTGCCTATGTCATCTATAAAAGTGTTAAGCTTTTAACTGAATTTTAAAAATTCCAAAATCAACATGAAACAACTTAATGAATCATTAATTGCATGAGAGAATATTAGCATTTTAGCAATGTTTAAGCTGTCTCAGGTGGATTTCTTTGTATCCTTTTAATTCTCAGCTGTGAGGTTTCACATCTAGCTTGCTAATTTAATAACTTTAATAAAATTAGTAAACATGATAACTTAGTAATCATAAAATTGGTAAACTAACTAACGGGTAAGCAACACCTTTGTCCCACAGAATCAGATCACCCCAGACCTATCCTTGGTGGCAGGGAATCGTGTTCTGCCCCTCAGGCCTGCCCGCAGACCCCCCCTCAGACTCTGCAACACCAACAGTGGAGCAGGGGACCAACTGAGAAACAAAAACAAGGTAACAATATTGTCCCACATGCTGCTCATAATACAAAAAAATACAATCACATTGATAGCTACACATGTGCTCCCTAAGATGAAAACTCCTTGACATTTTACGTGAACAAATTCTTACTTTGTGTACTTTGTATTCTGGGTCAGAACTTGGTCTCTCTGAACTGCAGCCAGTGGATGAACTCCTCTTTGTTCCCTGGCAAGTCGACATTCAGGGGAGTTGCAGTGGTCGGGGCCAGTACCTGTGTGCAACCTGGCACATTTTGCCAGGTGAGTTTCCACATAGTCTTTGTAAGAATACAGTTATTACAGCAGTGATTTAGTTTTGAGCTGCAATGGACTAGTATTTACCTCTGTCATGCTCTTGTGTCCAAGGCTCAGGTGAAGGGAGAGTTTGGTTCCAAACAGCTGCTCTCCCAGCCCCTTGGAGTGGTCAGCCTGGCTGCACGCCGCATCCTGCTGGAGGCCAAATCCGTGCCTCTCACTGTAAGCCCTCTGGCCTCTGCACTTACTCCTTCAACACATTATAGAATCCTGCAAACTCTCAAATACTGTGCAAGTAGTTCCATCAACTAATTAGGCATGGAGAGCAAGATAGATTACATTATTACACATCGACTCTCCTTTACTGCAGCTCTTAATTAGTACATTTGACATCTTATTTGCTTAACAGTAATCATTTTACATGTATGTCAATGCTAAAAATGAAATTTGGTTGTAAGTCCCAATCACATACAAAGATGTGCTCCTTTGCTAGGCAGATTCATAAAAGTTTTTTGGTAGTTTCTCAGACAGCCTTTCTAGGGTCCTTTTAAATGGCTACAAGAGTAACACTTCTGTCCCACAGAGGGATGTTCCAATCCTCCCAGTGCTGAGGCTTGTGATTCCAGCCATGCCCTCAGTGGTAGAATATCGACCCTTCATCACCCCCTTTAGGCCTTCCCTGAGGCCCTCTGCCACCCAGAAGGGGATGATTGAGAATAAAAACCACAAAGATGAGGTAAGGATATCCTCTCTTACTATGTACTCCCCTCCAAAATGTGCTATACACACCTGTGAGTTGCTATCAATGTGCTGAAACTGCAATCTTGTATCCCAAAGACAACTTGCTGTAAAGAATCCTGTTGTAGTTTCTTAAGTTTGTCATGTTTTTGTTGAGGTGCTGGAGCTGCCCACCTTCACTTGTAAAAATCCAGAAGAGAAGCAGGAGACCACCACCACTCCCTCCAGCTTATTCTGTGATGAAGGGAGGGAGAAAGACACCACTCCTACATTTGAGGTCTCCATCAACATGACCAACCTGCCCAAGAACACACCTGAGAAATGTCAGATCCTGAAGCCATCCTTCAGTGTTGAAACAGAGAAATCTGCTCCACTGTTTACATTCTCCCTCAGCGAATTTGACTTTTTTGAAGACAAACCTGCAGTTGCAGTTGAGACCCCAAAGCCATCCTCCAGCTTTGGTGCCGTTTCCTCAGCCAAGTCCACTGAGTCCATTTCAGTGAAAAACTTTGTGTTCAAACTGCCGGAGGACATTGAGCTCCCATCAGCATCACCTGAGAAGACATGTGAAGCCCCTGCTGTGCAGAAGTCCATCAGCACAGAGCAGGAGGCCACTGTTGCCTTCTTTAAGCCTGAGAATGTGTCTGAATCCAGCTCTACAGGTGGGTTCTGTCTATTTTCAATGTAGGTTTTACCACACTGTATCCTCTAGAAAGTCCTCATATTTTACAACAGATACTCCTCTATTTGTGAGGGCTCAAATAATACATTTCAATATAGCTTCATTGACAAAAGCCCAACACGTGTCTGTATGTAATGTATTTCCATCTTCAAGAAATTAAGTAAAACAAGTGTAACAATTAACTCTAATTTTGTGTTTTTCCCTCTGTTTCATGTTTTCCACGAGACACTCCAGACTCAGCTCATCAGCATGTCTCCCGTCCCTGTGCAGCACGCACCAGGATGGACAACAAAACCAAAGTGGGAAAAAACAAGTCAGCCAGGAAAGCAAAGACTGATCACTCCTCAAAACACCCTAAGTTTATTCCCAAAGTTGGGTTCTCCCACGGAAAGACCAACCTGCCTAAGACCAAACATGAGAAATCCAAGATTCCCAAGCCGGCCTTCAACTTTGAGGCAATCTCCACAGGTGAGGACCAAATGACGTATATTTGAGTACAGTTACATCTGCTTGTAGGGGTTATTTATTTTAAAAATATATTTTTTAACTTAGCTGTATCCTGCATTAACACTGTACTCCCTCATCTGTATAACCCTTACAAAACTATACCACCTCTCAACCTGCTATCATTTCATGTAATTACCTGTTTCTGTGGCAGATTGCTCTCCTGGAGACCATGAGCATCAAGAAGGGTTCACATTTGGAAAATCTCCAGAGAAAGACCTGGAGGTGTCCAAATCCATCCTCCCCTCTGTTGTTTCTACTGTCACCTTCACATCTAACAAGCCAGAGGAGAAGCAGGAGACCACCACCACTCCCTCTGACTTACTCTGCACTTGGGTGAAGGAAGCAGACAAGTCTATTCCTACATTTACTTTCTCCCACAGCGAGACTGACTTGCCCAAGAACAAACCTGAGGAATCTGAGATCCTGGAGCCATCCTTCAGTTTTGAGGCAGTGAAATCTGCTCCCCTGTTTACGTTCTCCCTCAGCGAATTTGACCCTTTCAAAGACAAACCTGCAGAGAAAACCAATGCAGTTGAGACCCCAAAGCCATCCTTCAGTTTTGAGGCAGAGAAACCTGCTACCTTGTTTGAGTTCTTCAGTAAGCTTGGCTCTTTAGGGGAAAAACCTGCAGAGAAAACCAATGCAGTTGAGACCCCAAAGCCATCCTTCAGCTTTGGTGCCGTTTCCTCAGCCAAGTCCACTGAGTCCATTTCAGTGAAGAACTTTGTGTTCAAACTGCCGGAGGACATTGAGCTCCCATCAGCATCACCTGAGAAGACGTGTGAAGCCCCTGCTGTGCAGAAGTCCATCAGCACAGAGCAGGAGGCCACTGTTGCCTTCTTTAAGCCTGAGAATGTGTCTGAATCCAGCTCTACAGGTGGGTTCTGCTTATTTTCAATGTAGGTTTTACCACACTGTATCATCTAGTAAGTCTTTATATTTTACAGCAGATATTCCTCTATTTGCGAAAGCTCAGATAATACATTTCACTATATTGCTTCATTGACAAAAGCCCAACAGGGTGTCTATATATAATGTGTTTTCATCTTCAGGAAATGGAGTATAACAAAGTATAAGAAATAACCCTAATTTTGTATTTTTCCCTCTGTTTCATGTTGGCTGTGGAATCACCCACTAGGCACTCCAGACTCAGCTCACCAGCATGCCTCTAGTCCCTCTGCAGCACGCACCAGGAAGAACAAGAAAACCAAAGTGGGAAAAAACAAAAAACTCAGGAAAGCACAGACTGATCAGTCCTCCTCAGAACTCCTTCAGGTCACCCCTACAACTGAGGTGTCCCTCAACATGACCAACCCGTCCGAGAACAAACCTGAGAAATCCAAGACCCCTGAGCCATCCTTCAGTTTTGAGGCAGTCCCCAAAGGTGAGGACCAATTGACATATATATGGTGACAGTTAGTTCTGCTTGTAGGGGTTATTTATTTTTAAAAATATTTTTAAACTAAGCTGTATCCTGCATGAACACTGTACTCCCTCATGTGTGTAACCCTACAAAACTATACCACCTCTCAACCTGCTATCATTTCATGTAATTATCTGTTTCTGTGGCAGATTGCTCTCCTGGAGACCATGAACATCAAGAAGGGGTCACATTTGGAAAATCTCCAGAGAAAGACCTGGAGGTGTCCAAATCCATCCTCCCCTCTGTTGTTTCTACTGTCACCTTCACATCTAACAAGCCAGAGGAGAAGCAGGAGACCACCACCACTCCCTCTGACTTACTCTGCACTTGGGTGAAGGAAGCAGACAAGTCTATTCCTACATTTACTTTCTCCCACAGTGAGACTGACCTGCCCAAGAACAAACCTGCAGAGAAAACCAATGCAGTTGAGACCCCAAAGCCATCCTTCAACTTTGGTGCCGTTTCCTCAGCCAAGTCCACTGAGTCCATTTCAGTGAAGAACTTTGTGTTCAAACTGCCGGAGGACATTGAGCTCCCATCAGCATCACCTGAGAAGACGTGTGAAGTCCCTGCTGTGCAGAAGTCCATCAGCACAGAGCAGGAGGCCACTGTTGCCTTCTTTAAGCCTGAGAATGTGTCTGAATCCAGCTCTACAGGTGGGTTCTGCTTATTTTCAATGTAGTTTATTTTACCCAATTGTATTCTCTAGTAACTCCTCATAATTTGATTCAGATACTCCTCTGTTGAAGAGGACTCAAATAATACGTTTCACTACAGCTTCATTGACAAAAGTCCAACAGGGTGTCTATATATAACGTACCTTCATGTTCAGGAAATGAAATAAAACAAAGTATAAGAAATAACCCTAATCAAGTATTTTTCCCTCTGTTTCATGTTTGCTGTGGAATCACCCACTGGGCACTCCAGACTCAGCTCACCAGCATGTGTCCCATACCTGTGCAGCATGCACCAGGATAGACAAGAAAACCAAAGTGGGAAAAAACAAAAAACCCAGGAAAGCACAGAGCGATCAGTCCTCCTCAGAACTTCCCAAGGTCACCCCTACAAATGAGGTGTCCCTCAACATGACCAACTCACCCAAGAATACACCTGTTAAATCCAAGACCCCCAAGCCATCCTTCAGCTTTGGTGCCGTTTCCTCAGCCAAGTCCACCGAGTCCATTTCAGTGAAGAACTTTGTGTTCAAACTGCCGGAGGGCTCAGTTCACCAGCATGCCTCCCATCCCTGGTCAGCACACACCAAGAACGACAAGAAAACCAAAGTGGGAACAAACAGTCCACTCAGGAATGCACAGACAAATCAATCCTCCTCAGAACTTCCCAAGTTTACTCCTAGGTTTGGGTTCTCCCAAAGCGAGACTGACCTGCCCAAGAACAAACCTGAGGAATCTGAGATACTGAAGCCATCCTTCAGTGTTGAGGCAGTGAAATCTGCTCCGCTGTTTACGTTCTCCCTCAGCAAATTTGACCTTTTCAAAGAAAAACCTGCAGAGAAAACCAATGCAGTTGAGACCCCAAAGCCATCCTTCAGCTTTGGTGCCGTTTCCTCAGCCAAGTCCACTGAGTCCATTTCAGTGAAAAACTTTGTGTTCAAACTGCCGGAGGAAATTGAGCTCCCATCAGCATCACCTGAGAAGACGTGTGAAGTCCCTGCTGTGCAGAAGTCCATCAGTGCAGAGCAGGAGGCCACTGTTGCCTTCTTTAAGCCTGAGAATGTGTCTGAATCCAGCTCTACAGGTGGGTTCTGTTTATTTTCAGTGTAGTTTTTTTCCCCAATTGTGTCCTCTAATAACTCCTCATAATTCAATTCAGATACTCCTCTGTTGAAGAGGACTCAATACATTTCACCATAGCTTCATTGACAAAGGTCCAACAGGGTGTCTATATATAACGTATCTTCATCTTCAGGAAATGAAATAAAACAAAGCATAAGAAATAACCCTAATCAAGTATTTTTTCCCCCTGTTTCATGTTTGCTGTGGAATCACCCACTAGGCACTCCAGACTCAGCTCACCAGCATGTGTCCCATACCTGTGCAGCACACACCAAGATGGACAACAAAACCAAAGTGGGAAAAACCAAAAAACCCAGGAAAGCACAGAGCGATCAGTCCTCCTCAGAACTTCCCAAGGTCACCCCTACAAATGAGGTGTCCCTCAACATGACCAACTCACCTGAGAAAAAACCTGTTAAATCCAAGACCCCCAAGCCATCCTTCAGCTTTGGTGCCGTTTCCTCAGCCAAGTCCACTGAGTCCATTTCAGTGAAGAACTTTGTGTTCAAACTGCTGGAGGGCTCAGTCCACCAGCATGCCTCCCATCCCTGGTCAGCACGCACCAAGAACGACAAGAAAACCGAAGTGGGAACAAACAGTCCACTCAGGAAAGTGCAGACAAATCAATCCTCCCCAGACCTCCCCGAGTTTATTTCGCGACTTGAGTTCTCCCATGGAAAGACCAACCTGCCCAAGAACAAACCTGAGGAATCTGAGACCCTGGAGCCATCCTTCAGTGCTGAGGCAGTGAAATCTGCTCCGCTGTTTACGTTCTCCCTCAGCGAGTTTGACTTTTTTGAAGACAAACCTGCAGGAAAAAACAAAGCAGTTGAGACCCCAAATCCATCCTTCAGCTTTGGTGCCGTTTCCTCAGCCAAGTCCACTGAGTCCATTTCAGTGAAGAACTTTGTGTTCAAACTGCCAGAGGACATTGAGCTCCCATCAGCATCACCTGAGAAGACGTGTGAAGCCCCTGCTGTGCAGAAGTCCATCAGCACAGAGCAGGAGGCCACTGTTGCCTTCTTTAAATCTGAGAATGTGTCAACTACTGAATCCTCAGAACTCCCCAAGTTCTGGTTTTATTTTCCTCCCAGACTTCGGTTCTCTCGCAGCAAAACCCACCTGCCCAAGAATAAACAATTCAAGGAATTTAAGATTCCTAAGCCAGTCTTCAGCTTTAAGTCAGTCTCCACAGGTGAGGATGAATTGAGATATAGTTCATATATGATATTTATGGTTTGTTCTGTTGGTAAGCTTACTACACTGTATCTTGCAGTAACACTATAGTCCCTGATGTGTGCTTACTTTTAAAGAGTTTTGTGTTATGAATTTAATGTCTACTCCAAATGACCAAAACCTCTCAGACTTATCACCTTGAATACTATTCATCTGTAAATGTATGTATTTGAGTATTGTTCATCTGTAAATATTTGTAATTGTTTTTTAAGATTCAGGTGCCTGTGAGGAAAACTCAGCTTCCTCCTCTTCCAAGACCTCTGTGCCGAGCCTGAGCTACGGCCAGCAGGGTCTCCTGCGGATGCGGACAGGGAGCCTCCACCGAGTCGGTCACAGCAGAAAAAAGACAGCCTCAGGACCGCAAGCCCCCACTGCCTCTCCAGCAGCACAGCAGCAAAGAGGCATCACATTTGGAGCACCTGAGGATGAAGATCAAAGGGAAGCCAAATCCATCCTCCCCTCTCTCGCTTCAGCTCCTGCCCCCACCTGTTTTCAACAGCCTTGCCACTGCGATGACAACAAGAAAGAACTTTGTGCTCAGAAAACCAGAAGACCAAAAACCTACAAAGACTTGCCCCCAGGATATGGGTTATGGGACTAAATTACATTCTCTACCTGTCAGATGAAAAGCACTTTGGTTCTGGCATTACCTAACCATTTTTAAGGGCTATTTATTGTTTTTTTTATTGTTATACAGTAAGCATTTTATCAAATACAAGATATCAGCCTTGTCATGATTAATGTTTTCACAATACGAGAATGTTTAAGCATGGTAAAAGTACCAATGTAAAAATGCTGTTCTGGAGAGTAAAGCAAAGCCACTCTTGATCTTGTGTTGTAAATATTTCCTGCAAACATAAAATAAATGCAAAATCAACAGTTTTTGCAGTATGTATTTTTCATTAGCACCACCTTGCTCTGGCTGTGACGACAGCGGTTTTTAAAAATGTTCTGATAAACTGTACCACATCATGACTGATTACATTTATAGTTAAAAATTATTTATTCCAAGGTTTCATTACATGTTTGTACTCACTCACAATCACACACATGCACATGCATACACATTGTTTTTAAGCTTTTGGAACCTGAAATAGTGCTTCCACCTATATGGGTTTTAGCAAAGAAGTGGCTTTAGGTTAAGCATTATCTCAAACAAACAAACTTCAAGGTGCTCATACATACAAATAAGACATTTCTGTTAGTCAGTACAAACTCATCTGCAATAATAGGCCTCCAACTCAAAAGATTGATACCTCCTTGTGAAAATATGCTTTCAGAATGCAAATAACATTATTCACATACACAAAGCATATATTCTCCATTATTCTTCACATTTATGTTTGTAACAGTATTGATATCAGTTTGTCAATTTACAGTGATCTCATTAGGCCACATTATCTCACTCAGGTTCGTAAAGACTGCACGCCATTTTAACAGTGTAATGTTTGCGATCCTTTGTAATTGTACATAGGTGTCTTTTCATTTCTGTCCACTAGAGGTCAGGAGCATATAACTAGTAAAGTTGGCTGAAAAACACGTGACTCCCCATCTACACAGTACAAGGGGAAAAAACTGGGAAATTTTGCCAAAACACTGGCATCTCAATGTAATGTGTTAAGCACACTGAAAGGCCTGACCTTTGCAATTCTTCATTAATTTTTCAGTAAGGAACAAGATTTCAATGATGAGAATTTTATTTAAAAAATGAAAACATTTAAAACACAGCTCAATAATACATAGAATAGGAATATTTACAGTAAATGAAAATGAGTTACATGAAAGAAATGGCTACATAACCACAGAAGAATACCACTGGTGAGTCAAAGTTAATGTTGCACAGAACTGGCCACTGAGCCAATGAGAGGCTGTAAAATTACTGCAGAGGAAGGTCAAGCTGAAAAGAAATCAAACTGTACCTGCAAACATCAGACCTTTTATGCTTGACAGTAACATACATAGGTACAATGCACACACATAAAAATGCACCCTTTAGCCTTCCGAATGAAAATTAATATATTATAAACATTGTATAACATATTATACAAATAAAAACACCAATGTACACACTATGTACATTTACTAATATTTCAGGGAGCAAAATGTTAATTACACCACACATTAAGTACTCTGGTGTCCTCCCCCACACTAAATTGCTGAGAATCCAAGTTTAACCATGTTAAATGAGCTTCTTATGAAAGGCTGTTACTGTTCCCACTCATCTCCTTTCCTTTGCTCCCATTTGTATTGTCTGGAAAAAAAAGAAGTGTGGACATATACCACACAAATAGTCACATGGTTACACTAATCTTAGTGCGGTTTGCTGCTGGGAGGTCCAGATAAGCCTTTACTGAATGTCAGGGAGAAACTGCATTTTTCTTCTCCCTGAGTCCTGTTTAAAGGCACATCCATTTCCAAGAAAGGCTGAGATGATTAGCCTGCCCTCCCACCACCCCTGTCCCCGCCCCCCAAAAACTGTTGAGATCTCATCTGACTCCAATTAACTCTCTCGGCCACGTTCACCAAAGGTGTAAAAAATGCCAGCTGTTCACTCAGGAAGCCATTTCAAAAACCTCCGGAGATTATTGTATGTCTCGCAAAAAAAAGAACACAATACCACAGCATTATATCCTTCCTCTAACAACACCAGCAGTAAACCACCGAAGTAAACAGAGCTCTAGAAGTCAAAAGCAAACATTAAAAACTACTGCCGCCCTAAATAGCTAAGGTGCCACATACAGTACGTTTCAATGGAAACTAAAAAAATGGCCTGTTCAATGACTAGTCATTATCACAGACGGTCATGCCTAAAGGTAATGCATGAGTCATCAATGACACAAATCCTTCAGCTTTTTCATAGTTCAGTTGATGGCTTTCCTATCAACACTAAAACAGCAGTGCTGGGATAGCGTTCTAACAGTAAAACCTGGCATCTAGTTCTTTGTGTGCAAGTCCTACAGAGTCTGCTTCATTAGAAAAACATCTAACATTGGTTTTCAACAGATGGGTGTGTATATACATATACATATACATATACAAAGAGCTCATGTTAACTGTGTTGTACATCTACAGCTAGAGGTTCTTTACAGCTACATCTCATGTTTAATGAAAGCTGTACATATTTACAAAAAAATGCACTTTACAATAGGACACACCATGCTCCCTCTGCCTTACCCTCCCTGTCCTCTTCAGACAAACCCAGAATCTCCCAAAAGCTTCCCCCACACATAAATAATGTAACATACATTTGAGCAACAAGATCCAGCAAATTAGATCTTTGAATGGATAAGTAAACTTACAAAAATAGCCAATTCATCTCACCTCTTTTTTGAGAGTACCCTGAACTTTCCACTATTGTATCAAGATCTGCAGAGATAATGCACAATGAAACTTACAAAGTGATGTCATTCTGTGCAAAATTACATTGCTTCCAATGCTGCAAGTCTCTGACAATGGTTTTCAATAGTTCTCCCATAAATATATATTGTATATACATATAAAATATATACAAGCATGTCTTTGTATAAATAAAGAGGCCATTGCAGGAAATGTAACATTAAAAAAATACCACTGTCATACAAAATGGATATTTTTCTCTTATTACTTTTTGAATTACCATTTAATAAAAATAAGGAACATCAACTTTCAACAGGGACAAAACTGGCAAGTCCCTCGAGCAAGCAGCACAAATCTTACTACACGAGACGCAGAGAACTGAGAGGGAATCTGGTCCTTCAGACCGTCTCATTGGTACAGACAGTCAGTGTGCTTGTGCATTCCAATACGTGGGTGACAGGGAAACACTGATTGTACACTCACAGGAACACTGATACCCTGTAGGCAAAAGGGGCCGAGCCAAACAGCTGCCAGCTCCAGCAGTGCTTCTGACTACCGACTTAGAACGCAAAGGCTGAGGCCCCCTGCTCCCACCTGGACCATCAAACCTGGACACCAGCACAACTGTACCATTAATAAATACATTTTGGTATTGCTTTGATTAATATTCTTTTTAAACACTTGAAGGATTTTAAAATCAGCCTTTGGAGTGCCCAAAATGAAGTACACAATCATAGGATGCAGAGAAGCAGCCCTGTGGAACTCTCAAGTCTTCAAGATACAGGATGTCTGTGGGAGTGTATCAGGTGGAAGGCGGGGGGAGATGCTCCCTCCTCCCAAACCCCTCATCTCAAGGGGTGATGCCTTCCACCTCACTCTCGTCCCCGCCAAGGTAGATAGGGCTCTTTGCTCGGAGGGCAGGCTCATACTTTTGGGAGGAGCTGCTGCCACCCTCATTGCTGTTCCATATCCCATAGGCGAAATAGATCAGGAAGCCTGGTTGGAGAAAGGGAGGGAAAAAAAGATGACTATTTCAATAAAGTCAAATAAACACAGTCATTGCGACAAACTGTGTCTCACTAATGTAATCAAATGGGCATAAAGCACAAAAATAATCATAATGAGGAACAAAAAATAACTTTTTTACAATCTAGATATTATCCGACTCCCACTGGTCTGGCAGTGTTGTTAGCCTGGTCTGACACTGTTGCTCATTCAACTTGCATGGATACACTCATGTTCTATTGTGCTGGAAGTCGCTCTGGATAAGAGTGTCTGCTAAATGAATGTAATGTAATCATTCAAATATAAAATAAAATGGAGACAATTTTTAAGTCTATGTTAGACAACAACAAACAAGCAGAGCAGAGCTGGCTGGGTCTGGATTCATGACATGATGGTTTAATAGAGTGAGGTATCCTGAACGGAACAGAGGACAGGGACTGTTCCCCAAGGAAGGGTAGCCCACTCACCGATGCCCATCCACACAGCGAAACGACACCAGGTAGCCAGGTCCAGCTGCATCATGAGGTAGACATTGACAAAAATGCTCACCAGGGGCAGCACAGGGAGCAGAGGTACCTGCGGAGAGAATACAGAATGTTAACTCCCCGGCGTCAGTATGGTACAGCAGTAATGATTTGGGCTTGTAACCGAAGGGTTGCCGGTTTGATTCCCCGCTGGGGCACTGCCATTGTACCCTTGGGCAAGGTACTTAACCCAAAATTGCCTAAGTAAATATCTAGCTATATGAAATGATAATATGTAAAACTGTAACTTATGTAAGCTGCTCTGGAAAAGAGTGTCTGCTAAATGACAGTTTAACATCCCAGACAATGTTAACTCATTAAAGCACAGCCGCAGAACGAAGGCCCAGGCCTAGGGCCGCGCCGCTGTGCGCAGGACGAGCTCTCTCCCGAGCGGCTGGAAGGTGAGCGTACCTTGAAGGAGAGCTCCTCCTTGCTCTCGGGCTGCCTCCAGATGACCACTATGCAGAGGAAGGAGAAGAGGGCGAGGAGCACGCATACGGTCACCCACACGGGCCGGCCTTCGACCACCTCCGCCTGCCACACCGCCAGCACCACACACAGCAGCGTGAAGAGCGTCGCTGCGGGGAGAGAGAGAGAGAGAGACAGAGAGAGAGAGAGAGAGAGAGAGTGAGTTATAATCTGACAGCAGAGCGCTGGTTCAAACCACCAGGCTGAGGTGCCAGGGGGTGGGGCGGACGGGGGAGTGTCTTCTGCCACAGCCAGTCACAACACCCTGCGTGTTCAGTATAACAAAGACCAAACACAGTGCATGCGTGCCTTTGTTTGCAGGAGCTTGTACACATCTAAAACATATGCACCTTTTGTCAACAGTGGACCTGCCTATATCTACGGATGTACCTGGTGCTCTTCTGCTGTGCTTAAAACCGACGTGTTCTTTTAACAGAAGTGCAGGGCACGAGGGAAGAGGAAGAGGTGTTTTGCTAGTGTTTAAGCAATACACTTCCTGAAACCAAACTGACTGAGAGAGTGAGAGAGAATGAGGGGGAACAGAGAGAAAGAAAGAGAGAGCAAGCAAGCAAGATTCAGAGTGAGAGTGAGGGAGAGAGACAGAGAGAGCAAGAGAGAGAGGGAGAGTTAAAGAGCGAGAGAGACAGAGAGGCTTTCACTCACAGATGATCGCGGTGGTGATATAGACGATGGTGCCGGAAGTCTTGGTGGGGGAGTCACAGCTGGGTATCAGCAGAAGCCTCCAGCAGAACCTCTCCTTCAGGGGCCGGGTCTCCAGCTCCGGGCTGTCCTCATCCCCGCTGTCACCCCCCGTCATGACCGCCTTTTCCCCCAGCTCCATCAGCTTCTCACTCTGACTGGCTGAATTCAGGCTGCCCGGCTGGTACCTGCAGAGAAAGAAGAAGAGTCATTTTGTAGGCAACATGACACCCCTTTGCGATACCATGTTCAGGAAAAGGGTTTACTGGAACTAGTGGAAAGTCCACTTGGGTTCTCAACATGATGGTGACATTTAAAAAGTAGGTTAAGAACCTTAACCACAACAACAAAGTGCTGCCCAGACCGACCACATTCACCCTCACTAAACCAACTACACAGAACAAATGAGTCGTGGTACTGAGCTGGAAGGTGATGAGAAGAATGAGAATTTTCCCAGCTGTCTGCTTTGGCATGAAAAATTAAAAATGGTTTCCTTTATATTGAAAATGCTACACTATGTTTTTGCATTAACTAGTGATAAACACAACAGTCTGTGTGTGTGTGTGTGTGTGTGTGTGTGTGTGTGTGTGTGTGTGTGATTGCTTGCCCATTTGTGGCTATGTGAACGTTATTGCTTGGTTGGGTGTCAGGGACTGTGCGTGTTCTACGTCACCTCCACCCACCTTAGGATAAGCACACACACAGCTACCAGGGAGTAGGCCAGCAGGGTACCGATTGACATCAGGTCCACCAGTGCAGCAAGATCAAAGAGGAAAGCCATCAGCGCTATGGGAGGAAAGAGAGAAACCAGCAAGAGTTAACCCATCACTGATGTGAGAACGCGTACACACAGATGAGGCCACTGGCAATACAATTCATTCTGAATGTATTGCTGATGGAGGGACACAAAGGACCCCGATATTTGTACTCATGGATTTACAGACAACACCGCTGTGTCCTCCTTCACCATGCAGACAGGCAGCCAGGCGCAGCCTCACCTGCCACACAGCCGGACGCGATGGTGGCCAGCAGAGGCGTCTTGGTCCTCTTGTTCACGCGCGACAGGAAGCGGAACAGCAGGCCGTCCTCCGCCATGGCGTAGATGACCCGGGGCATGGGGAACATGGAGCCCAGCAGACTGGGAAGAGGGGGAGACAGAGACTTCAATGGATACGCTCATGGATATACTCATGTCCTATTGTCCTGGTCAGATTATTCAAGCCCTACCACAAGTTAACTTGCGTAGTGTTATGGTCACACCCACTGGTCTGAGAATGTTGCTAGTCTGGTCTGACACTGTTGCTCATTTAACATGCATGGATGCACTTATGTTCTATTGTGTAAGACGTCGCTCTGGATAAGAGCGTCTGCTAAATTAATGTAATGTTATGTGATGAGACAGAGTCAGTACTGCTCCTGCACAGCAAGTTCGGCAGGGGCAAGGGGTGGGGGTGGAGGGAGGGGTTTCCATCAGTGGAAAGGTCTCTCACCTGGTGGAGAGCGCGCAGAGAGAGCCCACAGCCACGATGTACCGGGCTGGGGCCCAGCCCACGTAGCTGAAGGCCTCGGGCAGCGGGCTCTGAGTGTTCAAGCTGTAGTAGGGCATCATGAGCGTGAGGGCGGCCGACACGCCGAAGTAGGCGAAGAAGCAGATGAGCAGCGAGGCCACGATGCCGATGGGGATGGAGCGCATGGGGTTCTTCGCCTCCTCACCTGGGGAAGGGGGGGTATGTTAGCGGTCACACTCACTGGTCTGTGCTCACACTCACTGTTAGGAAAGTGTCATTAGCCTGGTCTGACACTGTTGCTCGTTCAGCTTGAATGGATAAACTAACGTTGTCGTGCTGGAAGTCACTCTGGATAATAACATCTGCTAAATGAATGTAATGTAATGGTCAGCTTAGCGCGAGCGGCTGTCGAGTGCTATTCCTGTTAACATTTCACGGACAGATTCACCGAGTTGAGAACCTTCTGAAAACCTGTATAAGTCTTGTGCTGCGGTGACTGTTTCCTCTGTTCAGATCTGAACGTTAACTTGCGTGAGTGTGCACAGTGACGCAACAGTGACCTACTTGTGGTGGCGATGCAGTCAAAGCCCACGAAAGCGTAGAAGCAAGTGGCAGCGCCTGACAGGATCCCGCTGAACCCGAACGGAGCGAAACCACCACTTCCAAACTGCTCCTCTATGGCTCTGAGTAAGAGACACAAACAGCATGTGAGAAAGGGAGGTCAGTTATTTTGTAGTGCATAACTCTGATCAAAGCAAGTCCAGCACCCAAGAGCCCAAATTCCAAAGTTAGGAGTAATCTCAATAGATCAACCCATCAAACCCATTTGGGAAATCATCAATCTACCCAGAGACGGTGACAACCGTGATCGTCTCCCTCTGAAGGTGGAGGGCTTTGCCCAAGAGACTCACATCGGATCAGTGATGTTGGTCATGTTAATGAAGTTCTCTGTAGTGAGGTTCCAGTTGCTGACGTCTCCCTTCACAAAGCCAGAGATAATGACGAAGCTCAGCACCACCAGGTTGACCCCTGTGAAGATCTTGTTCACCAGCGCAGACTCACTCACGCCGAACGCCAGCAAACCTGAGAGAGAAGAGAGAGGAGGGTGCCCACACTGTTACCCCCATGCAATGAACACATCATTCTGGACGAGATGCAGCTGGCAGCTGCGTTGAAGTTTGTGGTGTTATTTAAGCTTGGGGGAGGGGGGGTTCTCACCAGTAAGCAACAGGACCAGGATGAGAGCGAAGAGGTCCGGGTATTCAGCCAGAACTTTCCCGGAGACCTTCATGGACATGGAGGCTTTGAAGAAGCTGGAGATCTTCTGCTCCACCAGGTTATCAAAGGTGGAACTCCATGCCCGGGCCACACTGGCCGTACCTGAGAAAATGGGCCAGGAGGGATTTGTTAAATTAAGCACAGTGCTCATCTGGAATTCAGTGTGCTCCCAAAAGCCCTCTGAAAGCAACACAGCACCTCCTGTCGTTACATTACATTACTGGCATTTAGCAGACACTCTTATCCAGAGAGACTTACATAGGTTAAAATGTTTTTTTTACATGTTACCCATTTATACAGCTGGTTATTTACTGAGGCAATTCTGGGTTAAATACCTTGCCAGAGGGTACAACAGCACCCCCAATGGGGAAACAAACCGTAAACCTTCTGGTTACAAGTCAAGCTCCTTACCACTATGCTACACTATCACCCTGTCAGCCGTGAGCTCTGCCTTGTGCCCCGCTCTCTCCCGTGCACTCACCGATGACATAAGAGAGGATGAGGTTCCAGCCCGTGATGAAGGCCCAGATCTCGCCCACCGTCACGTAGCTGTAGAGGTAGGCCGAGCCCGTCTTGGGCACGCGGGCGCCGAACTCGGCGTAGCACAGGCCGGCGAGCACGGACGAGAGGGCGGCGATGAAGAAGCAGAGCACGATGGCGGGGCCGGCCTTTTCGCGGGCCACCTCGCCGGCGAGCACGTACACCCCGGCACCCAGCGTGGAGCCCACGCCCAGGGCGATGAGGTCCAGCGTGGAGAGGCAGCGGGAGAACTGGGTCGTGTCTTCTGAGCAGTTTAGCATGCGGCGGCGCAGCAGCATCTTGCCGAGGGAGGACATTTTGTCGACCATGGTGGGGGCGTCTGGAGAAGGGAGTGCCGTGCCACAAGAAGAACTGAGAGCTGGTGCAGCGAGAGGCAGAGAGTGGGAATGTGGGTACCTGGAGAGAAGGGGGTTCAGAAGGGAGAGTTAGCATGTTACATTACAATATTACATTAATGTCATTTAACAGATGCTTTTAACCAGAGCAATTTACACAGGTTACAGTTTTTTTACATGTTGTCCATCTATACAGCTGGACATTTACTGAGGCAGTTGTTGGTTAAGTACCTTTACCCTGGGTCAGCAGTGCCCTTGTGGAAAACTGAACCAGCAACCTTTCAGTTACAAGCCCTACTCATTACCACTATGCTACACTGCCACATGTGTGTGCATCAGGGAACAGTCACATAGACATGATTCAGCAGGTCTTTCCTCCAGGAAAACACTGTGGATCTCTCTTTCCCCAGAGCAGTGAAACACACAGCAGGTAATCCTCAATTTCTTAGGAAGGTGTTTTCCTATCTGGCCAATGACCATGTCATTCTATTTCACGATCCACCTTTTTTAATCCCTTTGCATCACATAACCACATTACCACCTGAAGACAACAACCAGCCACACTTCTCAATAAGACCCAGCTCTTGCACAAAACACATCAATCCCCCATTTTCACAAAAATTACTACCGCTAACAAAATAAACAGCAGTCACACAGATGTCCAGGGGAATCGAGACTGAAAGCTGAGGAGGTTCACCTTGGTTCCACTCATCACATTCCTGGGTTTACTGTGGCTGCCCTGGAAACTTTATTCCAAGTATTCTAGCCCATTTCTGATGACTATTTTTCATGCTTTCCACAAGCATTTCATTAGGGTGAGGCATCAATGGCCCAGTAATAAGCAGGTATCACGCCCATGGAAGGAATGTGTATTCAGCAGTGTCAGGCTGTGAAATGAAATCTCCTCCATGAAGGAGTCACAAGGCAATGACACTCATTATACACAGCTCAGTGGAGTGTGAGCGGTCAAAGGCAAATGGACCCGCACACACACCAAGAGCCATGCGTGCACACATGCACACAGACACATACACACAAAGGCACAGACAGACGTGCATGCATACACACATTTCTAAAAAAGAGCGTGAGTCAAAGAGGTGATGAGCTGGGAGGGCAGTTGACATCAGGCAAGGAAGAGTCACAGCCTATTTTTAAGCTGCATGTCTGTAGATTAAATGCAAACGTCAGACATTCAAACAAGAGACAGCACTACAGAGAGCTCTTATCCATGAACTCAGCGTGATAGTGTTTCCCTCAAAAGTCACGGGCGAGCGCTTGCTTTCTCGGATGTTCAGCCCCTATCTATGGAGATTGTAATGTACTTGCAGAGTATCAAAATCAGCATTGAGGCCCCTCTTATCTTTGCAGAGTGAAATCATAATGCCCACCAAGGTCTTTCACTCTGTAATTGCAGGGGGACGGCCAATAAAAGCTCAAGGACAGAAACTTTGGAACTGTGAGGCTGCCTGCGTACAACCCAGTCAAAATTCTCTCCCCTTAACAGGGCCCCGTCTGATAAAGCTCTCTGCCATCAGCGACAGAGTTTGTTCACTCTCAGAAGGCTGTCTCCCTGGCTGCGGTCAGTTAAGACTGGATGTCACTATGTTTCCCTCTATCATCAATCCCAAATGAATGGGGGGCACAATGAAATTTAAGAGCAGGAGTTTTGAAAGACTACAACAGCCAGCATGCAGTCACCCAAAATAAACTTCTCCAGCCTGTCTCTGGGCCTGAGCTTTACCGGCAATTTGCCCCACAAGTTGTGAACTTTGGAAGGTGGAAAGGATAATGAAAAAAGAGAACACAAAGAATGAAAGACCGGTGAAAAAGTGAGAGAAAGGAGCCGCCTGAGTTGGCCCGAGTAGCGTGGGAGAGCCGAGTGGGAATGGAAAACGTGTTGGCAAGAGAAGCCAATTAATCTTTAATGTGGTGGACAGATGATACAACAAATGACAGTATGCGATTCCATACATCCAAGACAGAATGCATGCAGGAAAATGAAAAAGTCTGCACACACTCACAAACACAAATACACACACACAGATCTCCAACACAGGAGTCAATGAACAACACGACACAATAAAGACAAGACAGGCGGATCCACACTACAAATGCTGCCATCCGTGGAATCAGGTTTCTCAAGGTTTCTCTTCTCGAAAAGCCGGGCAAGTCTAGTCAGGCCCGGTCTGGGCAGCTCGTCCTGAACGGGCGGAGGTGGAGTGCTCGAGACTGCCAGGCAGATTTGCTGCAGCCAACTCGGCTCAAAGCTCCATCTCAGACCTACAGCTCTCACAAAGGCTTCATTCATGCCTGAATCGGCTTTGCAAACCTCAACGGGGAATAGGTGACCACTAAACGCTGGAGCCTGTGGAGAGTGCGAGGGCCAACTCGCACACAGCTATATTAGGAGATTTATACACAAGGTATATTAACCCCGCTAAAGGATAAGAAAACTTTATGTTGACAATGAGGGTGCCACCTCTGAAGACAATGCCCAAACTCAGCAGATTCAGAGAGCAGCACACAGCCACCCAAGACCACGATCATGATCGCAACGGAAAAAATAATGCGTTTGTGCACATCACATCACAGTGAAGAGCTTCTGTCGGTGTTGCACCACAACCTTCCTCTGTAGAAGTTTCAGAAAGATAGAGTGGATGACGTCAGCCTCTCTACTGTCAACAGAAATATGCCTGTATTTTTAAGTGCAGGTCGAACGACTTCAGCTTCCTCCACCAGGCTAGCTCCTGTAGCCATCTTTACTATGGAAAAAAACAGAGGATATCTGAATTCCAAAGCCTTTCAGGGCTCAAGGCTGCACTGTATGGGGTTTTAGCAGACAAAGTTGGAAGATCAAAAAGCAAATACTTTCGAAATTCATGATCTGGTGCTTCCAGTATTAAAGGGAAAAGAACCCTCGGCCCCTCTTGGCACAACTCCACATGGGCCAGGTCCACGGTTCTTCAACTGGCGAACCCAGCTCCCAGAACACTACAGTGGTTTCCTTAGCAGTAACAGTGGAGCTCATCTTTTTATACTTTTAATAACTGCATTGAAATTATTCATGTCAGCTGTTGCATTTCTGAGGGGCAAAATTTAAACAACCAACTGCAAAATTCTTTGTGTGGTATAATTGGTCTACACACTGGTGCAAGAACATACAACCACCACCATGGAAGCTGTCCTGTAGTTTTGTTGCTCATGCTGAAGGTATAGAGATCACCGCGTCGGAGTTCTGGCAGTGTGAGCGGTCCCCCGCTGCGCGCCTCCGCCGCGGAGCTCCTCACGGAGAGCTCGAGGGGGATTAGTGCCGGCAACCCCGGTGACTCAGGGCCACCCCTCTCTTCTCACGCACTACGCGCCCAGAACGGAATGCGCTAAACCTCTAAAAGCCTCGCGCGCATAGGGCGATAATCTGGACCACGGAGACGCCGAGAGAGCGAAGGTTTTACGGTCCCCTGGCGGGGCTGCAGACGTCGCGCGGGTTCCCATGAGAAACCTCCCGGGTGGCACGGCGCTAAAAGGGTTCTTGGGCCGGACTTTGCTCCTTCAGCAAGCAGTCTCACCGGCATAGACAGTCATGTTCATCCAAAAGGCACCTCGACACAAGAGACTGAAATGACCCTTTCGTCACTCTCCAGCATAATACGCATGTGTGACAATTGAGCAATGCAGAAAGCAACACTCAAATAAGGAAGAAAAACACAAGTCACGGCAGCGTAGCATAGTGGTAAGGCGCAGGGCTCCTAACCAAAAGGTTGCCGGTTTGACTCCCTGCTGGGGCACTGCCGTTGTACCCTCGGGCAAGGTACTCAACCCAGAATTGCCTAAGTAAATATCCAGCTGTAAAACATGTAAAAAAAAAAACTGTAAGCTAAGTAAGTCGCTCTGGATAAGAGCGTCTGCTAAATGTCAATAATGTAAGGTAAAGTAGGCTAAGCTGTCAACAAAGTCTGAGGTGGCACAGACGTCCGCTCCGATACGAGACTGTACCCACATTGTTTACGAGTGTGATCAGAGACTGCCTTCCTGTGCTGCTCTGCAATGAGGAAGGAAACAACATGTACAGGCTGCTTGGGAGGGGCCGCAAGAGACATGGATGAGCAATAATTACTTAAGTGCCTTTGCCCATCTTCTGTCTCCCAGCCTAGCGTTCCCAACCCTATCCGCACATGAGAATGAGGGATAAGGGGAATCCGTCCCATCCCCCAAACAGCTAACCCTCATGTACGGCTTCCCATCTCCCTCCTCTTGTTTTGTTTTGCCTCAGCCAGGGCTTGGCTATTTTTAAAAGGATCTGCAACTCCGCTCCAACCACTTAAGCTGTCTTTTGTTAGACATGTTGTACCCTCTTTTGGCTATTGCAACACACCTTCACAAAGCCACGCTGTAAATCCTCCTTCATGGCAAGCCACCCGCAGTAAGCCACTTCCTGGAGGTATAAATACTGACCCATTTCCAGAAGAGGGGACCATGGTTGAAGGTAAATATCCCTAGGGGCCCTTGAGGATCTGCTATACTACAGTTTTCAAACAGCAAAATGAAACTGGATTGACACTGCATGCCTTTCACAAAATAAGTTACAGTATCTAATATTAAACATATCTATGGCTGTAATGATTATTCAAACAAATCAAATCCAAATGCTAAAAGAAAACACACGAGTTTCATCAAAAAAATCACTGAGCAACACAAAATATACGATTGCTCATTTTCCACAACTGTGAAACAAGCATACATGCTGGCTGTTGGTACAAGGCAAGGACATTGCTTCATTTCTGCCTCATCAAATGCAACGCACTGGCCTACTCATGCAACACGCATGTGATGCAAAATCTCCTTTAGATGACACGCTGAGAAAACATGAAGCCCTAATCACGCAGTGCAGCACTTTCAACTAGCAGCTGAGGGTTAACTCCAAACACAAACATCTTTTATCAAAAGTGGGCTGAGTAGTTTCAAGCATTTTAATTCTGATCCCAATAATAGGAGCTCTCAATTGATTTTTTCCCTTTTTTTGTTTTTACTTCTTGAGTAGCATACCACATCATGCTGCAGCTAGAATGGAGTTCACAGAAGCCTGTCAACACAGGCTAGAAATCTGACTATACGAAATCTTAGAGTGGGAACCAAATGCTCTGTTTGGAACGGTAGGTTCTGGCACTTGGGACTCAGTTCCCATGGTTACATCAGCCATTTGAAACTGGAGGAGCCAGCAGACACATACTATGCTCACCATATTCATTATAACTGTCTGGAAAGAAAGCCACATGTGGCATCTAGGAATGGAAAACCCTGCTTCAGACCCTGCGTGCCACATGCTAGGCCCAGGCATTTGACAATTTAATCCTTTAGACTCGTAATTAAAGTGGACTTGCGAGATCACCTGACCTGCAAGCAGGACCAAAAAACCGTACTGCCTGGCAGCGGTGAACTCCCATCTCACTGGGATGTGCTTCTGTTCAGCATCTATCTCGCAGCTGCACAATCGCACAGTCTGACCTCATGCTCACTTGAAAATGACATCCTGGAGCACATGTGCATGCAGATGACAACTCCTTTATCCATTTCACAGATGGCCTGTCTGGGACAAATAGGGTAAAACTCAGCCAAGTCCATTTAATGCGTGGGGTCACAAGTAATTCTTAAATTAACTGCAACTGACTTTTGCCTATTCTATCAGTAATTCATGCAGTTAACGTAGCTGGACATTTTTTGGGGGGAAACTGAAAACAAAAATATAATCGAAATCTGCATATGGTGCCATTTTGTCAAAGTTAAGAGTAACATGTTTGCCTGCTTATATTTCAGGGACAAATGCTTGAACACCAACATGCAAATCTGAGTGGCTGTCTGGCCCCTAAGGTTAGCTTGCAGGTGACTGCAGAAGATGTGCCATTCTGGACGCAACAAGGAGGTGCATCATGTGACGGGTGGACGCATGCGTCACAGGTCATGATAACTTAATAACCAGCTGTTGCAACAGAATGTTCAGAATGCAAAATGGAACCCCACACACGATTATGAAACATCTGCAGGAAGAGGACTGACCAACCGCTCATTTCCCTAGCAGCTTGCAGATATGTCCTTGCCTATTCATTTGCTGGCCGTAAGAGGAAAAGGATGCACGCAAGGACATGGAGAGGTCCTGGCACAGTCTGGTAGCCAACCGGCTTGTAAAAATTTGTTTGGTGCAATCTTGGTGTTACTCTGCCATGATGTTAACCACACAATCAACACGTTGGTTTTCATGAATACTCGCCCTTGAGAAAAATGCACCTCCGCCCTGCTCAAACATACATCCTAAGGGTGTGCGACGCAGGTAGGAGTCTAACCTTGATTGTTACCCAATCCTAAAACATGCTCATAAACATGCTCTTTTGAAATTACCCATTCGTATCCTTCTTTGCATTGCAAGCCACAGACCCCCACCTATGCCACAGAAAGCGGATGAATATCTCAATTCCACAGCACTTTTACTTGCAGAGCAGCAGTTGTTCAGGGGAAAAAAAAACATCAAACTTATGTTTAACACCGTAATAGAGTTTAAAAAAAACCCTAAGCAGACATACAACACACTTTTCAAAGAGAAGACGAACTTGAGTGGCAAGGACACAGGCCATTCATGTTACATGATTCACTCTACCCGTCGCGTCTTTTCTCTTGTCAGTCGGTCTGAGCCTCCGTTTATTCCCTTCATTATCCATTCTTTAAACTTGGCGACAACGGGTGACACCATATAAGAGACTCACTTAAATATGTTGATAATGTATGAGTAGGAAGAACATGTGTTACCAAACACACATTCCAAACATATGTGGTCTCTAACGCCAAAAGAAAAGCCATTTCAGTTTACCTAGTAACTTTGTAAATTGCAACCCAGATGCTTAGCCAGCGAGAAACAGAAATAATAAAGTCATTTAAAATGCCAAGCATCCAGCACTAATATTAAATGATAGAGAGAGACAGCGTTGTCTAATATTGCCTTACGCTCGTGTTCCGTAGAGGACACTCTTGCCGAGCTTAGCGCTGAAAAAGATGATGCAACCACACGCTTCCCATCGTAACGCTGCGCTGCCTACAGCCCGGGCATACTCGCGTTACGCGCTCTCTTTATTGTGATGTAAAGTAGCTAGCCAGAGAACCGTTAAGATGAAAGAAATTAGGAAACCATGAAGAACTGCGAAAATGTATCTGATTTATAACGTGTTTGAATGAATACTGATGATTTAGCTAATCTTCGTACAGTATATCGTATAGTCGACTAGCTTATATAGCTAGTTTATACAAAGACTAGCCGTATACGATAGCTAGCCAGCTACCGTGAACAGTATCTTAAATTATTTGTAAATCATGTAGCAATCTAGCTACATAATGAATCCATATACATGAACAGTACAAAAACCACCTGCAAAATAATTGAGACAACGTGGCCAGCGCTGCCTAAAATATATACAATCAGATAGCGATCTCACCGATGACGTAAATCCATTGTATTATGAGTCTCTTGTTCATAGATTAGCAAACTGGTTAAATCAGTTATAATAAAACATTTGGCAGCCAGGTAGCTATAGTAAAATAATAGTCTACAAGTTAACAAAATTGAATGCCTAACCTGATGATTATCTGGCTACGCTAACTTAGCTAACCATTCCAGTTATGGTATCCAGTATATTTTAAGAACATAAGAACATATTATCACGAGAACAGGCCATTCGGCCCAGCTATGCTCGCCATTTTATTTTGTTAAGGCAATTTCTCTGCCATTTCCAATGTTTAATTCAATGTACTATTCGCTAGTTAATGTACTCCCCTCGCATGAGTATGAGTGATCACACTCGAATCAGAATTGCATCAGCATCCTCCGAATAGTTGTAGTAAGACGGATGCTATCTAACTCGACATAAACTGCCAATGTGAGAATTTATTTTGCTGTCTTTCGGTATTTTACAATGTCAGATGACAAAAGACAAAGGACAATTTGATTTTTTACCTTATAAAAGCCGAAAGTATCCACTGAGCGCTGGCGAAGAGAGAAGAAACAGCGAGTACACCCAGCCGGAAAAATGAGAGACGTAGCCCGGTGAGAACCTGAAGACTCGTATACTCGCGTCACATATGGGCGGGCAACTTTGCTGACGCATCAGAGGTTTGTAACCAATGATTTCCCCGAGGCGGAAGGCGTAAACTATTCCATTCACAAAGAAGTGAGATCGGAACAACGTGATTAGAACTACGGACCACAACACTCTCAGCGTTTCCTTGCTCACGGTATATGGTAACGGTCTGTAGCCTACGTTAGCTTACTTACGATCACATTCCGAATAAAGTGTTTACGCGTATCATGATATACGACCACCGCTAATATTCACGTATACGCAGCAGAGTACGCGTATCCCGAATATCCCACGTCTTCTTCTGTTTTTGCACAATCAGCATACTTTCTTATTAGGGCTATTGTTATCGAAATAAACTCTTCACATGAGTCGTCGTGGTCGGAATACGTGAATATTCCTGTTAATATTACATAAACATCACTTTCAAACACCAATGTACATGCAAACGTAGTTCACAGGGTTACAATTTTGAAGGAACTGCTGTGACAGAATTGTGTTTGGGAAATCTCTGTGTTAGACACTATATGCTATAAGATGAAGTGTTTTCCCGTGATCGTCTTAAGCAATGTCTTTTCGTGTAAATGATCGGTTGTATGCATATTTTTCCACGGTGCTTGACGTTTTATCACAAAGGTATGACATGCTGTTTTGTTCTTCTGCCCTTGTTCTTGAAGCTCTTAGGAGCCTTGCTGTTCACAAAAGGTACTTCCTAGACCCCTGTTGATGGGAATATGTGCAAACAGACCTACTGTATTGTACCGATAATAAACTTGTGGGAAACAGGGGATTTGTTCCTACTTTTAATGTTACGTAATAATGCAATAAACGATTAGTATGTGTATTAGGCGAGTCATTAAAATCCACTGCTAGTGCTGTGTTTACATAAACTTAGAGTCTGGAAGTTACCCATGCATTTAATAACACCATCACAGTGAATGTGTTGCATAAAACTGATGAACTTTTCATCAAACATTTTAGCCATTTTCACCCTCCTCCAGTTCATTTTTGGAGGTGGAAATAGTCAATCATGAGGTGTTAAGATGGCTCAGATGGCAATGACTGAATTAATAGTCCATATCTTCAAAGAGTGAGGGGCCTCTGTTCTCCTAGGGTTCATAGTCTCCCGAAATGTGACCTTTTCATTATTTCTGACATGCTCACTGAGATGCCCTTTGAGCCCTTAGCCGGGCTGAACTGAAGATTGCCAACACAAAACGCCATTTTCATGGAGAGTAATCATGTCGGAGAGGTATAGGAGTAAATCACCCATGTTTGAACTTTGGGGGAAATGTTACACACTCCTGTTTTTTAACCTAAGATCCCATTTGACCATGTCATCACCTTTTGTATTAGAGACCTTTCATCCACTTTAACATGCCTTCACATAGACTGAACACATTGTGCCCAGCCAGGTCTCCGAGGAATAATTCAACTCACACAAACAAGGTCATAAGCAATGGTCATTTCTTTGTACGTTGCAAAGGTAATGTACATGGGCAGACTTTGTGTAAACAATGCTTGGCCCACTGCATTGTGGATAAGAATTTATAATTTTATTGTCTTCTAAGAGTTTGGGTTAGATTTCTCCTTCATGGGTGGTGGCTCACTCTTGTCGGGGCATATTTCCTGCGTGCTGCTATAGGTTGTCTGCATAGCTTTTATAATATTTTACCACTGAAATGTAGAGGTGTACTTACCAGTGGCCTTCTCTGTCTTGCAGATAGCTGGGAAGCTACGATATGGGCTCCACCCCAAACTGTATTTTTGTTCACCTACCTCTTCCTATTTTAATCACAAATCATGTGTTCACACATCTCATTCTGGAATGTGGAACTTTCACTTGATTTCTTCCTAGTTAAATTGGCATTTAAATTTGTGGATGAAAAAACAGAAATATGATTAACCTGCCTCTTATCATATCATGTTCACATAGTTAAAATGTCTTAAGTTACGCTTGAAATAAACATAAGTAATATGTCTGCATGAAGACGAGCTGATAGTAACAACACAATTAGCATTCGCGAACCTAAAATGACTTCCATACGCCACCACTTCTGCCATTTCCGTGGCTGTTTTTTTTTTTTTTTTAAATTTATTTTGGAGTCACTCTCGTCCCATCTCAAGCCTAGTCTCTGGAATAATAACAGCAGAGTCTGTCCCAAATGTGCTCTCAAATAACCCTTTCGGGAAGTATGTATGAATGTGACATCAGTTAAGTATGGACTCGTTCACTTAGACTTCACTTAGGCACCTAGATTAGGACACAGCCCCAGCAGACACTGCTCACTGGGTATGAAACTGTTTGGTTAATGCAACACATTAACCAAACAATTTCATAATGACAGTAATTTTCATCACATCTTTCATTAATTTGAAAGACTGCATAGGAACAGATTTACTGCATATATCACACTGAATGTCAAGATAATTCCATTGCATTAATCACATTTTTTCTGATTAAAGACTTTGTGCCAGCCACCATAAATTCCAAAACCTAATAAAATGCTAACAGTTCAATGGGCTTTGCATGGTGAGCTCTGGCTTATTTTATTTGTTGCAATCCTGAATTGTGTGGCTCTGTGTGTATGAGTATATGAGAGTGTCCATGTGTTGGGCAGACTTCCATTACTCTGTTCCACAAGAAAGAGGCTTACCATATGGAAACACTGCGCTGTGCAACTTTCAGGAGCTTTGGGCTGCAAGAGCTGGCTCCAGGGCTTCTGCACAGTATCCGCTACAGCTTTGTTTCCCAGATTAATTGAATAAACACAATGTGGAATTTTTGCACCCAGTGCCCTTCTAAAGAGCACAGGCCAATAAGAACTCCAGTGTACTGACCCCATTATAAAACAAGCCAGTTGCATGGTCACATGACCTCACAGTCCCTTTCCTCCCCTTCGTCTAGTTTAGAAAAGCTCTCGAATTAACTTCCACTTCATAAGATTGATCAGAATACCGAAGGGACTTCAAAGAAAAATGTCGTCACAACTGCAAACCAGTTCAAAAGCTTTCAGTCTACAACCTAATCTATTCTATGAAGTTTGCACTGCTAACCAAACACCCCGTCTCCCATTGCTCCCTGGTATGGCGGGTCCATTCTACAAACTGATGTTGAATAAGCAAAGGCTTAGAGAACAAAAACGGGTTTGTGATTCTTGGCATTAGAAGACTTTGTGCATTTAAAGAACCAGCACATTTCACTAACCATTTCTGCTCTAGCACATTTTCCCAACTGCTTTTTATCCTTTAGCCATTTTAATCTATGTACGTGCAATATGTTGCACACATGCTAACATTTATCCCTTCCATCATAGGAACTCCCCTTCTATTTTCTAATTGCATCTTGAACAAGTAAGTACAGTAATTTTGCATGGTTTCAGAATTCAGATTTTTAAAGAGAATTTTTAACCATATTATGCAAAAGTGGAGATGCTGTTTTACACAGGTATGAAGAGGTGATGGTATGAAGAGAGGTGAGGTATGGAAATACGATTGTTCCTATTTTCAAATAAGGTTTTTGTTTAAAATATTTTAATGGGGTGTTTCAGAGGTGTTGAGACTGCTAGACCAATTTAGTTTTTTTGGCTTGCTTTTGACATGAATTCAAAGTGTAGTATGACCTTTTTGAGTGTGTTTAGGTTTTACCATTCTCTTATCTGTAAATTTCTGAATGACAGAATTAATAATATAAGTGGGCTAGACTGCAGGTGAGGTGGATGGATGGAAATATGGGTATTATGCCAACAACTTCTCACACCATGGATTCAGTCAGTCAAGTCAAACATGTTCTTGTTCATTAATGCAAATTAATTCTGTAATATAGATTTGCAAGATAATTAAGACAATTGTTCAATCAAATCATTTTAGAAACTAAAAAACAGCTCCTTTAGTTTAATCAGTTAAGACAACCGTCATAAAATTGTTCAAGAGACTGAAACAATTCAGCTAAAGATCAAATTATTACATAGGTAACCATAGTTCTGTGAACAAGGTCAACACAGCCAGCACACTTTTCCACAAAGAACTAAACACACAACTCGATCGCAGGGGGGAAGGTGAGTTCTCACACCCAGCACAGCCTTATTTCACAAGGGCTCAACCAACCAGAACACTCCAGCAGAGCATGACCAACGTTAGTCACATCCTGGTTCCGGCACACAAACTAGACCAATGACTGACAAAGCTCAAATGCAGCCTCCAAACTAGCTTGTCCAAATTGCTGTAGGACAATGAAATGGTATCCACAGTCTAGTGGGCCAAGTTTTTTTTTTGACATAGCACTGCTGCATGTCGATACCATAGTCAGTCAGCATTTCAATCCTTTGTACAAGTCATTTCTCAGAAATGGGAGTAGGCACAACATGTTTCACCTCACAGCTTCAACAGAGACCTGTATAAGCAGCTGAAAGGCTTCCAGCTCCAGGAACTGACACACATATGATTGGGATTAAAATCTAAGGAGTTGGGGAAAGGAGAAATGAGTCATGTTCTCCGAACCTGAGACAACTGCGCGGCACAGATAATGTGTGAACCTTGCTCGCACACCTTGTAGATATGACTGCCACCAAAAAGATCTTATAGTGAGAGCAACCGTAAACTCAGCCCTCAAAGGGTGGCTCTGACTGTAACAACAATCTCAATGTTCTGTAAGGAGAGACTGTGACTCTTGACTTCTTTTAGACACAAGCTAGTAAGAAGATGCAACCCTGGCAACAAGCTGTCAGTTTGCTTATGGCCAAACCCAGAAGACTGGTAAGATAAAACTCCTGCCTTCTAGGAGCAGCAAGAGAATTTATGATCATTAATTCAGACATTTCAACACCTTACCAACCCGAAAAAAAACTGTTCACGACAAAATATTCGAAGACATAAGTAAATCATTTTTGCCTTTGTATGCCTTGCACACAAATTTAAAATGTTTTACGTATGACACACAACTCAGAATATCACAAACAAATGTGAAGACACACAAAACAATGTTTAATTTACAGAAATAGCAAGTACAGCAAGCAGCTAGTTTAACTTCTGACATGGAATAAGAGAATTCCAGGCATCTTTATTCCAAATGATGTATGGCTCTCATTTGCTTGTCTAATTTAGTGGTCTGATATAGCGCCCAAATGCCTTACATAACCAATCTATTAACTCAAGGTAAAAATCTGCCTTGACTGGATAATAAATTAAGTGTTCAGTGACATCAACAAACTGAGCGTTGAAGCTGCAGGACTGACTGAGCTCTAGTTAACAACTGGTGTGCAGGGTTAAGACAACATACACTCAATACAATTTGTGAATGTTAATACTGTACAAGTTTACTGATAAGGTTACATTCCAACAGTATTTTATTTTTGATCTATTAAAAACCGATTACCATTTAATAAAACAAAAATTCATGTGGGCTTTTCTGCTTCACAGCTCACTGTAAAAAGAAGGAGATGGATTAAAATTGAATCATATTTAACTTTTCACTGTATAGCTCAAGGAACACAACACAAGGGGACCTTTATGCAATGCTACCTACCTCTGTCCTTCCCTCTTTCAATTTCTGGAGTTCTAATGGAAAGAAAAAGGGTTGAGGTTCAGCATTCAGTTTCAGAGGAGGGAGGCCATACAAGCAGTCATACGCATAGCACAAAACAGGATACTACCCTTTCTACTTTTGAATACACCATACATTGAATGTATGAAGGGATGCTAGGAAAAATATCCCCTTTTTCAGTTTAATTTCTCAGTTTCTTGTCAATCCTGCTCTTGAACTGGAGATGGAAACTAAAGATTCCCAAATCAGTTTGCCTAGTTACACTAGGTAACTGCAGTACCTTATGCTGGACTTCCTGTTGAACAAGAGGCACAAGTTTCAAGAAGACAACTGCACTGTCCTTTTCTAAACCACTGACCTTCCTCAAAGAATCTAGCAGAGTACATCTGAACTCCTTTAAAAAAAAACTTGTAAGTATTTTCATTTTTGGACTAGCTGCACAAAAATGTAAGAAAAAATACCTTCTCGCAATCTCTCAATTTCTTGTTGATACTGCACACAGTTCTCACAATCTAAAAGGAACAATAGAAAATACAGTTGTAAGCGGTGATCATGGAGGCAACATGTCAAAAACATTGCAAAGGGTAAACTGTACCACTAACTGCACCACATTGACACACACCATCCAGAGCTTAAATGTCCTGAGGGATTGATGTGCAAGCATTTACTACTACAAAATTATAGCTAGAAGCCAATTTCACCAATTACAGATAAGATGAAAGTATATAATTATCTCATGTCTAGTTCTGCTAGTCATACGTACAGGTTACTAATCTGTTAGATATTAGTCTTATCTGTACTTGCATTCAAATATGCAAAAAAACATACTCTCGTCAGCTTTCCTTAAGGGGTTTTCACTCTCACATGTCCCAGTTACAGCAGAGGAAAGAGCTGTAAAGAAGGAAACCAGTCAGATATGTAGTGAATCATTCTTACACACAGTCACATACGGACAATCACACACTTTTAAAGGAGAATTCAAAACTGACCATGCTAATGATTTTTCCACAAAACAGGATGAACTCTGATGGGGTGAACAGAATGCTCTCCATGCTTATTTCATTTATTTATTTATGTGCACGACACCCACCTTCTGTGGCTGAAGCAGGTGATTGGGTATTCTGAGAGGCAGGTACAGACACGGCAAAGACAGAAGCTGAAAAACACAAAAATAACATTGGTAAGAAACATTGCTACAGCAGTTTTATTTTCTCCTCAAATGACAGCAGCATCACCTGCAATAGTACCTACTGGTGCATCAAATGCTGTACTCTGTAACAAAAATGAACACATTTGTCAGTTTTCACTAAAAATTACACTGTAATGCCCAGTTCGGTTAAAGTATATTACACTACATTCATTTAGCAGACGCAGTGACTTCCAGCAGAAAAGAACAGAAGTGTATCCATTCCGTTTCCGGTGAAATGTCTTCCCTGCCTATTTTCATGCATATTTTACATGCTTTTAGTCCATTGTGCAATACTGCACAAGGAAAATTTCTGGCTAGCTAAAACTATACATGATGTAAGTGCTAAATGTATCCGCCAAGAAGAACATAATTATTTTGACATGGTAATACTTGCACTATGGAATTGGAACCTATAATAAAAAAGGAATTACTAGCTAATGTGAACTGATAATCTCATCAGGAGATCACAGCATTTCTTGCAGCACACTGAAGGAACACTAAAATATACCATTCAGCTGTAGGTAATGGTGATGTAACCTTTATTATGTACCTGCATTACATTTTATCATTTTAAATAGAAACAGCTTTTGAAATGTTACAACAAGCTTCTTTGATTACTCTAACAACAGAGCAATTATGATTATTAGTTTATGTTCTAAAAGGACAATTACTTAATTAACCTTTGGCTTCAAGAACAAAATTGAAAATGTGGCTTTTGTAACAATTTTTCACAATGAATATTTTGCTGGTTAACACGTCTGTGCATAGACAGGAAAGACATCTGTAAACAAACGTAGTTTACATGCTAGGGGTGTTAAATTGCATACAATGCAGGCATTCAGCACACAGTGCCTCACACAGTATCATTTTATATACTCCAGGTGCGTCAATTCATGGACAAAGTTATAATATCACCTGCAAAATCAACACTGAATGTTTAAGATGACCACGAGAATATTCAGCCTTTTACATGATTGTCAGTTTTAATTTAATTTAAAGTGAGTAAGCACAATGAATAATCTAGAGGTTGGTATTTTGAGCAACATCTTAAATCATGATTAGCACAGCTTAAGGAACACAACACAGTGGTTGTCGAATGCATACGTGCATCATGGGGCTGTGCCTTCACTAAGAACCTGTGAGAGCTGAGCATCCTCAGCCTGCTGACCCACTTACCAGAATTCTTTACATTTGGCTGCAGCCCCTTCAGTCGACTTGAGGGTCTCCTGGGACCATTTGCACCCCCTGCTGGCACAGGCAGGCCCCTGGGAGCCTCACTACTGGTGGCTGGAGCATCTGTGTGTCAATAAATAACATCCATGGGAATGAGAGAAAGGAGAAGGTTTGTGGCAACCATTTGTACCAACATGCTTACAGGCATTATGATTCCTCATAAGCAGCAAAATGTTATCAGTCTCCACTGCACTTGCTTAAGAGCAAGAAATAACTTATTCCCTCTCTGAATGAAATTATCTACAGTGTACAACCAATACCTGTTTTTAAGCTTGTCAGCCAACAGGTCTGACAGCTCACCCACACCCCAACCCCCCCAAATGAATACTGTTTATTTGAATACAATGTAGGAGGGACAGGAAAAGCTTATTTTGAGTTATTCTGAGTGCCACAGATTCTTCTGTCTTTTATTTCATTCCAGCCCTTATTTTGCGATTCTTCAGTTTTGTTCACTACTATTATTTTTTAATACCAATAACAGCACATGAAGAAAAAAATGACATTCACATGTACAGTACCAGTCAAAAGTTTGGATGCACTCTTCTTTATTTTTACTGTGTTCCACAGTTTAGAATAATAGTAAAGACATCAAAACTATGAAATAACACAAATCGAATTATACAGTGACAAAAAAAGTGTTAAACATACCAAACCTCTTATATTTTGTATACTTAAAAATAGCTGAAAAATGTTTTTAAAATTAAATTTAAATAAATTTTTTGCATAGAAATTCATACATAGACAAACATAAATAGTGAAGTTGATGCCTAAGGAAAGAATTTCAAGCATTTTAGTATAAGTCTTTGGATCAAAAGGTCTTTGAATGCATGTTTCCCATTATCTTAATCAGGTGTGTACAAACTTTTGACTGGTACTGTAGTTTAGAAAAAAGTCTCTTTCTTAAAATAAAAATATTTGGGTCAAGCAAAGACTTGTCTAGAGGAATACGATGTGCAGTTACAGTAACTGACTCTCAAAAAAACCCCTGTTCAAACAGACGTGTGCCCCGGTGGCAGCTTAAACCCGTCCCAAAAGGATGGCTGGGGAAACATGTGACATTGTGAGAAATCCCCAAAATATTGTCTGGTCTGCGCTGTGCTTTCCAATTTTTTAATACAATCAGAATGTCGTACGAACTTTCCAAACGTCTCACCAGAGTTCTTTTCTTTTTGCTGCAGCCCGTTCAGTCGAGTTGTAGGTCTCGTGAGATCATGCACGCCCCCGGCTGGCACAGGGAGGCCCCTGGGGGCCTCACTAGTACTGGATTGAGCGTCTGTGTGTCAAACAACATTACATTACATTAGATGCATTTAGCAGAACAACGTACAGCATAGCAGAATGTGAGTGTATCCATTCAAGTAAAAAAAAATAAAAAATAAATAAATAATAAAAAACATCCATGGTCATGAGAGGAAGGAAAAGGTCTGTGACAACCATTCGTACCAACAAGCTTAAAGGCATTATGATTCCTTATCAGTAGCAAAATGCTCTCAGTCTCTACTATACTTGCTTAAAAGCAAGAAATAATTTCATTCAGAGAGGGAATAAGTTACCTACAATGCATAACCAATATCCATATGTAATTAAGCTTGTCAACCAACAGATCTGACTGCTCATCCACACCCTAACCCCCCCAAATGAATATTGTTTATTTGAATACAATGTAGGAGGGACAGGAAAAGCTGGTATTTTGAGTGCAGAGTCTTCTGCTTTTTTTTTCTTCCCATTCAAGCCCTTAATTTGCAATGCTTCGGTTTTGTTCACTACCATGACATTTTAATACCAATAATGGCACATGAAGAAAAAAAAATGACGTTCACATGTACTTTAGAAAATAGTCTTTCTTAAAGTAATAATATTTGGGTCAAGCTAAGACTTGTCTGGAGTTACTGTATATGATGCAGCTACAATAATTGACTATCAAAAAAAAAAACCCTGTTCAAACATGTATGCCCAGATAAGCGTGGTGGCAGCTTAAACCCGTCCCAAAAGGTGGTTGGTGAAACATCCGACATTGTGAGAAATCCCCAAAATATTGTTTAGTCTGTACTGGAATTTTTTAATACAATCGGAATGCCACATAAACTTTCCAAACCTCTTACCGGAGTTCTTTTCTTTTTGCTGCAGCCTGCTCAGTCGAGTTGTAGGTCTCATGAGACCATGTGCGCCCCCTACTGGCACAGGTAGGCCTCTGACAGCTTCACTGGTGGTGGCCGGAGCATCTGTGTTTCAATAAATAACATCCATGGGCATGAGAAGGGATATAAATATGGATAAATGCACCTTTTCATTAATCAAGCAGGGCAACAACACACCACATTTTCCAATACCAATTTGCAAAAAAAGCTATCATTAACAGAAAAAAAACAGTTGAATAAAACTGTCCACATTCTCTTCTCTGAACAATGAGGTGAAACATAGGCAAAAAGTCTTGTAAGTGAAATGATAATAAATGGGTGCACGGCATTTAATATCTCAAATATTAACATAAAAAACATTATTAGTTCTATTTCAAAAATTTCCAACTCAAGCAATGTGGCTCTCTGAATCAAATCTAAATGTACTCATTCATACCAACTCTCGTCCTCTTAGAGTCTGGCAACGTGTCGTCCGTGCTTCCTCTAGGCTGTTTTTGTGCTTGGGTGGGTGGCTGTACACTGCTTCCCTTTGATCCTGAGAAAGACAAAAATCAACAGGAATTTGGACACACAACACACAACAATATGCAGAGGCATGATTGTGCAAGTACAGCAAACTAGAGACAAAAGACTAATATCTCCACAGCAAGATTCACAGTATTACGTTACAATGTGGTCTGTGCTCTTATCTTACACAATGTGGTAAAGACCCTCCTTTATGCTGAAAAAACATAGAATGAATAGACAGCAAAATGAAGAAAAAAAAATAAAAAACTGCAGTAAGGATAAATGTACAGAAACTTTGAAGACAAACTGGATTTTTAAAAATAATATTTGTAAACAGTCTCCACATCAACATTAGTCAATAACCATGGCAATTTCAGATATCTGTCTGTTAATCAATGCACTTAGTCTAGACCAACCCAAAGGCCTGTTTGTAGCTGCAGCCTGGGTCTCTCCCTTGGAGGCTGCCCAAGTCAACGGCCTGAGGCCCAGTCGGGATCTGAGGGAAGACGGGGGTGCCAAGCCAGAGGCTCGAGGCTTCTGTAGACCAGAGGATGGCAGCTTGGTTTCTGAAAGGTTTTAAGTAATCAATCACAAATATATCAGTTGCCACATCTTAATCACACATCAAATCCTGAATTGAGAATAAAATTCAAACTCAAATTTCATTTTACCATTACGTTCCCTAATGCCCTGCTTACCTGCAACAGTACTTTGTTTCTTGCCAGGAGCTGAAACAGCAGATGACTTTAAGAGCAGAAACACAACATGAACACACACCAGTTAAGATAAGCCTTGACATCAATATAAAAATTTACATTTACATATCACAAATGCAAAAAGACTCAAAGTTCATTTAAAATAGTATTTTTAAGACTGTTCCATCCTGCTGCTTCTAACACCTTTTCACTTAACTATGCCAAAAGCTAGTGCTGCAAGTAATTACAGGTTATATGACCAAGACTTCCTATGTTTATTGAATGAACAAAACAAAATTAGGGTGAATGAACTTTTTCCAATTTAAAGAAAAATGGTCAGATAAAGCTAAAAGAAATATCCTGAGTACAGTATCTTAATGTACAATGGCCAGAGAAAGTAGTGACCCCCTCAGACTTTTAGTACATTTTATTGTGTTACAACCTGAAATCTTCACTTTTCTTCTTCTGATCTACACAACCCGCTCTAGACTTTCAATGTGCTGGGGGAAAAAAAAAAAAAACTTATTAAAAACAAAACTCCTATCTTGACTGGAAAAAATATTCACACCTTAATAATACTATTCTTAAATAAGCTCTGGCTCAGCCATCTGTTTTCATAATTGGACCTGTGTGTAACTGAAGTGGTCAACAGACTAGATTGAACATAACTGTCTTTATAAGGTTAAATACCCATCTGTGTGCCACCATTGGGCATTCCATATAAGGAAATGTGCAATCAAAAGGAGCTTCCCAATAACTCAGGGAAAGAGATGTGGAGGGACAAGTCGAGGTGGGATACAAAAAGATTTCCAAAGCTTTGAGTATGCCATAAAGCACTGTGAAATCAATTATAAAGAAGTGGAAGGAATACAAAACTGCCCAGAAGCTTCGTTGACCAGGTTGGCTTCCAAAGCTGAGCAGCCAGGTAAGAAAGGCTTTGGTCAGAGAAGCAACCAAGAGGCTGAGGGCAACACTGTGAGACCTACAATGTTTCCTGACTGAGATGGAAGAGATGTCTCAACTGTGAATGAGACAACAATCGCTCAGGTCCTCCACAGACCTGGGCGATAGGGCGTTGAGGAGGACGCCATACTTTAAAAAATGTCAAAGTCCTGTTTGGAGTATGCAAAATGAAGCGTCGGAGCCTCTCGGACAATATAGAACAAAAATTTGTGGTGTGATGAAACCAGTTTGAGTTGTTTGGCCCTAATGCTGAACACTACGTCTGGCAAAACAAGGGCGTAACCTCTAAGAGCACCATCCCCACTGAGAAGTATGCAGTGGCAGCATTATGTTGTGGGGCTGCATTTCATCAGGTGGGACTAGTAGGCTTGTCAGATTCAAAGGAAGAATGGATGGAGAAAAATGATGGCAGCTCCTTCAGCAAAACCTTGGACAGTCTACAAAAGACCTGAAACTGGGACAGATTCATCTTTCAACAGGCCAAAGCAACCCTAGGGTGGCTTTAAAAAGCAGAAACTGAATGTCCTGAAGTGGCACTCAAAGTCCAGACCCAATAGAACCCAACAGAAAATCTATGGCAGGAGCTGAAGATTGCTGTACACCACCAATCCCCACGCAATGTGCAACAATTAGCAGTTTTGCTTGGTAGAGTGGGCAAAACCTACACCCGCAAAGTGTGAAAAGTTTGTGAGAACTTGCCACATAAGACTCAAGGCTGTAACTGAAAAAGGAGAGTACTAAATGCAAAATAACTCAGGAGGTGAATACTTAAACAAGCAGGATTTTTCTGATTTATATTTTTCATTCAATTTTCTTTTTCAGTAAAAATGTATTTTCTCCATTAAAGGGTTGAGAATGTTTTGATTATTGCAGGGAAAAGATCCATCCAAGTGCATCAAACTTTCAGGCTGTAACACAACAAAATGTGGTAAAACTCCAAGGGGGTGAATACTTTCTCCAGCAACTGTATGTGCATAAGGCATCTAAAAGTGTCCCCAGAGGCAGATGCATGCAGTTCAAGAGAACCATACCAAAGAGCGTGTGGCTGTCATGTTCCTAGCAGGTGATTTTGGAGCTCCTTTAGCCTTCTTTCCAATACTTACAGGGGCAGCCAGGTTAGATGAGGAGGGTCTTGGAGGGGGTAACTGAGACTTTCTGTTTGCGGCGTTGGCTGAAGGGGGCAAAAGAGATTTCCTGTGTGTGACAACTGAGGGACGAGAACCGGTGCATTGCTCAAGTGCTGGCGCAGGTTTGGGAGGAGATCCAGTGGGCCCCTCGGGGATGACAGGAGGAGGATGATCGACGTGGGGTGTAGCGCTTCTGACAACATCACCAGTCACGTTTACCTCATCCACTTCACAACACACAGTAAGGTCGGGGGCTTCCAAGAGCTTTTTTTGCAAATGGACACAAGTGGCATCAGGCTGTTTGGAAAAATTCTGGACCTTAGGCACAGTCATAGGGGTGGAGGTGATCAGGTTAGGCCTAGTGTCCAGGGTGTCATCCAAACTCAACATGCTGGCCCCTGCATTCATACTGTGACTGCACACGCTTTCAGAGAGTCCCCCGTTCCCAGGGGAATCCATGTCCAACTTTCCCATATCCTTCTCGCCATCTTCCTGGCTGGCCCCCACATGCTCATCTCGCAGGACTGGCTGCAGCTCATAGGTGTCATTCCTTGCAGTTTCTTCCCCTTTCAAGCCAGCCTCTGTTTCGGGCCTAACTAGACTCTGTTCTGTAAGCTCAACAGTCACATTGAGCCCTGCCTGGCCAGCATTGTTCGTCAGGTCATAGGTGTCATTGCAATTTGTCTGGATTGGGGGCTTCTCTTTTGGATTCATGTCCATTTCACAAAATTCCTTCACCATCACTTTGATTTCCTCAGTCCCCAACAAACCCTGTCCTTCGACACTCCCATCTACATCTGGCAGGTTATAAGTGCCTTCCAGGACAGATTTTGAGTTATTGCTGCTGCCAGTATCAATTAACTGTGTCTTATCCATAGGTAGAGAAACATGGCTGTCCTTAGTGCTCGAGCCAACACTGATACTGGAGCCTCCAGGTAACTCGCTGTGCTCCCCATCCTCAACCTCTGCCATCATCTTCTCTTCCTTCACATTCTCCGGATGGGAGGGGAGCAAACTTGTTTGCAAGCAAGACAGCTCCATGCTATAGTTGACGCTGTTCCAGTAAGCGAGCGTCTCCTCCTCAATGCTTGTGATGTCCAGAGGGCCCACACCACCTCTGGTGCGCGTTCCCTCCCCTGGAAACGTCTGGCAGGATTGCCTGCGGATATTCTGAACAATATTCTTACACTCCTGGGCAAAGAAGTGATGATATTGTGAATACATCCTGTCACCACCTTCCTTTTCACCATCCTCCTTCTCTGTCCCTCCCTCCCTGAGGGGGGACACCTCTGGTACTGGCGTCAGACACTGCCCATTCTTATTCCCCTTCCGCTTGTGTCTGTGGGCAGTGGTGTGGCTGCCGCTGTCATCCAAGGAGAGGGATACACCTGCCTGGCACTTTTCACTTGCTTCTGCTGCCCACTTCCCATAAAGAGGTGGAAAGAAAGGGCTCTTAGGGTTCCCCCAAGCACAAGCGGGCAGATCTAAAGTTATGTTAGGGCTGAGCAGTGCAGTTGCTGCACCTGCTATACAAGGACTAGAAAGTGAACCTTTACTGAACTTGTTTTGAGAAGAGAAATCTCTGCTGGGGGACTCTTCCTCCACCTCTTCTATGTTAGCATTAGCCCTCTGACCATTATCCTGGAGGTTCTCCTTGTCTATGGCCTGTAAGGGGAAGTAGGATGACAAGTTAATACATTTTCTCCCTTTTGCGCGTACACAAAATAAAACCCAACTCTGAAAGCAAACCAACTGGAGCTAGTAAGTAGGCAGTTTGTTTTGTTTTGACACTTTCGCCAACATTCTGCACTGTCATTACCGTTACTGTCATTACTCGTTGGCTAGCTGGATCAAACACTTCCAGGAGCAATCTAACTTGCCTTCTGGCCATATTTGCCTATCAGCAAAATACAACGAAAACCACGCTGCCAAGCTTTTACCAACCTAGCCAGTCTTCTAATACATTCCTTGCAAACGAAGTAAGCTAGCTAGCTCACCACTTTCCCAAAACATCCAGCTAACTGTATACTTTGTGTTAGCTACTGGCTAGTTTTCTACGGTCGTATTATACTTATAGCTAACCCAACACACACAGGGTCATGCAGCAAGCGCTGGTTAGGTGGACTATCAACGGTGGCAAGGCAGGAACCTATTTTGGAGGCGAACACACTCAGCGTAACGTTATCCATGTTTACAACATCAAACGTTAGCTAGCATTAGCTTGCAAACTTACAGCATATATGTCGCCCATAACGCAGCTGTCGGTCACTTGTAGCACAGAGAAATTACTTGTTGACGAGTCAGCTAAGTTAATTAAGAAGTAACTATGAAACGTCCACTCCCAGTACAACTAAAAACGGTAGTTATAGGAGTGGTACGGCCACAAGTCAGGAACCTCAACTATCGGCCAGTCAGTTTCAAAAGTAGCCCTCTCTTTCTCATCGGCTGGTGCGGGAAACACATCAACCTATCGACAAGAAGATGCTGCTGAGAGCGAATTAAAGACAAGAATACATAGTTAAGGAAGTTAAAATATAACCAATCAGCAAGCGTATTATTCCCCTGTTGTAGCACGCACGAGGCATCAGACCAATCGTAATCCATCGCAATGACGTAAACGGCATTGAGTATGGATTTTTTTTATAGCACGGGTAATACAGTTCTGCGAGAAGGTGGAAATAAACCGGTGCACGACTGATTTTTGTATGCCGCACAGCAGCTGGGTTTAGTAACCATTTATATTGAGGTACCGCCGGAAGATACTATGATAACTAACCAAATTGTTTGCTGCACATTGTGGGACAATGTCGTCATTTGTAAAGCCCATAACTTTTTGGATGGCATACCTCCCTCCACAATTTCTAACAGAAGTGGTTTAAGCGTACAAACACACATGTTCACAGATATGAGTCATTTAATAATCCTAAATGTTTGGCGTATGTGCAAGCAATACAACATGAAGAAAATATGTTCATTTTAAGTTGGTGTCGTAGTGATATGAAAACAAGGCAGAGGAATATGCACGCACACAGACATAGAGACTGAAATTTTCTATGTGTGTAACTGGGCGCGTTTGAATGCTACAAGTGTATTATACTCATAAAAACCGAGTGGCAGTCCTTTTTCTATGGCTTATGTACAGACGTGTGATTTGTAATTTACATGTGAGTAATTTTTGCACACGAATGCGTTTTTGTTACAGATTTCATTTGTTTTTGTAGTGTCTCTTATGTGTTACAGTGAGTACATGCAGATGAAAGGAGAAAGCAAAGATATGTCGATGTACAGTATATGCACACTGATTTAAGTGAAGAATGCACAAATGTGTGAATAGGACACATGCTGTAACCCAATCTCACCGCTCACCATAAAACCTGTGTCAGATTAAGGTACTGCATGCCTAAATGATTTCTATTTTGCAAAGGTGTAGCCTATATACTGACTAGTGGTTTGTGCATGTGCGTAACGTGGCTTTTTTACACTGAAATGTATTTTAAATCGCCTTATGTATTAAAATTATAATATGCACTTGGATTTGTTAAATACAAGGCAAGGCAATCTACACGGGCATGTACATATGCACACACTGAATAAAACGGCTATTGTATAATTGAATAGATTAGGACACAGTAAGGAAGCAGAAAACTTGAAAAAGTCTACAATGAGTCTACAATGAACCCATGTAGCTGTAGGTTGAGTATAGTTAAATTTACAGCATCCAGACAGGACAGGTTTATTGAAAGAAATATTAGGGTTTGTGATAATGTACTACAGTAGGAAAATTAAGATGGGAAAAGGAACATAAGAAATTGCAGAATGTTCAGTTTTTAGCCATATAGCCGTATGGCCATATGAAGGATTATCTAAATTTTGTATGTTACAAATTAGTTTAGATCGTACACAAGTAAATTCTTGTAAGGGTAAGATGCCATGAACATTGTGGTTAATTTTGGAGGACGCCCCAATAAAAGGATTAACTCATGGGGTAGTATAGGTACGGCACACCTGCCATTCCAGTTCTTGGGATTTGCAAGACATTATTGTCTTCATGGAACAAAATTCATTTCCTACTAAAGGCCAACTTGCATATGGAAACACATATCAGAAATGACTGATTTCACAACTAATTAAATTTAGGATTAGTCATGACAGGGAATAAGAAATACTGTTCAATTTATCAGTGTTTCACTGTTTTTATTAAAACCGATTGTATGGAAATGTTTGGTCATGTTTCAAACTACATTACATTGGTTTTCTCAGTGGTCTCTATACCATGAACACATTATGCACATTGGCTGCAAATCATGAGAAAGATGATTTTATTGGCATTACTGGAAAAAGCATGGATCACCTTGCTGAGTCCAGATCTTCTCATCCACAACTGATCGTATGCAAGCAGCAGTAATTAATTTGCAGGTACCGACACAAAGGAAAATCCTTAGAAAATCTAAAGCTAGTAGATCAACTGTAATGATGAATGTGGAATCTTTTGGAGTTTCTTACATGGTACCATGGATAAATCATACAGTATATGTAGTGCAGGTATTTTTGTAGTAGACAACGACAAGTCCTTTGTTTTCACAGTGGTTTAATATGAACATGATTATCCAACATGACATTCCTGACAGAAGACCTGAAACAACACCATTAAAACAAAACACAGATGAAACTTGACAGCAGTTACATATATGGAAAGTTGCTAAATAATAAGGATATTATAAAATAATACAATAAAATCAAGGTGATTATAAAACATTCAGTCTGCTTGTTAAGAGTAAATTCATAACAGGGATGTACAGAACAGGAAGACATGGTCCATGTCATTGGTGTATCATATTTTTCTTACATTCTTAATAGTGCTACATTTGTAAAGGATGGCAGTACCCTAGAATATCAGTCTGTTGCAGTGATTCTTAAACCTTTTGTCTCAGTGACCCAATAAAAAACCCAGAATAGCCTATTAAGGTAAGTGCAATATGTGGGACAGAAAATGATACTTTCATTTAAACAGATTAAATATCTACATGAGAATACATATAACAGTTTAATAATTTTCTCAAATGCTAAAGCAAATGGTTATTTACCAATGAAACGCAAATGATTTTGTTTACTGGCAATGTTAATTGTACAATATTGTGTATACATTGTAAACCAGATTGTCAATGAGATCAATCATTCTGAGAGGCAAAAATATACTTAAAGCACCAATATACACTGCTCAAAACAATTAAGGGAACACTTAAATCACATAGTGGATCTCAAATGAAATATTCAAGTCGAAAATCTTCATTGATACACATTGTGTAATTTGTTGAGAACAAAATGATGTAAGAATGGTCAATGGAAACCAAACTCATCAACCCATTGAGGGCTGGATTCAAAATCACACCGAAAATCAAAGTGAAAAAATAAAATCACAGGCTGATCCAACTTGCGTAAATTTCATCACGACAATGTGCCTGTATGCACTCCTAACAACGTCTGGGCATGCTCCTGATGAGATGGCGGATGGTGTCCTGGGGGATCTCCTCCCAGACCTGGACCAGGGCATCAGTGAGCTCCTTGACAGTCTGTGGCGCTACTTGGCGGCGTCGGATGTGCCGATACATAATGTCCCAGAGGTTTTCAATTGGATTCAGGTCTGGGGAACGTGAGGGCCAGTCAATGTAATCAATGCGTTCGTCATCCAGGAACTGCCTAAACTCTCTGTCCACATGATGCTGGGCATTGTCCTGCATCAGGAGGAACCCAGGGCCCACTGCAGAAGCATAAGGTCTGACAATGGGTCTGAGGATTTCATCCCGGTACCTAACAGCAGTCAGGCTACCGTTGGCTAGCACGTGGAGGTTTTTGCGACCCTCCAAGGATATGCCTCCCCAGACCATCACTGACCCACCACCAAACCGGTCATGCTGGATGATGTTGCAGGCAGCATAACGTTCACCACGGCGTCTCCAGACTCTTTCACATCTGTCACATGTGCTCATTGTGAACGGTGCCAATGGCGAAGCTGCCAATTCTGGAGTTCTCTGTTGAATTGCCAATCACAACCACTTACGCTTCCTAACAAGACAGGTCAATATCCCAGAAGTTTAATTGACTAGGTGTTATATTGTGATGATTGAGTGTTCCCTTAATTTTTTTGAGCAGTATTGTTTGCTGCTGAGCAGTGAAGGGCTATTAGGTCAAAATTGCTTTCTAATTGATCTCCTCACTGATCTTTTCATCACCCTGTATAAACTGGAACCATTTGGGTCTTGCCTCATAGTTTAAGAACCACTGGTCTAATGGTCCAAAAGAGGGAGAAAGTGCTGGCTGTGTTTCCATGGCACAAATGTGACAGCCAATGCTGGGGACATTGTTTCACTGGGAGAGAGATGTCTGAGGGTGTAAAGCTAACCTTGTGGGATAAATTGAGACTCATCTGTGTTCAGTTATTCGAGGTAGCATTTAACTTTCTAATTAAGTAAATCACACGGCCTTAACAAACTTAAGCAGCAGCTCTGGACTGCTATTTGATCCAATTTACAAGGCATTCACTTTCAGTAATTTCAGTTTCTGCATTTCCGCTAGGCCATGAAGTCAGAGTGAAACTGAAATATTAACATCAGGATTACAACAGTTTTAGGGATTTAAGTTCAAACCTGTACCTAAATTATATCATTATCAATTTAAGGATTACACTGAAATAATCAATGGGGCTGTGCGCTGTTTTGGCTAAATATGCTTCAGCACTCCTACGGAAACATAGCCATTTCAATCCTCATGCTCTTCCATTGCGCCCTACCAGTGCCAGGGAATACAATGCTGGGTGGAATGCACAGAACACAAAGAGCTAACGATGGGTATGTGGTCATGCTTAGAGTGTAATGTATCACATCTTTATTTCTTCCATGGAAATTCATTTTCCAAAAAATTAACTGATATAATTTGAAAGCCCATGCATACTGCTCTAAGTCACAAAAACATGTATGTGTGGCCACAATCAGTCAGAGAGATGGTCCTTGGGCAGGGTAAATTCAGAGAGAAGGACAAAATAGGGGGAGAAGAGATGGAGGGACTCTCCAAGTCCAGTGCAGAAATGGATCCTGTCTGCAGGGGAGTAAGAGTGCAACAGCAACACCAGCCTTTGGCGTAGTTTGGTCAGTGGGAGTATGGATGAAGGGATGTGGAAATAAAGGCTGAATGTGCCAGCCATGTCATGACAGAAGAGCAGATATGAAATAATCAGGTTTATGAAAGCTCAAGTTTTTTTGTGAAGATTCTGGAAAAAATGCACATTTCCCCCAGTAGATGTCAGTCAATGTTGTTCTCATCCCATTGTGACTGCAGGTCTGCTGATGCATTATGGGAGCTTTACGGCAACATCCCTGTTTATATATGTGTAAATATACACCTTATTTACATGGAGATACAGAGGTGGAGTCAGCTGGGTCAGGTTGGTGGGGGTCACCTGTGGGGACAGGTGGTAGTTAGGGCTTTATTGTGATGGCCAGGTTCTGGGTTGAGTGCACCACATCTGCATCACTGAGGCTAGATGGAAAATGAAATTAAATCACATGTAATTCACACTTTAGTTTCATTATTGGAAATCTGTTATTGGTTAGTCCCTAGAGGCACTCTACTGTGCCAGTAATGTCCTCAGATCTGGTTTTTGGTTGGTTTGTTTATACTACAATGATGATCACATACTTCAGAGATGGAACTCAGTAACCCTGAAATACAATGAGAGGCAAATGGAATGGATTCCTATCTTACACAGTTTCAAACAAGTATAGTTCATGCAGTAAATTAGTTCACACAGTAAAGCACTGTATGTGTTTTGTACATGAAGTACTGTACAACATGTAGTACTGTGGGAGGTTATTGAAAACTATGCAGTATTTTTAAATACTTCTGTAATTCCTAGCTAAGTGCTGTTATAATAAATGATGCTGTATTTTGGGAAGGTTTTATTAATATTTGGTTGGCAACAATTTATGAACATAAGTGAAACCACTTATGACAAGCTGCTGCTATTTCACTAATAGTGTAGGCTATTTAACATCTGTAAATTTTGAGTCTGGATTTGATCACATATTAATCAAATATGTTTCGTGACTATGGCTTCCACTGTCCTGATAGCACTTTGTACTCTTGATTTTTGTTATTATTATTTTATTTTTTTACAACTATCATATGTCAGAGCTGGGATTGCTGTTCCTTTGTTCTTTAAGCAATTTGAATGTCAAAGGATGTAGGTCTAGATTTCATGTTATGAAACAGTTAATGGTTGCAGTTTTTTAAAAATGTCAAATGTGGATTGCCATAAATCAGATGACGAAAGCAGAAACTGCCTGCATACTTATTACTGTGGAAATTAAAAACATTTATAGTACTGTAGAATTACACAGCAATACTGTGAATGTGAATTTAAGAAATTTTTAATGTAAACATCAATGAGTTACTATATGCAGTAATGGTGTGATTCCTGTAAGAATTACAGTAAAATACTGCATCAATGTTGCAATTACAGTACCATACTGTGGAATTACCTTGCAGAGGAATAAATATCAGTACTTTATTAGGAACTTTGTTGCCAGTAATTTACTGTTTTTTGTTGTTTGTTTTTTATGAGGATATGGTACACCGGCATCCCTTCTATTACCATTCATGTAGCCCAGTGCAGATTGTGTATGTCTTTCGCAGTCATCACCACCATAATACAGTTTAACTCTGCATGAGCTTTGTCTCAACCTGCTTTGTTTCAAGCCAGTCTGTGAAATAAATACATTCATATGTGCAGAAAAAGTATTATCAGTTATGAGTCAGAGTGATCAGAGATCTTTTCTTTCCCATAAGTAAAGCTGTTTTTGCTAACTTTTAATACCTAAAATGTTACTCGCTATGGAGTTTTTTTCTGACTCTCTGAGCTACTAACATGCTCACAATAGAAAGAAGCTTTGCTCTGGAAATCATACTGCCTATTGGAACATGCTTCTTGATTGTGGATGCAAGTACTTCACAGATATCATACCATAAATCAATTTACAGACTGACCATTACAGATTGAGAAGTTTTGTGTTAATTTATGGCTAATTATAAAGTAACACTGACAAAACAGTTTATGTGAATGGGAAAAAAACGGCCTCAAGAAGGGGTGTGCAGTTGTTTGCTCTGCTCTCCACACCCTACTTACAGAGGAGCTGTTCAGCATCATTTCAAATATCTACATGAGTGTTCTGGGGCAATGGGTGGAGCCAATGCTCACAACTGACACCAAACTGCAGGCCTCACCAAACGTGCAGTTGCATCATGCAGTCACCACATGAATGAACAGGGGAGGGAGCCATTAGCAGGAACAGACAGAATTGGTTTAGATGCAAAGCAAAGATTAAAAAATAATTTGTCCATGAATCTTATTGCCATACATATTTCATGTTCCTTACATTAAGATTTACTGTGCATGCAAAATATATGGTTGCCAAAGCTTTTCGCAAATAATCATGATATTAATCAAGTAAAAGAAAACATTGCCAAACTTACTTTATTCACACCTAAAAAAGGAGGAAAAGTGTAAGATGAGAAAAAGCAACCAGCGATACAAAAACAGGCACTTTTCCAGCGTGCCATATGTCTCACTGTGTGTTCAAAACTCATGTAATGCAGTCCTCAAAAACTCAAATGCAGCCCCTCCCACTCTATGCTTTCATTTTACACTTTATTTACAAAAGACTTCACTCACACAGAAAGAAAAGGTATGCATTAATATGTAGAGTGAGTCAGAACACTCCTGACCAGCAAACCTCAGATGTAAGGTCTTTAAATGAAAGCTGAGTTGCACTCTATATATTCTCTATGTGTGCATGTATATATATCATTTATATATCTTTGTGCGCACACACACATTTCTTAGTGTAAAAATAAATTTTAATTAATGTAAATTCTGCAGTGGGCACTGATAGGGTCAGATGGAAGAATGCATGCAAAATGTACTTCATCCCTCATCCCATCCCCTGAGCCAACACTGCCCCTCTCCCTACTGGCGTACTTTTCCAGGGATGTAATTCCGATCGATGCTCTCCTCCTGCAGGAACATGTGTAGGCAACGCTCATTCTGGGCCAAGGGGTGGCCAGCAATTCTGGAGAAAGAAGCCATACAGCTCAATAGCAGGCAGCCATCATCATCATCATCATCATCAACAACTACTACTACTTCAACACTTTGTGAACAGCTGCAGGAAACTATCGAGATGGTATCCATAATTCTCACAATGTATATATGTATATAACTATGTGTGTGCTAAATTATCTGCAATTTAGCACAACCTGCACTAGCACAAGAGGCAGCTTAACTGTCCCTGGCCTCCCGAATGATGCCATCTTAAAGCTATGGCAAATATTGAATAGGTAACCGTGTATTTTTTATTATGCGTTGACATCAGTAAAGTTTTGAACTTTGAGCTCTAAGTTTCCAGATCTGTAAATCTGACCAATTTTAACCCTGTCTTCCCACTGTGCACTGCAGACTAGCAGTAGGTAGGCACAGGTGGAGAGGTGAGGTAGATGTACCTGTTTATGAACTGTTCCAGGCCGACCCGCCGCTCCTCGATGAAGGACTCCTCAAAGATACCCTCATCTCCCCGGAAGGGCAGCTGTCTCTTCAGGGCTTTGCCAGGCAGAGGGGGCACTACGATCTATGGCAGATAAGTCATTCTGTCATCCTTTGAGCGAAAAGCAAAAGGCTAAGAGGGTGTCTACATCAGTTATGCACCCAGCACAGTACATTTTTATTTGGAGAGTACTGTAAACAATAAGTCCAATTTCATCTTTTTGAGGGAAAGTAGTAACAGAACTTCCAAACAAACAGTGCCTGAATTAACAAATGCCATACTCTTCCATTATATTCGCCTAAACCCTAACTCTGTTTTACATAAATACACCTAAATTGTACAAACATGACATACACAAACTTTCAAATAATATTTAAATACAAATATATTGCAACCCACATTGCTCACCATGTATAAATACGGCTTCCACGAACAAATCCCCAATCACCATATGCTGAAAGTAGGAATTGAACTAACAACTGTCCAAGTCTAGCAGAAAGGTTGCCACCATCATTTGAGCATTTGAGGCATTTCTATTATACCAGCTCCCAGACCTTTCATTCTTTCACATCCTAGAAGCTCACCACCTTTTGTGCACAGCATTATTAACAGGGAGTGCTTTTCAAGATCACTGAACTGAGCGCTCCCCCCAAACACCAGCTATCTTGGCACTTGATCTGTCTAGGGTATCATACAACACAGGAGAGACAAAAAAAAAGCTACCAGTCTGGAATATAGCTAAGCATGTTCACTTGTGCAGGAAGTTTATGTTTAATAAATTCTCTGAGTTGTTTTAAAAATATTAGTCACCAAGAGAGGGTATAAATACTATGGCTGTCCCAAACACCATTTTGTGGGCTCCAGAGCTTCAGTAGTATTCAACAGCGAATATTCGAAGCTTCGGCCGGGGGGGGTGTGGGGGGGGTTCTGTTATTTTTTAAAATTTATTAGGATTCTGTTATTCTACAGTATTGTTGTTTGTATTGTTATTTGTTAAAAAAAAAAATCCAAAAAGTTTGGTGTGTTTTATGCACGTTTGTAATCCCAAGGGGTTTGGTTGAACGAGGTCCTATCTATGCACTTTTTGTAACATATTAACAGCTTGTGACAATTTCTTATCGTGGATAAATTATAGACCTACATAAATGCTCATAATAATAGGCTCCGAATCCGAGACAACGCCTGACAAAGTGCTGTTAAAAAGAAGCACAGAAACAGCATACTAGCTCCAACAAATTTAAGATGTATGAGATGTATAAGATTTAATTTTCCTTATAATTTCTTTATTGTCATTTCTCAGTACTCGCATACATTGAAACGAAATTTGTCCTCTGCATTTAACCCATCCTATACACTCATCGCTGTCACTGCTTATGGAGTATTTAAAAATGGTCTCACGCCCCACTGGAAGCAGAGAGAAGCATGGCATTGCTGCAGCTTGCATCCTTTCAGGGTGACAAACTTAGCTAGGGGTCGGTCGAAACAATTAGACCCTCTGGTCGAGTCCCAAAGCACAAGCTCTGCGATCGCCGGTAGGGATGGGTGGGTATCATTAGGATTTTATCAATACCGATATTGATACTGATACTGTTTATCGATACCTATTGACACTACTCTCCATAATTTGGTGCAAAAAATAAAGACATGACATGAAAAGATTCAACTGTAATTTTATTATTACTTTTTGGGTGTCTGACTTCTGCTATCCACTGACGAAGCTGTGGCTGCTGCTTGACTGACGTTGTCCATGAGATTATTTAGGAACATAAATTAGAAGTGCTTAAAACCGATGCTACCTGTGTCCTGAGTTAATAACTACAGACTTATTTGTGTTAGCCTACCTTGACTTGACAAGGTCGAGACAGTCGCATTTTTAGTTTGGCAAATCCCATCAGCATCGGAGCCGGGAGGCTGCACTGAGAACGTAGGTGCAGCAGCCGCTTTGCTAAAGCAGTCAAACACGCTGTACTGCTTCAGATTTATAGAATGTTGTATTTGTAAGTGTTTCATGAGGTTGCTGGTGATACCCCCTTTACACGCAACTACCTTTTAACATATTCAGACGGTCTCCGACCTATGGTTCGATGTACAATTTTTCGACTTTACGATGGTGCGAAAGCGATACACATTCAGTAGAAACCGTATTTTGAATTTTGATCTTTTCCCGGGCTAGCGATATGCGGTACGATACTCTGTCGCCATGCTGGGCAGCGGCAGTGAGTCGCAGCTCCCAGTCAGACATGTGATCACGAAGGTAAACAACCGATACTCTACAGTGTACTGTGTTGCCAGTGATTTTTGGATATTGTGTTTTGTGTTTACAGCCATTCTGTTTTTCACTTTCAGTACAGTATTCAATAAAATGACATGAGATATTCAACACTATTATAAAATAGGCTTTGTGTTAGATGATTTTGCCCAACTGTAGGCTAATGTAAGTGTTCTGAGCACGTTTAAGGTAGGCTATGCTAAGCTATGATGTTCGGTAGGTTAGGTGTATTAAATGCATTTTCGACTTACGATATTTTCAACTTACGATGGGTTTATCGGGATGTAACCCCATCGTAAGTTGAGGAGCATCTGTATTGCATTTATCTGCATTTTCATTGAATTTAGTAAAGTGAGCCCACACTTTTGAACGTTAGGATGGGGTTAGGGCTAGGGTTAGCCAATCAGAGGCATGCAAATGCTTTCATCACACGGAGCGGAGCGTCCCTCCCGTCTCTCCCGCTGATCCAATCTAGCACCAACTATTTGAAAATGCCAGCTATGTTAGAATGAATTAACATTACATAAATACTGATAGCAGCACCGTTTGTCCAGGAGCTTATCAATATTTCGGTACTGACCAGTCAGGAACCGTTACCAATTTAGTACTTCTCGATAGTTCTCGATACCCATCCCTAATCGCCGGCTACTTTTTATTTCCCATCACCGTGATGTTCACTGCTGTGAGTGAGAGGGATGTCAGGTGCCCAAGCTGAAATGGTATATATTCCCACATTTTAACAGTGCAATTAAAAAGTACAAGAATATGCTGACAAAATGTATTTTGCAGCTCGCCTTTATTGATAGCCTACATTTAGGCTTAGCAAAAAAACGAATATCCAAATCCCAAAACTGAAAACCGAATACCTACCCAACAAACGAATATCCAAATAGTCGAGTATTCGGGTCCAGCTCTAATAAATACCAAAAACTGTGTTCACACACTGAATTCAAACAGCAAAACATGATCTTGCCATTTTATGGTAGTTAGGGGACAGCCACCTGTCTAGTACCTTACTAATCCATGATAACAAGACAAACAGGTTTGACTAATTAGTGAATGTTCAGACACCCTACTGGTAACAGTGTACTATAGCCACAAAAATTCAATTTGGCATTCTGTGAAAAATTAGTCATATTTATGCTTAAGGTTTCTTCTCCATCAGTGAGGACATACTAATGCTTTAATGGCAGTAACACTAAGCCTATAGCTAGCTACCGCTGAGACAGTAAAAGCCAAGAGAAAATCTTAATAAATGTTCATTGGCATCGGTTATTTTTAAAGATACACATTCAAGAATTTAGTGATGGCTCTGGTTTTTTATATAAAAGGAATGTGTGTATCAACATGTGACTTACTCATTTTAAACATTTTCATGTTTACAGAATGTTTTCATGATAGAAATTCCTCACTTGTTAAATTTAAGGACCATTTCAAAACCCACTTACCTTGCTGTCTCGCTCCAACTCATTTTTTAACCACTCAAAATCACTGTATCGTCTTCGCACACAAGACTCTTTCAGCTTAAAGATTGGAAGGTTTGTCTGCAAATGAAAAAAAGAAAAACTCATTTTATTCAAGAGGAACATCCCTGCAGTCCTTTGCACTCAATTACAAAGGCTCACAAACAGCCAGCTTTAATAGAATTTGGTACATGGAAACCCCCTGCTCAGGCTAACAAAAGTCTGGTTACTGAGTAATTTCACTTTAAAAGCTGACAGTAATATAGTGCTATCAGATATAGGTAGCTCCATTGTCACAGAAAAAAAGTTAACAAAAGGCACTGAAAATATATCAGCTGTGTCCCCAAATCTAGAACCATTTGGAATCAAACAAAAGATTGTCCTGGTTATTCAGTGCAGAGTTAATGATATCCTTGTTCATTCTGAACAAAAATATGAAAAGAGCAGCATCATGCTTTTTCTGAAGAATGGTGTGCATTTCAAAGACTTGATCAGAATTGATCAAAATGATTCATTCTTCCTAGTAAAAACAAAATCCTGCTTAAACCATCTTTTGGTTCAACATTCAATGTTCACTTTGAAATGGATAAAAAAACCACCATGAGGTCATTGACACAATGAGTTTGTTACGCTTTATTTGTATATTAAGAGCGTTATATAGGCCTGTACGGTGAAGCAATTTAGAGCATTTCACTGGGGAGGGGTGCCCTGTTTTAGCAAGCTGGCAACACAACAAACTGCCAAGCTGAATACACAAGGTTTTAACTATGTGCAAGGCAGACAGCTGAGCAGGGGGATGCACGATTCTGGAGTGGAAGCACAGTGCAACAGTCACAGCTATCACAAATGCACTGTCACTCGTCAAGTTTTATAGAGGTATAATTCACATTGAACCATCTCGGCAGGTGAGTGTGCCAATAGAATTCACCAAAGATAAAAAGGACATTTTTCAAATTAAGAGGTGCTCCTTACAATCCATTTTCCTTCTTCACTATTCCTGCCTGTTACAAATCATTTATTACCAAGGATCAAAATCCAGGAAAAAAAATGCAATTTCATCTATCATTAGAAGAGAATAAATTTGGTAAATTCGGTACATATCTACCTACTTAGAGCTGTGTTGGGCTGAAATGCCAACAAAAGGTACTAAAGGCCCTCAGGGCCCATAAACACATATGGAAGTGTTTGCTAATATGTAAGATGAGAGTCATGATGTCCGTTACTCTACTCACACTTGCACATTTCCTGCAGAACAATGTGTTATGAACTAGCAGACAGCTTTAGGTGTGAAGGTAAAAGTAATCACCATGTGGCTCTTGCCCAGATCTGCTAAGAATTAGGACTATCATATAAAATTAAGAGATTAACATTATGTGATACACATTGTTTTTGCAATGTGATGGAATTGTTCTTTGAAAAGCTGTGTTTTTCAAGTTTTCAGTCATGGTACATGCAACTAGTGACAACGTGGTTATGTAACATCATGTGCTATAACTTAACATTTACCTGAATTACCCGTAGCCTGTATATTCCAGTGCCTATTTTCTCTTCATTTCTTCCATCAAAATATGCGATGTAAGACACGGTGAAGGGTAGCGAACTACCTTCCAGACTAAAAAGAACCAGTTATTTGCCAAAGTAAAAGAACTTGCGTTGCACGGTCATACATAATGTTAACTAGCTTGTGATGCAATAACCGAGACTGCACAGTGATAACAACTGGAAAATGGCAGAGTCCTGCTCCGACTCAGACTACAGTAAACAACAAACAAACAAAAGGAACAGGATTAACAGGGGTGTGCACTTGGGCATACCGAGTTTTCCAAATATTCTTTAACTAACATAGTAGGCTGTAATAATTTTTATGAAAAAAGCACCTGCAAATTTAACCCACCAAAGAGAAAATCTATCTGCACTGCCTGGCTGGCTGGTGTGAATGCTGAGACACTGTAAAATATAAAGTAAAATAAATTTTGATTTCATGTTATACTCTACACACTAGCGTCGCATAATCTTGGAACACATCTGTACTTACACAAATGCCCTCTATGAAATATTTTTAATCCAGCATTTTCTATCAACACCTGCTATTGTTAACCCAGCAAACACCTGTTATGCTCAGTAACCCATTTACAAAGATAGCCATTTTTATTCTGTTGCCATAGAAAAAAAGAGAAAAAGTTTTTTCATCTTTTCAGATATATGGTAGCGTGAGTGTTATGGGATGAGTGAGGGCACCTTCACTGTAGATACACCTGCAAGTGATTCACACTGAGTTGACACCGATTGCACAGAGTTGTAAGGCAGGCTGAGCTTGTACTGGCTAAGCAGGGCGTTTACTGTATAACCTTTAAAAGAATTGGCCCTAGCACAGTGGCACAACAGTATTTTCCCTACAATGGGACACTGCGATTAGTTAAGTTTTGCCCTATGTTCAGAGGAAGACAGAATGAGAGTCAACTGCAGATTCATTTGTTTTAAAAATAATGCAACAATGATTGTATCACATTATTTTATTACAACTGTGAAACTATCTCAGAGATACATACGTATACATTAAACCACAAACAAAACATAATAGACTGACATTTAAAATAACAAAAACACCAAACATGTCAGACTGATGTGGGTTAGCAGGAATCCTCTATCAAAACAGGGGAACAAAGTCTAAAACAGTGTCATTAATGATATGAGAGATATCTGTCTGTGTGATTATTCCCCTTAATAAAGTGGGTGTTCTGTAGGACATTCAATCAATTAAATAAATTTGGATGCAGAGTATCGTCCAGAATAACTGAATTACTCCTCACTGGCAAATGGCATCATGAAATATATAAATCCTTTTTAAGACAATTTAAAAACATGACTATGTGTGTGTCAGACAACACAAGTTGCATAATCCAGGCTTTCATTTATACTCTTTAAGGATGGTGTCCAAATTCAATGCATTTAACTTGTAATGTCCAAAATGTCTCTTACAAATAATAAGGGCAGTTTCCTCAAAGTTGTCAGGGTTGTTGACACTGGCAAAGGAGATTTTAAACATTGCCCAGACAGAAACATATAATACACAGAATATCAGCGATGCAATCACACAAAGTTTGCTCCAAACAAATAAAACAGCACAAATGATGAGGCACTTTGTACTCTGCTGTGGGGTACAATTCAAAATACTGTACATCAAGTTTCATCCAAGACTTGTAAATACGGAGAGAGACATTACAGCCAACACAGCTGTCCTGACAGAGCTCAAGGTTTGGAGAAACAGCTCTAACTGAGGTACACGGTAAAAGTGATTTTTCGGCTCCCAAGTGTTTCAACCGGTAAAAGGCACGAGGTTGAGCACTGCGACCAGGGTTCAATCCCAGCTGTGGCAATAAACCAACGATGACCGGGTGTCCATAGTGATGGAACAAATTGGCTCCATTAAAATATTGGGGAGGGTAATTCAGTTAGATGTCTGCTCCACTGCACATCAGGGACCCCATCAATTCTCCCTACATAAAGCTGTGTATGAAGTGTGCTCCAAAGTCTGCGCAAACTTAGTATGGTAGCCGCAGGGTGTAAAGACACAGCGGATGACATCACATGTGTCAGAGAAGACACGTGTGTCAGCACCCTCCTGCATTGACCGTAAGGGTTTCAGCAACAGGGGCACCATCTAAGGACACAATTGGGTATTCCAAGATGGGAGAAAAGGGGGGAAACAAATCCAAAAAGTCTGATTTACCTAATCCAGTGATACTCATTCCCAGTCTAACATGAAGGGCTAAACAATACATGTCAGTTGTTACTGTACTGTCAATGCAGAGGGGTGGCTCTTCGTATGGACAAATTTACAAACATTTCCAATCCACGAAAGAGATCATACACATAAAAACATGATGAAATGATAATATAATCACACAATGGACACACTGGGCTTCCTCTCATTAACGTGTATATGTGACACTTACGTATTCCTTTTTACTTCAAATGTAAACAACTTGTGTATTTTTTTGCATAACACTACTTTTAATATGCTATGGTGTTGCTGGAATATCTTAAATCTGACCATCACACTGGCCTTAGGAAGCCTACATTTTCCTTGCAAAATCTGCATTTTCAGTTCAGTTCAGTTGCATAAGTGCCTGGGTCAACTGTAGACAAACGTTTGAGGCTTCTTTCCCCCAAATTTTCTCACACTGATAAAGGAAAAACTGTGTGGATGACAGTATTAAAACTGCCTCACCTTTAAGATAATCCCTGCCCATAGTAGTGCAAATATTCATGCTGTCAGTGGAAATATTTTTTTAGTTTGTTTTATAGTAGTTTTATGATTTCTTATAGCACCAGAGCCAAAATGTCTTTAACTGCTGTGAGCCTACTTTGATGTTGACACAACCTTCTCATCCTCATGTAAATGTGAATGTTTGTTTGTCAACCCTATTTTGTCAGCTGAAATCACTTGACACTGGTAATAATCATGACTGAAGCAAGACTGGCAAAGTCAAGAAAACATTCCTAGCAATCCTGAGGGATCATGCATGATTTATATTATTTTATTTAATAACAAAAAGCCTCCACTGTTTTTTCATATTATTCCCCACAGTCTGTGTAGCAGTCAGCAAAAACTACAATAACTTGCATTAGCAAGATGCTCACATGCTCTTAAACACTGCTAAAGTTACACTCATTCCGGCCTTTTCTTTGAGGTCATGGCTGTAGAACCATGGAGCAATTAACACTGCAATTCAACTGTATACACTGTGATGAGTACAAAGGAATGTGTGGGGACTACACATGAGAAGGAACCCATCTAAAAGCACATTTTGTCATCAATCACAAAACGTTCTGATATGCTGATACCAGTACCAGCTAGTTTGTACCTTGCCTGGCCAACCATTGAAACCTGATCATGCAGTGCTTCTAATATTGTTGGCTATATGGTTTTTTGCTTGTGTTGTACTTTACCTCACTTGTAAGTCGCTTTGGATAAAAGCATCTGCCAAATGAATAAATGTAAATGTAAATGTGATATGCTGTTCCACCTTTAATCTTAGACCAGCTATCCATGCAGTTAACTAACTAACATAGAAGCCCCTTACACTGAGGCTTATCATTACCACAACGGGCTGTACTTGGCCAAATGACATGGGTCAAGCAATAAACAGATTCCACAGTAAAGATACAAGCACCTATCATTAACATCACATATGTACATTGCTGTAAGCTGTCTGTTGCTCTGGCTTTGATAATTTGCCTACCAACAGCACTGAGTTTTTTTATAAATGGATTTTGGTCCACACAGGTGTGGACCAGCTGACAGTGGTGAAATTTAATAAAAAATGGACACACTGGACTCCCTCTCACTGACACTCACATACTCCTTTTTACTTAATTTAACATGCTTCAGATGTGAACAACATGTGTTTTTGCTTAACACTACTTTTTATATGCTAGTGCAGATCAGAAAAATAAACGCAGTGAAATTTTAAAGTCATTACACTTCCAGTTCATTTGACATTTGAATTTATTGCCACTTTGTTTCACTTCTAAACAATACAACTGCATACGATATGTGAGTGTTACCAGGCATGAACGTTGCCGTCAATGTTCACACCTACGCACTTCATTTATCACTTAATACCTATCGTCTACATCACGTATGTACACTGCTGTAAATTGCACTGCCTTTGACAATTTACCGCATACCATAATTTATACCATGCCATACCATGATTTGCCTAATTTCCAACAGCAATTTTACAAACACATTTTCATCCAAATGCAACCATACAGCAGGAGTGAATCTGTGCGATGCAGCCATGCGTTTCAAGCCTCGTTTTCACATTAAGAAACGCGTATTTCCAACAAAGCACATTATCTTTAGTTAGCCATCTATATGCCAATGACAACTGGCTGCAGCGGTGCCACAAGAATCTTGCTAGCTGGCTACATTTTTACGTTGCAAGCACTGATGTCACACCTGAATTTGCCTTAGGGATGACAGATGAATCAACGTTGTAATACTGTTACAAGGTGGATCTGCTTTGCCAGTCAGATGGACAGCTAGCAAACTGCTAACTCCTGCCTTTTAATTAACTGTTAACGTTAACCAAGACTGCTAGGTTAGCTATCTTACAGTTTCACAAGACTGGATAGCTAACGGGCAATGCTGTACAAGTTACACACTCCCAGTAAAATAGGGACGGATATCACACACTAAGGGACAGGAATGGCTTTAAGTTACTAACCTAGCTAGGGAGCGAAGATTAATTAAATCTACAATATTAATCTTAACCAAACTCTGACTACTTAAAATTGAGTAGCTAGCTTGCTATTCTAGAAACACTCAGGGCTCAGTATAGCTAACGCCAGCTAGCCACAAGCCAGCGCCTTAGTCTGTCGCTAACATTTCCGCCCTCGTTCGAATCAGTAATGTTAATTTGGGACTTTGTCAAATTGTAATCTTATAGGGATGCTTATAACGTTAGACTAATCAAGGAGAAATTTCATTTAAATCGGTATTACAACTAACAAGCTGGCCAGCCGGCTTCGTCAAGATATCTCGCTGGCTTCCACCCTTCCAGTTGGCTAACATGTGCTAAATTAGCCGGCAGGGTAGCTAATAAGCTACCACCTTAAAAATTAGTCATTTCCACAAAAACACCATACAGTTCTTCTGCGTTCTGCTCTTGTCAGTGGTCATAATTGGGCCGGACCAAACCTTCGACCTTGATTTCCTTGGCTTCCTCGTTAGCTAGTTTGCCTCCAGGCTACTAAGTTAAGCAGATCCACTTACCCGCATCCGCACTTCATAGGTGGTGAAACGGTTCCGGCCTACACCGACTGTCTGTGGGTCATACACGTCGATTTCAAGAAAGTTACTCGGGGGGCCGTATGCATCCGTAAGATCCTGAGGTTTGGAGTTTAACCGACGAGTATCTGCCACAGTGGGCTCAGACATTTTCGGCTTCGAGCTAACCTCTTTAGGTCCTCAGACGAAACTCGACGGTAGTTAGAGAGAATAGGGCTGCCCATTGTGCAATCAGAACAGCCAATGGAAACAGAGAAATCACGAAAACCCCGGTCTCTGGCCAATGGCTCAAGATGATATGCTCACTAGTCAACAGTTTGAAAGACTAACCAATGAAAAAATTGCGCTTGGGTGGCAGGTATGTCCTCCGCCAAGTTACATGTTGGCAGGGCATTGGCCCATGTTGCCTCAAAGGAACTGAACAAGCACTATGACAAAGCAATGCTACCCGATGTTCACCCTAGTTCTGTGGTGTAACTTGGCCCTTTATTTTCAAGCTTTTTTCACTCTTTTTCATTTTGAGCGAAAATTGTAGCAATTTATACAGCTGGCTAGCTACCAGAGTTGCTGGGCAGCAGTCTGTGAGGAAAAACTGTGTCTTATTGTCTTCTTTTTTGACTTAAAATGCTTCTGCTAATGTTTGATGTACAGTTTATAGTTTGTCTCTGACCACGCAGCTAGCTAGGCAACTGGCCATATGGCCAGCTGCAAGATTTGAAGTGAGTGATAACTTTAGTGAATTAAGGTAATGCTATTCTCAATGTATTGAGGGGCTTTTTTTTTTTTTTAGCTTGGTAGCTTCTTACTAAAAAGTTCATTTAGTACAGCTTAGCTTACTTGCTAAGTGGGTAATGCTAGTAGTTAACTAGCTAGTGAGCAGCATGACATAAATTTGGCAAACAGTTTCACATATTACATAAATTTCACATATTACATAAAGTTTCATAGTTTCTTTCTAGCAATGTTAGGCCTTGGAAGGAGTCTATGTAGATTATTATCTGAAACAAAGACCCCCGTTAATAGTCCTGACCCTGGGGCACGTTTTCATATGATGTTTTACATTGTCTATAAAAGTCAGAAATTGTTAAGACAATTAATTGAACATGGAACACACACAAGGAAATGAGAAATCGCAGGGCAAAGTTTCAAGATTCATGGAAAAATAGGGCAGCATACCTTTGAAATTGTATATAGTTAGTGTGTGTGAGAGAGAGAGGGATTACATGACCGATTTTAAAACTGGTATATTGGTACAAATTCACAGTGGTAGAGCAATTTTTGCAAAGTAGTGTTCATATGTGGTTAGTGGTGTCCTGTTTGTGCAACGTTTCATGTCATTTTAGTAGTCACTTTGGATAAGAGCATCTGCTAAATGACAATAATGTAATGTAACATAATGTGTGCTGTGAAATACTGAAAGTGTATGATTTGAATAACTCTGCATGTTTGTAAGTTGAAAGTGATTTTTAAGAGATATCATTGCGTCGGCAGGTGTGTCACCCACCAAGTTACGAGTTGGCATTAGACACCTCATACCTGTCCAGCACCAAGAGGTAAGCCTATAGCAGTGGTGGTGGTTTCCTATAGCAATAATCACAACGACCCTGAACTTTGGCTCTTTACTAACCTCATTCAAACCCACAGAATTCTGCATGCAATCGCATCTGGCCAGACAATAAATACCCAAAGAGAGTTCTTGCATACACGGTCAGTCAGTTTTTGTCTGACTCAATTTCCCAGCAGTCCACCGTAGACGCAGGCGCATAACATGTCGTCCCGTTGTGGTAAACACGTCTGAAGGGTCCTCTGCAGTCGAGTCACAACAAAACAAAAAAGAATTAGGAACGGAGGACTGTATCGCGGATAGAAGCACTGTGCATTTAATTACACCGAGGCTGATAATACGTGCAAGTTCTCTTACGATTGAAGATTTGGCGGTGTAAGATTTTTGCCTTCGAGCCAATTTAACGACTTGAAATATAGCTCGCAAGCTAGCTGGCTACATCCGAAATAACTGTAGTAGCTAGTCCGCTAGCCAGTTGTCATTTTGCAGTTTGGAGAGTTCCCGTTGAACATTTAGTGAGACGCGGTGAAGTGAGTGAGTGAGTCGGTGATCAGGGGGGCCTGTTCGCCGGAAGAGCCGATCCAAGGCACGGGTTTCGGAAATACCAGGGAAAAGAAGCAACGGCTGAGTTTCGAAGAGGGACTTACTTGTCTGGTGTCAGGTTGAGTTTCGTGTTTTGCTGTCTTGAGAAACATGGCAGAGTGGGGCACGCGCTTGCTCGTAGCGTGGAAGAGCGTGCAGACCTGAAACTGAAAAACACGTACTGAATTTTCTTGGATTTTTTGTGGTTTTTTCTCGCGGGTGCTGCAGATCAGTACAAACAAGCTATCATACAGAATTCTTACTCGGACTGTTCATTTTTAAAATGACAAAACAATACTTCATTTTATAGCTAATTCCATAACTGTTATTGCTGTTCTCTAATTAGTTAGCTTTCTGGATAGCTGCTTTGTGTTCTGTAGTCTCATGAACTCTAAATAACTTAACATATGCATTAAATGCGGCTAGCAGATGTTAACTTAAATACCTTTGTGTAACTGTAGTGAAAACTTTACGTTTACTCTGCATGCCAGTTTGAGATGCAATTTATTCGATACTGCACGACAGGAGAGATGATGAAGAGGGTCGATTTGGCAGCGAGTGGAAGCTAGACAGACAGTGACGTTTGGGTTTCTGCAGCATATACAGACGGATAATTATTCATTTGAAGTATTAGCTGTTTCAGAGTTACAGAACATTAACTTGAAAACACGTTGAAGTGTCATGTTTTAATTTAAGTGCTGTTTCGTCTGCGTGCTGCTTGTTAGATAGGACCTTTTTCCTACGGGGTGATGCCAGTCATTTGCCGACGTCGCTGCTTTATAACATTGACTTACTGTTGTTAAGCTCCATATCTAAGTTTGTGACAACATCTACCGAGAAACGACATGTTTCGTTCCGTTAATTCGTTCCGTTTTAAGCTGTTATAACTGTTTGATAATCTGTACTCATCTCAGACTGACCAGTTTGAAAATAATTTTGTAAGAGCGAATCAAAATTTTATGTAGTGGCTGAAGTCGCTAAAAACACGCAAACTACGTTTGGCTACATTTTCTATTTTCTTATCCAGAAACCAAAGTCATACGCCAACAAAGCAAGTTTTTTTAATCTTGAGTTTGAACCCCTTATATAGTATTTTCAAAAAAAATACTTTGCTAAAGTGAAGATTTTTAATATTCACGATATATTTTTCTTTAAGTGTCGCATGCATGCCAGTGTCAATCCAGATGTTTTCTTGACCATTCCTCTTCGAATTTCCTTTGTTCTTTTTGTGTATAACAAAGCAAACCCACTTCAGCCTCCCCTTGTGCCGTGGCGATTTGAATAGGGAGGCTTTACTATTAAGGAGATTATTTTGTCAATTTAATCTCTCGTCGAAGGATTAAGTGACGCTTTATTTGTGTATGGCGACTCTGTCCTATTAGGCAGTTCCGCGTTACTATGGTGCTTATGGAATAGCGCGTTTTGTCGGCATACCGCAATTCATTGACATGATAAGATATTTCAAAAAGCGTGATTTCTTCATATATGCAAACCAAATCATTTACCCAGGCCAATTAACGTGCACGTGTTGAAGTGTGCTAAACTAAAACTTTGGGTTTTGCATAAACAATAGTATCGTAGGCCTGTACTTTGAAGTCCTGCTATTTACAGCTTTGATATCGGTCTTGGTTTTGAAACAGTTTTGTCCTTTTTTTACATTTTTATCATCAGTTTAGCCTTAAATATTTAGTTATCCGCACTTGTGTACAAGATAGTCGAATCTTGCATTGTGAAGTAACAAACTCGCTGCCTTACAACCAAAACAAGCCATGGAGGAAGAAGTACCCCACATTGACCCAGACTTCGAGCCTCAGAGCCGACCGAGGTCATGCACGTGGCCGCTGCCGAGGCCCGACATCTCCGCTGTCAAACAGGAGGGGGAGGACGGCGTGAAGTCGGCGGCCGGGACTCCGCCTACAGAGGAGGACAAGCAAGAACTTTCACAACACATCGCCGAGCCAGAGAGAGCCAGCGCTTCGGAGGGAGTCGGAGCCGGAGCGGGCGGAGCCACGCAGCGAAAGGGGTCCGCCAGGCGCAACGCTTGGGGGAATCAATCCTACGCCGATTTGATCTGCCAGGCTATCGAGAACTCGCCCGAAAAGCGCCTTACCTTGGCACAGATATATGACTGGATGGTCAAAACTGTGCCGTACTTCAAGGACAAAGGAGATAGCAACAGTTCGGCAGGATGGAAGGTAAACATCCACATAGCCGTCCAAAAGTGTCAAGCACTGTAATCCAAACTTTTTATTTATTTATATAATCGTATTACAGGTCCAAAATAATTGGTGCTGCATTGGTGGCGTGGGTGTGATGGAGCGTCACCTGTTTCACTTCATTTCTTATATGTTTTTGTCTGCCTTTGAAAATCTTACATTTATTCATTTGTCAGACGCTTTTATCCAAAGTGACTCAAGTGAGGCAAAGTACAACACAAGCTAAAAACCGTAAGGAGTCAACAATATTAGAAGTGCTGCGTGACCAGGTTTCAATGGTTTGCCAGACAAGGTACTAGCTAGCTGGTAGAATTAACAAGTGCGTTAAACGAGTGCAAATATCTTGATACTATGGTCCTTGTAACAATCTTGTTTTGTATTATGAAGAAGCCCATCAGCACATTCTTGGTAGATGTCAGTCTGGCAAGGGCTGTAGTCCATATAGTAGAGAAAAGTACTGAAACATACACAGTTATGTTAATGCAATGCTCCACTGAGAAAACAGCACAGTTTTACTATGTTTAATCATTACTATATTTAATGTAGTTTGCAATGAAATGAATTTGTTCTTGAGATGCACAAATGTTGTGGTCGTAATCACAGAGTCTTGAATGTCGTCTTCTCAATTTGCTCCCAGATCTCATGACTACAAGTGACTAGTTGTCTTTGGGTATCAAGCAAGTTCAAGGCAGAATTCCCCAGATTTGTCCTATGTTGTTAAATACCACCCAGTCAATGTGTTGATTCCTGGGTTATTACCGTTCTTGAAAACATGTTTCATAATATTGCTACATAGTACGTTTTTACAAGAAAAATTTAAAAATTGAAGTCATAGCCAGTTTTGAACAGGTGTATTTCTGAATTTAAATTGAATAATTTGCTTTTATAGTCACCAATTTAATTTTGTGCCTGCCATTTCTTTCACTGTTTGTCATTATTGTAGCTGATGTCTTTTTCCTGTGCAGTGTAGAGCATTTACACCTGCATTAATGCAGAGTAGATCTCTTCTGTTAAATTTAATTCAGTTGTGCAGCTGTACTGTTATGTGGATAAGCAGTATAATATTGTGCTAGGTATAGACCAGGAGTAGTCTGCAGGTCTTTGAACAGGGGGAAAAGGGGGCAAACAAGGACTGCCCTCCCCCCATCTCTCTAGAAGGGTCAGTCAGGCATGGGTCTCACATTTCACAGGAAGACTGCTCTCATGACTCAGAATTCAGAGCATGAGCGATTACTTTGTGCGCATGGTATGTGTTTTTTGACCTTGGACACCAGTCATTGTTACATGTTCTGCATTCAGTGGTCATTCACAGCAATGGTATAAACCAATCAAACTGCTTTACACACATAATATTGTGAAACATGTTAATGTTCAAGTCACACATGTATACACAGAATGTTATGTAAGTCCTTTTCTCTGGACACACCTGTGGGGGAAGCAGTGCTCCTCCTACCACACTAGTGCGGTCTCTCTTCTGTGTCCCTTTTCCATATGCCTCCCTGTACAACGACTCCTGCTCCCTGAACATTGTGATGTCTTCAGTGCATCAGACGGTGCTTCTCTATGCAGCGTTGACTCCTGTCCCAGCCCCCACTGTGGAATGTGTCAAATATATCGTCAACTAAATATAATCGTAACTTACTTGGAAATGGCAACTTTAGCTAGCTGGCTCATTTGAAAAGTTAAGTGTTAAAGTTTCTCTTTCATATTTCTTTGTCATAAGTTTTCTTAGTTGGTCAAATGCTTATTAGTTAATCATTCACGGTCGGTTGCATGTGTGTACATTTTTTAAAATAAATTAGGAATCCCCAATGCTTTGCATTCTATAGATGCCGGGATTGAACTTGGGCTATAGATCTCAGCTTGGTGAACATCTTGAACAACTGAGCTACTCAGAAGCCCATAATTTCCTCTTGTAAAGATTGTTGCAGATCTTTTATCACCATTTACACAACTTGCCACATTTTTCATATTTTGTCAAGGTGTTCTCTTCACCGTAGTTCAAAGTCACCATCAGTTTGTTTTGCCAACAGATTCTTGAAATAAGGGAGTATTTGACAGTCCTGTTACATGTTTCATATGCAGTGTGTCATTTGTATAGTGTTGCTGTTTTCCTTTTTCAAGGTTTATGCTACCAAACCGGCTACCAAATTTCTCAGACATGAAATGCATTTAGCCTTTCTACACCATTCACTGCAGCTATATATTAACTTAATCAGAACACAGAATTTGCTACAGAAAAAATGTTAATGCACAAGGTAATAATTCTGTTTTCAGCCTATCTGTGAAACATATTGATGTGCAGCCTTTTGTTCTTTCCAGAACTCAATCCGCCACAACCTTTCCCTGCATAACAAGTTCCTGCGAGTGCATAATGAGTCCACTGGCAAGAGCTCCTGGTGGATGCTGAACCCTGAGGGGGGAAAGGGTGGCAAGGCGCCCCGCCGGAGAGCAGCCTCCATGGACAACAGCAGCAAGCTGCTGAAGAGCCGCATGCGTGCCAAGCAGACCAAGAAGCAGGCGGGAACGCCTGGGCAAACCGGGCAGGGCGGCACTGTGCAGGGGGATGGCGGGGCAGCGGGCCCGGTGGACACTGACACCAGCCCGGGCTCCTCGCAGCAGTTCCCCAAATGGGGGGTGAGCAGCAGCAGCCCGTCGTCCCGCGGCAGCCTGGAGGAGCCGGACGCGTGGACCAGCTTCCGGCCGCGCACCAGCTCTAACGCCAGCACCCTGAGCGGCCGGCTGTCGCCCATCGCGCCGGGGCAGGAGGACGAGGACGGGCTGCCGGAGGACGGGCTGCTGGGAGGCTACGCAGCGGGCGGCGTGCCCTCCACCCTCACCGAGACGCTCCTGGAGGAGCTGGACCTGATCGACGGGCTGACGCTGATGACGGGCGGGGTGAGTCCCAGCACCGCGCCCCCGGCTCCCCCAACCCCCTTGCCCTCCGCGGCCACCCTGCTGCCCCGCGGCTCCAGCTTCCCCTCTTTCCCCACGCTGCAGCCCGCCAAGCAGCCGCAGCCCTCCTCTCAAAGCGGGACGCAGTCCTCCATCTCACAGTGCGCCAGCTCCAGCTCCAGCTTCGGCAACTCGCTCTTTAACCCCATGCCAGTCCCGGGCTCCCAGGGGGCCCACTTCAGGCCCCATGTGCCCTCTAACCTGGAGGTGCTGCTCACCTCGGACTCACCCCCACCCTGTGACGTTATGATGACCCAGGTAGACCCGCTGATGCCCAGCCAAGGTGGGACGGGGCTCCTAGGCCTTGGGGTACCCATGGGAGGGGGGCAGGGAAAGGCCAGTCAGCTTCTGCTGGGGAAGAACCTCGATGCAAACCCAGTGACGACCATGACTGGACAACAGCAGCAGTCTCAGTCCCAACTGGGTATGCTGCTACCAGGGCTGGCCCAAAATCTGCCCCAGATGACAACACTAAAGACCCAGCTTGCTCAGGGTACGGGCACCCACAGTGGGGGTCTGCTTTTTGGAGGAGGGGCCTCTTCCTTGAGCGGGAGTGTGGGTCCACATGGGATGGATCCATTTGGGGGTCCAGGTTGCTTCATGCCCAGTCAGGACAGGCTGCCTACCGATCTGGACATTGAGATGTTCACAGAGAACCTGGACTGTGACGTGGACTACATCATCAACAGTGACCTCATGGATGGAGAGGGCATTGACTTCAATTTTGACCCCATACTGCCTGCTGGGCAGGGATACCCTGGCCCTCCTACCACGCAGAGCTTCTCCCATAACAGGGTGCCCAGCTAAACACCCACTGCATCCACAACTGAACCCAGGTACAGAACAGAACAGTTTCCGCTAGACAGAAGTGTAGAGAGTGCTGTGACAGTTTGCGGTTCTGCATGCACCCCACAACATAAAAATAAAACTAACAGTACCGATTGATTTTTTTTTTTTTTCCAGCTTCAGCTCTTTTCTCTTGTGTAATCCATCCTTACCCTTTTCCTCCATGATCCAGTATTAGAAATGAAACACTTATATCCTGTGTTAGCATTAATGCTGCTTTCTATATTTCTTTTTTAACAGGAGAAATCCTTCTACCCAAGATTTACGGTTCACCCCAACAATGGTGGAATTGTAAAGACACAACACTTGGACTTGACCAAATCTTACACCATTTTGTAATTGTCTTTCTAATGCAGATTTTTACTTTTTTATATGGAAGACAAAGACCAGACCTCAGCCATGCAACATGCCAACTGGTAAGAGAGAGGGCCTGGACTACATGGAAGTCTTCTCTAACAGTGGAGACCCCTCAGAAATAATGTCAGAGAATTTGTATGGACTTTTAAATATTTAGAATGATTTTTTTCTTAATGTTAGGACAGTATTAAGGATAGGAAGATATTAAAGATATGGAAGAAGAGGGGTGTAAAATGAGGATGATATACAAACATGTATAAGAATTCTCATTGGAGTGGCATAGTAATGGACGACTCCCCTGCTCATTTATCTTCTCTTATGCAGTCTTTGTGTGGAAGATTGGACGGTACATGCAGGAGAGTAGATTCACCCCAGCACCCCTGCCTCTCCTAAAATTTGAAGGTCAGATCATACAGCATTTTAAGTGAGCCAAAGTGAGACAAACTTGCTTCTTGTACCTCGATATCCAGAAGTAGGCAGGGCAGTGAATTTGTGGGATTTATCAGAGACTTAATTGGGTGTCTCAGATAATAATGTGGAATGGTGGTGTAGGGAGTGAAGCCTTTAAAGTTCACATGTCCCCAAAACTCCCCAAAGTGTGTTTCCGGGGCATGAATACTTTCATTAATGAAATGGTTATTTCAGATGCATATATATACATTTGCTTATTTGATATTGGTACTTCTTTTTGTCTGAGGTAGAAACAGGTAGATAAATATTTTGCATTTACATAATAGTATAGCTGTTTTATATGCATTTAGTGGCATCTGTGACTGCTGCCCAGCACAGAACTTTTGCCTGTTTTCAGTTTTGTTTTGTTTGATGATTTTTTAATGGGAGGATTTTTCTTTGAGTGAGTTGTTATGCACAGTTATATTACAATGCACAACTAATGTAAATAAATTAGTGTAGGAATTTCGTAATGGGGACATTCTTGAACAATTTCCTTTTCTTCAGTATCAACCAGAAGGTAATTGGTTGGTTAAGTGTTCTTATTACCTGGGATATGCCTCCGTTCTTAGTGTGAGTGCCAATGGTCCGCACAGCCCAGAATGCATGGTCCAAAACATTCACAGGACAGTGATTTAATAAAGTAATGCCAGGGGGCTATTTATGGTCAGAGGAGACAAAAAGTGAATCTCAGTCATCAATTTAACAAGGAGGCATTGACGTACTCTTTGAAACATGCAATGTTTAAAAGTTTTGCGGAATGACAAAAAATACAGAATAATTGATAGACAGGTACAATTCATTTGAAACTTTAAATAGGCAGCTCCTGAGAGGTGTTTACAATTTTAGGGGCTGAATTTTAGACATTTTCTCAGTGATTATGTATTTGTATACTAACGTTTTGTAAGAAATATTTTTCAGTGATGTAAGAAAAAAGTATAAATGATTATAGCATTAACAAACAATACAATTTGAAATTACTATTGATTGCATTAACATAAAATAATACATAGTGAAAGTTCTCCTGGCTCTTTAAAGCCAGAAATAATGTCATTTCAGATCTTTGTAACAGCTATTTTCTATGTATTTTATTTTTGTAAAAGATGAAATGTGTGTAGATTTTATACATAACCAAAGGAACACTAAGAACCACATTAATGATTCTGGAGCAGCAAGGGTCAAAAGTATTTCACTGCTAGTAAGCACCACAAAAGAAATATGTTTGAAAGCATTACACAATGAGAAAAAGAACATATTTGTTACTGCTATGGGCTGCTCCATAATATCGGAGGACAAATGAAATACTAAACAGCAATTTTACAGTTACAGAACAAAATAACAGAATTACATCCTGACCTTTACATCTTAACATTCAGCACAATGAAGCAAAAACCGCATGGCCACTCCCATTATTCCTCCAACTTCCATGTAGATTCAAATGGTTCTTGTTATGAATATTGGCAGTGCAGCCCTTTGGCTGACTCTCCATAGGGCAGTAGGCTGGCAGCTGATGGGATTCTGACAGAGAGACAGACAAGGACTGTTGCAGTTTAAAAGGAATGCACTTGCAGAGATAACAAAGCATACCAAACTGTTCAGTAAGGCCTGGGGTGTAGCCTGAAGAGAGGGGTCTGGTGCGCTTATCAGTAAGGGAATAGGGTTGGGGGGCAGGGTGGAGGGGGCAACTGTTCTAGTACTTAATGGTTCCCCTGACCATATGAACAGTTTGCATTTCTGCACACATTTAATAGCTGCATATGTATGTCTATTACCAGGGAAACCCTATGGGGAGTCTCTCACTGCTCAAGTAGTGTAGCTGGTCATTCACATATGCAATGACATGTTAAATTTCTTGGACTCTTTCAAAGGGAAATCAATAATTGTCAGATGATGTCATTTATGATATTCGTTTTCAAAGAGATGGAATGAAGTACCCTCCACATGTCTTTATCGTTCCTTGAACTGGAAAATTCTGGTGCTTAATGCAAACCAGTGGGAAGACCAGAATGACTCCTGGAATTGTCATTTTCTTGCTTTTCACCTGTAACTGGCATCTGTTCAGCAGGTCATTTAACATGCACAGTGTACCAATCTCTAAATCTGTTGGAAAATAAACTGGCATGACAGAAGCTTCTTGAGGTGAGGGGTTGAAAAATATGGATAATACCCAAGCTTCGGAAAACCTGCTATGAAATTCCAGTGCATCAAGTGAGATGGACTTCAGTGTGTGTTTTGGATCAGAGGAAGGGTGGTTAATTGTTAGAGAGAGACTTTAACGTTTTTTACTTGTTAGCTGGAAATGAGCTTTCCTAACCAATAAATATGCCATTAGTTGAAAGACTCCTGAAGTTAGGAAGCCCTTTTTTATCTGAATCTTATTTAAGCTGCCTGTAGTGCTGTTGATACACTGGTCTCTCCTTACCCGCCTGCTCAGCCAAGCCCAGGCTTCTCTCTGAAGCTTAACTGTATCACATGATTTTTAGCAGTCTAACACGCTGCAAGTTTCAGCTTTTGATATTATGCTGCATTCCAGGATATTGGAATATTTAATAATGTAGCATGAGTAATAGTTATTTTTCAAAAGAAACTTGGAGTTTAGTAAACTTATGCTTAGAGTGAATGAAATGACACTAATCCCAAACCCTGTCAGTTAAAAAAAAAATCAATAAAATTGTGAATGCAGAGGAGTTTGTGTATTTATTTATATTTTTCCAACTCTGGAATCATCTCTAACTAAAGTAAGTAACTGACAAAAATGTATAACAACATTTGTGTCTCATTACAGAAATCAAATTGGGATAAAAAGTCATTGTCATTCAGTATCAGATATTTTTTCATGAGCAAGTTCTTCTGTCACTGCACTGTCTGTGTGAGAGTAGCAAAGAAATGGTTACCAGGGTACAAAGTCATATATCATCCTGAAAAGTTATAGAGACTGGTCAAATATTCCAGTGTCCTTTAAATTCTTGGAAAATTGCAAACCCCATGTATTTTTCCACTCAGTTACATCAACATTCAAAGTAGCCCAGTTTCATCAGACTTTGCTTGTTGCAACAAAAAAAAATCATCGACAATGTCTGTCTTTAAAATGGCATTAAAAAGTTATGGAAAATATAAATGTGATTTTAGTGGGCATCCTGGAAATTGAGTTTTTCCCCTCTAACTAGTAGGGCCATAACCCAAACCATCTGCAGGAATTTCCTCAAACCTGTGCTGTTTTATAATATGTCTACTTCTTAGTGATTCTTGTTCTTAATTTTCCCTTCTTGAAGAGCAGTATTTCTTTATCTACTGTTTTGCTTAATTTTTGAAAAACTCAACCACAAGCAGGACATTATAGTTTTCCTAAAGAGAACATTGATCAGTATGCTTTTGGGTTTTATATTGTTTTGTACTTTTGTTTTTTCTGTATTTATTTTAGGTAGGTTGTTTGAGGTGGGAGGGTGCTTGGGATAGGTGATTTGTACATAACCCAGACGTGTAATTGGTTCCTAGGATTAATTCAGATTTTAAAAAAAATTTCCTTCCCTGTGCCGACTTTACATATTGTGAAGTTGCCCCGAGATGTCTGCTCTGAAAGTCTGTAGAAATGAAATAAACTGTTTTAACACATTTTTGTTTTTAATCTTTGAAGGTTATTATGAGTATTGTTACTTAATTCTTTTAATGCAGACCTGAGGTTACCACTAGCAAACACCTTAACAGTCCATTCTTTGCAGTTATTTCCATCTGTGGAATTCCATCATGTATGTGTACACGTATTGTACATGTAAGTGATCGAGTACCCTATTAAAGTCTATGGAATCATCTATGGAAGTCCGACTCTCACACAAATTGGCCGAGTTATGAAGGTGGGTGAACACTAAAATCATAAATTAGATTTGTCTGGAGAGGTGACCAACAGGATGGAACTGAGTTGAAAACAGCCTCAGTCAAAAAGAAACCCCAAACAAAACCCATTAACTGAAACAGACTACTTTCTGTGGTTGGCTTACCATGACATTAAAATACAAAAAAAAAAAAAAATTAAGCAAATGGTCTCAGTAGTAATTGAGCTGTAAAACTGGCTTTTGTGTCCAGTATGGAAGAAATCACACAAGGCCTTAACCCTAACCCTAGCAGCAGTGTATTTTCATGGAATGTTTGTCTAATGGGTGGAAGTTCTGTGCTCTGTTGAAACTCGGTTTGGACTAAAACAGAAATAACATGCAAATTATATCCTCCACGGTGGTCTTTCCCTGTACCTTCAAAATCATATTTTAGAATGGTCAAATCTCTGAACGTACATCTGCATTCTCCAGAACGTCACGCATGCACACAATAAAAACTGACAGATCAGTGATGGATCTTCAGTTTTGTTACTTAATAGTGGGGGGGGGCAGTGTACCATAGTGGTAATGAACAGGACTCGTAACCAAAAGGTTGCTGGTTTGATTTGCCACTAGGGCACTAATGCTGTACCCTTGGGCAACGTACTTAAAAACTGTAACCTGTGTAAGTCGCTCTGAAGAAAAGCGCTAAATGCCAATAATTTGACATATAAAATGAAAAGGAAATTCTCCAAACCACTTCATTTGACACCATCAAGCATTCAAACATCACTTTAAAAAAGACACACAAACACAGTCTGATAGAACATGTCAAACTTACTTATCTTTATAGAAAAAAATAAGTCATTCACATTTCCAAAAATGATTTTTGCTTGTCTTTCCTGCTCAAGTTGTTTACAACATTGTTTTTCTTTGTCCATACATTTACTTGGTAAATAGAGAACACTTGCACTGTACTCATGCTGTCAGTCTTAGTGCCAGTGGCTTTGTCTTTTTGATCTTCAGGCTGGGAAAGGAGGGCGAAGGAGCAGTCCAACAGCCAACTTCAGCCCTCTCCCTCAGAGTTCAAAAGCACACAAAATGAAGTGCGACTCCATGTAGGTGTATTCTTTTTTAAGCTGCCATGTAGTTCCTGCTCTCTGTCAAGGAAGTAGTGGGGTTTCTGATGGTGTTGCAGTGATGTCACAAAGGGCTGCAGATAACCATCCAATGAGAGCAACCCACAAAGTCACAGCAGGTACCCACGCTCACAATAATGCCTGCTGTCCACTTTCACACCTTGTTCACCCTACCACTGATGCCCAGTGTCCAGGGTCAATCCCCCTGACTTCTGCAGCAGAGCAGGCCCCGCAGGTGTCCTGGAGTAGGAAGATGTTGGCGATGTCACCTCCTGCTCCAACAAGAGGGTGGTGTGCAGTGTATCAGAAGAACCAAAAAACATGGTCCAAGCACAGCCAAGCACTGTGCTTATGGCCAACCAAACCCAACCCGAACGTTTAGTAATGTCGAGTCGAGTGTGGCTAAAAGCCCCCCGTCACAAAGGCACCCCTTAAAAGTGCTGTTGGCTGAATCTTCATGGATTCCTCAAGCAATTAGGTCACACTCAGATCCACACATTGCTTCCGCTGATATGCACATTCATTGTTTTTCCCCGCATTGTTTTAAACAGCGATACCCACACAGGGGCCGTCAAAATCCTCTGCCGCTGAAAAACGTGATACAGCACAGCAGATGGACAAATAGCAGCAAACCCCCTTCCCCCCAAACAAAAACAAACATTCACAAAAAAATTAAAAAAGAATTATGTAATTAAAAAAAGAAAAAGTTACAGGTAAACTAGAGGTGTGCATATCCTTCCAAAGTAAATGCTGTACCCTCACCAGTGACATTTTGGTTGGCTCATGTGCCCAGCTCATTTTTTTTTCCCCAAAAGAAAACCTTTTGATCACCATAAGCAACTGGACTGAGTCAAGTTTAGTACAAGACTTCACCTAACCCTGCCCAATTTAAAAAAAAAAAAAAAAAAAAACGCAGATCCTTACAGAATCCTGAGATTCAAAGACGTAGTCCCACGGCAGATCAACAGCACCCCCTGACACTATGCGACCTTCCCTCCGCAAGGCTGATGAAAGGGAGAGCACCTTCAGGTAACAAGGTCCACAGCCAGGTAAACCTGAATTGGACACCTCCTTCATTTTACCAAGACTAATGTCATTCAAATATAATTAAAGTGTTTTTGTATTGTGCTGAGCATATTCTTTTTAATATGCATTCCAAATTCAGTAAAATAGGGGCTCTTGAACTCGGTCCAGGGGACCACTTGTGTACACACTACTTTTGTTCCAGCCAAAAATTTCACCAAATGAAATAAAATGCTGCTAACTGTTCTTAACTAGACACTTTAAAATATCAAATGCAGGATGACACACCCTCTCAAGGCCACATTATGTCTGCAATGGCTTTGCATGCAATAAAGAATACATTTCACATATATACACATAATGCTTTCATTGTCAGTAATGTGCTGTATGGCACAGTCCTTCACAAAGTTATACAATGACAGATGAAATCAGCAGTCGTAACTGCTGAAACAGCAGGTCACTGAAAACTAAATCACTTGTGGAAAAATGAAGTGTTCAAAGACAGCAAATAGTAGCGAGCCAAACCTGCACTGTGGGTAAAATTATGGAACAACTTGAACCTATGTTTGCAACGATCTCAAATGATCAAGAGATTGGCTGTAACAAAAACCAGTGCGCACAGGATACCCCAGGACAGAGTCTCAGAACCGCTGCATTAAAAAAACAGGCTACGTGGGGCAGTCTTACGGTAAGATGGAATTCACCACCATGTTGGAGCTTGCAAATCTCACCTCGGCTGAGAGTACAGTGTGTGCCCTTTGGGATCTTTCTCAGGACAAGGGAAAACTCATTTTGTGAGCTGAAGGCTGCTCTGTGCTTCTGCTGGAGGATAGGAAACATTTCCAATCAATGTGAATATTTACCCACCACGCAATGAGCCATCCTTGTCTTCAGAATTTTTAAATAAAGTTTAAAAGTGCTATAACAATAAGTGGATACACTTCCTGTAGTGTTTTTCTATGTCTTTTTCTCAGTATTGCAATGAACACCTGGAAGCTGTTCTAATCACTAAACACCTGCTTTCACCTCCACAAATGCGGTCTCTGAAAAATACATCACGTGGTTGAAAAAGACCAGAAAATGTAACGCTTAATCTCCACCCAAGCCCTACCCCCTTTTAATGCACAATAAGGAACTCGAAGATTAGAAAAAATATATAGTTGAAAATATTAAAAATAAACAAACAAACAAAGAACAAACACAAAGTGAACCTCAGTATGCTTCAATGGTGTTGAGTGAACATTTCTCTATCCATCCTAAAGTAAGCTCTGCTTTCATCACAGTTGAGAGAATTGCAACATGAATCAGCATAACAATAACAACATGAACAATATTAGTAATAATAATTGCACATTGACCTTTAACAGCATTTGAGCTGCAGTGAAAGGAAACACAGAAATGGAGGGACTAACCTAAAGGGAGAAATTGTGGGAAGGACACAGGGAGAGAGAAAGAGAGGAACTGCATTGTATTAAAGAGCCCTGGTGATACTGGTGCACAACACTCATTCCAATAAAGCTTTAAAGGGCTTGAATGCGGGCTGAGAGGGAAAGTAGAACCAGTGCTGTACCATAGATCACCTTAACTCGGTTATTTTAGTTTCCCTCTCCCTCTTGAAACTCTCTCTGTCCACATCCTTGGTCTCCTACACCCCTCCTCTCTCCCTCCATATTCTCCCCTTTCATTCTTTTTCACAGCTGACCAGCCCCATTCTGCCTCTCGCATCCTCTTGTTGTCCATCGTTCACAGAGGCATCTCTCCTGCCTTGCTCTCTGCCTCAACCCTCTGTCTAGGATGTCATGTGCTGGGTAATGGCTCTCAGTGCATACAACAGCTCCGCCTGCAGCCGCGCCTCCATGATCAGGAGGTTCACATGAACCTGCAGGGAGGAGAGAGATACAGAAAGAGAGACAGAGAAACAGTGAGTGCCCTGTTCTGCAGGAATATCATACAATATTTATTCTACATATTGCTTGTTACTTATCGATTTAACCTGTATGTACAGTACCAGTCAAAAGTTTGGACACACCTGATTAAGATAAAAGGAAATATGCATTCAAAGACATTTTGATCTAAAGACTTATGCTGAAATGCTTGAAATTTGTTTATTTTTTATCGAAACAGATATACTTCAGACATATATCTGTGTGTGCAGCTCACGCTAGATGAACGGCCGCGCGTACGTTCTGTACAGATGTGTGATGGGTGGGGGAGAGAGCAGGGGTGGCACGCTCACCTTCTCATCCGGCTTGAGTGGCGCCCACGACACAGGGCACGGTGGGCTCCTGGTGGCGTCGGGGAAGCAAGCGACGGTCTTTATGTAGAGCTTCAGCTCTCTCTCCAGTAGCTGGTTTACCTCGCCGTAATCGTAGTCGTCGTACCTGGGGACGGCGCACACACACGCGGGGGTCATTAAGGGGGGGACAAGTAGTGGAAGCCTCTCTCTTTCTACCCGTCCGCCTTCTCCGAACGCATCTCAGCCACTGCTCCTTGTTGCGAGCCCCGGGGGTTGCGGTGAAAGAGTTTTCCCCCAAGGAAACACATCAGTAACCGATTGAGGATTTGAATTACCATTGTTTTGGCAAGGCGGTGGGTAGAAACTTCTGTCACAAAAAGAAACATGACACCATAATTAATCCCCAGTTTTGAGCTTAACAAAATGAATGCACGATAAATTGGGTGGTGTTCCATGGATTGGTGCCACCATGCGTTACATGTGAAAGGGTTTGCCAGGTAAATAGCACATAATGAACATAATGCTTTTTGGACAGCATTTCTTTACTTGAAAAAATGCTCTGGCCAGCGTTTTTCATCAAAAAAAGACCCTACGTGTAAACACAGCCTAAGATCATACTGGTGTGATTAGCCGTTTAGCGCGTATGCTAAAACCGGTGCGATTAGAAAATTAGAATGGAAGAATTATAGCTAATTTTAGCTTTGAGGAAAGAGCGATTTAACGTTAAAAAATATAGCAAATGCGGCAGTGAAAACTATGAGAAGCTTAAGTACGCTAATGAAAACATAACAAACCATGTAATGTAACACAAGTGCTACATAGCATAAAATAAGTTACGTGCGAAAGGGTTAAATTTATTTTCTCACAAAACTGACTGTCACTAACCATGGATATTAAATTTTATGTAGTATCATTTTGCCAGTCCATCAGGTTTATAAGAAACAATCAGAACACAGTACTGTGTGCTGCAGATCCCCAGACTTCCTAAAGCAGTTGAATTTGGACATTTCCAGCTACCTCCGCCAAGGCTGAACACATGAAGTGCACTGAAACTCATCAAGACTGATTTGACCTCAATAAATAATAGCGGAGTGTCTCAGTAGTTCACTGACTGATGCAGTTGTTCCCTTCCATCAAGGACTTCAGCCAAACGTGCCACTGATATGAAGCCAGAAAGAAAAGGCAATCAGCTAAAGAGTCTCATGAATCCAGTCAGAAAGACACTGAGGAATCATCTGAGTATGACTGCCCAGCTCTGTCCTACAGCAGAACTCATTACGCTGCATTTTCAGAGTGGAACTACGTGAATGTAGATAAACATGCAGTTCACAGGAAAGCTTCATATCCCATTTGTGATAGGTTTTCAGGCAGACACGTTTTCAGAAGAAGCCGCTGCTAATATAGAAGGAATATATTGATCATGTGATGCACATAAAACAACGGCTGACAATCGTTTTATTTCAGACCATTTTGAAAAATATTGGTCATTTATTAGCCTAAATTATCCTTTCTAATGCATTAAAATCATCTTCTTTATGATTCACAAAAGATTCATAGTGTTTGTAGTGTGTTGCAAGGCTAGCGGTGTGCAGTATGCAGAATGTGTGTGCAGTGGGTATGAACTTTGTGGCTGGGGTTCAGATAAACCTGCACATACGTAATGTAATGTAACATATGTACACGCTGCCTGCAAAACGGAGCCTCCTCTCACCTTATGCCGAACATGCAGTGAATGTAGTTCCAGATGGCCCTCTTGAGGTCGGGCTCGCGGGGGGAGGGCAGGGATGCCACCTTCCGAAAGCGCTCGTCCAGCAGGTGCCCGATGTCGGAGTACAGCCGGTTCACCAGCGAGAAGCCGTGGACCTCCCACGAGTAGTCCTGCATCAAGCATTTACACGAAACACACTTCGTTCACAGTGCAGCACATTCTGAGCAGGGTACACAACATCCACAGCGTAGCCCAGTACACAACCTCACAGCATCACACAATACATTCACACCAGCGTACACAAAGCACACAGCACAAAGTAATACATTTACAGCAGGGAACACAGCATTCACAGCACACTAAATTCGCAGTAGGGTACACAAAATATACAGCACGGTACAGAACGCCATTCCAATCCAAGGCCTGTCCCTAAGTAAGCACATCTATCGCAGTGTCTGTGTTTGAGATGGTGATTGCCTTTACCTGTACTCTAAAAACCTGGAAGTGGTCCTCTTCTCTGCGGGCAAACTCCTGATAGCCGAATTCTGGGTCTGTGATGAACCGTGAAGGGTCTGCAGCACACGCAACCTCCTCCACTTCCTCTGTGTCTGTGATTGACACAGAAAGAATATTAGTGCAAGAACGACACAAAATAACACAGTGGGCTATGTGCCTGTGTACAGCACAATGAGCTGAGTGCCTGTGGACAGCGTAGTGGGTTGTATGCCTATACACCAGTGTTTCCCAAACTTTTTTTCTGGGGACCCACTTTTTAAAAATGACAAACCATCGCAACCCAATTCACAATAGGCCTTATCTATAAATTGTGAGAAGAGCAGATTTGTGCGTAAATGAAAGTAACTGACCATTTTTACTGCCATTTCCGCATCACCTTATATTATCTTGAATAGGTAAACCAGCCATTTCGAAGAGATATATGTTTGATAAATCACAACTTCGTTTTATGCACATGTTATCGAAAACATACATAAATGAGACAAAATAAGTGCATCTAGGCGGAGTTAGCAGGCCCTCGTTGTTTTCCTCTCATCAGTAAAAGAAACAGAATGTACGCTAGCCTTTCATACTAGATTCAATGTTATAAGTACAATTATCAGAACAATACAAACACTCAGTGCTATCAAAAACATGCTTCTTGTTGAAAGTTTTTTGAAATGCTCATGCCTATTATCAGAACAAGTGTGCAGCTATTCATACAGTCAATCAATTCGTTAACCACATCAGGTCTATTCCACGTCAAATCTCATTAGGCACATTATGTGCTATTTACCTGGCAAACCCTTTCGCACGTAACTTTTTTAATGCTATGTAGCGCGCATGTTATGGTTCGTTATGTTTTCATTACCGTTATTAAGGTTCTCGTAGTTTTCCCTGCCGCTTTTGCTATAATTTTTAATGTTAAATCGCTGTTTCATCAAAGCCAAAATTAGCTAGAATTCTTCCAATCTAGTTTTCTAATCGCACCGGATTTAGCATACGTGCTAAACGGCTAATCACACCAGTATGATCTTAGGCTGTGTTTACACATAGCGTCTTTTTTTGATGAAAAATGCTGGCCAGAGCATTTTTCAAGTAAAGAAACGCTGTCCAAAAAGCAGTTGAGTGCGACTTTTGTTGCCATAACAGTAGCATGTTAGCGATTTAGCTGGCTATACATTGTTGAAGAGCTAACGTTAGCTAACAGGCTAGTTTTGCTAACGACAAGCAGTAAACAAACACTTTCCAGAAACTCCTAGGATCCCTCCAATTTGACTCCAAATGGCATCTTTATGATGAATGTTATGATACAGTTTAACTGTCATGTTGTACAGTTCACTGTGCTCAGAAACTAGCACAATTAACTTCTCCACCGCTACCTTCTCCATTTTTGGTGGTTGTTATGGGAAACGACAGGTGTCACTACTCCGCTTGTGATTGGTCAGCTGTCAAAAAAGTGCTTGACATAGGGCGTTTTTTTCTGAGAAGTTGACCTTTTCATCAGAAAAAAGAAACGCCCTGAGCTGCAGAAAAAAAATGCCGGTGACGGCGTTTAAAAAAAAAAACGCTCAGGACGTTTTCAAAAACACAGTCTACTCCATAGGATTATTATGTAAAACAGACATCTTCAAAAAAGACGCTACGTGTGAACACAGCCGTACGCGCGAAAGGGTGCAATAGGTGGGCCATGGAAGAAATTCTGCAAATTTATTTGGCGACCCAAATAATCTTCTTCGACCCAGTCTTTGGGAAACACTACTACACATTGTACAGTATGGCATGTGCCTATATACTACACAGTAGGCTGTGTACCTGTGAGTGAGTGAGTCTGGGAATTGAGCAGGTGCTCTCCCCTCCTCTCCTTCTCTTCCAGTGCTTTCTGCAGCCTTTCTCTGAGACACACAGCCTCATAGCTGGAGTCTAGGGACTGTAGGGAGAGACAGGAAGAGAGGGAGGGAAAGAAAGAGGAACAACGAGAGAGGGAGAGGGAGAGTGGGGGAGAGAGAGGCCAGGATTATAGCACAACCAATTCTCACTTCAGCAAGACACCGGGGAAACTCCCAGGCAGAGCCAGAAGAGGGCGCTGTTTATTAAGGTTGCCCTGCTCCAGCCAGGACTCACCCGTCTACGGGGCATCCTGTCCAAAGGGGTCACAGAGGGCAAGGGCGCGGCCCCGTTGCCGTTGGCAGCGTCACAGAGGCAGTACCCCGGGGGTGTGCCATGGCGGACTCTCGGGGTCACCGGGGTGTCCCCCTCCGCCCCCGACCCGAAAACAAAGCTGCAGAGGGCGTGGCAGTGAGCCAGCAGCACCACGGCCTGCACCAGCTCCGCCAGAGACCAGCACTGCTCCCCAGTCTTCAGCAGCTCCTGCAAGGGGGGGGGGTAAGGAAGAAATGAGGACTGTTTGCACCAGACAGGCACTGTTAGACCAGGGCACAGCTATTCCTGTATTCCCAGTGTTGTAGCTTTATATTGCTATATTCCATTCTGTTGCTAAGTCTGGGAAAATGTGATTTCTAAGAGAACTTTTATCCCAACAGCAAAGTCAGACTCCCATCCTATACAATGCTAGTCAAAAGTTTGGTCACACGTGATTAAGATAGAAGGAAACATGCATTCTAAGAAATTTTAATCTAAAGATTTATGCTTAAAGACTTGAAATTTGTTTCTTAGACAAATATAAATAGTGAAGTTGATGCCTATGTATGAATTTCTTTCCAAAAAATAAAAGGCATGTCCAAACTTTTGACTGGCACTGTATATATGAGCACAGATGCCTGCAGGCTGTAACTGTGGTTGTATTCTCCACAGAGGAATGCCAAGCAGAATCACACCCACTCCGTGCTGTGGCAGTGCCAGCCTGTTGCGTAGCAGTTGTGTACCTTGCCTCACCCTACACCGCACATACACATCGCTACACAACACCCCAGCACCCCTCCCTTCAGCCCCCCCCCCGTTTAGCGTACCTGGATGTGGGAGCGGGCGACGAGCCAGGGCCGGTGGGCCAGCACCTTATTGATGTGATCGAGGAGGCGCAGCCGGGCCGGGGCGGACTCCAGGCCCTGCAGCCACAGTGGGTCGCCCCCCACACGCAGGAAGTGGGCCGAGTGCAAGGACACCAGATAGCCGCAGTGGTGCCGAGCGGCAGCCTTGGAAGGTAGGGGGGAGGAGGAGGGGAAGGGGGGGATAGAGATTGGATGATGACGGCAGTGAGGGCAGCAGTGTGTCACAGTGCAAAACAGCTAGGTTTGCAAAGGTGAACAGGTCTGATTCCCAGGCAGGAATGCTATTGAGCCATTGGGCAAGGGGATTAATTGGAACTGGCTTAGTACATGTCCAGCTGTACAAATGGATAACATGCAAAAATTGCAAGCTCATGTACACTGCTCTGGATAAGAGCTTCTGCTAAGCAAATGTAAATACTGAGGAAGCCAATTCCCTGTCACCAGCTCTGAAAACCAGGGGTCAACTGCACTAGCTGGATGCTACAAAACTGGATGCAGTTACATAATTAAAAAACTTGATGTAGTTACAAAATTGATCCAATTTTTCATCCATAAATGCCAGGACCATTGATGTCCTCTACTGAAATCAAGCCTCTCAATAAGCCTCAATAAGGCTAACATAAATAATGGATTGCGTCAGCCCCTCCAAATGATATAGCTTAAAAAGGCTAAATAAAAGCTTACCATGAAATCTACCGCACACACAAGATGCACCGGCAGTACTGTGCTTTAATATACTTCATTGTAAGTATAACACCAGCGATCCTTAATTTCATGCTGCATGACCTATCAGCAAACTATATAACTTTATTCCCGACACCTGCTCTCTGAGATCTGTGCCAGATGGACAGACGTCCAGGTGGTGTGACAGATGTAAATGTTACGTCTCACTTGAAGCTCCATTCCGTCTCAGACGTTGCAAAAGGCCAGGTGTATGCTCAGCTGGTGCATCTGGCCCCCTGGAGTAATGAACAGCGTAGGGCACTGCAGAATTTTTACACAATCAGGCTCGCCAGCTGAGGAAACGTGTGAGTGTGTGCATGAGGTTTTAATTAAAACTGGGTGTGTGTGTGTGTATGGCTTTTTATTGTAGCATAGTAGTTAAAGAGCAGGACTCGTAACTGAAAGGTTGCCAGTTCGATCCCCCTGCTGGGGCACTGCTGCTGTACCCTTGGGCAAGGTACTTAACCCACAATTGCCTCATTGGCTAAATATCCAGCTGTATAAATGGATAACATATAAAAAATTGTAACCTATGTAAGTCACTCTGGATAGGAGAGTCTGCTAAATTCCAATAATGTAATGTAATGTAAACTGTGTGTGTGTGCTGGGGGGAATTATTAAACCATGTCTGTGTGTGCTCATGGGTTTTTACTAAACTCTGTGTGTGTGTGTGTGTGTGTGTGTGTGTGTGTGTGTGTGTGTGTGTGTGTGTGTGTGTGTGTGTGTGTGTGTGTGTGTGTGTGTGTGTGTGCGCAATGAGCATGAGAAGAGTCCTCACCATGACGGCGATGTAGTGCCGGTACTGCAGGGGCAGAGGTCCATCCATGTGCAGGATGTAGTGCTGCGCGCGCAGGAAGCTCTCCAAGTACTGGGGGTGAAGGGTCATCTGCTGCGACACGGCGTCCAGGAGCCCCCTGCTGGCCGGAGCCTTCACGCACAGCGGTGGTGCAGCACGCTCCTTCTCTGAGCCCACCTTCACCATCTTGGAGACAGAATGACGTCGGAGGAGGGCAACGGAGGAGCAGGAGGAGGGGGGAGAAAAGGTAAGTGAGATTAGTCAAAGGTCTAATTTGTCATCTGTTGTCAACACAAACCTACTAAGAAAGCATAACTTCTTGCTCCAATTTCAGGTAAAGGCCAGACATCTACACCATTAACAAGGTTAAATGAAAACATTAATTCCTCCGAACTTAGTAGTTGAATTTTGTAGTCCTGGCTTGCTCCTTGAGTCTGCATGTCTACATAGAACATAACGTCCCCAAGTCAGCTACAGTGACACTTCAAGATGCATTCCTTGAATAGTTCACTCGCAAAAGCAAACAAACAAGGTCTGGACAGGACCTGGAGGCAGGCACATAGACTGAGTGTTCCTAACTATGCACTGCTCGTTCCAATGCATCCCAATGACCGGGTTCAACAGGAAAACCTTTGGCTGTGTAGCACAAGTCGTTCTGTCTTAGAGTGCCAAGTTTCCTCAAGACTCCAATAATTCAAAAGGTGAGGACCTAGGACCAAGAGCTGTTTTTAGGTATTATTCCAGTCAGGAGCAGGAAAAGATGCCACAAGTTCATCGAGTTACAGGACATCATTAAAGCAAGATTTATGTTGTTTTTCACCCCCAGCCTTCCATTTTGAACATGGTTTCCTTCAAACCCTTCCAAGCATGATGAATCCATTGCACAGTATTCAATGTATTTGCACAAATATTGTCCCTTGAATGAAAAAAAAAATATTTTTTTGTTCACAGCGCACAGAGCAGGAGAGGAGAGGAGAGGAGAGAAGAGGGGGAAGGCAGAATCCGGACGGCAGGGTGGGGCTTGTGAATGATCCCCAGTGGTAGGCCCGGGGTGGCATTTGGAGTGGCTGTTGCTGTTCCTTTGAGTAAAGCCCTGCTGTGACCAGGGGCCAGGGGTACAGGAAGCATGAGGACAGCTAACATTCTGGGGGGGAGGTTGTTATTGCGCAAAAACTCAGTCACATGTTAGGCATCCCTGCAACCTACTGACACCCAACCTCAAACGGCACGTCAACATCCCCCTCTCTCTGTCTTTCTATGGACAGGAATGATGTGCTGACAAGTGATGAGGTGCAGTTTCTCATTCTGCCCAGTAGAGGGCCCCCCACCACAGTCCCACCAGGGCCAGGGGTGAGGACTATAAATAGCTTTGGGAGACAGCTGGGAGAGCAGTTGCACTGATAAAAGAGATAAACACCATCCCTGTGTGAGGGACACACAGCCAGAAATGGCCCTCCCAGCATCACACCACTGTGGGTGAGTAAACATCTCACGCATACCTCCTGAGTTTACAGCAGCAGTGGCCAGATCTGTCTCTCCATCAACATGTGGTCTTAATCTCTTAATTGATGCCATAATGCATAAATAACTTTTTTTCCTGACCCTTTCGCAGAAACATATTGAATGAAACCTATATGACCAGATGTATAAGTGAAGCCTGTTATTATCACAACCAATATTACTGTCACACTTTCCTTTCAGAACTGCTTGTCAGTCACCACTGGCATCAAAGCTAAATGACCTATGTTGACTTCTTCAGAGTAGACAGATATAACACACTTTTTTGCCCTGAAAGTGTATCATTGATTTTGAAAACAATACCAAACATAGCAACAGAAACCCTGAGCAGCCTATTGAGTATGCTATGGCTGAGTAGTTGAGTGTTGAGTGTTCAGAGCTGGTATGGAAAAATGATGCTCAAATACTCATCAAAACATTTTTTTTCACATTACACAACTCAGAGCGCTTCACCTTTCTCTATTCTACTACATTGTGTTGAATGCACATTTGCTTGGCTTGCCATTTATTTCAGTAAGAAATTCAGCATTTCAATAAAATTACTGCAACACTGTCACAGTAGTACAGTATTACAACAAAATATATAGGAAATGCAATTTAATTGATTTTCTTCATTTAACTGTAAGACGAGTGAATAAGCATGGTTAAAATACTGCTCTTTGTTCTCTCACGTGGTGGACCCATTGGATAATATTGAAACCCTGTTAAAATCACACCCCGCTTAATATGAACTATTTGTCCTGTATGACAGTGTGCATATTAGGCAGGTTGCGCTGTACTTGTAACTTGGATGGCTCTTTCAAGGAAAACTTCTGCTCACACACATTCTGACACACACACATTCCTCTGCAGCAAATCAATGGTTAAGTAGTTTAAAGGAATGTGTAATTTCTTATTTATGGTTTGATTCTTTTGCTGTCACAAAGGTACACTTCATTTCGGATAAATCTGAAATCTGTGTGGGTTTGTGGAAGTAAGCATGGTTGACACAGCACTAGGGGTGCAACGAATAATCGACGTGGTCGACTAAAATCGATGACCAAATTAGTTGCCAACGAATTTGATTGTCAATTAGCTGGTGACGTCATCGCGTGCGTTTTTCGTGCTGACTCGGAATGCTCAGAATGTAGCCTAAGCTACGTTGCTTTACTAGAGTGAACAATAGAGATGGCAACACCTTCATGACCAAAGACCTCAAAAAAGACCAAAGACCTGTCACAAAGTTAGCGCGAACCATGTAACGTAGCACGCATGTTCGTTACATGGTTCATTACGGCGTTATAAAGCTTCTCAGTTTTCAGTTAGCATTTGCGATTTTTTTAACGTTAAATCACTGTTTCCTCAAAGTTAAAATTAGCTAGAATTTTGCCAATCTAGTATTGTAATCGCACCGGTTTTAGGATACGCGCTAAATGGCTAATCACACCGGTGTGACCGTACGCGCAAAAAGGTTAACTCTGCCAAGAAGGTTGTGAACTGCAACATTTGCAAACCTGACCTTGCCCGGCATGGGAGCACATCAGTTATGCTCGAGCATCTGAAGAGGTAGCACGTTGGCTCTCTGGATAATGAAGACTTGTCTCATTAAGTTAGTTAGTGTTGTGTTCACTGAGACCCTTCTCAGTTAATTATCATTCCATACTCAGTTGTTTCTGCCTTATATGCCACTGTTTTCATGTTGCGTTTTCTGAGCTAGAGGGCCACCGTAGGGGTGTGGGAGGGGAAAGGAAGGAGAATGAAAAACGAAAAGTAAACATGGCACTTGCCTAAACCTAACGTCGGTTTCCTCATTCTTTAAATACAACAGTTAGCTAGCTAGCATAGCTAATGTTAATGTTAAAAGCCATGTTACTTCTCATTATGAACTGTAACATTTTCTATTTTGAAATACATTTTCTCTTGATCAATAAATTATTAATGACGTTAAACATACGGTGTAGCAAATAACCTATTATTCACAACGATCCTGTCCACATTCCAAATGTGCCCTAACTTTACAATGTTAAACCAGAGCCCGTCTGCTGTTTAGAAATTCTCTGCTTAAACGTTGCATCGTTGTCATGGCGACATTTATGGCTGGAGATAGTGTTGCTGCCAAGTGCACAAATTTAGAGAACACCAGAGAATGTGATACTTTCTAAATCGCGAAAGATTTCTACAAATTGTGTCTATGCGTGTGTGCCCAATGTGGGTTGCATTTGAATGAATTTGAACGAGTTATGGGTTTGTTGGATCTCGTAATGCTACCATGGGTGGCTTTCTTCAAAGGAAGCAGACCTGTACTCCCCAGCAAGCAACTGCCCTCACTGAATTAGTCCTAGTAACCATTCATTAAAAGACGTGTTTTTGAATGTTCTCATCTTTATTGTTAGTTAGCATATGCTTAAAATAACCTCAAGCTAAATTTAAAAGGCGATGGATGAATAATAGCCATTGAGTAATTGTTCAATTCGTAATCCGAATAGTCGATTAATCGTTTCATTAATTGATAGATTATTCGACTATCAAAATAGTAGTTAGTTGCAACCCTACACAGCACACAATTTAGTTACCATGTTTTAAACAGAAAAAACGACATTCACAAAGCTGGACTAGCAAGCTACAACACTAATGTAACTATTCATGTACAAACTACCTCCTTTTACATGATAATTATAATGAGCTCCATGGCAGAGAAAGCTAGGCAAAGATGAGAGCAAGAAACTAGCTAGCAAGCCACCACTCTCTAAATGGCAGTAACGTCACTTTTGTCATTCTTCCACACCAGAACCAGTGAGCTCATGTGATTCTTGTGGCTCTGGTTGGTCTGTAAGAGGAGTGTATTTGCAGAAGTAGATAAACCAGTGACATTTGTATCATCATTGATACACACAGATGAGCTACTTACACCTGTACTGCTGTCAGCAGGTCTCAGTGTATCAGTTAACATTACTGGTTGTACACAGAGACCATCATCTGTAGCTTTCACAGGTGCACACTGAACATAAACAGGCTACTCAGCACTTTTTGTGCTCTGTGTTCAACAGTTCAGGCCTACAATGGCTTTGGCTAGCATGCCACCTCTTCCCCGCTTAAAGACCGAGACAATTCGATCCAGCAGCATTTTGCTACATACCCTGTGCACACAGAATATATGGGATCACTAACAGAACACAGGACAAACAACAATCCTACTCACTCCAGTAGAAGGCATGTTAAGACTGAACCTAATCCTAGGGCACAGATCTCAATGGACCCCATCTGCCAGCTTTTACCACGTTAGCAAACAGGCAGATGTGGTACAAATGAATGCAACACATGAAATTAGCAATTAATCCCACATTCCACAGCATACTCCAGTGGCTACTAAGAAAACACTCTTTTGCCTTTTGCCAGTTTACCTTTGATCCCAGGCTCCACTGTTCAAAAACTGTCATAACCTCCAACAAACCATACTTTTCCTTTATCAATGGCCACGGATTAATAAAGATACATATTCAACACCTCTGCTGTCAAAAAGAGAAAATGATCATATCGCTAGTCATACAGTAAGTCACTGGGGGCATTTCTGGTAAATGTCCCGTCTGAGACAGACTAAATACTAAAACTAAACACACATCACGTGGATCACAGCTCTGTCACGATACCAGCTTTATCAAACTGACTGTTACTTCGTTTAACTCACATTTTGCCTGTGCTACTAATAATGACTACTGCAGACCGAGAGGAAGGACTGCAATCAAAACCCCACTTAAGCGACAATGGAGACACTGGGGAAAAGGATGTGGACCAACGAGCTCAAAGCATTTATCTTTGAGATTTAAAAACTGCATCATGTGGTAAGTACATCGGTGGATATTTTTGTATGATTGTACTATTCATGGTGCCATGAGGTCAGTTAGTTTCCCCCATCAACCAGCAAGGGCTTCATGAGTAGAGAACTCTTTCATTTACTTAAAATGTCCTTGAGGAGGTACATGTAGCTTTAATATATTTTTTGTTCAGTTAGTCAAGGAAACTGCATAGTATTACTGCAATAATAAAGGTACTGGCTGATCTAGTGGTAATCGTGCAATCTGGTTTTCAGAATTTCACGATCTGTCCAGAATAACCCACAGCAGTCTACAGCCAGTGTTGAGTTTGTGGTATCCACTGGGCCTAACCAAATACCTGTCTACAGTCTTCCCAGCAGGCATGTATTGCATGAGAAGGTATGCGAATACCCGAGTGCATTTCCTGTCTGTAAAGCAAAGCTTGCTGCTTTTCTGCAAGATGTGCATATTGTGCACTCTCACGTCTGCATAAACACAAACCAACATTTCCAAAAAAAAAAAAAAAAAAAAAAAACTTTTACAGCAGTTGTAATCTTGACTTGCATCATCTTCACAACCAGCAAGGAGAAGGTCATATAGCCAGCCGCAGCTCTTGTGAACGTTCCCCGATTAAAAAGTGATAATTCTGACAAGCATTGCTGACAAGATCTAACACAATATTTCCCCACCCTGGTGCCCAGGGTATGCCATCTATTTTGGATTTTGTTCCAGTCAAGCTCCTCATTAGCAACACCACTTACAAACTATCTTCTGTTAGCGCTTTACTACAAATATTATTTGTTTAAAGTGTTTTTTGTTCTAACAAAATTGTGGACTTTTTGAGTCAGACATTAACCTTGATTAGGAGTAATTCTTTGTTCAATCAGCCAAGATGGATTAATTGAACAATGAATGAAAAATTCAGACAGGTGCTCCAAATTTGTTCAAAGGAGAGGGTAGCACAAATACAATGAATATACTACTTAAATTTGTCTTGAATGCTGACACGAAAGAATTAAAAATAAACTAAAAAACATCCGTCAGGAAAAAGAGCCCACAACAGCATATTTCTTTTTAAAATAATTGGTAGTAGATTAAATGTAGGAATCTACAATTAAGATCACTATTCAATTAACAAACCGAATCAAACGTAATTAATAAAGACAAGCACAATGAAAACTAAGCAGGATTTTGTACCTTTCACCCACTTCCAGTCACTTCCAGTTCCAGCTGGACTTCCACAAAGTGTCTGTTACATATTTTTATGTAACCCTACATGTTATTATCATTGTAGTTATCTGAATTAAAACCATTCAGATTGCTTGGTGACTTTGGGATGCAGGATGGTTTCACATATGCCCACCTGAAACTCATCAGTGCTAGGAGTACCTTACTCTATTGTTAAACTGGTTCTCCGCTAAAGCAGGAGGTGCCATGATTACCAAATTTGGAACTGTGCCAAAGGTAGCGCTTCAGCGCTGACTTGCAGTGTGACTCAAAGAACCAACTGTGGGTTATGAATTGTTATGACAACCTAAAAAATGAAAACAGGAACTAAACACAAAAAGTTGATACAAAAATAAGGAATCAGTGAAAAGGAATTGTCACTTCTCTCACAATGGGGGCCGCAACATTGAGAGCTGACAAGTGCAGTTTTTCTTAACACTTACATGCCATTTCTCGAGAACTCTACAGGATATGTGAAAGCACACACATAACACCTGACCACGCCAGTGTACTGTGATATGTGTTCCTCTTAGGATGATGGACGGCCTGTGCAAAAACTGTTCTACCTGCTCACACTGCTATGCTCTAACCACAGACCACAGGAACATACATATCAGCTGGCTAGTTGAAGAAAACAAAAGCAAAAAGGAAAGTTGGAGGGGAAGGGGCACAATGGGTCACCAGCCCGCATCACGCGGGTCCAGAGATTCTACTCTACTGACGCGAGGCTTGGGGTTCGACACTGCAACATCCTTTCGTGACTGAAACCTGGCATGTACAGCTGAGGTAGGGTCAATTCCATTTCAATTATGCCAATTCTGCCATTGCAGGGGATGAACTGACTTTCAATTCATGAACTGGAAATTGTTCCCTGTGAATATTTTTCAACAAATGAACTGAATTTCAGCTTGTGTCATGAATTGGCCGAACTGAAATGCAGTTCACTCTGGAGTACGGTATGTAACGGACAGTGCGAATGCGCGTGCCTGCTGCGTGCACACACCTCACAGAAGACTTCCAGCGTTCACCTTCATCTCCATCTCTGTGCCCCCAACATGTTCCCCACCGCAAAGTATTTCTGATCTGCAAGGAAAACTGTCATTGATTGAGATCATGTTATTTTTTACAGAATCAAGTGGCAGAGCACACTGGTTCTATTATTCCTCCGACCACTTCAGTTCCGATTGCGAAAGTAGTTAATATCCTCAAACAAAAGAGCCCGTCACACCGGGCTCACACATGCAGAGGGAGTCTGGTGGGTGTGAGAGAAAAGGGGGATGGAGGAGGGGATGGACAGTGCTGAGAGAAGCGGCAATGGAGCGCAGGGAAGAAAGAGAGAGATAGAGTGAGAGAGACAGGGTGGCGCCAAACAGGGAGGAGGGCAGAGAATAAGGAAGGTTATGGAGAGGAAGAGAGAGTGATTACTGAAAGAGGGAAAGCGAAATCTGCAGCAGGGGGAGGGGAGGAGAGTGACAGAGAGGAAGAGGGGTGTAGGGGGCCATGGAGGATATTTAATCAGCTTTCACTGAGAGTCAGAGAGGGGGGCTCCTGCTACCTCCCCCTTTACACAGATACACCCCTGACACTTTGCTGCGAATATCCAGAGCACCAACCTAGCTTCAATAATGCCACCTGGACTCGTGGAGCACAGAGCATATTGGCAACATCAGCTCGCTGCCTGAGGAGCAAAGACACTTAAGAGCCAATCCCACAAAGACAAAGGAAAGAAAAAAAAAAAATCACTCATCCAACACAACGCAAGGAATTATCTTGTGTGTGTCTCTTTCCAAATTTTTCTCCATCGTTAGAATTCACAGGGCTTCTAATACTATGATTGGCATGTACACGCATGCACCCACACACACATGCAGGCATATACCCACCAGCTCAGGCCACAATCTTAGTAACTACTGCAGGTACACCAGAAGCTCTCTCAACCCTAAAAGCACATCACTTAGAGGTGAAGTACACCAGCCATAGAACAATACAGAAATGGGATTTCCACTTCAAATACAGGTTCACACTAGACAATCTCTCTATTGGTTGACTCTGTCCCCAGACATGAAACCAGTAACTATTTGTATTTGCAACAGATGCATGCCTTGGCCACCATCCCATGCCCAACCCACCTTCGGGTCAGACATTTCACTTCCTCTCATTTCCTCTTCCCTGTATGAGAACAAGAGGTGGGATATCATTTAACAATGTCAGCTGTATACTTTTCCCCTCTCTGATGAGGGAGCTGAGCATCTGCATTAGATGTTTGTCAGAGGAAGTACTGCTGCACACAAAGAAGGTACAAGGACACAGTCATTTCCCTGATTTGTGGTTAATGAATGGTCAATACCCAATGCTTGAAAAGAGACACCCAATGAAATGAGTTCCCAAAAAAAAAAAAAAAAAAACAGCACAGCATTAGTCAGCAGAGCAGCTACTGCCACAACATGGCCCCTGAGAAATGTGTAGTTCTAATGCAGTAACTGCCCAATTGTGATGTGCTGTGATGAAATGATCACAAAGGGCAGTCAATATGGTGACTTGAGGAATCATGATGAGTCTGGTAATTAATTGAGTAAATGGCCATCAGTGACCACTGGTGACCACTATCCTAAATGGCTGTCTGCATCTCCCTTCGACCTCCTTTTAATAACTTTTACGCATATGTGCTTAAATACTATGCTTACAAAGGAACTACAAAGGCCCAACTGAGATCATGAACTGACATTGTTTAGAGTGCTGGAATGTAACCTATGTTCAAGATTACTTTAACCAAAAAATCCACGGGTCTGCTCCCAGGTCTGCCCCTTGACTGAACATCAGAAATCCCTGGAGTAGTTTAGGGAAATGAAGTATATTCCAGAAGAGGGTGTGCTGGAGGGACGCAGGCCCCAGCGCAGGGATGGGTGGGATTCAATACCACCTGGGAATCATTCGGAGGGACTGTCAACCTGGTGGGGGGGAGAAAGGCATACCAAAACAACAACTGTGGAGACTGTTGGAGATTCCTAAAACGCTGAACGAATTGTAGAAATCTCCTTTCCTGCATGTTGTTAACCATTACCTACATGTCAGCCTGATATTATCAATATGAATTCCCTCAAACCATCTCCCTTTCAGTTTGTTTTCTGTTGCAAAGTCCAGCAAAAATGTCTGCACAGTTCCACTGAGTCAAAGAGAAAAAGAATGTTCCAACAAAACCTCCTTATCTTTCTACCCCCCAACTTGTTCCCTTCTTCCCCCTGACTGCAAGGGGGGTGGATTCAGTGAGCAGTGCCCTATCAGATGTCTATGTCAGCTGATAAGAATGTGTTTGTGACATGTTATTTCTGTACTTTTCTACTTTGCCTTCAGAGCGGGGGATGAGAGGATCTGTGTGCTGTGGAACCATGCTACTTGATTGTTTGTGCCACAGTGTTGAGCGCTCTTTGTCTGTGGGGAAAAAATTTTTTACAGCACCCACACAACTAGGACACACAAATCACACACATACTCAAATGATACACACAGCACCCACACAGAGACCAAACAAGGTTTCCCTCAGTCCAAGACCATCAGATTGAAAAACATCTCCATACCCCCCACCCCCACCGCTGCAATCATACATCAGGTAAGACTGGCAGAAATGGAAAAAAGGAAAAGGAAGTGTTTTTTTTTTTTCGCAATTTCCTTTTTTGCTCATTTTGTCAGTTCGAACTTGCTCTGTTGCATGTTAAAAATGCAGAAACACACCAGTGTTTTTCTATTCGATGACTGGTGCAGGCCTGCTATTCATCTTGTACCCAGACCGTTCTGTGAGACCATAAGGGGGTGAAAGAATGAAAGCAAACATGAGAGACTCCTCGGCTGAAAAACATCACTCAGCTTCTCTCTGTCACAGCTGCTCAGGGTTGCAGAATGCAACCTCAGAGCAATAAATGAATGTGTGAATGAGGACATGTTGTAGGACGGTGGTGAAAGTCAGCATGCATGAATAAAGGAGCAACCACCAAGGACAGACCACAACTAATGCAACATGACAGAAAATATAAGGTGAAGTACAACAGGGAAAAGAATACACAAATTACATTCTTCTATTGTTCTCCTGAACGTTGAAATGACAGTAAACAAGTTTCCCTGCCGGCAGCGCCCCCAGCTGACTACATGTGGGAACGCACCCCGGACAGGAGAAAAACAACTTTGATTGGCAGTATACCCAGCATCACCACACACAAAGACAAGTCTAATCATTACAGCAAGACGAAAACGTCGACGACGACACGAAATATTAAACGTACTGACTGTGCCTTGAAACTACCTTCATGCGATGAAATGTCATATTGGGATCAGGACGTGATCATATCTGAATTTATACTGTCCCCCTATCTGAAACAACCTCATCGTTTTCTTCTACATACACGCCCCCTCCTGATTTCTAAACAACCTAAAAATTAGCGAACGTAAACTGTGTTACCTAAATAGCTGCAAAATCCAACCTTGTCATGCCGCAACGTGTGTCACTTTCTCCGAACGCGCAGATCCCCAAAAAGGTGATGTCATTTTTCCATTTCATGCTATGGGTAGTGCTGGGGTAGCACAGTAACAATAACGTGGGAGAAAGTTAAAACACTACATATCAACACTGACCAATGTCACTTGCAGCAAACGTGCAAAATGTTAATCTGACAATAGAATAGGTGCATTGGAATGTGCTTCGTGCTTGTTTGTACTATATTGGAGTTCAAGTCGATGGTTCTTTGTGCAGTAACCTATAGGCCTATCTATTTTCTCTGAAACATGGGCCATGAGTAAATCCACTTATGCATGCCAACACAGCATTTAGTGTTTATCGTCTGAAATATTTTTTTTTCTTGTGCATAAAATGAAACGCTGTTTTCCCAAGCATCGTTTCGACCGTCGGTTTTGGTCGCAATTTATAGTTGTGAGACTCTTTACAACTACATCTCAAGAGAACGGTGTACACTAATCTTGAGGAAACAGTTTTCCATATGAAAAGTCGTTTTGTACATTATTGCAACAGTGATGAATATTTCAGAAGCACACAGCATTACGTACGAGCATACAGTACACAATACTTACTGACAAGCATTAGATAGACACTATCTGATGACTGCTGCAAAATCATTTCTGGGCTTTTCCAACTTTGATGCCACTGTCATTTGGTCAATTTTCGAACTTGGGTCTGTGCAAGACATCAGCTTGTTGAAACCAAGAGAGATGCCAGATGAAGGCAAGTGGCAGTTATCAACGAAACCGATGCAAAAAGTAACATTTCATACACAATGCTTACTTATAGTTAGCGGACTAGTTGCTATACATGTTGGACATCCATGGTGTGACTGTACTTCCATTTATAACTAAGACTCTACTGAATGATTCAACCATTTGATCCCCTCCCCCCTTACTGCTACAAAAGAATAGCTAGCCAAATAACAGAGCTACTGGCCAGTAGGCATAGCGAACTACGCTTAGTCATTTTCTCTCTACCCGCACTGTCATTCTCGAATGATTCAGGTACTGTTTTCTGGGAAACCTATTAATTTGGTGTATACTCGATAAGAAGCATCAAACAAAACACAAATGTTATCCATCAAGCGTTTTCTCGGATCCAGTGAATGAATGGACGGGACACGGACCGCCAACTTCTGTTCCACTTTGCTAGCTTTTTAGCTAGAGAGCAATACTCACTAGCTACAAACATCAGGGTGCCGTAACAGATGTTACAGCTAGCTTTACCATTTGTTATAATCCCATTGATATTTTACATCACCCAGGAAGCTAACACGGCATGATAAATCTAATCGTAAAAGAGTTAATGTTTGCTATTCGTATTGGATGGCTAACTAGTTCTGCACCTGGTTCTGGACGCGCTGGCACTGGGTTCCGAAGGGGTAATCCATTTTCTTCGTGCAGATGATCATTTTCCTCCTGGTAAGCGCATGGACACGGCTTCCATAGATTATCAACAACTAGCTAACAAAGACCGAGCAGACCTGCTGCGCAATCCAGCTAGCTAACGTTCGGCTGGCCAGCTACAAGTCTGGGCATCAACGAAGTGCAGCGAGGGGGCGAAATAAACTAACTATTTGACTGACAGCTTGAGGTAGAATGCCTTCCAATCAGAGCACAGCAGAGGCAGAACTCCTGTAGCCAATCAGCTCTCCGTGATGGAATCTTGGGCCCATACTTGGGTCTAAGCCAATCAGCAGTGGCTTCTGGTGGAAAACTACCTGTCAATTAGTTGGCTTGGCCACGCCCCTACAATGCGGTGGCGTGTTGAAGTAGCGCAGGCGCTGCTAGGGCATTGAGCTGGAGAATAGAGCTGTCTGATGAGAATGTCACACGTAGAATTCTGTGGATTAATATAGACTCTCATAGCCTTAGATCTATTCTCTTATTACATTTTCTGTCGATACTATATTATTGGTACTATTACTATTTCTCTTAATATTAGTATGTTAAATTTTATTAGTTTTATGTGAAGTTCTTTTTCAGCACAGGGTCAGTGAGGTGTCAAGTGAGATTGGCGTCGAGGCTAATAGAAACTCGACACCCAATCCACCAAATGATGCTTTCAGTCACACCAGTTTGCAGTGGGTAACATTTTCATGTATTTGGTCATGTACTAATATGGAGGAAGTCCAAATAGTGCAGTTGTATATTAATTTTACTTTGCAAACTTCAACGAAACCCATGAACAACTGGCAATAGGCATGCAAAACAAGACAGAAAAAGGAATATGAACGAATGCAGTAGGTTTTTCTCCTCATGAGAGTCTGCACGGCACGCACATGTACAAAAGCTGTCATAGGACAAATGGGAAAAAGATGGTTGGTTGGAGGGCCAACTTGAACATTTCACTTTGTACTTAATTATTACTGGAAGGCTACTATCATCACCTTTTGTGCTGATATCAGAAGTGAGGAGGCCAAGAGGGAATGCCAGTGCTGACAGATGAAGATGAGAACCTGCTGGCAGTGAGTTTATTACAGATCATCAGAATAGGGGACATTTACTTGACAAGGGGTTTAATAACAACAACCACTTTCAATATATCTTTGGTATTTACTTATTCAAGTGACATTTATATATTGTAAAGGTTTAAGTTCATCTATGATCCTGAACAGTGGCGTCTCTGGCACGGAAAGCCTGGCGGGGCACAATAAACTCTGTATGGGCAGCAAACGTTTAATCTCTAATTTTTGCTCTAATAGCAAGGTACTAAATTGAACTTTTATTAAATTGTCGACTTGATTCATTAATATATTGCTCTGCTATTAGTAGTGGCTAACATAACTGTGATGACTAACAATGGCTAGCTGCGTAGCAACGCCGATACCCTAAACAACGATTACTAAACGTCTTGGCGTATGTCATTCTATTATTTTTTTATTGGCTGCTCTCAGCATGGGGCCAACATGATTGTGCCCCACAGCTCATTATTGAAAGCGCGTTGAACATGCACACAGTGTTATCAATTGCTCACTTGGTTAAACGAACGCTGACGGGCTGGCCCCATGCTCACCAAATGAAGACTGCTAGGAGAAGTACTGACCTTTACGCAATAGGTACAGGAAGATATTTGGAATGTATCGGATAGCGCTAATGTTGTCATATGAAATAAACACGCAACAATGTTAGTTACAAAGAAAAAAATATATATTACTTGTTACACTGAATTATTGATCATGTTGTGCACTGCTCCACGCGACATACCGGCCCCTAATGTAGAGACGCCCCTGGTCCTGAAAGTCAAGATTTAAAGTCCTACAGAGTGCTCTTGTGTGCAGCAGTTCGTGAAAAATAGACAACACTTTATCTAACAGACCATTGCAGGCAGGCATCTACACAGATGGGCAAGCAAAGATTCACATGTAAAAGATGAAAAATTGTAATGAGAGATACACAGTGGCAGTTGGCAAAGACAGAACAAAAGTACTGTACCAAATGGATCAATAAATACAGACATGAAGACAGACAGATGGACTAAATGAATACCAACAGAACAGGGTGACAGTTGGATAGATAAATTCCCCATTACAGCACTGTGTTTTGACCTACATTATTGCCTGTCCTCCATCAACATGGCAAGCGACTGTTACAGCAAAAGATGTATCTTACTGTATATTAATGATGGCCACAATAAAAAAAAAAAAAAACACCAGAAAAAAACATGGGGAGCATGTTTAGGCATGCAGTGCTGTCACATGGTTGCTGCAATGTGAAATGCTAAAGCTGCAACTGGAGATAATCAGTTATACTAATTAGACATGTTTTGGGCAGAACTGACTCAGACTGTTTGATTTCAGGCTACAGGGAGTAAGAATGGGAGTGAGAAAGAGGACAAGAGGTTTAGGAGAAGGAGGACTGTTTTTTTTTTTCCCAGGATCCAAACCATTTGAAATAAAGATATACAGATTACATTATTGCGAATCATCAGTGAATAGGTCCATGATGTCACAATCACAAACCCAGAATAGATGAGGGAGTTCTTTTTTTGTAGATTCAACAATATCCCTGTTAAGATAAATTTGTGCATTGTGAGCAAAGAAAAAAACTCTGCTCCTGAAAAAGCATTGTGAGTTAAAAAAACAACTCTTATTCTTATGTAAGTGCCCCTGTTTAATTTATAGTTCTGGCATTCAGTTAGAATAAAAAAAACACAGCAGTGCCTCATTTCAGGGTACTCGTCTTTGAGAGTGTCATAATTGTCTCCAGTGGCCATAGGATGAAACAGTCAGACCTTTGCCAGTGCTGCCTCATGAGGAGCATAATTCAAAATCTAAGACAAGTACAGTAAAAACAAGCTGGGAAAACAATGGAGAGGGTCATCTGCAAGCAACTTGATTTTACATGAATACATAAAGCCCTTTTTCATAGCTTTATCAGTGAGCCCCGGGGTAGAGTGACCGCGAAACACAACTTGAAGCCGAAGCCCTCAGTGACATCCACCCACCAAGCTCAATATGAAAACTCAAGCACATTGATCCAGTCAATGACACACAGCACTCATTGGTATATTGCACTCTACAATTTTAATCCAACTGAGTGAACAGAAATGAAAACACTTTGACAAATGAGCATATGTAATTAGTAGGGTAAAATCATGACCAACACACCAAAACTATTACAAAGAGATGCAATATTCCCATAGTTTACAATGATGTAAAAGGTAACATGGACAAAGGAGGACAAAGACCAGCAAGGACAGAACCGGGCCAATCTCAGAGCACCAATATAAGGAAGCCGTTAATGGGATGTAAGATGGTCTGGATAAGAGCATCTGTAAATTTAAATGCAATGTAAAATGCTTCTCTTCTCTGAACTTGATTTGGTTTTGCTATGACACAGTTGTTGACACTTTCATTCTCTTAGGGCATACACTGGTTGAGGCAGAGAAGGGAGATCCCTTTCTTCTGCACTTACAAAGCTTTGTGTCGTTCTAGTTTTATAAAAGCACAGTCCTATTTGCAGGTGTGAAGGAGAACCCTTACCTTTTCCCCAAAACTGGTTTTTAAATTGTCAAATTGTTGAACATGTAAGGATTGTTGTCTTTCCATTTCCAACCTTGTAAATAACTGAGCTCATTGATCAACTTCACCCATACAGGTTAATTGTTTGTGATTGTCAGTACATTTAATCTGCTTGTGGAAAACCAGCCACTGGTTAACAAGCCACACCTGCCTAATTTAAGGCATATTAAATACAGGTGTGTGGCCAGCAAGCAGGAGGCTCATTTTTTAAATCTGGCTAGGTACTCAGGCTGGATTCTTTTGTTTGTTGGTTTTTAAAATAAATTATTATTTTTAGGAGCACTTCCTCATTCTGTTCATTTTTGTGAGAAGTGTTGGTCAGCTTCTCCACAGCAGGCCAGGTTACCATGCTTTTAGTATCCCAACATGATGCTCCATAAAACAAAGACATTAATGCTGGACACACACACAGTCCAAGGGAATTTAACAACTTGAAGACGAAGCAGGATTAAAATTTGGGGGCCGCAGTAAAATTGCTGTGACTGGTGTCCTCATTTCCTCAGCAGAGTCAGTCCCCCCCAGCCCTCACAACTTCCGTTCAGAGGTACATGCACAGGCACACACACACTGGCTTCTCAGATTCCTTCAAGCAAAAGACACCATTAGGAATTTCAGGGGGCATCCAGTGTCTCTTGTGCCATGTATCTCTTCCATCTATGTTGTGTTCAAGTGTGCCTGTGTGGGATAAAACCCTTAGTACCCTTAGCCCAAATATTCTGCAAGTAAATATCAGTAACAAACAGTAATTAGAGGCTAATTGTTCCCCAGAGTCCTTGTTTTAGGCTCTCATTGCTACTACTTCCCTGCACTACAACATATACTGGTGCTCTAAGGTGGGGATCTAGTTATAAATTCACAATCTTGATTTTAATTTTTTTCAGTTGGTGATGGATTTTACAATATTTGTGAGCATTTTGAAACTCAAAAGTGGAATGTTTACAAAAAATATTTATAGCTTTTATTAACTGAAAAGCTGTGCAGGTCATTTTGTCCCAGGTTTGTGACTGTCTGCAAGTTAGCCTCCTGTGCCATTGTGACTGATCACAGTGAGTCACAGCTGTGAGCAGGGGAAACACAGTATGTACCAGGAAAGAACAGTCCTGACGCAATGATACTTTTAAAAACAACACAAACCAAGGTACACATCCACATTGTCAGAGACACCCGTTAAAAGATAAACACACACACACACACACACACACACACACACACACACACACACACACACACACACACACACACACACACACACACACACACAAAACTTGTCAAATGCAAACACATGCACTTAACTTCTTTCGCTCTCCTACTTCACCCTCCCTTGAGTAAAATCTTTAATGTCTGTCCTTGAATGTACAAAGCTTTGGACATTATCAGCAACCCTCTGGATTCATAGCACTGTGAATGAACACCACACCACCAGTGTAAGCACAGTAAGACTCTCACAAAGCTAAGAAAGATAGCAGATAGGTTTAAGTGTTCTGGTTTCCACTTAGGGAGTTTCACATTTTCACATTCCCTAAAAACAATGTCAGTTCCATTACAATTAATTTCTGAAAATAAGTTCAATGGGCATGCAAAATGAATCTCAGGAAATGAGTTTAGATGGTCACCTCAGTCACATATTAATTAAATAGGCACTATAAGGGAGATTTTAAATGCTTGGTACATTGTGCCAAATGCTTCGTATTTTCTTACAGAACAATCTTATATGCCGTTGACAACATATCTGTACTTGTAATATAGTCATTATTATCATTGATAACATACTGTATATAAGGGTCAGAAAAAAGAGGAAGAGAGGACATTTAGAGAAGAGATAGAAAAAGGAAGTGACTGAAGAATATGTTAGTATATGTTGATTGTCTGTCCTGTTAATAAATTAAATACTGTACAGGGTACAGCAGCAAAGAAGGCAATGCAACATATAATACGCATATGATTGCTATTCAGTCACATCTACAGAGTCCAGGGCTGGACTGCAAAAATGAACAAAGAACCAAACCTAGTCAGTTGCCGTACTCCCATTGTCTCTGCTTCGAACAGTTTTCTTTCATACAGCAATCTGCCCCCATCCCTCTACCTTATTATTCTTATAAGCCATTCATTTCCTCCTATGTCCTCCTCTTTCGAACTAGTAGTCAGGCCAATGTAAACTTATTTAGCAATCAACTCTGACAGAATCATTTCTCAGATATTTTCTGACAAAGGAAAGTTAAGGGACAACAGGATAAACTATACCCCCTGAGAGGGTTTATTCCTTGCAAACATGAGTTCAGTCCTGCATTTATAATAATGACCCTTTCTCCATCACTTTTCTTGAAGAGGCTGGAAGCCACAGGAAAAAAAATATATGTTAGTCTTATCAGGTTAAATGTCACCATCCACCTTGCAGTGGCAGGCATGCCCAGATTATCAAAGCGGTGTGAATGGCCCATGGCTCTCTATCTTCCAGCATACCTTGCACATGACTGCACCATTTTAACTCAATCAGAAAGGAGAAGTCCCTCCAGTTCACGGGCATTTTTTCTGTAATTAGTGATTGATTAAGACCTGGAAAAAACAAGGCCCTCAGACTTCTGTTCTAAATATTTACTCATTAAAGCCTAAGAGGGAGGTGGAAGCAGAAAGCCTTGAGGTCCTATGGGATTGCTATTTTCCCAGCCTAGCATCTAATCAACACCTAATGGAAAGACCCAACAATCACATCCAACAGTATCCCTATTTTTTCATGAGAGTAGAATGGATATATATATATATATATATATATATATATATATATATATATATATGTATATGAAAACAACAGGCTGATCCATAAATAAATAACCTGATATCTTAGATCTGCTAAACATTACTGTTACAAAAAAACAGTGTAAGAATATAAAGAAAATATTAAGACAAACAGTTGTTCTCATGGAAAACTTGGTGTCTCGTCTTCTTGAGAATAACTCCTCAATCTGCTTTGCACGTATGGCTGTATAATTAATTCTCTGTCACCGCTAAATGCACTGGTAAGCCTTTTTTTATTTAAGTTCATAACAGCTGAACGGCAGACAGCCACCACACTAATCATACATACTCATGTGTTATCATCAGCCTCACTCCTTCACTCCATTTGGCAAACAGGAAAGTAGAGTTTGGCAAAAGAAAAGGGGGATATTTTGCTGGATGGCATTTATGACACTGCTGATTAGACTTATTTTTTAATCCAAGGAACTGATATTGAGCTGAGAAAATGCACACTTATTTTGAACAGGCAGGACTCACAGATCTTTTAAAAAATAAAATCAGAGAAATTGATCATTCCTGTCTGGAGAATTAGAACAGGTAAACCAAAACCCCAAATAATTATAATGGTTGTTGGGCCTTAAACAAGGATACACACTTTCAGACTATCTCTTCACAGTCAGAGGTACATAGCAGAGATGGATACTGACCAAGCAAGATTCAGAGACCACAACCTAGTACATGAAAAAGGCAACACAAAAAGTCCTGTCTGCCAAAAGAGTGGTTACTGAAAAACAGGAGTAGTAGAAACAGAGATTCCCTTCCTCCTGCACCATAAAATATTCAAAATAAGGAAAACATATTTCAGTAAATTTTCATTCAAATTTTCCTTTAATTAGGAGTAATTTCAGTTTCACAAAAAACAATGAAACTGCAAGTCTTGTCAGGGAAAGGATCAACAGCTTTACTAGCAGCTCAGTAAATCTCAACTTTCCATAGCCTGAGTAACAGGCTATAGAACTGCCAAATAGCACATAAATGATTAGTCAGTAGTATTTGCTTCTATAAGTATTTAGAATCGATGATTATAACTTTGACAATCATTCTACAAAAAATTACATGTTTAATCTGTGAATATGTCAATTGTTTAAAATGTATAGATATTACTGATTTGTTGTTAGTTTCTTTTAGTATTTTAGTGTTGCACATTGAAATTTAATTCCTTGTTGAATCAAATTAGACTGAAATGAGAGAGACAGCAAATACATAGATAGATAAAGAGATTTCCACGAATTTCACACATAATTTGTTGATGTTACTCTGTTATAGTGCCATTGTTATGCAAAGAAGAGAGGTTGTGCAGTACTACAGTTCAGACCATTGCTTCCTGAAAGCAGTTGCTTTTTTCAGTGCATTGTGGATATGCCTGCAAGCGTAGGCACATAGATTCTGCACAAAGAGAGAGAGAAAGCGAGAGAGACAGAGAGGGTTGAGAAAAAGAGAGAGATGTTTCAGATTCTTCTAACACCATAGCTTGCCTTATGTTTTGACTGAGTCTCACTTTTTTATTGCCATAAAAGAAGGGAGCTGAAATCCTTTCGTGGGCAAACAAGCCAGCTTTGTTTCCAATCCTTTTCCACCACACTGAAACAACAAGTTTATTAAGAAGCAGGCCAGGCCGCTGTGGTCAGCGCGTCAGAGGAGAGCCACAGCAAGTGACTCAGAAAGGTGGGGGTGGGAATCAAGGGAGAAACAACAGCCCCCTCACCCAGCCAATGTAGGTCTGATGACTTCAGTGGATGAGGGGATGTCTGTGATAGCGTTATGGAATCTGGTATAACAGACACTGTGGTACACAGTGCAAGCATATGACATGACTGCAGGAGAATTATGCAGCCTTCTACAGATATTAAGTATACAATACTCTGACTGTAGTCATAACAGTATCATTATTAAAAAAAATCAACGTTTCAATGTTGTCATTTTCATGTTACCTTACGAAATGAAATATAACCCCGTAGGATTTTATTTAAAGGTCTTGAGATGCACATTGACAAAACTACATTAGGCTGCATTGTGCAATTGTTCACTTTTAAGCATATCGTAAAACTAAGACAAGGACAATACACAACTGTGCGTGCATTTAAATGAGGTTCATCACATTACATGTGACCATGTGACTTGTTTACAAGTAAAAGCAGGCTGAAAGAAGATATTCACAATAGCAGGCCTACCTACTATTAAGGTTACACACAGTAATATAAGCAAAATAAATTATGACCCAGAGGTTAATATAATTTATTAAGGCAAAGGTCATTTCTAATTTGTAATGATTTATATTACATCAAACTGTCATACTGCATACTGAATCGCTGAATTGCTGCACGCACACACAGACTTACTCTCTCTGTCTCTCTCTCTCTCTGTGTCGCACACACACACACACACAGGAGCACTTATATACATAATATAGGTATAGGATTGTGGTAAATTTGTAATTTTGTGTGCAATACACACAAAGACCACAAGAGGGCACAGGAGGAATAATAGGCATTTAAAAGGATGTGACTTCTTTCAGAAGTTGTATAGTTCATTTTTAATTAAATGCTTTCCAATACATTTAAAATATATCACTTCAGTTACAAGCTAGTCTTCGAAGCCAGTTTCAGTCTAACATGGATATCATGGCCATGAATATGGTTTCAAACATATCCTTGAAATACTTCATCAGATATTATGTGAAAGTATATTTAAAGCATGGGCGACATTTGAGATGTATGTCGGGGAGGCAAGCCATATCAGCCAACTATATTTGGGTCTACATCAGTAAAATAAAATAACCTATATATAAAATAACCAACATTTATCTGAAGTAAAAACCTATATTTATCAAATAACCTATATTTATCAAAGTATAAACAATGTCCTACCTTAGTGAAGTGCAAGACGCACCAACTGGGCACGGCATCAAAGGTTATGGATGTCAAGCTCAAGACTCACCAGAACATTCTTTAAGAGCAAAGCCAACAATTCTCCGCCTGTTCGGTCAGTCCGATAAAATCCAACAAATGCTTCGTGCACAACAAGATCTTTGTCAACATATCTTAACACCACCGCGACCTGCTCGTGCCTGCTATTTTTTTAATTAATTTTTTATTTTTAAAGTATGAATAACACACAATGAACAAAGAGAAAGAAAAAAATGACCAAAAATGATAAAAGGCATCAAATCAAATATACACTCAATCTAAAATAACTTAAATACATAAGTACATACATTCAGGGTATCAAACCAATTTTTCAGAAACAGAGATCTGTTTTTATATAAACTGTCTTTGTTGTTCCAAATAAAATGTTGGTGTGAGAAGAAGTTGTGTTTGTAAACCAATGACCAAGCCAATAACATTTGTTTATGAAAAGCAGACAGTTTTGCTGAAATTTTTTCGGGATTGTAGTTACATTGTAGTTACATACAGTTGTAGCCACCAACATGAGAAAATATATAATGAGGAATAAAATTCCAAATTGAAGTGGGGATTTTAAAAAAGTGTTTAACCCAGTTGATCTTAAAAGTATGGTTCAGAGTGCAGAAGTCAAAAAAATTAAGGCCACCATTTTCATAAGTATTCATGACTACTGACTTCCTGATGTAATGAGTACGGTTCTTCCAGACAAAGTTAAAAAGCATCTGGTCAACAGCCTTGCAAATCCCATTGCCAAGATAAAGCTGCACAGGAGAGTCTGGAGATGCCCTCTGCCTTAGTAAGAAACACTCTGCCTTTCAAAGAAAGATCTCTTTGCAACCATTGATTCAGTTTGTTCCTAAGTCTTCTGAATAATAGGATTAAAGTTCAAGTTAAAGTTCATCTAAGTTGTTGGTTTTTCGTTCATGATCCATAGATACGTGACCTGTTCTTTAACAGGAACACCATAGATAGAGGGCATACCACACTGCCCTAAAGCTAACAGCTCACATTTCTTGATATTCAGGCATAGACCAGAGGCCTTTGAAATACTGTAATACTGTAATTAAAAACAGCTATGTTAATGTGAAAATAAACTTTTTTTTTCATGTGAAAGGGGAAGGAGGCAGCATACTCTATATAAAATCAGTTGGGATAGTATGCCAATGGTTTTTATCTGTTGTCATGTCAAAGACAGGTTATGTTTTTGGGGCATTATTTGTAGAGTACATTGCTCTTTCAAATACGCGCACACAAGTGGTTGAGTTTCCATAGAAAATATGGGATCATTTAGGACAGGTCTATTGACAAATGTGAATGGCTCAAGTGAAAAAAAAAAACCTCCAGCTGGAACTGTCTCCTTTCCTGAATGAGAAAAGCTTTATTTATGATTTTATGTTCAGAGAAAGGGGAATTGAAATGGACTTCATGTTGTTATCATTATAATTATTATGATTATTTTTGTGTTTATGGAACCTTCTGGACTTTCTGAGTCCCTTTGCCTTTGCTGTTAATATTCTATCAAGGAAAACATCACATTGACTATGTTCAGTTCCATTTCAATGCTCCAGTCTATTCACTGTCTAGATAGATAGATAGACACTTTATTCATCCCCTTGGGGAAATTCAGGTGTCCAGTTGCTCACATGATGTAGATTAGAGACAATACACAACAAAATAGGTAATGCAGTATGCACAGGGTTAAAAACACAATTGCTTAATGTCTAATGTACTGAGATCCCATTAATAATCCAGAGTCACAATAATACCTTTTAGGTTTCAGACACCTCGCAGTCATCTTGACACTGAATCATACTACCCTGTTGACAATCTTTCCTGGACTACAGCAAGTCACTCCTAATGAGCCTCCCAGCCAATTGGAGTACAAAATCGTCCAACAGCTATTACTGTTCCACAAACCATGCAACACAATAGTAATGGTCAATTGCTTGTTAAATATAACATCTATAATGTAGTACCCATTGTTTTATGTTTCACTGCTCATTTTTGCTAGTTTAGCTAAGCATATACATGAAATGTCACTGTTTATCATGTGGAAAAGTAACAAACACCATACTCCATTCCTGACTGCATATTTAGTCGGAGTATGAGCAGGATCAAACACCCATTCATGTCCGTGTTTAGAAAGTGGATTGGGTGTCTAAAGCTTGAGTAATTCATTAGGTTTTCGTTGTACCTATTTTGACATTGATACATTTTGCATCTGCTGGATCACTTCATATGGTCACTGAAAACGTTCCCTGAGCTTATGAAATATTTTGACCAAATATTTTCTGTGAGAGCAAATAGCAAAAATATCCATCTGACTGAATTCCACTCAGACTGATTACAAAAAAGTAGGAAAATATGTATAGCTGCAGTATAAAGCATTCTTTCTAAACCATGAAGGCAGGGGATTTCATATAGCTGTTGTAACATAAGACAGCACTATTATCTAGTAAAATGAAACTATTACTCATGTGCTGTCCATACTTTGCTATATTTTACGTCAGTAAAATAAATAATGAATCAAACAGATAATAAATGACTGACATCTGGAGAGGAAGACTGGACATAGGGCTGGAGAGAGATCACAAGAAGAAGATCATGCATCATCAGAGGAACTTATGGACCTCATGGAACAGGCATGTAAATAAAGTTCAAATCAAGTTCAGAACTTCGGTGCTGGCATTCAGGACAGTGAATGGAACAGCCCTCTCATACCTACAACCGCTCTTCAAACCCTATGTTCCCTCAAGATCGCTGTGCTCTGCATCTACAGGGCAACTGTCCCGACCCAACGGGGTCGCTCTTTTCAGACATGATCCCTGTCTGCTCTGGTCCCTCAGTGGTGGAATGAACTCCCCATGGAGGTCAGAACAGCGGAATCACTGGCCATCTTCTGACGCAGACTGAAGACCCACCTCTTCAGACTGCATCTCCGTCTCACTTCAATCCCCGCCCCCTAACACTTGTTACCTCTAGTATTTGATGTTTATTTTACGTGTAGTATTGAGATGTATTTTGATTCTGTGGGCTGTTGTATCATAGTATGCTTGGTTTCTGTCAGATTACACACATTAACTAGTGGTAGGTCTTGAATACTGTTATTTTCACACTCACTGGTCTGGGGGTGTTGTTAGCCTGGGCTGACACTGTTGCTCGTTTAAATTGAATGGATACACTTATATTCTATTGTGCTGGACGTTGCTCTGGATAAGATTGTCTGCTAAATGCATGTAATATAATGTAATGTAAAGTAAGAATATAACAACAGTGCCACACTAGGCCCACACAATACCTCTACCAAGCTGACTTCTAAATCTACTAAATGCAGTGTAAGGTGAAAACAGGAATAAGGGTATGAGAGAATATGGATACGTAAGAGTTCTCTGAAGAGACCAAGACTGCAGAAGACTGGGACCAGGAGGAACAGGGTAGAGTGAGACAAAGACAAAGCGGTGATCGAGGGAGAGAGGACAGTAAGGTGAAGTGAAGTGATTAAGGCTGAGTGGGAGATGAAGAGTGGCAGCATTATGAATGCAAGTGTGATAACTGAAAAGTGAGCTGATTGAATATACAGGGGAAAGACAGAGGGATAGAGTGGAGTGTACAGAGAGAAGGAGAAATGAAGGCCAAAGGTCAGCCAGTCATCCCTAAGGCCGAGAAAGAGAAGACAGGTGTATCTTTAGATGAGCCTAACAGAATACTCACTTAGAGTGAAGGCAGTTTCACATGCTATGATTATAGCCCAGTTTGCAATTTTCCTCTCCATGTGCTGTGAGGAGATCTAATGTGCACATACTAACATACCTTGATGTAACACCTATGATTGTGTGTTAGATCCTAAGGGTCATATTTTTGTACCTCTATGCATTTTATGACCTGTGACTGGATATCAGGCACCAAAAGAGCCAAGTGGCTTGCCATATCCACCCCTACCCCCAGCAGAATGATGCCACTTTGCTTCGCCATCATGTTGTTGGTTGATGACATGGTTGCGCTTAGAACAACTGCTGTAGTTGACTGAGCTGCCCACTTGCTTGTCATTTTGATTAATATAAAGATAACTACAAAGATAAAAGAAGCACTTGAGTAAATGAGAGATCCAAAGTAAGTCAAAAGCAGGTGCTTCCACACAGCTTGGATGGGTCCTGAGTTAATTAAGCAATTAACATCCCATCATGCTTTGGGTCATGTATAAAATTGGTAGGCAAGCCCAGTTGCCCATTATTTTGCCTACTATTGCTATAAGAAGACATCTCAGTTACTTTGCAGGAGGGGTGATAGTTTGGAAATGTTTGGCAGAAGCTTCACTGACAAAGACTACTGAACTTGCAGATGTTTCACAAGGAACAGTGGCTAAGGTGAAGCTGGCAGAGAAGTCTGAGGGAAAGACATTATCATCTAGGGGCAACTGTGGTCGAAAGCACGTTCTCCTCAACCATGATGTCTGCACATTGGGTCAAAATGTGAGGCAAAACAAACAACTCTGAATCAGTTGACTGCAAATATCAATCTAGGGCACAGGCCAGCAGTTTCATCAAGAACAGTCCGTAGAGAACTTTACAGAGAGGCATAGTGCATGAATCCCTCATTACACCAAAAACTACACGTTTGTGAGTAAAGTGGTACAAAGAATACAGGTAGTGGTCTACTGTGCAGTGGAAAAAGTTCATATAGTGAGATGAGTCATCCTCCCTTCTGTCAACAAGCGGATGAATGCATGTGTGGTGCATGCCAAAAAAACCTATAGGCCCAAGTGCTTGTTTTCTATGGTGAAGGCATCTAGTGGCTCCATTATGTCCAGCAGATCCATTGTATTTTCCTCAACAACCAGTAAACAACAAGCAACCCCTATAAAATGAATCAGGTTCATTGGTAGACAATGAGAGGGATATACATATAGTAAATCCTTCCTACATCAACAAGAGATGAGCACACAATAGGGAGTTTTTTTTTTTTTCGAAAGGCATATTTCTTTTAGAGACACATATTAAATAGTGGCTATAGGACAGGGTATTTGACCTCTGATTCAAAAGATGAATTGTAAACTAGCAATATTTGGATGTCCTGACATCCAGGCACAATGATGAAATCTTGCACTGCCTAGGGCTGCTGAAAGTAGTGTAGGTTCTCATTTAGTAGAGCAGTCCATGTACAATAGTTTTGCCCAAATGCCAGTTCAAGGAATAGAAACATGTTTCCCTCTAGTTACCTTGTACTGGACAGAAGCAAACATCTGTATATGCACATCCTCAGCACAAATAGTTCATGTTGTAAGGTTGAAAACCATCTCTTCAGACAAATGAAACTTCTGTTATAATAAGCACAAAAGATAGAATAAGGGATATTACAACTGTCATCCAGGCTAAATCAATAAGAACAAAAAACCTTGGGTTTAAGGTTGAAACAGGTAATTGGAGCATTTTAACTTTGTCACGAGTTGCAGAAAAAGGGCTGCCCCAATGTCTAAAATAAGACTGACATCAGAGCCCGGTTAAAAAGCTTCAACACTAAGATAAACAAGCAGAAACCACAAGGCCCCCTGCGAAAACGGCCGATCAGTTTATGTATGTGTTTCCGTAGCGTCACAGATAAGTAGAGGAACACATTTGCACCTTGGCCAACACCTGTCTAATTATATGTCTAACTCACCCATTTTTTGTTCATTTTTTCACAGCTGCTTAGACCTTGGTAACAAACAGGTATTCATATCCACCAATCACAGCAGCCTGAGGTGATATCATCTAACCCTTCGCTACAAGGGACTATCTCAAAACTCCCTCAGCATAGCAGCAATAATGGAGACCTGAACATCATAACTTCCACCTGCTTTACCGTGTTATGTGATTTTTTTGTCTGATTAACATAAACATCGTTACAGAAGTGCATGTCATGCCACTGTCGGTTACACTGCTGGAAAAAAGGGTTGAAATGCAAAAAATGAACAGATTCTCTGCTAACAGTACAACTGCCCTACAACTAACCCTAACCCTAATCCTAACCCTAAAGGCCCCTGCTTGACCTAACATAATTAAGCTTCAAAGTTCTGTTTTTATATGTGAAGGTGGCATCACTGTCCATGACATCCCAGGAGCAGTCTTATCAAGCAACAGAAATTTCTAAAAACTGATGCAGTGTTCTGTGTCCCTCCTGTGGCAAGAATGGGTATAGCTTTATAAAAAAAACTTGTGACACTGCCAGTTCACTGACATTGCATGAGATTACACTGCATTCATTTAAAAGACAAACCTATTGGAGTGACTTGACACACACAGACATGATATTCCAATCTATGAATTCTTTGGTTGCAGCTGGTACAGAAAGCCAAACTATATATAAGGACATAAGTTCAATACTTTGTCATATCAGCACTTCATAAAAATATTCACTGCAGCTTTAAAGTAAAATTTAGTTTCAAAGTAACACACAATGGGAAATAAAAGATATTTATCACCAATGACTTAAGCTGTCATTGAACCCTCTGCACCTTAACATTAATTAATTAATTAATTAATTCATATCTAAAGGATATGAATAGCCTAAAATCAGGCTTGCTTTTTACAGTCTACATCCCACCTTTTACATAAAACCAGAGCATCAAGACCTGTACACATCTTGCTCTTGTGCCTGTTGTTTGCCCACTATTTGCACTTTTGTACGTCGCTTTGGATAAAAGCGTCTGCCAAATGAATAAATGTAAATGTAAATATAAGCATTCTACATATCTCCCTCACATATATCCTAAGCAACAGCAGTGACACAGTGAGAGTTTCACCAAAATATAACACTGAACCTAAAGCATTAGTCCTTCTTATACTCTTAAAATGAGACTTTTCAGTAATTGTATCATTAAGTCTGAATACTGGTTCGATGTTATATTTACTGCTACAGCTATACATCATTAAGGTCAGGGTTTGACATTCTGTGCCACTTTCTGCAACCTCCCACTCCCTTCAATGACTTCCTGTTGTATGTGTTACATGGGACAACCCTTCAGTTCTTGAGAAAACAGTATGCACTCATTTCCGATAGGCCGATTTCAGAGGAACTGCAAGATCATGTTATCAAGTTGAAGACAGAGATAAAGCTATACTCTGAGTCACATTGCCAAATATGACTCAATGTGAGCACATTAAGAGAAACAACCAGTTTTATTACTACCTTTGAGTATTGACAATTTTTAATGTTTTTAAAATAGTACACACAGTCATATCATACTTCATGTGCTACTTTTTGCCCATACCATTCAAAAGCAATGACTGTCGCACACTAAATCTCTTTTTGTAGAAATCCAAGAAATCACTCGGCACAGCTCTTATTATGCCTTTATGTTCAATATGCATTTATTAGGCATAACTAAAACAAAAACACAATGTTTTGTAGGTGATACAAACTGTAACCAGCATGAAAACAATTTATAGGAAATAATCATCTTGACCTTAATTAAAACAATTACAATATTGTAATAACTTGTAAAACAACTCTTAGGGGACCCACAAAATACAGTGCTGATACAAATTTATAATTTTGATTTCATAATCCTGTAGTAAGAAATGCCACGAACTATAGTCATGATGGATTTATGAATACTAATAAAATAACATATTGTCAAGCATTGGCACAACAAAGGAAAGTATTCATAACTACTTGCCAGCAAAATAAAATTTAAATAGACCATTCCAGAAAACCAAAGTTACATAATATTTAGTTATATTTAGACATTATGTCAAAAATGCAAACACAGTTGAACCTTCTAAATAGAAATACTAAATAGAAACACAATGAATGTCATATCAAAATAAATCATAAAATATGAAGAGTTTTAGGACATAATCACTTTCTGAAAGCAAGTGACAGTGACAGAGCAGAATGAGAAATATGACAACTAACTGAGAATGAATTTAAATTCTACAATGGTTGTAAAGGACACTACAGGGATACATGGATTGTTCAATTTTTCTGTAAAAATGTCTCTCACCTCTCACCTTTACTATAGATAATATCTGTCATTGGAAACAAAGTTCGACAGTCCATGGATTTTGATGTTTCATGTTCTCAGCCATGTAAGTTGTTTTCAAACAAATAGGTCACTAATTTTTTTTAACTAACACATTCAACTAACTTGGTCTGACAGAAAAACTCATAAGAACAACGTAATTTTGACTATTTCATATTTAGAACATATTCAATGAACGCATATCATGAATTTTTCAATTAAATACTAAATGACAAAAACAAGACAAATGTGAAAACCTCCACATCAGATGCAAAACTGTCAACACATGCCTGCACTAAACACTTTGTGATGACATGGCCTTCAGCTCTGTTAAGGTACAGCAGCTGTGAGTCAGGATGGTTGCCTCTAAAAAGGGGGTTTGTTAAAGCAAAAAGGCACAAGAAGCAAGGTATCTTATTTTTCAATAACTTATTTTTTGGCCAGGGTATATCATGAAGATACACGCACAACGTGCAGTGAAGTGCCTGCAACCTTTTAGCTGTGACCTTATTCATAATATACCACAGATTTATTGCCTTGGTGCCTTGTTGCATTTCTAAAACACTTCTTTCACATACAAACAATATTACGGACAAATTATAATTTGTAAAATTATTATAATAAGTTACTTCATCATACGTCATCCCTCTGTTACGGGATATAGTCCCTGAACAGAATGAAAAAGAAATTGTTGTTAGGCAACAGAAAGCTCAATGAAGTGGAGCCAGATAGCTAGCTAACATGGCTATGCCCGGGGTAATCTACAGCAACATTATTCCAATTGTGCTATGTTAGCTAGCTAATAGCTCTATTACTTATTTATTTAGTCTTATGTGGACAATTTTTAAAGAATCAAAGAAATGTCCTGTTTTGCTATGCTCAGAATCAGTTAAGATATGGGACACAGTTTTTCTTTTTCAAAGGGAGCTGGTAGAGCACCCAATATTGGTCCAAATTTGGCCTCTGGTAGCGCTGTAGGCAGCTCTCTGATGTATGCCCACTCATGGACATAATTTTCCTGGCATCTAAACCAGAATGTGACTATTTTTGCACCAGGGTGAGTGGCAGCGATTCACAAGAGCGAGTCGGTGGAATATGTGATGGTGCCTGCTGCTTTGCAAATCCTCAGCAACATGGTTCCAAGGATGTTTATCACTCTGTTGATATAGATGTGGAGCACTAGCTACATAGCTATATAGCTATATGTAGAAACTGGGGTAAGCACTTACACATAGACTAAATTATTATCTAGCTAGCAAACAAAGGAGGAATCAAATGTTAAACTTGTTCTCCAACTGGTGTAAACTGCAAGCTAGCTACTTAGTTAATGATTTCTGTACCTGCCTAGCAAATTAGCTTACAAATGTTCTTTGTTTTATCAGTGTTTACTTTCCAGTTTCACTCAACACAATGGTCCTGTCAAGCTCAGCCAATTTTATGGCTATTGTTATTTAAGTTAAATCTTTTGCCTATGTGTGCAATGATATTATTTATGCTATGGTAATAAGGTCATTGCCATGGTGTACTGTAATTGTACACATAGCTGGAACGCTAGATTGACATATTAGAATGAAGGAACTATTAGAAGGACAGGAACTGTCAGTTTAATAATGATTTTTTTACACGAGGCCGGGTTGGGTGTTTTCTGGTGGGCTAGGGAGGCTGGAGCTGGAGGTCGAGCATGATGATGACAGGCAATCTGATTGGTCCATCAGAATGGGAAGGGAACACTCAGAGCCACTGATGCTAGCCTGTGGAACAAGGCTGTACTCTCGCACAGGACAGACAGGCTCAGAGAAGTTGGGCTTGAATCCCTCCACAAAGTCCTTGGAAATGTTCAGCCACTCCTGGGGGAGGAAGGGAACAGAATGGAACGGGGTAAGGATGAAAAAGAATGATTGGCATCCAGTTAAATAGACATTGACCTGCTCTGCAAGAGAAGAGCTTTTTCTAGCAAAGAGCAAAGATATTAACAATGACAAGCCACAGGTGGGTGCTACCTCCACGTTTCCATTGTGAATGTAGATGAGATCCTCCAGGGTCTTGCTAGGATTCGGAACTATGGGAATAAGGATGACCCTGAGCCTGTGTATATAGAGTTCAGAGGTCAGCTAAGATACAGCGAATGAGAGGCAGTAGTGAGAAACTTACTCAACACACAATACTATTCATTTATCAGTGAGGAAAAATTAGGCAGACTGCCATCAAAATAACCACAGCTGACTGAATAACAAGGAACAGGGAGTTCACTAATGTGGACAATATTGGGATCCCATTATCTTATACTAAAGTAATCATAGCTGAATTTGCAAAACAATCATACTTTAGCACATATATACCTTAAGAAACAACAGCATTATCATTTATGCAAATGCAGATAAAATTAAGTAGCATAGCTTAACAGTACTCATAGCTTAACAGTTTCTCGAAAGTACACGTGTATTCATCTACCCATAAGGTCAACATCTCTCCAAATCAGTATATCTCTAGGCAACCTACCTCTCATTTTGAACCAACAGACAAGCCAATAAAACTAATACCACTAGGCTACATATGACTGACACCACCATAGTCAGGGTACCATCGAATTGGTTGCCGATGTCTGCATGAAAGAGAGAGAGGAGGCAGAGCAGGGAAGGTAAGGCAAAAAGAGAGGACAAACAAAGAGCAAAGAGAGATAAAGTATGAGCAGGAGAGAGGAGAAGAAATCCATTATAACAATGTCTACGTCTGCACTGCAATGCACAATGCCTATTCCTTCAAATGTTGCTTGAGTGAAATACCAGAGTTTGGCTGTAGCTCTACCTGTAATATTCTTCTGGCTTATCTCTCCCCACAACACAGGAGAGCTCCAGTCACTCCACATGGATTCGCGACAGTTTGCTTGCACACGTGTTCTCACCCGGAAAGCATAGCAATTACTGCTTGATGGGAAGTGAAGCCTGAAAGAATTTGTTTGGACAACTAGGCTGGTCTGGACATAAAAAGAGCAAGAGAGAGGGAGAGAAGGACCATGTATTTAGCTGATCAATATATTTTTTGCATTTCTCTCAAGGTACATAGAGGAAGAGACTATGAAACCTATGGCGGCTGCATGCATTTCAATGGCTCTTACCCATGATCCCCAGCTCTCATTCCCGTCCTTCTGGTCAGTGCTCTTCCTGTAGCCCACTTCACTCTCCACACAGGAGGACATTGCGCTTATGTTCCAGTACAGCCATAGCTCTGAGCTGCTTTGCATTGCCAGTGACAGGTTGTGAGGGGGGTTCAGCCTCACTAGTGAGAGAGGGACCAAAATTAGGGTTAGGGTTAGGGTTAAAATGATTTCTAAGGACAAAAAAGAAGACAGTTAGAAAGAAGGGTGGCAGAAATATAGCGTAGCCCTCATTCTCCTACCCCTGTCTCGGAGATTACTTTCTTGCTTCCGTTCTGAGGTGTTATTAGCAGCACAGTCAGGACAGGACAGTTTGCTGTAGAAAATATCAAACTTCTGGCCTTTTCCATAAGGCCTCTTGCAGCCCACCGTGTGAACCCCCTCCCTCAGGTACTCAGGACACTCTGTGTAGGGACTCTGATTCCCAAACCTAATGACATTCATTTATTAGCATAATATTAGCATATTAGCATCAACAGGCCACACACATGCACACACACACACACACACGCAGGCAGTGCACTCTTGAAGGTTATTTATTACTCACCTGCTGTAGAAAGTGTAGCTGTAGTCTGGTATCCCTTGTTCATTCCAGGTGCAGTTTACATACTCCAGGTTGATGATCATGCAAGTCACATCTATACAGATTAACACAATACATGGCAGGGCTTGACAAGCATCTAACAGAACAGGTATTAACATGACACAGCACATGTAGAGCTATCATAGCACAAGTAACCTGGCAGAAAACATTGTTCTGAAGTCATCCTTTCAGGAGAAGAGCCGTAATGTATTATGTATATCTGTATTCCATCATTGAGGAAAAGGTTCAAGAATGATGTGCATTGTAGTTGATGCTTGGGCAATGGTCAATGATTTAATAAGTGTGGGTAAACAATTGTTATCAACAGTTGTTGTGATTGTGAGCTCAAAAGGAGATGCCTATGCACAGAGTAAAGTTGATGTCGGTGCACCAGGCCTGGGTCAAATACATAGAATTATTTTCAAATGCAGTGTACAGAAATACAGTATTCAACACTGAATAGTTTTTTTTTATATAGTATCTGACGTAAAGTACGTTGAAATACAAAGTTTTTGAATTCAAGGATGTACTGGAAGCTATGTGAAATATGAAACAAAACATCTCTCCACCTCAGACTTTCTACCACTTTGCTGTTGTCCAACTGTCACCAAATTGTGTTCAACATGGCTTTTGACCTTTATAAAAACTCAGGGGACTTTTTAGTGAAAATAATTCAAGGTAATCAGTGTTCTGATAAATGCACGTCATATTACTGTCCTGATGCACCCACAACCATCTAAATGTCAAAATTAACACAAGAGAATGATACATGATAAAAATCATGATATATGATAAAAAAGCCTTGTATTTTGTCTATGTTATATATTGTGAACATAGTTATATTGGTGAACATAGTGTTATATATTGGTCACAGTGATCCAATCTCTGGATTCTGTAGACATGACAGAGTCACATGTAGGCCTACAATTTAAGCTAAAAATTATATATTAAAATATATTTTTTTAAAGGGTATCCATACTGCTGAAACTGAGATAAAACCAAAATATACCTCTTATATGTGGAAGTGTGGGGTTCCCCCTTGGCAGTTAGGAGCTGTCAAAAGTACAGCGCTGCCCTTTTACCATGCTAAAAGTTAGCGTACATTTAGACAGCACGCTGTTTTTAGTGCCAGGCTCTCCAAGAATATGAACACCATCTTGATTTCACAGTACAAGCAGACTCCATGCAGTCAGGAGTGTGCTAGCCTGCTACTGTCATTTAACAGCAACTTTTTTATTTTTCCTACTTTTCCAATATGGAATCTGTCAACACATTTCTAAAACACTGCATATTTTCAGACAGTTGAATATCAACTTCTTAGACCCAGACATGTTCATAGTTTTGGATACAAGCCAGCTTCATTGGAATGAAACATTTGACTGGATGATTTGACACAAATGACTTCAATCACTGTGACATTGGTTAACACAAATGTCTTCTGCGCTTGGTTTAAACAAGATGATTTAAATGTATATTTTTTGTATAAAATTCATTTAATCAATGGATAATTAAATGAATGCGAATATAAATGTTAATATAAATCATTTACATGGTCTCTAACAATGTCTTTCCTGTTAGTTTTGTTTTAACATTAAAGAGCCACTCCAGTTATCATTTTAAAATGATTTTGATAACATAGAAAGGCCTATACAAGTCAATCTCTATGATGTATACCACTGAACTGACATGATTAAGAAAGAAAATGATACCATTCTGATTGTCACTGTCTGCTGCTAACAGTGTCTCTGGTAATTGGACACAGTGCAGTCATGTTATTATTCACTGATCACATAGTTACCAAAGGTGATATACCAAAGGTATCTTACAAAATAGCTATATAAACTTCTTCTGCTATGTTTTCTCATGCATGATTGTATACAAATGTCATCTAATACACATTCACTGCAGAGCTACACATTCACTGTACGTTCACTCTCTCAGTATAACTGAAACAATAAAACAAATAAGAATGGTTTAGCTATATTTTTACATAGATCAACATGATTATGACTATGTCATCTAGCATTAATTAAAAACATTTCAAAGTTTACTTAGCTAGAAGTTGTTGGTTGTTAATCTTATAGCTAATAAAAGAGGATGCATGTGCAAGTGTTTATCCTAATACACTAATGAATCAAAGAGATGGAAAGTGCAAGCACAGCTAACTAGCTATAGCCTAAACTTGCTAACCATTTGAATGTAGCCACATAGATACCAGTAGGCATACTTATGTGTTTTTTTTAAGAGATAAAATTTTAACCTAGCTGTTCGTTAGGACTGTTCTTACTATCACGGTGTCTGGTCTGGCCCACAGGTAGAAATGCAGCTACCTACAATCTATTGAGCAAAAAGGACAACAAAGCTTATGGCCCTGACACTTAGAGGAGTTGTGAGTAAAGATCTGTAGTGAAAAAAGGCTGCGTTTAGATTTATCCCAGCTACATGAATTATGTAGAAAACTGAAAATGACACTTTAAATTGATTTCCTTCTTTAAGCGATGCAGTGACCATGGAATGAATTTTTCAATATATACCCTTTTCTTTTGTTGAATACAGAACTAAAAAACAGTTTAATTAATGATTAATTTTTATTAACTTTTCTGTTTCCAGGAATATGGAACTTAGTCACAGTAGCGCATTCATGTTTTGTGCCTCTGTTGGTTAGTTGTTTGAGTTGATTTAGTATTTTAAACTAATGAAAAAAGATAATAGAATTTGAATAGGGAGCGCAACATCTTGTCTTCAGTGAAAATTAACAGCATGGCAGATAAAACATTTTTAAGACAATTTGTGCAGTTTACCTAAATACCTTGATGCTAGTTAACATGGCAGGAATAAGAAAGGCAATATCTAAAGGTGTAAACCTCTGCATTCTAAAATCTTACAATAGTTTTATGAACAGTCAAAAACATACATTGTCAAAGGATTTGTTAAAAAATAAGGAGGTGTCCTGAAAGCAATATGAACAACCATTCAATACTGAAACATTTTACACTTCATTTGATTACTCAAAATGTTCCCTGTGCTTTTGAAATATTTTATATTTTTTGTTAATTTTTTTCAGTATAATATAGCACACTGACCAAATCAAAGTCTCCCACTCAGACTGATTTAAATCTAAATCTATGGTTAAAATACAACAAATGTATAAAGCATTTATGTTTGAACCTGTTTTCAAGTGGAAAACTACGACGACGAAGGCAGGGGATTTCCCGTTACTGTGCCGTTACAAAAGAGAGCCTTATTAACAAGTAAACTGAAGCCTTTATTCAAAGACGTGCTGTCCACACTTTGCTATGATATAAACTCAGTAAGGTAAATAAAATACCAAATCAGAGAAAATAACCCTTATAAAACAACAAATAATTATGGTACAGTGTAAGCACAGAAGTGTCAGAGGACCTCACCAAGAACACAGGATGTGAAAGTTCAGCCATGTTTGTATGTATAAATAATGAAGTAAATCAATTAAATGGATAATAAATGACTGACAGATGGAGAGGAAGACTCACTGGGCAGAGGGCTGGAGAGACATCCTGGGAGGGAGATGATGAAGATAAATCCCAACAGCATCATGAGAGGTACTTGTGGACTTCAAGAAACACGAGGCGACACAGCTCTTTGTGTGCGTGTTAGTGCGTCTCTCTCTCTCTCGCTCTCTCTCCCTCTCCCTCTCTCTCTTTCGATATGAAAAAAGAAATACTGCCACTGATAAAGGTCGCCCTTTCTGTGAGCTGGAGGAAACTTATTTCCACTTGTTTTCAGAATGCTCTAACCTTACTGTCACTCTTCCACGTCTTAGAGACTTGAACATCCAGGCTTGGGGACTGTTTTATCAAAACAGGTTTTGTTTTTGGGGCTATATACAGGAAAGAAAAGGAAAATATTTGCACACCAACAAATTTCATTTATGGTATTGTAAAAATGGTCATCCTAAAGACTAGGAAGGCAGAACTACAGCGACCACCAACTGTTACACATCAATGATCATATTCCTGGTAAAACTGGAATTTGTGTTTAATATAAAACAAACAATAATGTTTTTGAGTTCCACAGCACATGGGCACTACATGGTGTACTTTGTAATGTTACTGAGACAGCGGAAATGGAAGTGAAATGCTAATACTGATAGTGCAGCCTCTCTTTCACTCTCTGTCTTTCTCTTCCATTTTTCTCTCTATGAGTGTCACACTTGTTCTCTCAGGTTCTGACTATCTCTGAGTTGAGCTGTAAGGCTCCATATAGGTTATAATTGAGCTGTACGTGTTGACAGAATTCAACCAATCCACGCACTCTGTCAAACAAACTTCAAACAAACTGAAGTGACCAGTGAATATAACTGCTTCTCCTTTTCCTTTTTGACGTACCCATAAAGTGAAATATTGAAGTGGTAAAAGGTGTAGTTAGGAGGCAATGCGATTCTGACAGCAGGTATCCTTAAACGAATGTAGGGATTGAATTATGGAGAGCATTTTATCCTGTTTCACAAACTAAAATTGATTAACAGCATGTTGTGGGTCAAACACTATGCAGTAGATGGGCCACAGGAAAGACCTGCAAATGAGCTGTATAATCCCAGAGCCATCCGTTTCATACATGTTCCTTTCTAACTATTAAGTACCACAGTTGTATAATCATGTATCACTTCACCACTTGAATAGTTACTTATTTTGTTGGATTGCTCAATTAGCAACCTGGTTTTGGGGTTGCATAACTACATAGAGCACTCTTACACATGTGTATTCTCTGTTTTCTTGTTTTGACCAGTCAACAACTTCTGTAGCAACACAATTAAATAATCACAGGTACCAATAAAGTAATGACAAACCAATAATGCAAAAGGAGAACATAATGATGAATGATTATGAATGATAAAACGATAAGCTTTTATTGATAAGGTAATAACTAACCATAATGCATTAAAACAACCAAAAACATGATGAAATATTCAAATCACCAATGTGTAACATTAGATAATAATGCAATGTCTTGAGCTGGTACTGCCTGTGTGACAACATCTATTTATAATACAATAAATGCCCAAATGTGGATGCTTGCGTTGTCTTCTTCATCTTCCTTGTCTTCATCTTCATGTATTTTTGTCTGAATTTCCTAAGACAGTACACCATCAAAAGTTTAAGATTTCTAACACAGCAATATAACCGGGTCAAAACATTTCTAAAACACTTAAAATATAATTTCTTATTGAACAACAGCATTGCCTTGTATATCAATGTGTATAAATATGTGGCAGAAGAATACGAATGAATTCACCCCTGAATACATAATTTCTCCTTGAAAAAATTATGAGTTTGTGATTGTTTTGTGTGGTGTGGGAGAGATTTTGTTGAAGTATTGCTGTATGTATGCATCCCTCCCCCTCTGCAAGCTTGCTATATACAGTAATGCAACCGATCCTGGGAGGCTGGATAGAGTCATGGGAAGAGCTATGGCTGGCCCCGGGATGAAGAGGGCGGGACTTGCTGTCTATGGAGTGGTAGTTTCCTGGTGTCCAGTAGTCCTATGTGGGGTTGAACTCAATGGCTTTAACATTTCCTGAATATTATTGACACTTATGGGACATTAAGCCACATACTTCATAAGACAGGGAGAGTCGAAAGTGAGAAAGAGAGCCTTCAGCTGCCCTCAGAAGTGTTTGTTTTAATTGCTAGTTGATTAAATAATGTTTAGTTATATTTGGAAATTATTTCGAAAATGAAAACACAGTTTAACCTTCTAGGAGAAACAAAGAGCAAAGAGAGATAAAGGATGAGACAGAGACAATGAGAGATATGGAGAAGGGATAAAGATACAGAGGACAAATTTAATTACATTCATTAGTCTGTGCCTCTTTATGCTACGTTTTATCTGTGCTACTGGCAACATACAGTATATTACAGAGTATTGTTATGACAGCCATGTGTAAACAACATTAGGAATCTATTATAACAATGTCTATGTCTGCACTGCAAAGCACAATGCCAATTCCTTCATATGTTGCTGGAGTAAAATACCAGAGTTTGACTGTAGCTCTACCTGTATTATTCTTCTGCTTTATCTCCCTCCCAGAACACAGGAGAGCTCCAGTCACTCCACATGGATTCACGACAGTTCGCTTGCACACGTGTTCTCACCCGGAAAGCATAGCGATTACTGCTTGATGGGAAGTGAAGCCTGAAAGAATTTGTTTGGACAACTAGGCTGGTCTGGACATAAAAAGAGAGAAGAAAGAGAGAAACAGAGGGAGAGAAGGACCATGTATTTAGCTGATCAATGTATTTGGCTCTTGCGTGTATTTGGCTCTTACCCATGATCCCCAGCTCTCATTCCCGTCCTTCTGGTCAGTGCTCTTCCTGTAGCCCACTTCACTCTCCACACAGGAGGACATTGCACTTATGTTCCAGTACAGCCATAGCTCTGAGCTGCTTTGCATTGCCAGTGACAGGTTGTGAGGGGGGTCCAGCTTCACTGGTGAGAGAGGGACAGAGGTTAAAATGATTTCTAAGGACAAAAAAGAGGACAGTCAGAAAGAAGGGTGGCAGAAATATTGCATAGCCCTTATTCTCCTACCGCTGTCACGGAGATCACTCTCCTGCTTCTGTTCTGAGGTGCTGTTGGCAGCACAGTCAGGACAGGACAGTTTGCTGTAGAAAATATCGAACTTCTGGCCTTTTCCATAAGGCCTCTTGCAGCCCACAGTGTGAACCCCCTCCCTCAGGTACTCAGGACACTCTGTGTAGGGACTCTGATTCCCAAACCTAATGACATTCATATATTAGCATAATATTAGCATATTAGCATCAACAGACCACACACACACACACACACACACACACACACACACACACACACACACACACACACACACGCAGGCAGTGCACTCTTTAAGATTGTTTATTACTCGCCTGCTGTAGAAAGTGTAGTTGAACTCTGGGATCCCTTGTTCATTCCAGGTGCACTTTACGTACTCCAAGTTGATGATCATGCAAGTCACATCTATACAGAATAAAACAAAACATGGCAGGGTTACTGCAGATATCCTCTGCAGTTGGTTCAAACAAGTTTATTTAAATGTCTTTTTCTTCTAATAAATGTATAAAATTTGTTTAATCAATGGATAATTAAATGAATGCTAATATAAATTTTAATATATATCATTTAAATGGTTTCTAACACTGTCTTTCCTGTTAGTTTGGTTTTAACCTTAAAGAGCCACTCCAGTTATCATACTTTTAATACCATATACTCTTTCTGTATAACTGAAACAATATAACAAATAAAAATGTGTTGGCTATAGTTTTACATTGATTGACATGATCATGGCTATGTCATCTAGCATTAATTAAAAATATTTAGAAGTTTACTTAGCTAGAAGTTGTTGGTTGTTATCCTTATATCTAATAAAAGGTAACGCACGTGCACACGTTTATACTAAAATACTAATACAGCTAAGAGAGAGATAATGCCAACATAGCTAACTAGCTGTAACCTAAACTTGCTAACCATTTGAATGTAGCTACGTAGACAGCAGTAGGCATATTTTTATGTGTTTTTAAGGGATAAAATTTTAACTTAGCAGTTTGTTAGGACTGTTCATACTATCACAGTGTCTGGTCTGGCCCACAGGTAGAAATGCAGCTACCTACAATCTATTGAGCAAAAAGGACCACAAAGCTTATGGCCCTGACACTTAGAGTAGCTGTGAGTAAAGATCTGTAGTGCAATAAGGCTGTGTTTAGATTTATCCCAGCTACATGAATTAGGTAGAAAACTGAAAATAACATTTTTGACCGATTTTCTTCTTTAAGCGATGCAGTGACCATGGAATGAATTTTTCAATATATACACATATCCTTTGTTGAACCGAGAACTAAAAAATAATTTAAGTGTTCACTGTGATTCATTTTTCTCTATTTTCAGCAACATGGAACATTGCCACAGTAGCGTATTCATGTATTGTGCCTGTGTTGTTCACTTTAGTTTGGCAGTTGACTGATAATTTTAAAGGTTAAAAAAAATTTTGTCATCATTTCTCTGATGAAGTTAAGCTGTGCACTGCATTTGCAGTGCAAAGAACAAAGCGGGTTTTGTTCTGGAAGTCTCTGAAGTGTAACTGTCTTACAGTATAGGCTATTTACAGCACATTCTGCATACTGTCTGTGAAATACTGACATAAGTGATCTGGGAAAACCTTGGACAGAATCATTCCGATACTAATGCATTTTCAAAACTCTGCTATTAAGAATCAAGATTTCGTCTTATAAGAATTAAACTGGGAACTCTTACAACATGTTATATTGTACTCAATGGAGCACAATGACCCATAAATAATGAAAAAAGACACGATAATTTGAATACAGTGTACAGCCTTGACGCTAGCTAACATGGCAGTAATACGGAAGGCAATACCTACAGGTGAAAAACTATGCATTGGAAAATCTTACAGTAGTTTTACGAACAATCAAAAACATACATTGTCAAAGGTTTTATTAAGAAATAAGGAGGTACCATGAAAGCAATACGAACAACCATTTGACAATTGCGGGTTAAGTACCTTGCCCAAAGATACAGCAACAGTGCCCCAGTGGAGAATCAAACCAGCAACCGTTCAGTTATGAGTCCTGCTCCTTAACCATTATGCTACACTGCCACCACTACTACTGAAAATGTTCCCTGTGCTTTTGAAATATTTTGTGAATATTTGCTATGATATTAACTCAGTAAGGCAAATAAAATACCAAATTAGAGAAAATGAGCCTTGTAAAACAACAAATAATTATGGTACAGAGTAAACACAGAAGTGTTGGAGGACCTCACCAAGAAAAACGGATGTAAAAGTTTGGCCATGTTCGTGTGTGTATATAATGAAGTATATCAAATAAATGGATAATAAATGACTGACAGATGGAGAGGAAGACTCACTGGGCATGTAGAGGTTGGCTGTAGCTCTATCTGTAATATTCTTCTGCTTTATGTCCCCCCAGAACACAGGAGAGCTCCAGTCACTCCACATGGATTCGCGACAGTTCGCTTGCACACGTGTTCTCACCCGGAAAGCATAGCGATTACTGCTTGATGGGAAGTGAAGCCTGAAAGAATTTGTTTGGACAACTAGGCTGGTCTGGACATAAAAAGAGAGAAGAAAGAGAGAAACAGAGGGAGAGAAGGACCATGTATTTAGCTGATCAATGTATTTGGCTCTTGCATGTATTTGGCTCTTACCCATGATCCCCAGCTCTCATTCCCGTCCTTCTGGTCAGTGCTCTTCCTGTAGCCCACTTCACTCTCCACACAGGAGGACATTGCACTTATGTTCCAGTACAGCCATAGCTCTGAGCTGCTTTGCATTGCCAGTGACAGGTTGTGAGGGGGGTTCAGCCTCACTAGTGAGAGAGGGACCAAAATTAGGGTTAGGGTTAGGGTTAAAATGATTTCTAAGGACAAAAAAGAAGAAGACAGTTAGAAAGAAGGGTGGCAGAAATATAGCGTAGCCCTCATTCTCCTACCCCTGTCTCGGAGATCACTTTCTTGCTTCCATTCTGAGGTGTTATTAGCAGCACAGTCAGGACAGGACAGTTTGCTGTAGAAAATATCAAACTTCTGGCCTTTTCCATAAGGCCTCTTGCAGCCCACCGTGTGAACCCCCTTCCTCAGGTACTCAGGACACTCTGTGTAGGGACTCTGATTCCCAAACCTAATGACATTCATTTATTAGCATAATATTGGCATATTAGCATCAACAGGCCACACACGCACACACACACACACACATACGCAGGCAGTGCACTCCTGAAGGTTATTTATTACTCACCTGCTGTAGAAAGTGTAGTTGTAGTCTGGTATCCCTTGTTCATTCCAGGTGCACTTTACGTACTCCAAGTTGATGATCATGCAAGTCACATCTATACATATTAACACAATACATGGCAGGGCTTGACAAGTATCTAACAGCACAGGTATTAACATGACACAGCACATGTAGGCTAGAGCTATCATAGCACAAGTAACCTGGCAGAAAACAATGTTCTGAAGGGTTACTGCAGATATCCTCTGCAGTTGGTTCAAACAAGTTTATTTAAATGTCTTTTTCTTCTAATAAATGTATAAAATTTGTTTAATCAATGGATAATTAAGTGAATGCGAATATAAATGTTAATATAAATCATTTAAATGGTTTCGAACACTGTCTTTCCTGTTAGTTTGGTTTTAACCTTAAAGAGTCACTCCAGCAGGGCTTGAAGCAACAAAATTTTCTGAACCTGAAATAGGACGCACGTAAATTTAGCCTTACCACAACAGCTTAAATTCAAAATTTATGATTACACACGCGGTCTTGGATGGATGAAGCGACAGCAGCTACAGTGGCCACAGCTCCCGGCAACGTTGACGTATAACGAAGAGCCCGAACAGCTGCTTTGTGTGAGGGATCTGTATCATGCCTTTTGCCGCTTGTCCCATACTGTATTTTTTTCCAACACACGGTGCAAAAGCAGGTCCCGGGCTCGTTTAATTTGTGACGAACGTTTGTCCGTCATTACCATTTTCATCTAAACAAGCCTATCGCCATTTATTTTTCACCTCCCTATTCTATTCTATTGTGTTCTATTGTGCTTGTGTCTGCGCCAACCTTCACAAGTTTCGCTTCTATGCTCCATCTATTTCAATGCATGCTAGCCTATTGTGCAGTAATCAACTGATACAGTCCACGCAAATACTTCCTGACACCGCCTCACAGAAAGTTGAAAATAGATGCCGATTGGAACAGTGCTCTCGTGCCAGTACGTTGTTTAAAACTCATCCGAAAAAACACCACATCAGTGACTACTTCAATAGAATTGCGTTCGGGTCTGGTAAAATCATGCAGTGCCCGTATACGCTACTAATAATTCATTGCCTGATCTAAAATCTCTGCATGCCCGATTTCCGGCGTGGGGCCGGAGATCTATAACCCATGCACTCCAGTTATCATACTGTACTTTTAATACCATATACTCTTTCTGTATGACTGAAACAATATAACAAATAAAAATGTGTTAGCTATAGTTTTACGTTGATCAATATGATCATGGCTATGTCATCTAGCATTAATTAAAAACGTTTAGAAGTTTACTTAGCTAGAAGTTGTTAGTTGTTAATCCTATATCTAATAAAAGGCAACGCATGTGCACATGCTTATACTAAAATACTAATACAGCTAAGAGAGAGATAATGCCAACATAGCTAACTAGCTGTAACCTAAACTTGCTAACCATTTGAATGTAGCTAAGTAGATAGCAGTAGGCATATTACGTGCTGCACTGCCGCCACCGACACTCAAAATGTTGCCCGTGCCTTTGAAACATTTTGTGAATGTTTCAATGTTTCAATCAAAGTCTCCCAATCAAACTGAAAAAAGGCTAAACATTCGTGGCCAAAATAAAAAAAATATATAAGGTAAATAAAATACCAAATTAGAGAAAATAAGCCTTATAAAGCAACAAATAATTACAGTACAGTGTAAGCGCAGAAGTGTTGGAGGACCTCACCAAGAAAAACGTATGTGAAAGTTCAGTAATGTTTATGTGTGTAAATGATGAAGTATATCAAATAAATGGATAACAAATGACTGACAAATAGAGAGGAAGACTCACTGGGCAGAGGGCTGAAGAGACATCCCGGGAGGGAGATGATGAAGATAAATCCCAACAGCATCATGAGAGGTACTTGTGGACTTCAAGAAACACGAGGCGACACGGCTCTTTGTGTGCGTGTCAGTGCGTCTCTCAGTCTCTCTTCTTCTTTCTATATGAAAAAATGCTGCCACTATTAAAAGTCTCCCTCTCTGTGGGCTGGAGGAAACTTCCACTTTTTTGTAATTCACGTTTTTATTAGAGTGCATGAAAATGCACTCTATTGTTATCCGAATTTTTCTTATTAGAGTGCATGAAAATGCACTCTATTGTTATCCAAATTTTTCTTATTCTTCTTTTTCTTCTTCCAACCAATTTTGTGCGTTTAATACAGCTTCAACCGTTTAACGTAGAAACTTCATTCAAACTGTGTTGCGTAGGTCTTACAAAGGACACTTATGCTATGTATTTTTTATTTTTGTAACATTTATACTTTTTAAACTATTAATTAAAAACTATCAAAATTTTCCCCATAGACTTAACATTGGCCTTTATGACATCACAATAGAGCCATTAAGCAATTAGAATCTTGTGGCAGCTGTTCTGACCACCTACATCTGTTTGATGTAGGCCTATATACTTTTATCTATGTAAAATTAGACTGTTTGCATTTTCATGCACTCGTAATTCCCTGGAATTACATTCTCTAGTTATTGTTTGTTATTATTGTTATTGTTTACATATTAAAACACGTACATTGCAGCAATATAGGCATCAGACATTCATTCATTCCATAAACAAAACAAAGAGACAAATACATAAATAAGACATGAAAACAAAAGAAATAAAATAAGAGGGAACATTATGCAACCTGAATTTTTTTGCGCTTAGTGAAATAGTACATGGAACATGAAGCAAAGCAAAAGCTTTCAATTATCATTGAAAACAAAGTGCCACTGACATGTGTTGCAGTTGCATATATATAAAACACATTTCCCTCATCTTTTGCAAGGGAATACCTTCAGCTTTCCCATGTAGTCTTACTTGAGTTTTCTGTTTTTATTCTGTTTTTTAGTGTTGTTCCCTGTGTTTATTCTACTGTAAAGCATCCTGTGTCATCAAAAAAAAAAAAAAAAAGAAATAGTACATGGTGCCAAAAATGATCCCATGTCTCCTTCATTTTCTGCTTCCCATTAATTCTTCCCAGCACATTTCCATATGATGCAGTTCTGATCATTTCATCAATCCATTCTTTCAAGTCCAGACTTCTGGAGGATTTCCAGAAATGCAGTATCATTCTGGCTGCTGTTATAATGCCCACTATCACGACGGTAAATTTGTTGTTAGTGACATTAGGTACCCCTCCCCTATCCCTCATAAGACAGACCCGGGGTGGTGAGGGCAGTGTTAACCTAAGCCAATTTCCAAGAAATTCAAGAACTTTACACCAGAATTGATTGACCAAAGAGAACTCCCAGACCATCTCCTTTTGACATTTCCAACACAGACCATCATTAATTAATCCCATTCTGTGAAGCCTGGATGGTGTCCAGTAATATCTGTGTAACACTTTATACTGAATACATTTTCTCCTCACTTCTCCAATATTTCTACCCAAATTTGACAATATACTTGACCATTCATCATCATCAATATTACAACCGAGAGCATTGCCAAACTGTTTTGAGATTATTGCATGTCTCCAAGTAGCTGATTAGCTGTTCTGTAAAACTGAGAAGCTTTATGAGTTATATGTGTTGACTTAAAATGCTCGATCACAGGGTTATCACTGAGATTTACTACTTATACAATGTCCCATTTGCAAGAATTTCCAGAAATTCCCACTTCCCCCAAAATTATATTTCTACATTAAGTCTGAATATGACATAAACACCACAATTTCAAACAAGTTACCAATAGTATTTACCCCTTTGGATTGCCACTGTTTCTAGTACACCATTTTTTTACCTATTCGTATGTCAGGGTTATGCCACAGTGAGGCATACGGTTGTTTGAATTGTGAAATTTTGAACATCTTGTGAATTTTCCTCCATACATTCCTTCAGTAGGACACTATAAGATTTGTATTCACCAGGTTCCCTGCCTGCTGTGAAAAAATGTCAATGGGACGATATGGTAATGCCAGATCCCTCTCTGTGGTTATCCAGTCCAAACCCATATCCATATCACGCCAATGATTACACAGTTTCGGTATTTCAAATGATAAATTATATAGTCTTACTTCTGGCAGTCCCAGGCCACCTTTGTCTCGTGGGGAACACATCTTACTCATTTTAATCCTAGGCCTCTTCCCCTCCCAAAGAAAACCTTTAACAATTTTGTCATACTGTTTAAACACCAATTCGGGAATATTCATGAGCATCATAGAGATGTAACTGAACTGTGGAGCCACAGCCATTTTGATAACTTTCACCTTACCACAAAGGGATAGTTTCAGTGACCTCTACTTGTCCAAACTGTTTCTAATCTCGTTTAGCAGGGGTTCGTAATTCAACATCATTATTTTATCCAGATTTTTGCTCAGTTTAATATCCAAATACTTCATTTCAATTGGAAGCCATTTGACACCAAACTGAGACAATGTGTATGAATGACAAAGGGTGGACATCGGCACAGCCTCAGATTTACACCAATTGATTTTACATCCGGACAAAATGGAATATGTCTGGATAACATCCATTAATGGAAGTAGAGAATATAATCAGCATCAGTGGCGGCCGGTGAGCTGGAAACAGGGGAAGCAGAAACACTACCTTTAAATCTATCATTACTTTCAGCCTGCTCCCCTTTATCCTCCTTGATTAACAATAAAACAAACAGAATAATCGACACCAATCGCATAAATAGAGTAAATGATTATGCTTGCGAAACAGCACAGATTGTCTGTAGTTTGTGTGCTTGCGAAAGCTACAACATGAGATTGCTGATTTTATGCGGCATCTGGTGGTCCTCATGTTTTTTCCGGACATAAAGGTTATGTCATATGAGATTCAACTGCCCTCCTCCTCGTACAATCAGATCTATATACTACTTAAGGCAATCATCAGGAATAGGACACGTCTCTGAGCCTAGTGTGCGGCGATTCTGCTTGGCAGTCCCATGTGGCTCCGCTTGTTTCCAATTGTTTTCATTAGGCTCTAGCCTAGGTCTTAGAGACATGGACATCTAGGCTTGGGGACTGCTTTTCCAAAACATGTTTTTTTGGTTGGTTATATACAGGAAAGAAAAGTATTTGCACACTGATAAAAATGGTCATCCTAAAGACTAGGGAAGCAGAACTACAGTAGCAGGTGACCACCAACTGTTACACTTCAATGATCACATCCCAAGTAAAAGTGGAATTTGTGTTGAATATAAAACAAACAATAATCGTTATGATTTCCACAGAAAATAGGCACCACATGGTGTACTTTGTAATGTTACTGAGACAGGGAAAATTCTCCGTCTCTCTGTATTGTTTTTCTTTCTATATGAGCAATGGGGAAGAATAATGGCTGGCCCTGGGATGAAGAGAGCGGGACTTGCTGTCTATGGCGTGGTTGTTTCCTAGTGTCCAGTAGTCTTACGTAGTGTTGGACTCAATGTCTTCACCATTGCCTGATTTTTGTGGACACTTATGGGACATTAAACCACACACTTCATAAGACAGGGAGAGGGAGAAGGACACTAGAAAAAGAGCTTTCCCCTGTCCTCAGAACTGTTTGATTTAATTGTTTATTGATTAATTGTTTAATTGTGTAAGGATCCTTATTTACCATTTTTTCAGCTTTGCCATTCCAGAGCACCTTTCAATCAACAGCATTCAAACTGCATTCAAATTTCTTATTGCAATTGTTCTGTTGTTATTGTAATTCTGTAATTGTATTTTAATGCACTAAAGTCATTGTCCGTCTGTTCAATTGTTGTTGACCAGCTATTGGTTAATCAGCCTCACCTGCCCAATTAAGAGCAGGTTAAATACAGATGTGTGGCTGGAGGAGAGCTCACCATTTTCAGCAGTTTGGCTGTTGCTTTGTGCTGAGGCTGGTTATTTGTTGATTTTTAAAAGAAATTATTTGTAAATTTTGCTCCTCTGCTCATTTTTGGTGATAAGTGACAGCTAGCTTCTCCACAGTTTTTCATGTGTATGCACAAAAGACTAAAGTTCAAATAAATGTGTGACTGTCTCAGTAGTGAACATGTAAGCTTTCTGTAAAGTATGTATGGGCATGCTTGAGTTTAAACAGTGGCCTGTCTGGGGCCTCATGATGAACTGCAGTTTGTATGCTGAGGTTTCCTGTTTGAGGCAAAATACGAAATGCACAGCCCAGCAGTTACTGTTACAATGTGTTGTTTTCCTCCACAGAAATTTCCAAATTGACCTATAGACCTGTAACTCTCTCTTTCAGACAACCATTGAATCAATGTCTGTAAAGCAGAACACCAAGGACATGGTCTGAGACATTCATTCATCCTGTTGTATATTATATGGTTTGGGTATGATCCCATGTTGTGAGGCCTTAAATGTGCAAAATATATAGTGTCCAACCTATACAAAACAAAATTAAATTGTGATTTTAGGAAAGAGTAATTTTTAAAAATGTAGTCTCTCTCTCGCACTCTTTCTTTCACACACATATGCACACACATGAACACACACATGCACACACAGACACGCACCACACAGGAAAACACATGACAAGCTTATAGAAACACACCTAACCACGATCAGACTGGTTTCACACAACCGTTCGAGCCACAGACTTCCAGGAAGTACCAATACAGGTCATGGAGAGAGAGAGAGGAGAGAAAGGGGGAAGGATCTATAATTATGGGTGTACACACAGGCAGAAATATTTCACTTTATGTGCTGTGCACTCTCTATTTATGCTTATTGAGCTTGACGTGACAGTGCTGTAAATTTCTTAATTTCACACAATGCTTTCACTTCACCTGCAATCAGTACACAATTTATTCAGTTCAATTAAAATCAATTCAATTTTATTTGTGTAGCGCTTTTTACAACATAAGTTGTCACAAAGCATCTTTACATTGTTCCCAGGCCTGAGACCCCCTGAGAGGAAGCCTAAGGCAACAGTGGCAAGGAAAAACTCCCTAGCTAACAGGAAGAAACCTTGAGCACAACCCGGCTCAGAGGGGGAGCCCATCTGCTTCTGGCCGGCACTGGGCAGATAGAATTACAGAGAATACTTAAAGTTGTATAATGTACTTTAAGAGATTTGAGTTAGATAGACAGTAGTAATTAACAACAGAGTAATTATAAACTGTATCCTAGAATGTCCGGTTCTGGGCATACAGTTGGCTTGATAGGCAGGGCAGCAAGGTAGCTGGACTGGAAATTTATATTTAAGGATCACAAGGGATGTAATGTAGTCTTAAAGATGCTACAGATTTTACATGGTATCTCCAAAAGATGTGTTGTCATAGACAGAACTGGTCATGAAGCAACATTACAGCCATGATATTGCTCATATTAGGGGATATAGCTACCTATCTGTAGTCATCAGAAGAAGAACACAACAATGCAGGATTGTGATGTGAAATTGTTCTTAGCTGCTCAATGCAAGTGTTTAAACCTTTACAAGCCACAATTACAAATTGATAAGGAGTTTGTAGATTTGATAACCAGTTGTTCTTTCTCATACAATCATATATTGGAATAATATTAAGTCATCTCTTATTGTTTTTCCAATTATATTTGCTGATTGTCTGTCCCGACAAATTATTGTGAAATACAAGTGAATCAAACAAATTCAGTAAAACATAAGAATTTATCTTGAATGGACACCATTTTATGAGGGAAAAGTTTAAATGTGGTCATCCTCAGAGTAGGTTAAGCCCTATAGCCCCAACCCTGGTAATGACTGGAAGCCCAAAGCGATGAAACAAATTGGTTTTGGTCTGCCAGGGATAGGGGGGAGGGTTGGCCAGGGCTTCTTTATCTCATTGCTCTCAGGCACGCTGCTATTCATCAGGCACCTGTGAGTTACTCAGACGATATCAATGGGGTAGGACCTATCTTCCAATGAGTGCCCAATTGTGCATTGTGTGACTTGTGACATGGAAAAATAGCCATTGACTACAAGTGAGTGTAACTGTCATAGTAATAAAATTAATAAAAGTAATTAACAATAATAAACACTGTAAGGTTTTCAAACTGCAACTTATTGGTTTCTAGTTTATGACTTAATGGATTAACACGTTCATCTTGGTCATGCCTTACTGTATAATCAAAATTTCTACTAATCCTATTTTAGTATGTATTTTTCTTACTGTAAAAATATGATTTGATGAGATGATGTCAGTGTCTCATGGTAACAATTTGCAACAATTCTACGACAAAAGTTTTATGTTCAACTGAGTTTTATTGATCTTGTATTCTTTGATAACTATCATTACACGGGATATGTATGACCAATTAATCCAACTACAGCTGCAGTCCTGAAGAAACTGATAAGGCTCTTCTTCCTTCACCTTACAGAGGACCAGAACTGCTGAACCTATCTTCTGAATTTATTCCGTAAATTCATAGGGTTCTATCTGATCATAATCTCAGTATATGTGCTTACCGTAATGGATGATGTAATACATTTTAACATAATAATGGATATAATAATGTATAAAACATACAGTATCAGTCAATATATATATCTACCCAAAAGATAATGGAATAATAGTAGGAATACATTTGAAGTTGAATATCTTGTGGATTCTTTTTAGCAAAAAAGGACTTACGCGCGAATGGGAGAATACCCCCCTTGGTGCCTAAACTACAGTTTGAAGAAACAGCATTGCTACTACAGCTTGGAAATAAACTGAGAATGACCAGTACCGCCACATCCTGTGGAAACAGGAAATGAACTTGAACCAGAGCCACAGAGCACAGAGCTCTTCTTTGGAAGTTCAAAGTGTATTTGTGAAACCCTTGCTACGGTCCCAAATGTTTAACATGCACACAACTCTTGACTGAAGAACTACGCTAAAATCTCCTTTCACTCTGCCTCTCAGCTATATCCCCATATCAAAGAAATGTAAGGTATCTTTTGAGTTGAAGTTTTGGTGTCAGCGCTATTTAGTTAGGGCCGTATTCTCCCATTCGCGCATAAGTCCTTTTCTGCGCGCCTCCAGTTACGCGTATTCTCCCCTAAGCACTCCGATCACGCCCACAGCGCTTAACTTCAGAATGAAGGCGGGCTCAAGAAAGAGGCGCGATTTATTTAAAATAGAAGTGAGTCACAACCTCGTTTATTTTGGCTGTCGGGAAAACGTGGAAGGTGGACTTCCACATTTACCATGTGAATGTCATTGAAATCCATTCAAACCATAAACCAGACTCTGATTTTGAAAATAAATGCAAAGGGAGAGCTATATTACGAATCGCCTCAAAGGAAAGCATTTGTTTCTATGTATGACATAAACCCAAAACAAAGTAAATATACCAAACGACACATGTGCTGGGCTTGTTTGACGTGTGGAGATTCATTAACCCTTTTTTATGCTATGTAGCGTGCGTGTTACTTTACATGGTTCGTTATGTTTTCATTAGCGTTATTAAGCTTCTCATAGTTTTCATTTAGCATTTGCTATATTTTAAAATGTAAAATCGCTGTTTCATCGAAGCTAAAATTAGCTAGAATTTTTCCAATATAGTTATTTAATCGCACCGGTTTTAGCATACGTGCTAAACGGCTAATCACACTGGTGTGGCCGTACGCGCGAAAGGGTTCATAAAAACGCGCTATTGAGGAAAAGGTGCGACAAAATGCGTGTTCCAATGTCCACGCTTGAACTCACGCTTAGTAGCCTATTATTAAAAAATCATTAGTAATCACTCATCATGACTCTTCCAAAGTACTCTCTATTAGCTAAATTGATTAATTAATGGGTAACGCTCTGCTATTTATACTCATCTTAATTGACATTTGTTTTATTCTAATTGAACTAATTATTTACAAGGCTTGTTCACAACACCATGTGATGTAAAACTTTTTTTTCTGTTTAACAATGTAATGTAAGGTTACAAGAAATGTTATTGTAGTTTAAAAATAATGACACACAAATATCGTAAATTTTGAACTTTATCTGTACATATATAATAATGTTAAAAGTAGGCCTACCGCCGACTTAAAAGGCAATATGGTGTTTCGCCATGTAGTGGTGCTTGACTTAATACAGCCCTCAGAAGCGCGTAGCTGAAAAGCGCGAAAGTCAAGGCCAGAATACGCGTAAATGGTGTTTACATAAGAAACGCCCAGATTTTGGGGTTGCTCCACCCGAGGCGCGTAACTGCCTTCATGGCGCGCAAATCATAGACTTAAGTCAAGGGGAGAATACGTGTAGGCTGAAAAGTGCGTAGCTGCGCGCTTTTTTTAAAACTTATGCGCATGGGAGAATACGCCCCTTAGAGGCTAATCGAGCAGCTCATTGGAAAATTGTCTCCATAGCTGCATTATTAATTGCAGCTGTACTATTTATTCATTTTGATGTGAAAAAAATATCTGCTCTGGAATAACACAACCATCTTGGTGATTGTGGGAGCAGAGATCAATATTGCAAACATTACTACTTGACCAGAGAGCCAAAAGAAAATTACCATGACTCTGCAGCTTGTCCACATGTGGATTTCTTTCTTTTAGAAAGAAGTTGTTTTTTGCTGGGGTTTATGTGGAACCCCCAAAATAATGGCAGCATACAGTTGTCACAGTGGCTGTGTTACAAATGGCATCAGCACTGCCACCTAAAAATGGTGCTGGAGTGTGGAGGTGTTCCAATGGTGATATCCCAGGACACTTTGTTCTGATATGCCAGGGTCTGCCATTTGTTACTGCCTGTCATCTCAGCAAAGCACCAATGCTATGATTAGTGAAATGGAGACAATTTTTTAAAGGCATTGCTAGCTAGCTTACCATAACTACACAGATGTGTCTGAGGTTTGCTATCTAGGCTAACTACCTATCATATCCATGTAGTCTATATAACTGACATGAATAAATAAATGTCTTAACTTCTCTAGTTACACTATTGTGTATATAGTGTCAACACTGAAATAGCTCAGCATTATGATTCCAGCATACTACTATGATTTCCACTGCAGGAAGAGAAAATCCTGGCCTTGATCAAGCTTATCCAAGATGAATTATTTTATCATTCAAGCATACCCTGCTTCTGCGGTTTCCACCATTTGTGTGGTCATTTGTGTCAAGTAAAGGTGCTTCAGTGATGGCAGTGTGAAACCCTTGTCAGCAATGTCAGCAACCACATACTTGTTGTACAAGAAACAGGTGAATTTTGACACATTAAAAATTCCAAGTCCAAGTTATCTGAACCACTTTCCTCTAGCTTCAGGTCAAAGATGTCCATCTACTGCCACCTGAAGGATGGTTGAATGAAAGCCTAATGGTGCCACCAGCCAAAAGACATCTTTAAAACTGAGATATACAAATAAATCAAAATGAAATATTAGTAAGATACACTACAAACATACTTGCAAATGCATTTTATTTTCTTTTAAAAATACAGTAGTTTTTTGATTTGATGATGCAAATTCATACATTAAACAATCAGCAGACATCTCACAAATTCATATATAATATATTCTTCATTTATTATGCATAAACTATGTTAAAAGTATTTTTATTAACATCCTGGCAGAAAAAAAGTTTAATAACCTGTGCAATCCCAGACTAAATTTGCACACAGTATTAAATTAACAACACAAGTTTACTAAGCACTCAATCATTCCGCTTATGTTGTAAACTATTACATTTAACAAAAAAAAAACAAGTGCAAAAAAACAAAGATCAACAGCTCTGTGAAAGTCTTCACCCCAAAACTCAAGGCATTGTCTATAGATTTGTGGACAAACACCACTGTTGAAGAGAATTAGTAGGAGAAGATAATTCAAACATGATGCTTCCTTATTGACATTTCTGCTATAGAATTCTCCCTTCAGACAAGTGAATTCATACAGCTTGTTGGTATTTCCACACAGCACAACGAGTGACCTATTTAGTGGTTCTCTCTCTTTCACTCTCACTCACTGTAACATCATTTTGTCTTCCTCTGTACCATATTCCTATTCAAGTACAGCTGGCAGTAATGTGTAGTCACATTCTTTTCTTCTGTCAGTACCATATTCTTACACTGCTACCTACAGTAACAGCAAAAAAACGTACTACTGTTATTATTCCTCTGTTCAGTTAGTGATATAATACTGTATATGATAATTCTTCAAACAAGTTAAAATCTTTCTGACCAATAATTTGGTCACATTACGGTCAAGTGTTATGATATCAATAACAATAATATGAATACATGTAGACTGGTTCATGGAAATGACATTAGTGTTTAGGATCAGAGAGATGTCAGAGACATCTGTGGCTGCTGGAGGAGCACCTAAATGCTGATCAGTTTTGCCCTCTCTGTTTTATCCACAGATCCAGTAACGTGATGGGTGACAGACATGGGTGCACACCCTTTCCCCCTATATCAGAGAGGGGGCATCTAAGGACAAGGGCGCAGCGAGGTAAGTGAAATCAGACACTTCCTCTGCCAACTGCAGCAGAGCGGGCAACATATCAGTGCCTTCACCCCCCTCTTCCTCCTCCTCACCCCCATCTTTCTGCGGGGCATCCCACCCTAAAGTGGCAACTGTAATGACAAAGAAGACAAAAGGGAAGGATGAAAGGAAGAGGTGAGGACAGGATGTGAAACATGTTCACATTTGTTGTATCTACATTACATTATTGTCATTTAGCAGACACTCTTATTTAGAGCGACTTACATAGGTTACAGTTTTTACATGTTATCCATTTATACAGCTGGATATTTACTGAGGCAATTCTGGGTTAAGTACCTTGCCCAAGACTACAGCGGCAGTGCCCCAGCAGGGAATTGAACCAGCAACCTTTTGGTTACTAGCCCTGCTCCCTACCACCATGCTACACTGCCACCCCATCTGTGAAATTCAGTCAGCTGTTTCTGACCTCCCGCCACACCTCGCTTTACCTGTTTGCTTGTCTGTTTGTGTATTTGAAGAATTGGCCTGCTGCACAGTCCCCTGCTTCCCACCCAGGTCATCGGTTGGCAAGCCTTCACCAGGGGAGCAAGGAGCAGGGCTGAACAGCTGAGACGGTAAAAATAATCACAGTGTTATTCACCTCCCTTCTCACAATCCAATGATTTAACCTTCTTACCTCCCTATAATTTTCCCTTCATTGTCGTACTTGTGATCAGGCTGTGATATGGAGAAGTGAAAAGATTGATGTCCTATAGAACAGGCTGTTGCGCAACTGAGCGGAGCTGGGTGTTCAAGACTCACATTCACATTACGCTGGCAATGATATCATGGTTTGCAATTTTTGCTGTGATAAAATACCTTAATGACCTTAACTGATATTACACTGGACAGAATAAAACTTCCATCAAAGACAGAGTTTACTGTATTTACTTGTGGCTTGTGAATACATGTTATGTATTAAAGGGGAAAGTGCCTGAACATGGAATACTTTGAATGAAGTACTAACATATGGCTTTACTGTTTCATATGATGCTGGAATATGACTTTAGTCATGACAATACAAAAAGTGTTTGAAATTGAAGGGTCAACAATTCTATGACATGCACTAGTATGGTACAGAATTTCTGTTGTATTTTAGAAAGGAACAGAATAGGTACATTTTGAATTATATTGGTATGTAAGAAGTCACAAATGTTTCCCCTATGGCTTTTCTTATATCACATGACACCATTAATTCTTTAATAGTCTTTCAAAAGGATCACTTACATGGTGCAATACCAAATATAATCTGGTTGCAGTCAAACTTTATACATGCAAATATATAATATACAATGCAGAACTGCCAGGCCATGTGTGGGTCAGCAATCCCACACAATGCCCTAAACATCAGTATCCTGACGTTTATTGCTGGCTAGCTGGCTACCTCACAGGTAAGTAATGAAGTAAAAATTTAGCACAAAGCCACAGATATTAAGAAATCAGTTTAATGCCGTCAGGATGGTTTATTGGGCTAGCTATCTGGCTAAATTAGAGTACAGCACTTTTAAAATCAGGGGACTCTAGGGCAGAGTATGACTAGCTAGCCAACTACCAACCAAAAGATCAGGAATGTTAATGTTAACTTCACCTAACCAGCTATTTTGTTTAGCATTTTCTCCTCTTATTTTGTTTGGCTCTTTGCCTTTTCAATCAGTCGGAGCCACTCATTTTTCCTCTCTGACTCTGTGGGCTCACTCATTACCATAACAATGCAAAGAAAACTTTGTCCTTTTTAACTGTATCAGAATTTAAGACATAACAACTTTTCACCACAATGATAATAGCTGCCTGTATCTCAGGAAGGAAAAATGTTATGCTTTTGCTTTTTCATCTCTGTAGCGACTCCTGGATGTCCAATGTTTCTCATGAAGTGGATGAACAGCATGAACTCCCAGATACCCTCCTGGCACAAGATCAGAGTCGGTAACAAGGAGAGCCTTAGGCCATTCCTACCTCAGTCAGCAGGTCCAGGCTGGGCCCAGGGGACAGAGGAAGACAGGAGTCAATGAGAGCCAGGGGGTCACAGGGATCAATCCTGCCACACAGGGTTTATGATTAATGTAATTATGATTAGATACTGTAGTTAACATCTTTATTGTTCATTTGCAGCTCCTACAATTGTCCGAAAGCAATCTTAATTCATCAGCTGATAGCTGGTCTTTTTATACACTGTAGAGGTTTTACTGGCGTGCTGCTCAGTCCACGTGAATCAGAAAAGGCTCATCCTCACCTGTCAGGGCTATTCTGTCCTGTTTGAGAAGATGCAGCATCCTCCAGCAGGGAGAGATCCAGCTCTACAGTGGGTGTTGGGGGGGAGGATAGAGAAGGCCCCACAGAGGACTGCGGCTGGCCCTCAGTCAGCTGGGCTCTGAGGAATGTAGGAAATATGATAGTGGCAGAGAGAGGAAACACACAGATGAACAAGAGCGAGACAACAAATGCTGTTAACAAGTGATACACATGAGAGAGTGATACAGAACGAGATCTGTTTGAAATACTTTCTTGCTCCTCACCGAAGCCTACCCTCCATCACCCTACCTAAACTGTACAGGGCAGTGCAGCACAACCAAAACCTTACCTGCGATGTTTCTGTGCTCCTATGAGGGGTTCCAGCAGATGAGTGATGTCCGAGATGATCATCCCATTTGGGTACACACTACCACTGACCGAGTCCAGCTGCCACAACATCACCACAATGTGTATGAGCAGCAGATACCCTGACTCAGCATTACTTCATAAATGCATTATCGCTAAGTGTAATGCAAGATGTACTGCATGCCAAATTCATTCTTTAATGATAACTGTAATTACTGGATTATGACAACAACCGACAAAGTAAAAATAATGACTCACTTGTATCCCATGCAGAGTGGAGGTCGGCTGGCTGTGATCCATGCTGATGGATCTACTGTATTTGGGAGGGGAATGGGACACCCCTGAACTGTCAATCATTAGGGGCCTGGGAGAGACAGAGGTAGAGTGGGGGACCCAGTCAGAAAGACAAAGACAAAGAAAGAAGGAAGAAGGGAAAGGGGAAAGAGTTTGGAAAAGGATATATTCCTCAGTGTGTCCTATACACTTGGGTAAAACTGTACTCAGTAGCTAACCTCAAGGAATGGCTCCTGGTGAAAACACTCCAACATTGATACCAATATGCACCTTTGTCAATTTTAAGCATATGGTGAGCAAGATAATGAACTACTGAAAAAAGGAAACAACTTAAAAACATGCTGCACCCATACAGATAATCATGAATTGTGTGGACTTTGTCAGAGTGTAACAGTTCCACTTTAACACAGAAGATGCTACACTGATCTCTATCACTGCAAACACTGGAAATGAACATCCAGAGTATCAGACATTGATATGAATGTCATGGAGAAGTTTGTGAACAGAAACCAAAGTGGCCTCATGTCTTCTGTCCTTGACAAATAGAATGTTTTGTCGTTTGCGCTACGTGATACACAGACATGTGGGGAGTGGACACACCATTTACTCATTACAGTAAAAGCCGATATTTCTACCAGAACATTTGTGTGTGTCCATCCACTATGATGGTGTGGTTTTCCCCTTAGAACCCCTGCAAATAATATAGAATGCATGACCTGTAAGATCGGCTATGGATGGCTCTGCATCACAGAAGCACTTTCATGTTTACTGTGTCATGGATTTAGGTATGACATGTATTGTAGTGTGGTACATACAGTTTCCTCTTGATGCCTGTGATCCCTTTGGACTGGACTGTACTGGCAATGAAGTGAATGATCTGTGTGTGAGAGACAGAAGGGAGGGACAGAGAAGATAAAAATGGAAAATGAGAAGAGGAAAGAATGAAGGAAAAGAGTACAGGAGAAGAAAACAATGAGAAGCAGAGAGAGACAGGTGTTCACTTCCACATGTGCACTCAATATTACAGTCACAGCCTCAGAAACACCCAGGCAAGACCCCTCCACCCCATTTCCCAAACTTCACTTTACTCCAACTCTTCTCAGTGCATTTAACTTCTCTTGACCCAGCCTCCCAAGCCTGAGCCCTCCCATTTCACTGTGGTACCACCCACACAACACCCTTCCCTGATGATACTGGCGTACATTGTATCCCTAAACCTTTTTCACAAAATGGGATGTTAGTTCAGCCATTGCTGGATCAATGCATGGGTAACCAGTGTTGATTTTGGCAGCTTTTTAGATTTAGCCTTTGTCTTTTCACTAAAATACATATTTCTCTTATTTCTCATATTTTAGACATTTCACCCTTATTCATAGTTTATTGTTAGTTGACAAACACTCTGGAAATATTAGTCTAGTTTTGATGTTTTTGTCACATTTTTGTCTTTATGTGTTTTTTTATTACATCATTCTAGCCTTACCCTTGACCTTTCATCGAGTACACACAGATGTCCTTACACTATATGCCATTCATATATCTTTAATTGCAAAGCCAACAAAACAAACAAAACAGCTAATATCACTATTGTCCAATTTTATCCTAAGTGTCAGGGACTCCCAGATGTATATTCTGCCACCACTAGCAAGCCTATTTAAACTAATAAGGTCTTGCTTGGCTGATAGATTTATTGAAGTAATGGCACACCTGATTCAAGCTAACATATGACATGATTAAAGCAAATGCTGAATGAATAAATGAATGCAGGACAAAGAGTGGACATATCAATTATTATTCTAATCTAGAAGCTTATAAAGTATTATATTCAATTCAACTCCAATCAATTCAACTTAAATTATACTTTAGGGGCAATTACTCACAACCTAATATTTTACCTTCATGACAAGAGAAAGTCAAGTTTAGACTTTGTGGAGAGACTGGTATCCTGCTATAGCCTCTAAAACTAATTGAAGAATTGGCCACCAAAATGAATATGTTCAGCTTCAGCATGCTAGACTGGAAGGCAATTAACCAAGTGAGGAACAATGCAGCTTGCATAGTTTGCTAGCAAACTATTCTTTTCCTCTTCTTTTAAAGCCAGCGTGACAGCTAGCTGAGCTGGGAAGAACACCACTAGGGAAGAACATCAAGAATTCATTTTTTCCAAAGCATGCATGCATATGACCGGACTGAACTGATCACGCAATCATGCAAAAACTGAAATTAAATCACTGAAATTTTCATCGAGTCATGTTTTTGTCAGAGAAAATGAAAAGCTGTTTAGTTATAGTTAATTTTTAAAGGCGTTTCATCTAGTTATTATTAGGGTCGGGTACCGAAACCTGGTGCCAATATGCAGATTTCGGTCCCTCATTTCGGTACCACTTACATGCCTGATTAGGGCTGGGCGGTATAGCTGTCCCAATACATCGAATAGCTATTTTTAGCGCAATAACAGCTATCCCCAGCATGTGGCGTTAGCTTTCTTCCTGTATTTTTTTCCCTTTAGTCGTACCTGATGCAGGAGCACACCTCCACCTATTCTTATCCAGGACAACTCACATAAGTTACAATTTTATCTGTTTATACAGCTGGGTATTTACTGGGGCAGTTGTTGGTTAAGCATCTTGCCCAAGGGTACAACAGGAGGGCCCCAGTGGGGAACTGAATTATCAACCTTTTAGTTACGAGCCCTGCTCCTTACCACTACGCCACACTGCTGATATCATAATCATACCATTAAGAATAATGGGATATCAAGAGCTAAATAGTTTATCAAATTTAGAAAATCACTGATACCTTAATCTACCTAGCCTTGAGGTACTGGCTTCCAATGTGGTGGCACTAACTAAGAGTCAAAGGTCAGACTTAATTGCATGACAATTCATGACATGACACCTTTACAGCTGAGGTATGAAGTATGAAGCAGAACTTGATGACAGTGCATGACAATGTCTTTTCCACCGAGGTATGAGAATGTTTGAGATGAGGAGGTTTTGGATAAGGCTTTGGAAGAATGAAGCCAATGCAAGCTGACAGCATGTTGAATATCTTTTTGTTCAAGGTTTGAGTTTATTCCCTTAAATGTTGTGTGACAATGCCCTAATATGGCCACATCCTTGGTGCAATTTGTGATAGCTGAGAATTCAACAGTTCAAAATCTGCCATCAATGAAACTATGACATCAATTCAATTCACATGCAGTGAATAACTAACACCCAACAGCCATTATTTAATGACTGAACCTCCCTCTACTGTTAAAATATGCTTACTGCTATCAGAAAGTGGCTGTGTTAGACATTATTTTCCTGTGTTGAGCAGCTAAGATTTCATGGCTTGTTTACAATGATTCTGCTGTAGCAAACTGGTTGTTTTTAAGGTTCAAATGCATTTCCTCGTATTTATGTGTATTTCTGCCTATCCTCATAAGACACCAGTTTTTAAGAGTTAATGTTTATGCAACGGAGTTCTTAAAACAAAAATTGTATTTTCTGACCCACTTAATTAGCATATTTTAAGCAATGGAGTGTTTTTAAGAACTCTATTTTGAGTACAGTAGCATTCAAAAGCTCATGCCCACCCCTGCTTTTTACCCACAGAGACCACATACATTCCCTCCATGCACCTCCACCCTCCCATTCTCTTCTGGCGACACCTCTCCCTACCTTGCGAATGATCTTGTGCTGCTGCTGGTACCTCTGCCTCAGGGAGTCTACTTCCCTCCAAAGACTCTCATTCTCCCTGCAGGTCACAGACAAACAAAAGATTTTTCTTCTCTAATTTCTGAACTGCACAGCAGCTTCAGCATATTCAAGCGCTGCTGTATACTTCAGGCAAGTAAAAAAGAAATGGTGTAAATTCAGGAGAGTGGCTTACCTCCTCAAGCCCATCAGTTTGGAGTCGGAAATGTCCTGCCAGCTCCTCACCTGGCCAAGCTCCAGCAAGACCTGTGACACTTGAGTCATACCCTCTTCCCCTCCACGGCTTACTGACACCTGTCAGACAGGGAGGAGTGGCATTGACAAGTAACTGTAAGTGGATAGAAGAAGAAGATGGCAGAAGGAAGTAAAACCAATAAAATGTTTTTTTTTTTTTCCTGCTTTACTCCTCTTTGTTCCCGTACCTTTCTCCGAATAAGCCCCAGCAAATGAGGCTGCGTCTGCCGGAAGTGCGGATGCTGGAACTCCACGCTGTCCACCCTTTGGCTATCCCGGGGTAGTCCTGCATCCACCTGCACCACTTTGTGGAAACCATCTGTCCCCGCAGGCAGGCACAGAAATTATTTGTACTATTGTTTATTTGCATGGCAATCTTTCGGTTACAAGTCCTGCTCCTTAACCGCTATGGTACACTGCTGCCCCACCCAAGGGTAAGAGTCTCCGGTAAGAATGCGGTGTTATATGTATGGGCACAAGATACAAGCATAGATTATGAGTGAGGGTACTGATTCAGGGTTGGGTGGGGGAACTATATGCTGTGTGGTATTTATGGTAGTCCAGCTGGTTGATTGAAGGATACTTACACATATTGAGCTGTCGCACAAAGCTGGTCATGTTGCTGTGTTTAAAATAGAGGGGCAGGATCTCCTTGCTGAAGCGTTGCTCATCACACACTAGAAAACTACTGCCATCCTGTGGAGAGAACGGGAGGGAAAAGTGGAAAGGGAGAAAAGGAAGGGAAATAGAGAGGGGGAGAATGCTGGAAGACACTATATATAAGAGGAAAAAGGTATGTAGAATTTTCTAAAACAGCATATTTTGTGCATACCGTCTACTGGTGATGGGACAATGCTGCAGATATTCCCTTATGGGTTCAAGAATCTGAATGTCCAAGAGATTAGATAGAAAGGGAGTATACTCTAAATAGAAATTAGAGTAAATTGTGTCCAAAGGACAAATTAGGGTTTATACTTATAAGGGAATATAAAATTATTTCTTAATTTTTTTAAGAAATCCAAGATGGTGGTAAACTCAGCATGGTGGAAAAAATAAATGATAAGAAATCATATTCACTGTAAATTCCAACAATGAGGCAAGGACCTCTTCAAAACTGCCAAGATTAGTAACCTCCTCAAATTTGGTTATTCAGCTATGAACACATATTTGTCATGTGACTGGCTTGTGTCAGCCATATTGCTTAATGTACACTCTTTTAGTGAAGATCTTTTTGGAAGGCTTGGGCAAATATATTATGTCAAAAACAAGCCAATTAAAGCATGGACATCATTTATATGAGACATCTAACACTGACAATAATCACTAATATGGGCCAAATTCTTAACCTGTGATTGCTATGTTCCCTAAAACATCACCTTTACATCCCTGGACCTGTCTCTCATGTGTGGTGCAGTAGATGTTCTGTCTGGTTTGTCATGTCAGACAATTTGTATATAACATGTGTATGCTGCAAAATATGGCTGATGGCATCCATTTTGCTCAATAAAAACAAACTTAACTTCAAGTAGAACATCCAAAAACACATTATATAAAGTCTCTTGTCAACAGATCAGTCTAAGATGAAATTACATTTACTTTAAGTGGTTCATTTCAGTAGACGTTTTAAAAAAAAAAAAAAAAAAAATTGGAGATTGCAGAAAATACAATACAGCGGATCTCGTGTACACATTGCAAATAAAAGCAAATAAACAAATTTCACTGCTGCGAAATCTAATATAGTAGCCGTATCATGCGACTGACAGTAAGAAAATCGCTGTGACAGCATCTCTGATATAGCCTTCCCCCCAAAAACTAAAATGTTTCGTGGACTTCTTAAAAATCTAGAATTTATTGTTGTTTTGCTGAAAAACAGGAAGACAGAAAAAAGCCAATAAGCCACTTTCAGTGCTCGCTCGGCCCTCCAAAACTAAAAATAACGAACATCGGGGCTCCAACACCTTCTATGCTTCTTGTCCCCCGGTCCTCAATCATCCGTTCACTCGCTCACATATGGTTTGACCATTGATTTCGGTACCATTATCACAGCACACATTCCTACTAATTAAAAAAGGCGCCCTTTTAACATGCAAATAAGGCAGCGCAAGTTTACCAATGACCAGACGGAACCCCCTTCCCTGTGAAACCCACCAATCGGATTAGCGGTTAGCAATTTTCTATTTAAAACTAAACGTCTAATAGGTCAGAGGGACAACCAATAGTGAGAGCGCTTCACTAACATATGCGGAATACACGTGGGTTTGTGCTTGTCCATCAACAGTTTGTTACGCAGTTTCAAAAAACGTTCTGGCGAAGTATAATTCGTATTCAGAGAAGCTTAATTCTGTCTTACTTAGGCTTAATAGTCTATTTGTAGAATGCATTCAGTAAATGGACTGCATGTAACCTGCTTCGCGGCCACAGTTTCATTTGGCCCAGTCAGAAAATGGTGAACATTATTTTCTTCATAAACACATTTTCAAGGTATTATTTTCTGCCTGCTTGAACATTTTCATCAATTATTAAACTCTAAAAGCAAACAGGTCACGTTGAAATCACGTTGTAAAGTCACACAATATAGATATTCTTTGTTCTGAATGTCATAAAACTACATTTCAAAGAATGTGAGAGGCTGAAAAGCGAATACGCCCTGCTCTAGGCTAATCACAGATGCCCGAGGTTTGGATCGCTTGCTGCGGTGACGCAGTCTGTAAATTTCCAACAATATATCTGTCTACAGGCGCACGTCATCAACGTGAGAGTCCAAGTTAACTTTAGAGTCATTTGATAAATTTCTATAACCGGGTGAAATTCAACAACGTGTCTCAAACAGACCATTCAGATAAAACATATTCAGGTTTTTATATAAAACAATTTAGGGATGTACATGATCGTTGTAGCGCCATCATGTCATGTAGCCTAGTTAGAATGACTCTGATCGCAGCCATTCAACTTCGGCACACAGACACACAACTCTGCTTAAACACACACGGCTATTCATTTCAAACGTTCTGCCCGAGCATAAAGTCTGCAAAAGAAATCATCCCTGTGCGTATCTGCTACTCACTTGGCTCCAGCAGATGAGGTCATTTGTTGAGTGATCCTCAACTAGCGTCCAGAGTTTGCTGAGGAAAGCAGGTACATTACAGTTTTGCTTCATTTTGCTGTTGTTTGGTTGAACAACAACCAGGTCTAATAATTTATACAAGTTCGACCGCCAATGTGTGTAGCTGTTATGTAAATAAAAATGGCATCGAATGTTTTAATCAATGTTCAGATCTGTGAAGTATTCTCTGTTCCAACCGCACGCACAGGTTTCATGAGACGTCCCAGTAAAATGTGGACCTCAAATGGCCCGTACTACACGTGAACGGTGGCATAATACACACGCCCATTTTCACTACCCTCCAATCACAAGTCGGAGTATGCCCATAAGACTGATGTGTTCGCTACATTAGGTAACCCTCCACCTGGAGCCGCCTGTGTATTTGTAACTAAATATATTAAACATTTTATCTTACATATACAATCATAAGATTAATACTATCATCATCACCTAAACTAAAAACTGCCTATTTGACTCACACCCTCATGATGAAAATATTACTGTTAATTTCATAGGAATGTTCTATGATTGGCCGATATGTCCAGAGCAATTCGGTACTTATTTTAGACAGACGTTTGTTAATCCCATTTACTTGGAACCCACATAAACTATTCCACTCAGGCAAGATTCCAAGATGCAAATAAATGGGAAACGTTGTGGTAGCTGGCTCAGTTCCATACGAAAATCAAATCTGGTGCTTTATATAAGAATATATTTAGCTAAATATTGTAAACTTTGCGCTAGGGTGAGAAATGTGTAAGAAATAAGATTAAAGATAACAGACATACTTTTTTCCGAGAAAGCTCACGAAAAGGGCATTTCAAAACAAAACCAATTTCATGTAGTCAGTGTAATATGCACAATGCACTCTTATGCTGTAGACGGTTTGTATAACACGTAACTGGCGTAAACCATGAGATACTAAGGACATCGAATCTGATAACGCTAGTCAAATTCAGAAACACTTGTTTTCATATGGTGTAAACCCTTACGTATTTTCATTTATTTGAACAAGGTACTCCCACTGACAGTTAATCATTTCCATATTTTAAGTCTTAAGCAAGCCATATTGAGAACAGTGCTGCGCCTAAGGAATTGCAAAAGCATGCCCTAGCTCACATGAAGACCAGTTTCCCAGTCAATTGATTTAGCTGAATGTCGCATATCCACTGTCAAACGAGTCCCCTGTAGGGTTGCTGCATGGTCTCGATAGGAACGGGAAATGTCGCCCTCTAGTGGCTACTTTATGCCAAAAAGACATCGGGACTACTTTTTCGGGAGATGACGGAATTGGTTCAGTTGACAATTTTATCCTTTTCCAAAACAACATTCCTAAATACCTTGCTTCCACTTAAATTATCACCCAACGCCCCCCTCCCAAAAAAACAACAACAGGTAACTAACGAAACTGCCACATAAAGATCTTTCATCTCTAAAGGCCAAATTAATAGCCAGATGCATGACCATGTGTCTGTATTGAGAACTGGACTGAGGTTATGGTGTAATCCTCAAAGTAAGTGGCACTGCTGGGAATTATTTATGTAATGAACTTACTACAGGGATGGGATGTCTTCATATGTTATGGAGCTCACTTTAATAACTGGCAGCACCACAGTAAGAACAAACTCAAGCAGTGTAGCCTCAGTAACCACAGGATAAATGAAATCGCTTGCTTAAAGCTTAATCAACACTTCATTGACAAAAATCTAGTAATCTCATATAAGCAACAAATGATTTGAAATACAAATTCAAAGGTGACGAATAAAAACTGTTATACAGTATTTTATTGAAAGACAAAACAAATGATCAACATTCAAAAAATAATATAGCTGGCAATTAAATTAAATGCAAGGGATATACAAAAGGAGCACTTTCAAGACTGGCACAAACACCACAATGTCCTGAGCATATGTTTGTCCTTATATTCCTTATACACCCAACCTGCAGTGGAAATCACTAACACCCTAACCTCTGACTAATGCCCCCTCCCACTGAGGCCATGTCCACACGTACACGGGTATTTTTGAAAACGGGGGTTTTCCCTCCTTCGTCCTTAAAAAAATCTCCGTCCACACGAAAACGCAAACACACGCTGTCAAGAGCATGCCAAACCAACAGGCGACGATACAACCCTAATCGTAAAGCCATGTTGGCCAATCAGAAGCATGAAAAAAAGTTACTACGGCGCACACTCTGACGTCACAAGCCAAAAACTCCGTTTTCCCTGTCTACACGTGAACACTGAAAACGGAGTTTCTGAAAATCTTCACCCTGGAAGGCGTTTTGAAAAAGATCCGTTTTCAGTGACCTAAAACGCCGTTTGCGTGTGGACGAAATGCCGAAACGCATAGAAAAAGCTACGTTTTTAAAAATACCCGTGTACGTGTGGACAGGGCCTGAGTCTCTGCCTTGTCTGCTGATGCAAGGTCGTGCAGGCCAAGATCACACAGATTCACCCACATCACACACTGCAGGGAGATGATGTTCACAGATTAAGGGGTCAGCGAGGCCGACCACCTCCCTTATTGACGTTGGTGTTTGCTGGATCTTCACTAGTTTGTCAGGCTCCCCTCTGAACCAACTATGAAAGGTTAAGGTGGTTTGGTCTGCCTTTAGCAGTTCGGTGTAAGGACTGCTGACTCAGCTCCCCCATATTCAAAATATTTGAATCCAGGATAGCAAACCACACCAGGCAAATATTATAACTTGATATCACTATCATTTATAGACATCTGTATCTACCAGCTAACGAGTGAAGCAGGGCTGTGCGATATGACCAAAATCTCATAGAGCCGATATAGATCATTTCATATCCCGATAACGATACATATCACGACATAGCACATTTTCTTTAAATTCGATGAATAAATAGTTTATATAAAATGACCACATGGAAGGGCCTATTTCTTATTACATTTTGAATTATACACTTGACAAATAAAATGTACTTACTCATACTTTATTATTTTTCTCCTTTTATTCAGAACCTTTGTGCAAATTTTCAATTAACCCTTTCGTGCATACGGTCACACCGGTGTGATTAGCCGTTTAGCGGTATGCTAAAACCGGTGCGATTAAAACTAGGGCTGTCAAGCGATTAAAAAATTAATCTAATTATTTACATGCTTTGTAATTAATTAATCTAAATTAATCGCATATATCAATATTTGTCGTGAGAAGCATTTTATGTTCAAACTGTAGGCTACTTTATACAACAGTTAGTTCCGACCAAGTAATTTTACTGGACAAGAGGCATTCCATGAGTGCTGATATTCTGTATAACAGCACTGGCACTTTTAACTATACACGTGTATCACTCCGCTTTACAGATGTTCCGATGCAATCGTTGATTACACCAATGCGAACTTAATTCGCATTTACTGACAGCGCAAATGTGGATACGTTTGTGTATGATATAAAAGAACCTAGCTAGCCTGCAGTTGGGTATGGTAAATGCTTAAATGTACAGTAACCTGTGCAGTCAAGAGGCATCACAGAGTGCGATTAATCTGCGTTAATTTTTTGACGCATTATTTTTTCTATGATTAATTAATCAAAATTAACGCGTTATTTTGACAACCCTAATTAAAACACTAGATTGGAAAAATTCTAGCTAATTTTAGCTCTGAGGAAACAGCGAAAAATTAAAAATATAGCATAAACTAACTGAAAACTATGAGAAGCTTAATAACGCTAATGAAAACATAGCGAACCATGTGAAGTAACACGCGCGCTACATAGCATAAAAATAAGTTACGTGCGAAAGGGTTAAGCATGTAACAAAATATGAAATATTAATGTATAAAATATGAAAAGGTAAACAGAAAACACTTTTCAACTATAGCTCTGTGTCACCTTCACGCTCCTCCGTGTTTGTTTGTGTTGCCTTCAATGCAAATTTCCTGCCTCCATCCGGGCCGTGTGGAAGAACGCAAAGCGTCGTCCAAATGAGGAAAAATATTGCCGTAAAGTGTGTGATTTGCGACACAACGAAATAAACGATGGAGCAAAAATCGTGCAGAAAGGAAATCCCACTATAAACCTATGTTTTGGTGGTTCCTCATGGTGCACATGACTATACTGAAAACCCTTCCTACTCTCTCTTGCACCTTCCTGTGAAATTATTAAACTATGGACATAACACTACCAAGCCATCTTGCAAGTTAAATATGTGACTTCATCCTCCATCATTACCTGAAAGGACTGCTGATTGACTGGACTGTAGACCAGCATGAACCCCTGTCCATTTTTGATATAAAGATCTCTCTGTGGTAGAAATCTTTGATGGCTGGATCATATGTCTCTGTGAAAGTCCCCAAAGCAAACTGAACAGTTAATGCCAACTTGCCAACTCCACTGCTCCCTAAACCAGCCACTTTATATTCCTTCATTGATATAAGCAAGATAGGTAGGGTACTTCCCTAGTTAGAGTAGGTTAACTAGTGTTAGCTATCTTATTACCACAAAGGGCATTACAACAAACTTAAGAATTAGTAAGAAAACGTTCAGAGGGATCACTACTGTTACCCCTCTAAATATCCGTTTAAAAACCACACTCCAAAAGCCTGGGTTCAAATACACAACTAACGTTAGTAAAGTACTTACACAGGTATCTACTTATCTAGCTAGTGTCATGGCCTGGCTCAAAATCACAAAAAGTGGACCACCACACCAAACGGTTAACATCAATCGAAGTTTATCAAAGTATTAAATGTTAAAACTACGTGCACCAATGTGGATGGTCCATCAGTAAGTCAGTGTAGCTGCAGAGAATTGCATGGGTGATGGTGCAGTGTATGTGGGATGCAAAGAGAAGCTAACAAAACAAGCAGACAACCCTGTCCATGGCCAGGAGACTAAATTAGGGAGAGAGAACCCCACCAGGGAGAAAGAGGGACCACCAGGGACCCTAATGCCCAGTCAGAGGTGACCACACCCAGAGGACTCAGAGGACCTGCTCCCAGGTGAATCCAATAAGTAATCAGCCACTAAAGGTCTGCACACAAAGAGAGCACAGATTAACAAGCACTAGTAACATCGCTGGAAGGCAGGGCTGTGAACATGTTAACGTTAAACATTCAAGCAGTGAATAATACGTACCCTTCTGTCCTTGCTTTTCCCAGATGGTGCACCAAACCATATGTGTTCACAGAAAAAACCTGGCTTCCAAACTAGCTACAATTTCAAGTAAAATAGTTAGCCAAACTATAGATTAATGATATGAGTCAATCTCACACTGTGATGCTAGCTACCATGCAGGTAGCAACCCATGGATGGTTTGGTGAAGATACCTCTGAAACGCCTACATTTTGGCTGAGCTTGTAGGCCATCGTCGACTATCGTTATTTAAGTATTTGGCATGTATGTTTGGAATTCATAGGGCAAGGGGATTTTGTTACGCTAAAGGACAGACAAGATGTGATGGCTAATATGATTGCTGGAAATTTATTTTCTCTGTACGTTGTCCCGCCATGGCTCAAAACTAATCCAGACATGAACCTGCTGCTACCAAAGTTGTATAAAGATAGAGAAGATATAGATACCAGGGGACTTAACCCTTAAACAGGCTATGTGCACCACAGGATACCACTTCTTTGACAACCTGAAGAGGGCAACAGTGAATGTGCAGACCCAATTGTCACATCATTTATTAAAGATTGGTCTGTTCTGAACTTTTAAGTCACATCACTTGGTTCTAGTTGGCTGTGATCGTCTAGTCAGCCTGGCCAGAAACCGTCATGGCAGCCTGTACTGCAGGAGGTGCTGATGATGTGATAATTAGAGATCATATTGTCATGTACTTAAATAAAATGTACTTAAACTAAATAAAATGTTATTATACTCATTTATTATTAATTGTGAATAGTGCCCTGACATGCTCATGTAGAAAATTGGTGAATTTTTTTTTTATTCTATTATTTAACAGACTTTGATTTCTGTGTATCCCACAGGATACATTGCCAGAATGGGGGTAGAAAAAGGCTTGTTTAGTGGTATTGGGAATATGCATGTTTTTAGGGCTGAAATGGATCAATGCTTAGTATATTTTAGTGAAATAGTTATAGTTATGTATTACCAGTCCTGATAGTGCATTCTAGTACTTTGAAGAATATCACAAATATAAGTATTTTTCCCCAGGGAATCTCCACTAGTACTTTTTACAGTAGATGGAGAGAGGCACTAAGAGTGTTAGTGGAGCCCCCAACCCCCCATGTTCTTCAGAGTAGGTATATATACATACACTATATGGCCAAAAGTATGTGGACACCCCTCCTAATTATTGAGTTCAGGTGTTTCAGCCATACCGAATGTTAACAGGTGCATAAAATCAAGCACATGGCCATGCAATCTCCATAGACAAACCTTGGAAGTAGAGTGGGTTGTACTGGAGAGCTTAGTGACTTTAAACGTGGCACTGTCATAGGATGCCATCTTTGTCACAAGTCAGTTCGCAAACCTTCTGCCCTGCTAGATCTGCCCCAGTCAACTGTAAGTGCTTTTATTGTCAAGGGGAAGCATCTAGGAGGAACAACAGCTCAGCCACAAAGCAGTAGACCACGCAAACTTACAGAGCGGGGCCACCGAGTGCTGAAGCGCATAGCATGTAAATCTGCCTATCTTCTGTTGAATCACTCACTACAGAGTTCCAAACTGTCATTGGCTGCAACATCAGCACAAGAACTTTGTGTCAGGAGCTTCATGAAATGGGGTTTCCATGGCCGAGCAGCTGCACACAAGCCCAACATCACTATGCGCAATGCCAAGCGATGGCTGGAGTGGTGCAAAGCATGCCGCCACTGGACTCTGGAGCAGTGGAATCGAGTTCTCTGGAGTGATGAATCACGCTTCACTATCTGGCAGTCTGATGGATGAATCTGGGTTTGGTGGATGCCAGGAGAGTGCTACCTACCGGAATGCACAGTGCCTACTGTAAAGTTTGGTGGAGGAGGGATAATGGTCTGGGGCTGTTTTTCAGGGTTTGGGCTAGGCCCCTTAGTTCCCCGTGTAATTCTCCCGTGTGTGTGTGTGTGTGTGTGTGTGTGTGTGTGTGTGTGTGTGTGTGTGTGTATATATATATATATATATATATATATATAAATGTATATAGGCTTCAGGCATTCTGAAATAATATGGGAACACAGAGAAACACAATTCACTTTTTTCATTAAATAAAATGTTATGTGTTTGGCATATTTTATACCTTAATAGGGCAACATATCCTGGGAGATACAATTTGTAAAATCAAAAATAAATTCAAAAATTGAGTTTTTCTTTTTGATGTGTGTTATTTAAGGCCAAGTGAACTAAAAAAAACAAGCAAGCTAATTTTCATTACATGTTTTGATGTTGTGCCTGTTTAAGGGACAACCAGGCAGTCATGCTAGGCAGCACTCAGTGTTGATATAAAGTAACTGAATTGGAAATCATAGGTTCAGACCTATTTCCCAACTGCCACCACAGCAATATGACATTTTGTGCCCAAAAGCAGTCCTGTCCATTGGCTTACAGGAAAACAATGTGAACTTGTATTTCCATTCTAAGTCAAGAAGAATTTTCAGTGGATTTTCAGCAAGTAAACATTACTGATATATTTTAACTGAACTCTGGGCTTTTTTATTCCCTTGACTTGGTTGGCTGTTAAACCTTGAATTAAAAATCGCAGGTGGCTCATGAGGGGTTCAGTTAGCAAAGTGCTTGTCATGAGTACAGGCTAAGCTTTACAGCTCTGTTTCCAAGCTGGCTGTGTCATCTGCCAATAGGAAATAGGAGCCCACAACAGTGGAAAATTTGCCCTTGCTCTGCTGTGGATAGGGGTAGATCAGCCAGGGATTCCTTGTCTCATCTCATCCCATCAACGCTATTTCATCTCATCAACACTGCGATTGGTTAGGTGCCTTCCAGTTACTCAGGTGACATCATTGGAGTAGTGACTATCCTTGAATTGGCTCCTACTTTACTTAACTGTACTGTGTAACTTCTAGGGCAGAAAATAGATGTTGGCCGTGTGTGGGCATGTTGGAGGACTGCATTTGTCTCTCCAGCTCTTATGCACAAGTGCAGATATTGTCAGTGAGACAAGCCTAATGTGGAATTGGTGAGTCCACAAGGGTTGCATAAAGAGCAAAAAAACATTCAAAATTTGCCAGAATTGCCAGAACTTTTCTTTCTTTATTTTTCTTGTTATCTTGTATATATGCTGGCATGCTAGATAGTTATGTAGCAATTTAGCAGGTACATGTCTATCTGGCTTACTAAACCCTATGTTTAGCTATATGGTGAGGTTGCCAGCTAACAAACTAGACCCTATGCTACAAGAGATGTGTCCACATTGTACATTGTATGTTTCACAATGTCAAAGAAATGAAAAAGTAATTTCTTTGACATTATACAGTAAAAAATGACTACACAAATAAAAATTATTCTGAGAAACCAGAGGTTAATTTTTAGTTGCTTAGAGGATTGCGACTTGCCCATCCCTGTTCTTACAGAAAGACATATTAAGCGCTTGTTTATGGGAGAATTACATTACATTAAAACAGTTTCCATTGAAGGAACAAACCACCTGTTGCATACAAAACTATGATCAAGACAATAGGGTATTATAGTGAGGGGCTCCTGTATTCATTTATAAGCATCTTCATTCATATGTCTAACCAGTTGGTAACTAATATGTTACCAATGTAACTGGTAACTGTGTAGTTATATTTTTTATTTTTACATATGCAATATTTTGATTTCATGATTTTAAACAGTGTTATAGTAAAATTAATATGATTTTAAATTTGTCACTACAAGCATATCATTTTAACTGTATTTTTTAGTCCACATTGTACTACAGAGGTCACTGTAGATTAACATTAATATGTGCATATAGGGCCTCATCTGGATTCCGCTGGATGTTTATTAAGGATCTAGATATGGAGAAATGATTTTTATTACTGAGGCCACAATAAATATGAACATGAATAAATTACAATATACATTGGCCAGGATGGGGGTGAAGAACAATGCCAGTAACAAAAAAACAGCATGTTCAGGCAAATAATTTTAATTTTTCATTTTGGTAGAGACATGCACCCAAAGTAGGTTACCCTGTGTGACACTGTCTGTCAGTTCCATCTGCCCTGTGTTGAATTCAGTCAGTGAAGTGACAGAGACATAGAAAAATGGCAGCGTTTTCATGGGACCTGATGACAACATAATGGCTAAGGCTGAGTATGTAGCTGAGGTTCTCAATTTGACAGCAATCTGATAGTCAATATGGGCACACAAAAATTACATATTTACAGATCAAGCTGATCTCACCCAAGATGAGGCTCCAAGAAAGATAGATTCTTACTTCATTCTTACTTCAAGTTTCATCAGGGGGCAACAAATAGCTCTGTAGCCATCAGCCGCAATGCTACACTCTACATTCTAATATAGCCACTTGTGTTAAAGGCAAAGCAGCAGTTCCCTCATACAATAGTAACTGCAGCTCCTTTAGAATACTATGTCTATGAAACATTTTCAGCCCTGGTTGAATACATGGAGAGCAGAGAGACAGAAACCTAATACAAACCAGGAAGACACCTTGAAGTGGCATTTGACAAGTCAAACAGTCACTATGCTACACATGGTAGACTACACAGTGCCAAATATTATGGAGACAGTCAAAAATGATTGAGTCAATTTATTATTTTATATTTGAAAGAATTTAATAAGGTTGAGCATTGGAGCCTACATAGTGCTAGTAATTCACATGGTGACAATAAATAAGAAGAGTCATATTTTAATTTAATTTAATAAAGGGTTATAGTAAGTATACTAGACATTCAAATACATTTTGTTGCATGTTTGAAGAATTTAGCCAAGGACATTTCTCAAAAAAGGGGAAAAACAGTGTATGAAACATACACATCCATTTTAATAATTCATCACTTCAATTATATGCTCAATAATTTATTATTTTTAGTTTTGGTTTTACGAATCAAAAAGGATGCAATTCTTACAAATGGATCGCACCGTAACAGGAGGTTGTACAACCTTTGGATCAAATGTTACACCAAACAAACAGCCGCCTTGTCGTTTTAACTGCCACTGTGCCATTTGTTTTGCGTGAACTGTATATCTTTGTGCTCACTTACTCTAGTGGGGGTGGATGTACTGCTCACTGGAATAAATGAGAAATGACTTGCAGCGAAGAAGGGAGGCCCTTGGCTCTGTGATGGATATGGGAGGCCCAGTGACGCCTGTAGACGTACATTTGAGGTCACAGAGAAGTAGAACAGACCAGAGGTCAGTGCATTTGGCTGAGCGTGAGTGTGGTATATTCAGAACAGAGTTGGATCATGCGTTACAAGCTATACTACTAGTCATTCATGAGGCTTACAGCTGTCTCAAAGGTGATTTACAAAGCCTGCAGCCTCATCTAGGTCAAGTATCTAACCCAGGGGAACAGAGGCAGCATCCCACCTCAGCTGTAAACACATAAAGGACATTTGTCATGGCAGTGCCCACTGTTGCCTACTTTTGTAACATAATGTGTTATTGAAATAACACTGTTATAATTTATGACTGGAATCTGATTTAAAGGGTGTAATCTCTTTGTAGATAATATTCTGCAGTGGGGAAATGCATGTTTGTTTCTAAACGGGGAAAAAAGGCTTGTGGCTCAGGATCAAGCAGTTGAGATCTATATACCTCAATACTTTATGTAAGCAACAGTTAAATCAATGCCAATAGCTATAAACCAAATGATGATACTGTACAGCCTGATTAGGGATAATGATCTGTTGCAGACATGTTACCATAGTGGCTTACAAAATATGTGTGTTTGTCAGCCTCTACCTTAAAGATTAATACTCTTTTTTACCATAACACATAAATCTAATACAATAAGTATTTCTCTTTTTTATTTTGCATATTTCTTGCTGTCTCTTCTTGCTTGGACTTGCATATTAACATTAATTTTCATAAACTTTCAGGCAAATATGGCTAAATCTAGAAAATTTTAAATCTATGCTAAAGGGTTCATTAAAACTCAGACATGTGTTGAACCAGAGCATTAAGGAAAGTGCTGTTGGGGAATAACATACCAATAAAATAAATCATTATATTTCTCACGCACAGCCTTTTGGAGGGCATTTTTGTTTGTTTTTATTTTTTACTCTAGCTTACGTCAAAACAAACTCTATTTACCCTGTTGTGTGCAACACAATACATAATGGGGGAAAGCTTTTTTGTGACCACACAGATTCTTTCTTTTGCTGAGGGTAGGCGGAAATCAAGGCGTTTGATCTGAATTCTAAAGAGTCTTGTTAGCCCCAATGAAAGCCACCATTGTATGTTAATAGTTTATATAAGAGCATATGACTTCTACAGTGCAGGGTAGTGGCTAGTGTCAAGGAATTCATTAGCAATTCTCAAAGGCATGGGGTTCTGGTCAACTGAGCCATTGAGTAAAAACAACCTACTATACTGGTGTTAATCCACCCATTTCTGGACGCGCTTGTGCACCACTTCAGCCGAAGGTAAATGGTTTCTTTTAAATGGGTAAACATAGCTTTCAATACAGAGTTGTCGGGGGAGAGCGGGGGAGTCAGTGGTGGTTTATTTTTGTTGTCATGTTCGACCAAACCCTCAGTGAAAGCCTTCATATCGTGGCATACTATATGTTAGTACAGTGAACCGCTTTTTTAATCTTATTGACTTCATTCCACAAACCACTCAAACAGAACCAGACACAAAATCTTTAATATTAGTCCCCTACATTGTTCTTTACTTTATATCTTGTTCTAGCTCTATATTTTGTTAATATACTTTTTAGGCTATTATTTGTTGTTTCACAGTCAGTAGTCCTCATGTTGATATGTTTTTGCACTTCAAAGCCATGATGTATGTAATGTCTTAGTTTATATCTGTAGCTTTAGATGTAGACAGACTGGATATATGGCATCGTTTTGTTTAGGAATTCTCCAACTCAACCACACTCTGTATTCTGGATATGAGGTTATTGATGGTCAGAAGCTGATGATTTGGGATTTAAATATTTAAATATGGGATTTTAATAGCTTAAATAGATAAACATATGTTGTTCCTTAGTAATCATCCATCCCTTACCTCAGTTTGGCTGGATGCTGAAATAAGTGGAGACCATTTTAATGGCCTACTAAGGCTGGCCATCTGCCCATTTAAATTTTGTCATATATACCTATATATGTTATTAACTGACTGGTCCTGCACTCTTCAGGGCTTGTTACACCATTAAATGCATTTTTGCCAAGATAATTAACTCCATAATGGACAGAATTGATTTGGATAGCAAGGTTACGTTGGTCCCCACAGTTCTGGCTGAGTCCAGACCACTCAGGGCACCTCAGGTCTGCGGCGCCATTTGCCACATGATCCTCTGGCCACGTGACGCGGCTACACCCCTGCCATTGGCTCTGGCAAAATGGGTCACGTGACCCCAAAACAGTGCCAGGACATCGCCTCGCACTTTTAAGCAGCCTGCCAAAGACGCGACCGGTAGAGTGATTGGTTTCACTGCTGTTCGCGTCTCAATGTCCAGGCTTCACCGGTGGGTCAACGTTGTTCTCCGACCTGGGTGCCTATGCCTCTTACACCTCCTGCTGAGCCTGGTAACCTGTCCTGCTTTGTCTCTGGGGATAAAATGATTTTGCTCTGAACAGGTGGAAGCAGACAGGGAGATTGGGATCTCTCTGAATTCCACAGATTTGATGGGGAAGGGATTTAAATAGATGTGATACATTGAATTCCATTGTGTCATAGAATGGTTTCAGCCTCTACTAACCAATAGTGTTCATTAAGTCAAGTGCGTGGTAACAGCTTCTAGTGGGTAATGGTATTGATGGCTTTTGTTGAGTATCTGAGAGTAAAGGACTTTTGGAAGCTGATCATCAATAACATGAGGCTGTGGGAAAGAAATTATGAAATCGCAGTTTTAAGCATTTGTCAGGGCTGGATATTAGCGTGTTGTTTTTTCTCATACTTTTACAGATTTTTACAGACTTTTACAGATTTTTTTTGGTTTATTTTTGTAACAGCATACCTGTCATTGACCCTGGTAAGCTCCAACATGTTCTGCTGGTATTGTAGTGTCTTTGTTAGTTTTCTGTGTGGAGGTATGCATCATACACACACACACAGCGTTTCTCTCTTTCAGACCTGGAAGCGAAAATGAACTGGGGGTCCTTTTATGCCGTGATAAGCGGCGTAAATAGGCACTCCACGGGTATTGGGCGCATTTGGCTGTCTGTCCTCTTTATATTCCGCATCCTGGTGCTGGTGGTGGCCGCGGAGAGTGCGTGGGGTGACGAGAAGGCAGGCTTCACCTGCAACACGCAGCAGCCCGGCTGCAACAGCGTCTGCTACGACCAGTTCTTCCCCATCTCCCACATCCGCCTGTGGGCGCTGCAGCTCATCCTGGTGTCCACCCCGGCCCTCCTGGTGGCCATGCACGTGGCCCACCGCCGCCACATCGACAAGAAGCTTCTCAGGCTGTCCGGGCGAGGCAGCCCCAAGGATCTGGAGCAGATCAAGAGCCAGAAGTTCAAGATCACCGGCGCCCTCTGGTGGACCTACATGATCAGCCTCCTCTTCCGCATCTTCTTTGAGGCGGCCTTCATGTACATCTTCTACATGATCTACCCGGGCTATAAGATGTTCCGGCTGGTGAAGTGCGACTCCTACCCCTGCCCCAACACAGTGGACTGCTTCGTGTCCCGCCCCACCGAGAAGACCATCTTCACCGTGTTCATGCTGGCTGTGTCTGGGGTGTGCATCCTGCTCAATATTGCTGAGGTGTTCTACCTGGTGGGAAGGGCCTGCAGCAAACATTTTCAGAATGCCGAGGACTCACCCATGGGAGCTTGGATCACGCAAAAGCTCTGCTCTTACTAGCCAAATAAGAGCACCATCCCCCATCCTACTAACCAGGTTTAACCAACTCTCACCATTGGTCATAGCACAACACAGCAATAATCTCATTCATTCATCCTACAGACTCAGGAATGATGAGAGTATACCTGCCCTGCAGCTGGAATATTTGCAGGAAACATTTTATAGAGTAGGATATGGGCAGGAAAATGTACTTGAAAACATACTGCAACTATTTCCTGGTTTTTATCTATTTATTTTAGCAGAATATTTCCCAACCAGGACAGTTATCATTGCTTCAGTATCAACAATATCAACAACTTCCGGTGTAAGATTTAGGAACAAAATCACATATTTCTGGTAATACACCTGGCGATCTGTAGTGTGGAGTCATTAAGCACTCTGGATTATCAGGACAAAGGACACTCAAAGACAGAGTGTTTTTTATGGTGCCTCTAACATCTGAACTTTGTGGTTTTGTGACATTTATCTGAATGGGTCTACAACAACTGCATTGTTAAGTACTGTGAGCCCAGAATTTTAATCCACAAAGCAAAAGAGACCACCTGTGAACCAGCCTCAAACCAAGGTCAGAAACCCCACAGGCACTGGACATTGCAGGATTGCGAACCATTCTTTCATAAGGTGGTAAAAAGGCAACAGAACAACAAGAATGCTAATTCCTGAGAATAAAAAGATAAGCACAAAAGATCTCTAACTCTATATGCAGTACATCTGTATTTTTTTCTGTATGTGTTTAAGCACTGCAAAAGTACAATAAGGAAATCTCTCTGTAGTGCTGGGTTAATGCAAGGGTGAACCTCATCAATTCATTGTAGACTGAATTGGATAGCTTGCATATTCTGTTTGGTTTTGTATCTGGTGAGCTGGCAAACGCTAATCTCTTCTGGCTACCCCTTTCATGCTTTCGCCTGAAGATCCCCCCCCCGTCTGTGACTTTGGTAACAGCTGCCCCTTGCTGCTGCTGGGCAGAAAAACGGGAGTCTTCAGTTTGGCTCCCGTGACAGGAAGGTCAGTGCCACACAACTTAGAATAAATGCCCTAAACACAACAGATCTGACAAAATATTGCATTTCTGTGCTGAAATTATCATTTATTTGCTACAGTAACTTGGTTGTGAAAAGTGTCTCCAAAAAATCTTGCTTTGTTTTGCTTGTGGTTCCCAAAAATAACATTTCAGGTTTTCCTTTAACCAATTCATGAATATGTCATCACTCCATTAATATTTCATGGTCATTTCAATCCTTTATTTAAAAATCATATCATCAAAAGAGGCCATAACAAGAGGACCAAATGTGTTGCAATACAGCAATAATCTCTCATTTCCCTACAGGGTCATTGAAATGGTGAAGGGGTGAGAGGGGGAAAGATTAAAAAGAAATCATGTTTCAAAGTTGATATTGGTTGGCTCATCTTGTGGTGGAGAATGCTTCAGTACATATTTTAATGCCTATGTTATTGTCACATCTTACGAGCAGCTAAGGGTAGGATATTGTTTGTATTATGACCAGAACAGCAAAGTAGTTTCATGTCTGCGGTTGTGAACAAAACAATGGCAGCTGTTTCAGTTTGTGTACTTAGGGCAAAATCTGAAGTATTTGCCACAGTTTGTTTAAAATATTTATTCTGATGGTCAGTTACTTATTGTGTGATTCAAATGTCTTAATTGCTTATCAGAAGTGCAGTATTTTCATGCGTGGAAATGCAAATATGATTTTCTGTGACTGTTGATTGAACACTCACTGTGTCTGTGATTGTTGTGAATGTCAGCATAAAACTTTTGTAAAAAAAGCATTTTAAAGGATCTTCCTAAACTTGATTTAGGGGTATTTCAAAGACCCTGAATAGCCATGATCTAAAGCTGTATATGTATAAAATACCTTTCGGCAAGCACCTTTAGTTTATTTTAGTCCTAAACCAGACCTACTGATGGTGAAATACACCCCACATTTCATACCAGGTTTTAAACCATGCATTTTCATAGATTACACTTTTGCCTAAAAGTACTGTAGTTATATACAAACAGTAGTAATTTTAATATTAACTATTAATGCGAGATTGAAAATTAATGTTTGTTTTTGTCTGATGGCATGAACGTTATTCAATAAAAAGAATTTTGTGAAATGATACAAACAATATCATTCCCGTGTGATTTGCCCTGAGTTGTCTTCCATGTCGTTTCAAAGGAAATAATGTAAGTAATATTTCAGATTTTTAAAAAAAATTACACAGGTGGCTTGGACAGCAGTAGGAGGAGAGGAACACCCAAAAAGATAAGTGCAATATGTACAAATGTATGACAGAATACTTCCCCTATAGTCAGTGAACTTTGATCAATACAAGTAGTATCCTAAGAACATAGAAACTATTCATCTCTATGGCCATTTTGAAAATCGAACAAGCATGTTCTTGTGCTGGTTTTCTTTTTAGTGTAGTTCCTTTGGCAGCCACACAGTGGCAGCCCAGGTGTACTCTTGTCACATGCAAGACCGAGCTCATCCGATGAAAGAGATCTTCGGCCAGTGAATGCAAAGTGCAGCCACTCCAGAGCACTGCTACCAACTCCTACATCTGCACAAAGTGCACACAGAGACAGAGTCTTTATTTAACCCTCTAAACCTGAAATTCCTTGGGAGGTTCTGGATTCTGCAAAGCCACCTGTGGGGACATGTCCAAGAGAAAATTTCAGGTTGCATCTGTCAGGTCCTCACAGCGTCAACCATCATACATGCTTCCAGATTATCAATAACATAGCTTTGAGTGATGTCAGCCCCTTTCAATCCAAAATACAAGGCCCCAGAACAGCTGCACCCTGACCAGACACTCACAGGGACCTCCTGGGGTCATTTACCTTATTCAGGCAGAAAGAAACTCTTGGTTAGAGACCATTTATAGAGGCTTCCTCAGACCAAAGTGAAATGTTCTGTAACCTTCTGCAAACTCAGTGAGGCTGTATTGTGATTTTCAAATATATAAACAGTAGCCCTCAAACTCACTGCAACTAAACAAAAAAGAAATGTGAAATGTAATGCCAGCTTTATCACTCTCCTAAGGGGTCTGTATTGTGTATATGTACCGTATACACGGTATGTAATTCTGACTGGTTTGATATCATTGCATTAGGGTCCCAATGCGATTTTTAAAGTTACTGCTGAAAAGTTATAAAACTCATAACACATTCTTCCTAAAATGGACTAAAAAAATTACGATATGAAAAGAATTTAAAACACTATATTTGATACACATCCACTCACATGTTTTATTGATAAGTCCAGCCTTAAATAGTAGTGCCTCTTAATTTGCTCTTATGAGTTCTTCTGATTAATGGCTCAGAGTGAACTCAGAGTGGTTGTGTCTCTTTAGTCAGTTAAATAATCAGGCTCTCCCTGTGTGGAAGGATGTCCTCTGCTGTGTTTACAGCCAGCGGAGACTGTGAAATTCCTGTTAGGCCATCAACAGCCATGCCCAATACGACGCAATCCATCACTGGGAACTGACCCGTAACAATGAACAGGTCAGGCTCCCTTTGTAGCCGGCCGTGTTTCTTTGTGAGACACCTCCTAGGGCCTAGTTTCAAGGCTAACTCCCAATAACACTGTGACTTCCAGTCAACCAAATTCCAAGTCATCTCCGCTGTGATAGTGGCGATCCTCCCCGTAGACCTGAATTATATTTAGAATAGTTCTGGTGCCAGACAGAGACCATGCCATTGGAGAGCTAAGCTGCCACTCACCGTGGCTGAGGAAATATCAAGCCAGCGGTGGGCTTTACAGTCCACAGTGGGGAGTGTGTTTCCATTTTCTCCAAATTTAACCCAGGAGGCAAAGGGGGAGGTGGGGGGGTTATTAAGAGAAGTCTCCCTGGTAGGGCTACAGCAGGAACTGAGCTCGCTCTGTAGGGTGCAAAGGAAGAGTTTTTCCCTGAATAAGCACTGCCTGCTGCTGAATTAATTTGTGTGAAGGACTAGAGAACTGTGTGCAGTAACAGTGGAGCCTCATTCCATTCAAGGACATGATCTTGGCTGGGAGAGGAGCTCCACTCTGTTGCCTGTGTCAGTGACCTGCATGGATACTCTGCGAGAAGAGCGGTCTCTCTACTGGAGATGTGCGCATTGACGAGGTGGGTCCTCACTGTTCATACTGTGCCATACTTCTGCCAACCTAATGCTGAATGTGAGTTATGCAAGTTTACCGTTGTTATCTGCCAGTAAGCAGAGAAATGTTTATGTAATTCTTAAACTGCAAATTTTTATTTTAAAAATATGTATTATATTTTATTATCATTATTATAATCATTATACAAACTTATTTCATACAATTAATATGACATGAATAATATCTAAATCAAAGTAAAAACAAACAGATATTTCCTATGTATTTATTAAGTTATTTGAGCATTCTTTTTGGCATTAATATGTTAATCAGTGCATTTGTGACAGAATTGTAGTTATCTCTGTTTTAGTCACATTACCGTTTTTTCTTCTTCCACAAAGTCTTGTACAAATGCTAACTCAGCTGACTGATCATACAGATTCCGTTACATTGAGAATGAATTGATCCTTTATCTTCACGCTAGAATTTCATGTTTGAAATGGTTCAATTTCATGTTTAAAACTGTGGTTCCACTGACCGATAGAAAGGAAACATGGTACTGTTTCAACTATGAAAGTCTAACATAAGCTTGCTCAGACAGACTAGAGCGAGTTCATCCTGAAAGTCTTCTACATGAGACTGCACGAATGTCTGATGCGCTTGGGGAGAAGTCATTAGCTATATTTGTGACTATAACTATAACTGGTGTCTGCAGCTAGCATCATGCTGTGTGAGAGCATTGGATACAATAGTTACCGGCTTAAATAAAACCTAGGGTCTGCAAGTTTCAAGTTTCCTGGCCAAACCAGAGTACTTGAAAATACATTCCATATAAAATATTTAGATAGGGGTACCAAGCTCAAAACAAAGGTAGTAGCCTTTTGGATCCTAGATTATTCATTCTTAGTACATCTAATCTAATGGATTTTGTTCTTTCATAGTATCACATTTTGAAATACATCTTGAGGTAAAGAGGCTCCAGTATGCAGGTGTCAAGATGAATCAGTTCCCCTGAGATAATGGTCAGTTTACAGCAGTGTGAGACAGTCAGTGTGCCCATCATCACTAACATCCTCTGCTCATGTATATAGAGAAATGTGGAGAGACCTGACCACACTGGATCTAAATGGCACAAAAATGGTTTTGGTTGTGACTAAGAGGCTCTACCTTAAAAAATGTAGTGTCTCTCGTCATCTCTGAGCAGCTCCCTACAAAGTATGAGTGAGCTACTATGTAATATGTAATAGACTCTACATCATTAGTGTGAAGAAGATTGCAGATGCTTCTGACATAAAAACAGGAATAACATTTTACAAAAATCAAGTAATTTATTCAAAACAGAACTCACAAAAAACAGTCAGAGTGTAGCCATAACCAGTTGTGAAAAAATCAAAACTGTGACTCTACAGCTGCACACTTTTATTTGAAGACATATTAATTATACAGATGAGGCTCCTTTAACCATGGCTGATTCACTTACGCAATTGCACATACAATTACTTAGACCATGACAATCGTAATTCACCTAATCTGAAAAGTTTATGTATGAGCTCTGTTTACAGTTAATGCGGCAAATGGAAAAAACACACATTTACACAAATATTTAGATTTTTAAAATAAACACATTACAGACAAACATTTAGTTATCACTTTTTTGGGGGACAAGCGAAGGCTGTCCTTCACAATTATGTAATCAGACCTATTAAATTCATCCTTAATGTCCTGGATATCACAGCTTACTATTATGAATGACAGGCCATCTGAGTCATATTTCCCTGCTGCTTTTCTGTCCAACATCAAAAACCAAATGAAAAACACTGATCCATTTGTTCCAGAGCTCATTTTAATGAATAGACAGCCTGTTCCAGTATGGGAATCCTAGTTCAGAGTTTTTGCAAGCAATGTCAATCTCCAGAAAGCTTTCACACCAGACCTGAACAGAAAGGTGTACTGAGTACATTGAGGTGTTTATGAGAACACCTTTGAGCCTTTGAGCCTGACACCCTTGAATGGGTCCACAAAGACCCCAAAATGGGACTGTTTACTGTGGTGTCTGCTCATCCACTGGGAATGTGCCAGTAACCCAATTCTGGGGAAGGCTATGCCCTCCTGGGCCATACTAGGGACAGTGATGGGATAGTGACACCTGCTCCAGGTCACACATGCAGTAAATAGACACCCGATCTGTAGAAATTCAGCTCATGGTTAAATGGGAATGCGTGGGGGACAAACAGTCCAGGACTGCTTGGCATGCACTCCCAGCCAACAAAATTTGCGCATCTGATTGGAGCTCCAGCAGCTCCATAAAAGAACTTCAAGGACACTTGAATATTCTGTGTCTAGAACTGTGCTGACCTTTCCAAAGGCTCCTCATTCATTCGGAATTCCGTATGGTGTTCCGCATGACAGAATGATTCATTTTGTTCCCGTGAGCTAAGGTCAAGGAAGCGTAATGAGAGATGGTATATTCAGTCAATTATCTGGTTAATAACCACACTCCTAAACAGATATGTTGCAAGTGTAAATAGAACAGAATGTTTTAATACAATTTTTCTTCTGGTACTGTCTCTCTGCAATGGGTCCATATCATTGTGTTGTCATTATTGTCTAGCAAATATGCACTACAGCCCCAGACAGTATGGAAAACTAATCATCACAGAAAGCTGACCAGTCTGCTGAGCAAACTGTGTCACCCAACATCTCAGTTGTAACACCTTGAATCCACTTTCATTAAGTATAACATTAGATGCCACTGAGATTCAACTGTGATCAGTGTACTGCAGGATGCTACACTGTCGTGCTGTCTAACGTTTTCTTTGACCCAGTCTTGTGTCTGCATGTGAAACATTACTCTCTCTCTGGCTCTTGTGCTCACAAGTCCTGGTTGCAAATCAACCAGTCTGTCTGGATAGTGTTATGGGTGTGGTTCCCTTGGTAACAAGATAAAGGGGAAAAAATGTCCACAGTAGTTGGGAAGCAGCTGAGACCTGCGGTCTCTTAGCAGATTTCAAGGAGAATAACTTGCTGTATGTGATCTGATATAATCTCGAGCTTCATTTAGGGCCCTTTATGATGAAAGGACTTTGGGTCAAGAGTTTTAGGAGAGGGGCCACATGGGTCTACGTCTACAAATGGAAGGCATACACTATTTCAACAACAATAAACCATGCGTTATAGCAATCAGAACAGGACAATCCAGGAGGATGCACTAGTTCAACACTGTAGGGAGCTGGCTTGCCGCAGTCCATAATATCATTTTGTATCAGAAATGTTGCTACCAGAGACATACTCAACATACCATAAAACCATAATTTGTTAACTTGCAAATAACTAACAACATATGCACATTGATCATTAGATAAATACCAAGTTACTCATGTATACTAAATACTTATTCACTATATGCCAGAAGAAACCCATACAAAATTAGGCCTGCCCTCATATTGGCTTGGTATGGTGAGATGGGAAGATGACAAAACAAAGGATAAAGTTGCACAAAAGAATTTAGGAAACTTTGGATAGGTTTGCTTTGAATAGTGCTTGTTTAGTTGTGTGAGGTGGTCCAGATTGTTCAGTGTAATTTCTGAGTACACTGAAAACATGTTTGTCAATGTGTGTTGATCTGGACCTACATTAACATGCATTAACAGTGCATCAGCATTCACATTTCACCAGAGCAGTAACTGTAATTGGTACTGCCTCAGCACCAGCTGTTAGTGTTACTAGCACACCAGCATCAAAATCTTCACCTTTTTTGCCTGATTTAAAATGTGGTGTCATCCCTGTTAGGATGACCGCATGCAGCTGCATTGATTGGCCTATTTGTGAGAACTGATGAAGGAAGAAATGATCCAGGGACCATAAATTAAAAAGGTATATCTAAGAGGCGAACTTCCAAGCCTGTTCACTGAGGTTTTTGATAAACCAAACAAATAACATTTGTTTTTAAGTGATTGCTACTGATTACCAGAGATTTGTAAACACATATATATATTTTTTACACATTAAAAAGTTATATTTGCTATACAAACAAAGCTTCTTTCAGGCTTTTAACCAAATATACCAGTATCACACTGTTACTAAATGCTTTATTACTGATTGAATGGCTCTTTATGGTGGAAACAATGCCTACCTCCTACTTCCAACTATTCCTTCACCAAGCACACCCCAACCCCCCCTAAACACACATAAGTCTTGGAGGAATCCAATATTCGTGGATTTTCCCATTCGCAAATGGCAAGGGTTTATTGTATATCAATGCCATAACTCTAACTGTTTTCATTAAAAAAAACTACATATATCTGAAAATACTCCACAAGATAAGTGTTCAACAACATATCAACACAGTATTAATTCATATATTTGTAATGACACTTTAGCGACTATGATAATTACACGTTTACCACATTAGGTCTTTTCTGAGTAACAGTGATGTTGACCAGGACAATGTGGATTTTCTGCTGAGGGAAGCAGGTGTTACTTTTAGGTGCCCTTCCTGTTGTTGCCTGTGAAGTGTCTATTAAAGTGGTTAGTTAAAACAGGGGACTGTAGAGGAAGCACATTTTACTGCCCATAATGAATTGGAATCTAAAAACACACAAAGCGTTTAATGTGCTTGTAACTTGAAAAAACAGTGGCCATTTTTCACACATATGTTGAGACCCTGGGGTTTAAGCATACAGGTTCCTGACTCCCAGCTGAAGGAGTAAGTATGTGGGAAGAAAGTTGAGTCCACACCAAACTAGACATCATGCTTAACTTCTAACATTAAACCAAAGACAGGAGGTAGAATAGAATGTTAGAGTGAAAACAGTTGACCAAAACAGACCTGTGTTTTACATTGATAGTTATGACAGACAAAAAAACTGTCAAAAACAATCCATCCAAAGAGACTGCATTGTAAAATGTGTCATATGTGCTTATTGCCTTTCAAGAAAACACCACTGGTAAATGAATACAGATATTTTGTACCGCTGCATGCTATAGAAATGTGATCATGAAATTATTACCCAGGACTCCATTTATACATGGCATAACTCCATCTTTCAATCTATAAAACAAAGAGTGAGAAATGTAACAAGAACCAGAACTTCTAACTGCTCAGACCTGAGTCTGACCTCCCAATGTGCATCTGGCTCATTTAGAAAAACTGACAGTTTTTAAAGGTTGCAAAAACCCCATCATGATCACAGGGCCAAAAACTGCACACAAAAGTACATTGAGGCACTGTTGGTAGAATTACCATAAAGTTGATTCATAGCAGGAATAGTCAAATATTTGCCTGGCTTATATGTACATAATGCATTAATAGGGCTAAATTACAGATTTAAAATAGCTTCACTTTAACAAAAAGGTCTGGATCACACAGAAGTGAAATGTATATACTTGTTTGTTTACAATGTGGCATGCCAGGCCCAAAAGAAGCTTTCTTGCTGCAGCTGTAATGTTCTCTTTTGTGACCAGTGCTAAATGTCTTTAGAAAATATTCCATAATTTTAATAATTTGCTTATTTCGAAATTAATCAATCTCAATTGTGTTTTTTCATCTCTTAAAATTCCTATTGTCACAAATAGCATACCTCAGGGCTAATAAGCCTTTAATTAAATTAATAAAAAAATATCATTTTAATGTGGTTAAATGCTTCCAAATGCAAAGCATCCATAAAAGCAGATATTCTTGTGTTTTCATGAATGTATGTATCAACATCCATTTTGCTGTATTTTATTAAATATTTTAATATTTTATTAAATATTATGTTTGGCCTTCTGCCAAGTCTGGCACAAGAAAAGGGGACCTCACTGGAATTGCCTACATGAAAACCTACCATAATACATGTGATTTTCAGTCTGTTTTAAGCTTGTGGTATGAAAGAATAAAACCGAGGGAAATGGTCTTTTCTGATGTAAAATTTATGAATCCTGCATTACTTGGTGTGTCCTACTAATACTATCCCAGGGGTCTCTTTTGAAAAATATACTGGCCTTTTTCTAAAAAATGTGTCTTTAACTCTGATTAATTATGTGTGTTAAAACATATTGTATATTTTGAGAGCAGAGGTGCCCTTTAAAATGAGCTGACCATATAAAAAGTGGAAAGTATAAAAGTCGGACCTAACTTATAGAGATCAACAGGCTATCTGTCAACTACTCTTATACCTAAAGTGCAGGAATGACTAGTAAATATTCACAGATAGAAATCTTTTATGAAGTCTGTTTGCTCCACAGTATCAAACAGAGGTGCCTTTCCTGTATGTCGTCAGGTAAAAACCCTGGCAGTGATGTGCTTGAATGCCCTGGGTTGTGTCTCCATTCAGGACTAGGCCGGTGCACGAGTCACAATGGGAGACTGGAGCCTGCTGGGGAAGCTTCTGGAAAGTGCCCAAGAGCATTCCACTGTGGTGGGCAAGGTCTGGCTGACCGTCCTCTTCATCTTCAGAATCCTGGTGCTGGGTGCAGCCGCCGAGAAGGTATGGGGCGATGAGCAGTCAGGCTTCACCTGTGACACCAAGCAGCCCGGTTGCCAGAACGTCTGCTACGACAAGACCTTCCCCATCTCACACATCCGCTTCTGGGTGCTGCAGATCATCTTTGTCTCCACGCCCACCCTCATCTACCTGGGCCACATCCTGCACCTGGTGCGCATGGAGGAGAAGCACAAGCAGCGGGACAAGGAGCTCCAGCTTGCCCTGCAGAATGACAAGCAGCCCCTGCTAGCCGAGGGCAAGCCCAAGAAGGCTCCCGTCCGGGACGAGCAGGGCCGCATCCGCCTGCATGGGGTGCTCCTTCGCACCTATGTCTTCAACATCATCTTCAAGACCCTCTTTGAGGTGGGCTTCATCGTGGCCCAGTACTTCCTGTATGGCTTCGAGCTCAAGCCCCTCTACACGTGCAACCGGCCGCCGTGTCCTAACGTGGTGAACTGCTACATCTCCAGACCCACCGAGAAGACTATCTTCATCCTCTTTATGCTGGTGGTGGCCTGCATCTCCCTGCTGCTCAACCTCGTTGAGATGTACCACCTCGGTTTCACCAAGTGCCGCCAGGGACTGAAGTACAGGCGCTCTGAAATGGCATCTGAGACAGGCTCCAAGGCCCCCAGCGAGGCGGCGGTGCCCTTTGTGCCCAATTACAATTACTTCCCCAGGCACCACCCTGCCCCTGCACCCTTCCAGTCCGGCTCCAGGTACAGCCTCTCGCCCCTCACTGAGCCCGACTCTGCTTACCAGCCCTACAACAGCAAGGTGGCGTACAAGCAGAACCGGGACAACCTGGCTGTGGAGCGGAACAGCAAACCTGAGGAGTCCGACCTGAAGGTGAAGAAGGGCTCGGGGTCGGGCTCGGCCCCAGGGTCGCCGGCGGAAAACCAGCGCAGGACCAGCCGCTCCAGCAAGTACAGCAACAATAAGACCAGACTCGATGATCTGAAGATCTGAGGACCTGCCTCTCATGCGAGTCAGTCAGATGTGAGCAACTGATCTCGGTTGTACACACCGCTAAAGGAGATAGGTGGTCTTCCGCTGAGTCAGAAAGCACACTGGTATTTGCATTGAGCATGGTACGATACAATGCGTGTGTCTTCCAGTACAAACAATGGGGGTGGAAAGCACTGGTTGACAAGGGACAATGTAGTGTATAAATTAATCTCTGCCCTAGTGTTCCCCTCTATGGCTGGTTCCATCAAAAACTGTTTAAAGTATTGTACCCCATGTGTGGGTACACTTGCTTATGCTAAGACTTCTTTTTTGAACATATAAAAATATCTACTTGTACAAACAGATTTGTGATGACATATTCCCCATTCAATTCAAAATAAATTGTGTCAGACTATGTAAGGCTCATATATTCACAGTAATTAGAACTACATCGGTCAAGATGAATACCTTCCAAAATTCTCACACATACACACCTCAGAAGGCTTCAGAAACCAAGCCAAGAAATACCCAGCATAGGATTATTTTCTTTACTTTACTTGTGTCGGGCAACTTATTGCTATGGCAGCAGTCTTTGTGAAAATGTAGCCCTGCCATTTGCTACTGAGAGGTCTGTACTGTCTGGCACTTAAGGATTATGTATGCAATTAATCTGTCAGTAAAAGAAGGAACTGGGATCAGGTTCCATACTGCAGATCATGTTGCAACCTTTCATCTAACAACGCCAGCAAGAGACCACGGGAACGTGGCTTTCAAATTGAGACACAAACTTGCGACCACAGGCCATTCCTCTTTGCTCATGCAGCACTGAAAAAGACTCATCAGACATGCGTTGTCTGACATTTCTGAGCAGAGGCCACGAGAATCTTGATGGAATTACTGTGGTGCTAAATTTTAAAAACAGTGGAAGTGTTTTCATGCAATCAAATGTATTTTTAATGGAAAGAAACGTCCTTTTCTGTTGAAATCCGGTATGTTAAGATGGTCTTTCTTTTAGAATAAAAATTTTCTTCCCAAATGAAAGACTGTCTGTGTAAATGAATAAATGTGTCTACTTCTCCTCTGTCAGCAGTGGGAAATGTGAAGGTTTCATGCAAAAGGTAAGGTTCAGATAAAAAAAAAGGTTTTTGGATTTTCAAGTGTTGTTTCACATTTAGTTTCTACCATATCTCAATGGTTAAAATACATCGTAATACAAGGTGATACTGGGAAGTGTGTAGAAAGCAGACCTCAGACAGCGCTGAGGATTCTTCCAAACTTGAGTAATATTTGAGTTTTACTTTTTTGCTTCTTACACTGAATTCTGAGTTGGTTGGTTGCTGAAATGAACATGAAAAGTTGACAAACAAAAAATACTTGCAAATACTTGATTACAATTTTTATACAAGATTACAGACAAAACACTTTGATTCAATCTGGGCCTAAGGTGGTGTTCAAACTTGTAATTCAGTTGGTTGTGAACATTTCCAATCAGCTTCTTAAATTAGTTGACTTACCTCACACACATACACTACACAGCCTTTTGATTTTTTTTTTGGCACTGGCCCCATCCCATCTAGAAGGGGCTGTCTCATTTCCCTGTGACCCAGGTTAAAGGGATGTGACCTCCCCTGGTTCAAGGGGAGACAGGAGTTCTGGTTTTGCTTTGGAATGAATTGCAGCTGCTGTTTGTATACCAAGAGAAGTATTGGTATTGTTTCTGTTAACAACCATAGTTGGATTTGGAGACAGTTTTATTTTTATCCATTTGTGTTTTGGCTACTCACTAACCAGGAACTTTGTATATATTTACTTTCTATTTTTCTTGGCACATGGATTTTCTTTTGTTGTCTGAATGAAACTTTTTCTGAATGAAACATCGGAGACCCGAAATAAGCCAGTAGGGGCTAGAAACAGTTTCCCTATAACTGGCTCTCTGAGAGTGGTTGCCTCCATGTTCCAGCTTTCCAGGTGAGTCCCTTGTTAAGCAGTTATGTCACTTGATGGTAAGTGGTATATCTTTATTTACATCTCTTCACACATTCACACACTGTCAGAAATACCACATCTTGATGGAAAGGATATCTAGCATAGGTAAAGCCAGATTAGCCGGGCTGGGTGTAGCGCCCTACCACATTATACCACTAAGTAAAGGGACTGAATAACACCACCAGGCAATCTAGTGCTTATTCCTAAAAGGATCAATCTCAGACTGTGACACTGAATTGATTCTAAGCATACTGTAAGGAGGTCATGGCCAAATATGTGCAGGAAACGTTGCTTTTTATTTTCAACAACACTGTACTTGTACAATACTGTACTGTACTATAAAACAAAATGTTTTCCCCTTTCTCACTCTGACTTGCATCCTCTGTACCTGTACATACCTTCAATACACGATGTCAGTCACTGGCCTTTTTACTTTATAAGCAACACGATGTGCCAGAGAAAAACTAACACTGACTGAAGAAGAGCAGCAGCTAAATCGCTTTATAGGTGCCTGATGAGTCACTAGGGGGTGCTAATACAACGGTGGGCCAAAGCACCCTGGTCGACGCAACACACATCTCCACCACTGCAGACTCTCCAACGTTAGACAACTAATGCCACAGCCAACTCCAACTAGCCATATCCTGTCTATAAGGCTCAATCTGCAGTCAGAACAAGCCCATTTGTCAACTGAGCCACTTTGGAGTCCCAAAATAATGTTTGGGACACGCAAACATTTGAAACGTGACAACATTTTAAAAAATATGTTTTGACTTGTAAAATTTTAGCAGGGGACACCACTAAATTCAGACCTTGGAAAAGCTGTAAAAGCAGTCAAACACTACTGCCTAATTGGTTGCCCCAAATTTTCTCTCCCTGAAAACAACCTGCAATCACAAGACATTTCAATGAAATCCACCATTTTCATTATTTGGAAGACTGAAGCTACAGTGAAGTTGCAGAATTCAGAAATGTGTCAAACCGCCAGAGAGACTGAAACGTGTGAAGTGCAGGTGTCTCATCCTTCGAAAAAAAAAAAAAAACTGGCTTTTTCCCCTCTAATGGCCCATCAGGAAGAGGCTGGAGCGAACAGGAACTGCATTATGCATCGTGACTCAGGCTGCCATCTGGCCTTTCCTGTCTCTGTGAGCCAGGCATCCCTGTCCTGTTTTCACACACATCCTACAATGGGTGGAAGAGCATATGGAGAAATAATGATGAGGCATCAGCATTCTGCCGTCACTCTCCAAAGACATGGTTAGACTCATGGCTTAAAACAGCACTACTACAACAGCGATCCACAAATAATGTGACACAGAGGTGAATCCACTTAATGATCTAAGTATTGGTGCATTCATCAATATATTTTCCCATGTTAATGGTTAATACAGAATGGTGGGATGGTGAACCACAGCTACATGTTTTTAGAAGCTTTTGCTAATGAGTAACCTTTTAAAGTAACAGAAACCCATGTGTTTGGATCATATTTAAAATTATTTCTAAAGATTATTGAGAGGTAAAAACTTTTAACATGTCTAAATCACAAGTCAAAATTTACATGCAAGAAAAATCACAAAGGCAACACTGATCACTCACAAATCTATCACACATACAAATGTGAAAGAAGTTCAATTAAAATCTTCCATGCCTGATAAAATCCATTATGCTAGTCTCACTTACTTGCTTAAACAGACTAGGTCAGCATACATCGATTTGGTACATTAAGGTAAAAAAAAAGTCCCTTAATAATATAGAAGACAATCAGATATCTGTAAGCAAAACTTGCTGCCAGTGAATTATCTTTCAGAGGGCCTACCTGAATGACGATGCCCATTTCACATGACATAGCAGGTGGGAACGCACTACAAAGAGAAAGGGAATATATCACTGGATCCAAGCTATACACGTCCATCATTGACAAAAACAGCATCAGTAGCTTTTTAAATATGCTAATTTACCATGATTAGTTCTCACAATTTATTTTAATCTGTAAAGTGTTCTGCTTTACAGGTCATTATTAGAAAGTGCAAAGTAACAAAGATTGTCATTCTTATCATTGCAAACGTTGTGCCTTAAAGTGAATGCCCAAAGTCTTCTACAACAGAGTTGGCTTTCCATAAAGGTTTTCCTAAAAAGGTTTTGTAGCAAAGGGCGAGAGCAGTCACCCCACCCGGCCTTGAACCCGGGTCTACGGGGTACCAAACATGCAACTTTGACCACAACGCCAAAGAGCCTGGCTCGTTGGTATGGCAGTCAAAGCACATACTCACAGGTTTTTCATGACCTTTTCACATGGGAGGGCAAGAAGCAAAACCTTGTCCAGCTTTAACTCAGATCACATTTACGCACATATAACATCAAAACTTAACAATATAATTACAGCTAACATTCTGAAGAAAATACTACCTACAAAACCTGTAATTATATCCCAGCAGCTATTCTATCCCTTTAATAATATCATAAAATGTTTTATTCTCTCCTTATAAATCAATGTTCATATTTATCATATTTCATTGCATCTTCTTCTACAAAACAGGATGGTTTTATCAAGAGCACTTACATTCTTCAATTTGCTAAGTACAAAAATGGAGAAGATCCAGTGGTTACACACTGTCAAGCTATGGATATGAATGAACAATTAATCATGTATTCTAAAGCCCTTTCAGCTGAATAAAAACATTCCAGAGCGAACAAACTGTAGAGAACTTTATTGTAATATACGTGTTTAAAAATGTGCACACCTTATGACATGTGACATGGACTAGAGTCTATGCGTGCTGCTGGGAGAGGCTGACAGTGTAAACTCAACATGTGTAAGTGAATCAGACAACCATATATATCTAAGGTGCCACTATTATAAACCATGGCAGGACAAAAGCACTTGATTAAGTGGGATATGTACAGTATCCCCTCACGACAGAAACAAATGGACAGCATTTAAATTTTTAACGCAAGGCATCAGCGTGGCTATTGTAAACGTAACCAAGCTGGGCTGTATGTGTAATGTAAGTATACTTTATATGCAAACAACAGGCAGTAAGAGGAACGCTTTTATTAACTTTGTGTTCATTGTTTTTGTCCCCCTGGCAAGGATAAAACACAGCTAATTCCCTTCTCATTCATTCCAAGCACAAAATGTGAAGCACATTCCTTAAAACCGCAAAACAAATTCTGCAGTAAAGCAATGTAAGGTATTTAAGGCAGCATCCACAAACAATGTAGGAACCTGTTCCTCATCTAATATATGAAGTTTAAATTTCAACAAAAAATGTTGTGATTCTGAACTTCACAATTTGTGCTGGTGACTTGGCAGCTCCCATGTACGCATTTAGATCAAAACCAAACATGTAACGGGAATTCTTCAAACAGCTCACTCAAAAGACTACAGTTGTGCAATAAATGTAACTATATAGATACAGTATTAAACACTGTAGGATTGAACAAAAATATTCAAACTGCAACATGATTTAAAAAAGCTAAACATCACTGATAAGAAAACATGCAAGTTATTGTTTATCAGTCACTCAAGTTAGTGAGCAAAAAGTGAAAAACAATTTGCCATCAACCTCATTTTCACATATGTTGTAGATCTTTTTTGGTCAATATTGGAGTGTCTCAGCTGTTTTAGTATTTTTATTTTAAATAGTTTACTGTGGATCTCTACTTGACAAGTAGCAACTTTCCAGGAACTTTGGAATAACTGGCCAGAGCAGATCAAAATGCGTTTGACTGGTCCATTGACAAGGTGAACCTTAACTCTGCATCTCTATGGCAACCAGCCTATGACGACCTAAACTCAACCTTGAAAGCAGTAATAACAAGGCAATCGGACTTCTTCCTTTAAATTATCTGCCATGTATATATTACCGTGGTGGTCAAAAAAAAAAAAATTAAGTGTACTGAAAATGAATAAAATGTGCAAAATGACACCACTTGCATGGTGAACAGACAGGTGAGGACATCACTCAAGTCTTTTCACGCGGCCAATGCACTGCACGGCCACACTCTCATGGCCAGAACGGGTGCGTCATTCTCTTCATCTGTACAGAATCAAGACCAGCTCTTTCTGTCATGTGGAGGCGCCCCCCGGCACCGCGGCTTCCTCTGAGCTGGGCGACCTTGGGCTCAGCCCCCCAGCGCAGCGCAAGTGAATGTGGAGGGGAAAAAGGGGGGGGGGGGTATGACCATGGGGGATTTTGGGGGGCGGGGGTATGACCATGGGGGATTTTGGGGGGCGGGAGGCCCAGGGCAGGTCAGTTGAGGTTGTTTTGTGCTGTGTGATCTTCGTAGATCTCCTTGACGACCAGGATCCTGTTGAGCATGCTCTCCAGTGTGCCCCTGTCCATGGGAACAGCCGAGTACCAGAGCGGGCTCTCAGCCACGCAGGAGCGCTCTGGCTGCAGGTAGAACACGTCGCCACGGTTGCGCATGGTCCCAGGGCTGCATGAAAAAGAGACACAGGCACGTCTGCACTTCTGCATGGAGGCACGGGGGGGGGGGTTATTTCTCAAAATCAATTGCAATGTGGCAACCAATGGGAGGGTGTCGTAAATATGTTAAGACAGATGCAGATTTACACAGATGCAGATGCCATTTGATCAGGTCAGTACCCATAATTTTTTTAGCACAGAAAACTAAGAGAAATCTGACTTCAATTCAGACTACTTTGATGAATTATGTTTCTATAAACAACACTGAGCGCATGTGCATGCGCCTGCAGATCACCAAGCATATGCACCCATGACGACTGGGTTCTCCTCCTGGCCGCACATGACCCCCCTGCTCTTACCACTTGGAAAGGTAGAACTCGAAGAATTTCACAGGACATCTGAGTGGGTTCATCCTGTTCTCCCTCTGCTCCAGCTCCGGCGGCTCTTCCTCCTGCTTCCTCTTTCCCAGGCTGCTCTCTGCGGACAAAAGGAGGGGGCTCACTGTCCGTCCGCCCAGAGTGCTTACTTTATCAGCTGGCTCCCGCCCTGACAAAGCTAAACAAGCATGTCAGGAGGGACAGCTTCTTTGTTTAAGGAGCCAAAGCCTCTTTTAAAAATGAACCATCTTTGACCTGGTTGCTGGGCATTACTTAATTAACCGCCACAAAAGATGCATGACTTGTTCTCCATTTTTTAAACGAAAAATATACAGCTTTTTGCCATCTGTTTCAAAATGTTTACTTTGAAAGGTGATATATAATGTAACATAATTCTTTTCCAACAGATAGCTGAACGTTGAATGTGCCACGACTACAGACATTGACCTTCATATCACAATGAATCATTTAATCATTACAAGAGATTTGACAAGATTTAGCAAAGCCTTTACCAAGGGTGCTCTTATTTCAAAAATGAAACTTATCAGATACCTATTAAAGTAAATGACGGAAATGTTTTTCTCAGGAATAAAAGTGGTCTGCCATGTTGTGTCCCAGAGCTCTTTTTAAGATGTCTTCCCTACCACAGCCATGCTTCACTCTGGCCTTAGGTGCAGCCAATAGCCAAGAGGTTTCAAATTAGCAGGCCATTCAACCATTTTGAAGTTGCATACCATCTCACACCTCCCACACTGAGAGCAGCACTTCAGAAGACTTCTACTCTCCAAGTATAAATAGCACATAGGCACACTCAGAATAGCATCATGTACCAATGGGGGAAGGGACACTAAGAGCTTCCTCTACGTCTACAAAGTGGCTCGTTATCATTTCTACACAGCATAAAATAAAAACTGATAAAATCAGACACATTATCCGGGGCAGTATAAACACCTGTATTGACTTGCAAAGACCCATCTCTCTTCTGTATCTTGTTTACAAATGCTTTGCATTCACAGAGTTGGCAACATTTAAATAATGTAAAATGAAGCCACAGGGTAACTTGGTGATACCGATATATACGGAAAATGTTGTCAAATGGAGTTCAAAATAGGCATACGCACAGGATAGTTTTCAGTCTCTGTATGCAAGTAAACATCAAGGCAAGTTCAAGCTGTAAGAAAATCCCCTTTGAGGGAACACATGATGCACTATGATGAGTGACATCAGAGGATTCAGCCGTGATCAGTTTAACAGGCCACTCTGCCCATGAGATGGGTCTTTCATCAGTGCGGCATTTTACACACATCAGGACCATTTACCATCTGATACTGGTGAATGCATCAAATGTAACTGTTGAAATGAAGCCAAAAGTACAGCTCATGTGCTTCATACGACTTATCTGGTATTTAGCAGCTGGATAAGTGTTGGTCCCTAGGTTTGGCAGGTAGATAACGCCTTGGGTTTAGCAGCTGGATAAAGGCTGGACCCTGGGTTTAGCAGCTGGATAAAGGCTGGACCCTGGGTTTAGCAGCTGGATAAAGGCTGGACCCTGGGTTTAGCAGTTGGTAAGTGCTGGGCCCTGGGCTTAGCAGCTGGGCAAAGGTTGGATAAGGGCCTTCAGAGGGTGAATGAAAGGGGTCACCTTTGGTCGCCCTGTGCCGCGGGCCGGGGAGGTAGCACACGCTGAGCGCCTTGACAGACCCACGTGGCGTTGAGCTCCTCTTGCACTGCCTCACCACGTTGCTGAAGGACAGCTGGAGATGCTGCTCCACCGTCCGTAGGCCGAAGTACTTGGTGTTGAAAAACATGAGCGTGTTGAGCAGGACAAAGGGCGAGTAGACGCCCAGCTGCTTGCACTCCCACAGATGTTCCTCCTCCACGCGCGACACAGCGGCACCTGTGGCAGACATGTACTGTCATGGACTCTCGCATAACAAAAAAAGTCCCTCCACAGAGGGACCAAAGCACATGCTCTAAACACTGAAAATCAAAGTTAAATGACCTCCAATCTGCATTTCAACAGCATTACAGAATGCCCAGGTTCTTCAAAGACAGATATATTGGGAAACGTCCAGTAATACCATTTCACCAGATGGATTCCTTCCTTGTAATAAGAAACCCTGTTGGCACATTTTTGACCCACTGACAACGAGGGCATTCATGATACATTAGGACTTCTCTGCTGACCAACTGAAAATGGAAACACTGTCAGCGCTATCTGCCCTTAGCTGTCCCTCTGTTGGTGGCTTAACACCCCAAGGGTGAAAGGTTAATTCAGGGACACCACAGAGGGAAACTTGCAGTATAAGAATGTTCTTTTTGACTTGTTCAACATCAGCCCAGATACTCTGTGTTGCAGGGGGCAGACTGCAAAAAATAGCGTCTTCTTAATTGCTCCTAGCAAACCCCTTCAAACATACACAAAAACTAATGCTCAATATACATCACCATGCTTTTGTCTGCCCTGTGCCATTCCTCTGACATCAGCAGGTAAACTTACATTTGATATGAATGTATGAGAGTTTATTCAGAGGAGCCTTGATAAGGACCATTTTCTGAATAATATTCAGATGGAAAATGTGTAAATGTGTAAAAACTGTCTGCTATCCCAAGCTTTCCCTGGCCAACAATGCCTAGTAAGCTTGTAAATTAGACAATGTCCCCCTCACTGAAGGGGTCACTGTACCGTTAGGTGACACTCTGGGCTGCCACCCACTCAGTATCTTATTCAGTTCTTGCACAAAGGTCACGTAGTACTGATCCGTGAAGATGTTCACCATTCTGTTGTTCTCCAGAAGGTACTAAAAAACAAAAGCAATAAAATAGTCAGCGCCACTGTGTGACCTGCCAATGTATACCATTTTACTACATGGGTTACTGCTATACCATTTTACTGTGACACAACTCGTGTTCTGACTGTTTTATTATTACTTGTTTACCAAAAAAACAAATTCATCATCAATGTATGTGTAGATCTCTTGGACAAAAGTGTCCATAATTCATTCAACTACCAATTACCAGTATGTGATATTTTAAGTCTTTTTTGAGTGGTTTATTAGGAGCTGACGGGAACAAACCTGTTGAATGCCAAGACACAGGTAGTACACACTGTCTGGCTCATAGCCTTCTCCACTGGGACTCGCAATCTCTTTCACAAACTGTGCCAGACCATAATTAAGCTCAGCAGCCGTACAAGAAAGAATGTCCTCTCTTATTTTAAAACGTTTTGCTGAAAAAAAGGGACAGATTAACAACTTAAAAAAAGTTATTTTACAATCTAATGGTTAAATGCGCTCTGCCTACATGGACAGGTAGGCAGAAGCACTGCTGGACCGCTGAGAACAGTAACACCACTTCGAATCATATTTAGAAAGCTACAGGGACAGTTTCTTCTAAGTTTAAACATAAAAAGACGGACAGAGCCCAAACACTACCGCACCTCTTCTTTCTTCTGTCCCGGAGTGCTTACTGTGGGCCCAGGCCTTCCAGGCGTTTACCCCATAGGTACAGCTTAACCCCGTGCCACAGGGTTGGGTGCCCAGAGGGTCTGTGGAGGAGCTCTCTGACAGCGCAAGGCGCTTTGATCCCTGCAGAGGACAGGTATGTCTTTACTTTCATCAAGTAGCCTCACATACACGTTTAAACAAAACAAGTGCCAGTGACCTTAAAAGCTGGAAGGTGCTTTATTATGTCTGATTCTGCTAAAGTGGAACATAATATGATCACATGTGTAGCTTGCTGGTGACGTAGAGCCATCCCTCATGACCTACATCAGACTCACAGCAGGCATTTTACATTAGTCATTTTCTTATTCATAGACTTAAATGCATATAGTAAGGCTTTCTAGAATTCAGTTCTTATTTTATATCTGTTTTGGCTGGTCACATCAACATTAACTCTCAGAATTGACAAAATGACATTTATTCTCATTCTCTTGTTTTGATTTTGAAATAACATTTTCAAGATGATGACTGTGATAGGCCAGATGTGTAGATCTCAAAGATAACTGAATATAAAGACTGTCAATATTGGCTGTCAATTTACACACTGTTTGAGAAAAGAACATAGTCCAAAACTTTGAGTAATAAATCTTCTATTTACAACGTTCATTACAAAAAGTACAATAAGTACAGAATAAACAAAATGTACACAACAATCAGCATTTCAGTCACTGAATCACTATCAACAGTGTGACTGATTGTGTTTTCACACTTCGTTTTTGCCATTTTTTCCAAACAGAGACTGGCTTGATTCATTTTCACGTGGTGCGAATGCTCCAACAGAACATAGTTCCCTGCAGACTTCACATGAACTGAAAGGAGCAGCTGAGTCTCATATGGGCTTTGCCATTTTCATTTATCCGTGTACGGCAAATATACATTGTGATAATCATGCCATAATCATGTGCCTATGCATCTACACACGGAACTTAAAAAACAAAACAAAAAACAGTACTTTTTTCCAGTCTTTGGGAAGCAGTTTTCAATTAACACCACAAAAGTGACACTTTGGGTCACACTGCAATGCAGCTATCTTCACTATGAACTGACAGCAATAGCAGGTTACCTTAAAAATACAAGTAGCTTGCATTGTTACCAACATTATAAGCTAGACAGATAAAGCTTAATTCTGTAAACCACTTTACTCCAACAGAAGGATCAGAACTTCGCAAGGCAGTATACCAATATCAAGTTGTAACATGTTTTAATAATGAAAACCGAGGGGGTGCAACTTACCATCTCTATTGATAATTCATTATTAGCTAGCTACCATGGAGACACTCCACTGTGTCTTCAAGTTCAGAGAAGTATAGGAAAACAAACTATTAAACTTACAGTTCAGTAGCTGAAAAACCCTTTCAGCACCTGGACTATCAATATTTTTTATTTTAGCAATCAAACATAGCTGTTACATTCTAATCTGTAGAAAAATGTATACATACAATACCAGTCAAAAGTTAAGATAATAATTAAGATAATAGGGAACATGCATTCAAAGACATTTTGATCTAAGGACTTACGCTTAAATGCTTGAATTTTTTCTTAGACAAATATATAACTCGTGAAGTTGATGCCTATGTATGAATTCCTTAATTTAATAATATTTTTGGCTATTTTGAAGAACCTAAAATATGAGATTTGAATAAAGTTTTGACTTGTTTATAACACTTTTCGATCACTGCATAATTCCATTTGTGTTGTTTCATAGTTTTCATGTCTTTGCTATTATTCTAAAATGTGGAAAATGGTAAAAATAAAGAAAGAAAAGTATGTCCAAACTTGTGACTGGTACTGTATATTTTTTTGAATTAGAAGATCTTTTTGCCTGATCCATTGCTGTATATTTTGTGGAAAAACAGTACATCATTGTAACAGTTAAATAAACAAAGCAATATTTACCAAGAATGCAAGTATTAAAACTAAAAATAAAATAAAAGGTTGGTCAGATAAAAAGGAGAGGAGCAGCGAGACGGGTTGTGAGGTCATACCTTCTGAACCGGTACAGGAAGCTCGTGTTCCGGACGAACATCTGGTGCAACAATTCCACAGTCAAACAGGAACTCCACACTGGGGTTCAGATCTAGAGGGGCTAGAAGAAAGGGGGTTCCAGGGCACATCAAGATTTGATTTTGACTAAAAAGTCTGGAATTTTGGTGAAGGCAATGTGTTATCTAAATGAATGTATCACTGGATGAACAGACCCAAGACACAAGAATGATAATGATAAATCTGGAACAAAGGCTATAATACAGTCACAGTTCTCCATTAACACATCAAATCTGTATCTTACATATCTGTATCATATCTCTATCATACTACTTAATAATAATAACAACAACAAATATTGTTGCAAGTTGTGATTGCCAGTGTTCAAGCACAATTAGGTTAATTGTTTAGTGGCTATTACTTGATCCAGACTGCATTCAAACATCCAACACTATTAATACATGGCTCGAACACTGTGCACACAAGCGATGATTGACCAAATGAGATAAGCTCATACTTATCGGCATACTTATTACAAATGCCACTAATTCATTGGCTGGTGGTGGCAGTGGTTTATCATGTAGCGACTTTTTCTTCTCAGTTAAGATTATACAAAAATTGCACATGTGAAATTTTGACCCAATTGGCCCAACAGTTCATAAGGTGGTTCATAAATATAGGCATTTGACAGCTATTTCAGGATGGCTGCCAAATCCTGTGACATATGATTGTAAAATTTGAAAAATCATTTGGATGTGGCCTTAACATGGTACACAAAAAAAACTGAGAACAATTTATGCAACACTGAAGGAGACTGGCTAATTTGCATATTCATGAGAAAATGTCATAATTTCTTTGGCTTGTAACGGCCATGATTTTTTATCAGCAATAATTCCTTCACAAATTAGACAGAGGATAGTGCAAGGATTGTACATAATAAGTTCTGTGCCTATTGGCCCAGCGGTTCATGGGGAGTTGACGTAAGTGTAGAAAACTGACTGCGCCACCTTTGCAAAATTGATTGGCATGTGACTCTATTGTTATTTCCTGCAGCAACTTTCCTATTCAGTTTAGACAGAGGATACCTGATGGGTCCTATGTATGGAATTTCACATCAATTGATGTTACAGTTAATTTTTAAGTGTTTCTTTGCATGTTAAAAATTTGCATAAAAATGTGTAAATTCAAGGTCTTCTAGAGTCCACATTTTTTAATGGAACATTCCTTTATAATGTGGAAAATCATTTTGATGTGGCCTTGCCATTGTGCACAAGAAATCTGAGAATGATGCAATGCAGAATGATATTGGCTCATCTGCATATTAATTAGCAAATGGCAGAATTTGATTGCCTTTTAGCAGTCATGTTTTTCATGTAGCAGCTTTTACTTTTCAGTTCAGGTTGGAATACAATTAACTATCATTTGTATAAAATTTGGTGCAAATGAGGCAAACTGCTCATGAAAAGTCATCCTTTTTTCTGATATTACTATCATGCAGGTTAGCTCAAAAACTAGTATGGTGGACTTTATCAATCTTGAGGCAAAGTGTTTCCTTGTAAGGAAATGAACCTGTGTGCCAAGTTTTGTGACTTTTCATCAAATGGGTCAAGGCAGCTGCGCTTTTGGAAGTGCCGAATTCAATCCAAGTTGGCCACCAGGTCATACGGCTCTAATGGACACCATTACAGAACACTGTACATTCCATGGCTTTCTAACATGTTTGTAAATGTGATGACTTTTTGATTCACCATTTAGGTTCTATGGCAATTGAAAAAAGCAGTGGAAAAATAATAACAATAATACTAATCCAACTAAAGCAACAGGGATCCAGCACCTTCGGTGTTCGCACCCCTAATATCAATAATTTTACTGTTACCATTATTAAACAATATAAATAGTTTACTGAAATGATTTTTGGAAAGCGGTGTAAGGTTTACTTATACTTCATATGTGGTAGGCAATTCTCTTTCTCTGAATTTTGGCTTTCTTCAAGTAACTTCTTCATACTGTTACCTAGCTTGCAATGAAAACATAATCGCTAGCTTGTTGGCTGTAGTAAAAAGACAACTTCTGTGAAGAGCTATAATTTCACTTCAAAACAGCTAGCTAGCTTGCCTGAACAGAACTGAAAGTTCTCGTCAGTTAGCAACTCAATCAGTTGGGAGACAGAACTTTGCAGTTCATTTAATTAAATTAATCAGTAAATTGAATTAATTACATGATATAATTTTATTTAATCACACAGTTATATTAATTAAATAACATATTAACATAATCATTTACATGACATTTGAAACCAAAAACTTTGTTTGGTAGTTTTTCACATTTTTAATGATATAAAATATGAAAGCACATATAACAACATTGACTTCTGAATCAACACTTGACATATTTCATTTTATTGCATTCATCATTGCTGAGTAATTATCACAAACCCACCTTCAGCTCACACCTTTTACCTGCCTAGCTGTCACTTAGCAGCCCTGGCTACCATATGTTCACAGTACATTCTGAATCAAACCTCCTCTGCATGATTCAGCTTGAGCTTACTTTTGGGGAGACCTGAATCCAGGTCTGGACCAGGCTCGTCCAAAACATTGGCCATCTTGACTGCCATGGATAGCACGTCGTCTTGGGCTGGGCCAAACAGATCACAGTCCTCCAGCAAGCCCTCCGCGCTCTGGTTACTGGCCAAATCTCAGAGAGGAAATAAAGGTAAAGTACTATTGACCACACATACCCACACACACACACACACATGAATGCCAAGGTTTCTCATAAAAAGATCCTCCACAGCAAAAAAAAATGACAGCAGTTATAAAACTAAAACAAATTAATCTTATGAAAAGCTAGCATCAAAGTAGATGGTTAAACAGTGCCATAAATGGCATTAAACAAACAAACAGTTCACCTTCTGAGGACTAGCAGAGAGGCTGTCCTTTATCTCAAACCTTATTTGGCATGCAAATGAGGTGCACTAATTTGTCTCTGACTGGTTTCTAAATTTCTACCCATAAAGCATCAATATGCAATATTTCCCCACTCCAGTGAGCGAGACATGAGTGTGTACTTGTTCTGACTCACAGTATCCTCAGACAGTGTCTTCTATTATCTCAGTGTGTAGCTTCAGCACATTTAAGTGGCTGTCTTAGAAAATGTCTTAGAATCCATTTTCTAGAAACATTTTACGTTTCTAGGAATGTAAGAGTAGATCACATTAGAAATTGTCTTGAGAAGGCTGTCTTGACTACAGAGCAAAACTGTCACAGATAGGTGTAAGCAGAAAGTTATACAGAGGGTGAGAGCAACCTATTATTAATAGGAGGTAGCTGGTGAGCTCCATATTTTCTTTCACAGAAAATTAGCAACTTTGTATCCAAAGATGAGCAGCACCTAGCTAGCCAACATCAAGCAACTAATATTCATCTACCTGATATCCTGCTGCTTGTATGTTTTAGCATCTAGCTACTCTAACTGCAGATTCATAATGCTAGTTATAGGGGTCAGCTGACTGATACAGTGATCTCACCCCCCAGCACCTGCTCTGCATTAAATCACTTGTTTGCATGTCCTCACATTTGCGTGAAATGAACATCAGCTTGTCACTACTTGCATATTGTTACAGCCACTTGGATGACAGCTGTCAATCACCTGCAAGCACTTCTTTATGAGTAATGGTTTCTTCAGAGAGCTCTGCCCTCAAACAATTTGGCTTTTGACAGCCAAGCAACTGTAAACTGCCTCAGACAGGTGCTGGGGAAAAGACAAAACAGCTATGAAAATAAACAACACTTCAGAGTTGCGTTTTTTTTTTTAACAATTTATGGCCATTTGCTTGTTTTTCTTATTTACTGAGTGCAGCGCCAACCCTGGGGTTGTCTTCACAAGTAGCAGGACATTGAATTATAAAATTTTTCCATATCCTGCCTTGTTTTAGGTTTTCGGTTCAGTTAGCCACACAATAACCTGCATTATGCAAATTTCTACAATCCCTTTGACCAGCCAGATTTATAACTAGCCTGAGAGCTGCAGTTAATTATCTGATTTACCTAGCTTGACAGGCTGACTGATTCATTAACAACAGCAACATCACAAGAAAATCACTCTTTTCATTTAAAAATATTTAAAAATCTCTTTAACTTCATGCATTTACATTTGTTATAACGCCATTGATTTACTGTGTTAGCAATTTCTGGTAGGTGTTTGTACGTGTTCCAAACTGACCTGAAGTTAATATAAAACGAAAAAGATATTTTTCTCAATTAAGCATTGTCTGTGCATGGTTGCTTATTCATAACACTGTCCTGACACAGCACTTTGTATTTTCGCAAGGCAATTAACTCACCAGTTGTGCCTGACTCGGCGCTCTCTCTCACTTGCACACACACATGCACTGAATCCTGTTTCTGGAAGCAACACCTGTCTCACACACACACACACACACACACACACACACACACACTTTGGCAAAGGAGGATGGCTGCCAGTTTTTCAAAGCAGACAAGATAATTACCACACAGATCCGAAGAGTCTTTGCCCATCTCTTCAGCCTCCGCAATCATCTCGGCCATGGCCAGGATGTCAGCCTCCAGCGGGTTGGACGGGATCTTAACTTTCAGCTCCTCGATCGTCTCAACAATCTTATCTGCGTTTTCCAGCGTGGTGGGAAGAAACATGGGGACAGGAACCTTGAAGAGGGGAAAAAAGAGCATAAACTTTATTAGTACACAAAACAAACCATTACCAAATGGTAAAGGGAAATTCCTTTCTTATACAATCTTGCACACCATTTTAAGGTTGGGTACCTACAGACTGTCATTACCCTCATTCACTGAAGAAAGCAGTAAGCTTTTATTAGCCTCATTTCTATAAAAACAGTGTGACCATTAAATTGTAGTGTATTTTGTAAAAAAATCATGTTTTCCCCCCTTTTCTCTTTTTGGATTTCTTTCTAAATACATAAATGACTATACTTCACTCACTTTATGCACATCCCTAATGTTATTCCCTCAATTTCAGGGTCGCAGATATCCTGTCTGAACAAATGTTGCTGCAGAAACGCATAGAATACAATGTCGAGAGACCAGTCCACTTGGTCATTTATAGTCTACGAATGAGTGGCTTCTAACTGATTCGTGTTTTTCGGTGAAATCTTCCAAACATACAGGAAAATTGACTGGCAGCGTTAAGTTTGAATCCAGCCTTTTCTTTACAGTTGTGATGGTGTGAGGGTACATGGTAATAAACATGGTTCACCAAAGTCCCCTCTGCTGCTCCTGCTACACTGCTGGGCTGCAGTGTGGTTAAGGAGCAGGACTCGTGACCAAAAGGTGGTTCGAATCCCCGCTGGGGCACTGCTGCTGTACCCTTGGGCAAGGTACTTAACCCACAATTGCCTCAGTAAATATCCAGCTGTGCAAATGGATAACAATGTAAAAAACTGTAACTGATGTAAGTTGCTCTGGATAAGCGTGCCTGCTAAATGCCAATAATGCAATGTAATGCTCTGGGTTGACTCACCGGCAGAGGCATGGCGAGGGGCACGGGCGTGTACTGGCAGTACATGTGCAGTGGCACTGGGATGAAAACGGGCACAGGGACGGGCAGCACAAAGGACTGGGGCATCACAAAACCCTCTGAAATACACCCATGGGAAGAAACCATCAGGATACCCCAAGCATCTCCAGACACGGTCTACAATTAAAGAGCACTGGGTGGGGATGGGGAAAAAAAAAAAGCTGCATTTTCCATTACCTGTCTGGCAAGCCTGTGACTTGGTTTCAGGTTTACAGGTCACAGATCTAGTCTCCATCACAGGTTTGCATATGGAGGCCTTGTTCTTATGAAGAGTACTGGAGGCCGGCAGAGGCAGGGGAGGAGAGGGCGAAGGGGAAAGCTGGGCTGGCTGTATCTTTCCTGTGGGCTAGGAAAACATCAAACTTTTAAAGCATTTTTTTCATTTAGGAGTTTTCAAGCAGAATATTATAAAAATTGCACTAATACATTGTTTAACTTAGAGGGTAATTTAGCAACTTTAACCATTATTTATTTATTACCATTATTATAATAGGTATCCATTTTGAAAAGCTTTTTGTTTTACAACTTAAACCCCAGGTGATTTGACATCCTTTTGCAGTTTTGTCTCATCTAACTCTCATATGAAGCCATCCCTTGAGCTCTCTGTGAATTGTAACAAATTACATTTGCAAATAAAAAACAGCCAGTTATACAGTTAGAAATGCCTTCATTACTTTAATGCTTTGAGAGAGACTCACAACGCTGTGCTAGATTTATTCTACTCTGTATGCCAAGCTGGTTTGTGTCTTGTGCGGAGCCTGAATTTCTCTTCATTTAAGCTCAGCACAAGCTATACGTTTACAGACAAAACCAGCTTCAGAGTGCATTCACTGCAAGGACTGGAAATAGAAAGGAGCCCTGTAAGACGAAGTATACTCTTCATATGTATATGCAGCACTAAGTTTCAACTAAAATTTTGAGATTAAATAAAAAAACTTCAACGGTTTAATGATTCAAGGAAGCCACCTGCATATGTCCTGAAGGTTCATACTGAGATTAGAAAAATACTTTCTTGCTCCAGGCAGTTATAAATGAGGTTCACATTCATCACTAATGCATTGGAGTAAGAGAATGTCACAAACGGACGACAGAGTGAAAATTTTGTGAAACCTACTCCTTGCCTTTTGATATGAATACCTGCTGTAAGGTGAGGAATAGTGTAGATTTTTCTGTGAAATTACTCTTGTGTTGCTCAAAAATATACTACACTTTAAGAAGAAGGCTATTCCAGTTAATTCCTGGAATCTTAAATGCCTTCATAGTAAGTGTATAAAATTTGAAACTATGCAAATCTATAATTGGACACATTCCCAGTACATATGAGGCATTGAGGAAGCAAGAAAAAAAAAAACTTACTTCAATTTTCTTTGCAGCAGTGGGGGGTGACTTAGACTCTGGGGACTGACCTGAAACATCAGTGAATGTATACAGTTTTAACAGCCAATTACTGAAAGCGGCATACACATGTAAACACTTTATAGACGTGGTGGAAATTACAAAGGCTGCGAGTATTTCAGCAAAGTGTTGAGATAAGGTCCAGAAAAAAATTTACTGCAGGAGCACTTCTCGATAGCAAGATTATCGTTACAATTCACCCAGCTCATTAAATTAGCAAATTCACTTGCGGAGCCAAACAGAAGAATGTGAAATGTGTGGATTTTACAACAATTCCACGCTGACGGACAACCACTTTGTGTTTTTCATCTCCTCTGACTCATTATGATGGCTGGCCGGGGCTCAACGCCTGATCACAAACCACAATGCCCTGTTCCACCATTGTTTTCACTGATCGTAAGCCATTCGCCCAGAACTGCTATGAATGCTGGGGGAGTGTAATGAGGTATTGCAACAATGAATGACCAGGTTTGTTATGAGTTCACAAGGTGCCTGTGGGGTGGGGATTGGGGGGGATGGTGACGCACTGTTGAGCAGGCTCTCTGGCCCCTGCTGGGTGTCCAGGTTGGGTTGGTTCTGCTGGCTGTAGAAGCGCAAGAGGCACTGCTGGTCACAGTAGTGCTTGATCTCCCCCCTCCAGTGGATGGTTTCCAGGAGCTTGCCTTGTCGCTTGCAGGCATGGCACCGGGCAGCCTGAGGATGGGAGGAGGGAGCGGGTGGTGAAAACAGGGCGGGGGATTTTCGGCAGAGCTTTTGCACACTGGTGTCCATTGCCCATGCTCCCTTCGGTACATAACACGGAAGAAAGTGTTCGGATGTCAGCATCTGAATATAAAAAGCTCTTTGCTCATCTGTGTATGAGAATCTGAATCATTAAAGTGACCGCAATTATCTGATTTATGTACAGTAACAGAAATAACAAAGATCTTGTGTAATGTTCAGTTCAGACTGTTTCACTGTGAAACTCAAAATCCTGTTTGGTAGTTAGACCATTATAAAACTGAGGACAAACATGAACATCATGTATCCTAAATTTAACTTAGAAATAAAGGATAACAGCTTTAAAGATCAGTATGCAAAGTAGAAGTGTACTTAAATTTGCTCCAGACAAGGAACCAAACAAGGAACTCAGGTCTGAAATGTTTTGAAAGGGCGAAAATGAACATTCTGCCGTTATTCAACTTTATGAGATAGTGAGCTCTGAGGCATTCTCGCATCAACAAAGGTTTAAGACACACCAGGACTGGAAAGACGCACAGGAAAATGTGAGGATGCCATGGGTCTTGTGACACAGGACAGGTGGTCAAAATTCCACACGGTCTGGCGAATGACCATGGTGTATAAATAGTGCCACCCGGCATACCTTTAGGTACCACAGGAGGTATTTGCTCTTGCAGTCCTCACTGCAGAAATCCCACGTGTTGCCGTCCAGCTCCTCGGTGACGGCTCGCGTGCAGGTCTGGGAACAGTACGTGCAGTTGATGCAACACAGGCCCAGGTTTTTGGTGAAATCTTGTTTGTACAGCAAGATGCAGCCTTTTAAAGAAGAAATGACACGTCAATAAAGTCAGGCTGACAAATACTTACGTCTCTGAACACGTGCTCAGCCAAAGAGCCATGCCCTGCATGAATGGCTTATACTGGAGTGTGTTGCGGCTGGATGAAGTCTGCCGCCACCACAGACCTGCGCAGCTGGCTACCCAATACCCGTCCCCTCACCTTCGCTGCAGAAGTTCTTCTCCACACCGGAGAACTTGATCTTGTCGTGGAGCAGCTTCTCCTGCTTGCAGTGCTCACACACAATCACCACGCCATGCAGACGTTTGTAGTCCTCACAGCACTCCTTACAGCAGAACTGGAAGATGGAGTCCTGAAACCACAACCAAGAGGACCTTCAAAAAGCTTCGCTTCATAAAGGTTTGGTTTCTCAGGCACCGAGTGAGGAAAAGCCTTACCCCCCCTGCCATTTTCAGCCTAAGTGATTGTACTGTATTTTACAAATTATTCCTGGATTGTAGCAATGAAAAGCTACAACATTACCTGCCAATCTAAAATCTCTGGCTTCCCATTAAACACTGTGTGGCAGGAGTGGCAGTTCAAGTGGATATCACCATCAGGGCTGTTGTTCTGAAAAGGAGAATCAGACAGGATCTTTATTTAGTGACAAAGGAGGCAAATTTTTCTGTTTTTTCTAAATCTCAAACTCCACAATTCCAGCACCAGCAAATCTGAGCAGGAGCCTCTTGTTCAGCCCATTTTATTTGCAGGCTTTATTGCACGTTTCACAGAAACAAAACAAGTCTTGCAGCGGTTATTAAATCGTTCAATTCAATGTCCACCGATAAAACCCAAGTGCATTTTTCACGCGAGAGCATTCCGCTGAGTGACCCTTCCCTACATGTCGAGCCGCTTTATGATGCACTTTTACTTTAATGAGCTCCAGAAGTGAGCTGGGGTGCCCAAACACAGCCGCTTGGTGTGTGCATTTTTAACAAGCATTTTTCTGCTTTACAGGCCTCCATGGCCAAGTCTGTACATCACACTGTAAATATTAAGTGTTCATTTTATATCACTTTCAAGCCGCTTAAAAAAAATCACCGCCGCAAGTGTTTCTGCAAAAGAACTAAGGCATTAAAACTCCCAAGTTAAAGAAATTAATGTCCACAACAGGAGAACAAACATTAGCTGAAGTTTAGACATCTGGTGTGCACACTTGAATGTAAAACGCGTCTAAAAACGAGTGCATGATCGCTCAGAAGACTCACTGGGTGGGTTCTGCAGGCTGTTACGCAGCGCTGTTAAGGCGGTGAGGTAGATCAGTCAGAAACAAGTGTCCTACCTGAAATTTGGTCCAGCAGCTGGGGCTGCAGAATTGGTAAACGACGCGGTTGGTCTTGTAGTAGTAGGCGGGCTCCGAGAGCGTGCGCCTGCAGAAACCGCAGGGCCGGGCCGGAGCTGGGATGGGGGAAGAGGCACCCGGTCACTAACTGCGGCACTCAGAACGTGGACGATGGAGGAGCTGGACGGCCCCCACCGAGGGCTGGACCCCTACCTGCGTCCCAGGAGGCTTTTACTTTGTGGGACGTGATGCAGCAGACCGAGCAGAAGAGGCCTGTCCTCCCGTTGCTGTCTGTGTTGGATAGCATGTCGAAGTTTTTACAAAGAGTCTTGCACCACTGGCACGGTAGTACTTTGGTGTTTTTCTGAAACAAAAAAGTTAAGATCAAAAATAATGACCAAAAGCCAACCAGCACTGGAAGAAGCATATTAACCAACAATGTATCACTTCTTAACAACATTTCAATGTGCCAGGAAGGTGCTTTGTCATAACCCCGCCAAACTCTCCCGAGCCATGTGGTGGCCAGAGAGGGAGTCAGCCTTAGCAATGCAATGGCGGCCTTGGCTATTCATACACAACGGTAGTTCAGTACTGTTTGGAACAAAACACAACTCTACCACACATAGTTATTTTCCCTTTTTATAAGATATTATCTACAGTTACTCCATTAACATGTTTTATCTGGTATATACTTAAAATGACTGCAGGCACATGTTGACAGATAGGACCCAAGATGAACTTACTAGCATCAACGATAAAAATATCTTCATAGCTTAAAATAACAAAGGCACTGCCCTCATGGTATACTATTACATTGTAGGTATGTTTGCACAGAATTACATGTTCAGAACGACAAATGGCTAATTATGTGATAATGCAGCAACGCATAAACCATAAACCTTTTGAAAACAATGTGCTGGCTGACCAGATGGCTAGTAATGCATCAAACTACCAACAGCAGAGCCAAATGACAGAAAAGAGGCAGACAGCAGCTATTTATTGCTGCTTACATGGTCATTGACTTAGCTAGTGAGCTAACTAAATTTTCATTTGATTAACAAGATAGCAGGCTTGATAGTTAGCTAGATAGGGATGCTGTGTTCTGTTCGACACGCGACGGAGAGTACACGACAATGCCAACTGCATTAACAGAGTGGAACAAATAACATGTCAGTTTATGAGCGGTCTCTGAAACTCCGCTCTTACACGTGAAGGTGAAGGCAGACCACGTGCACGGGCACGACCATGCGTGCGTGCATGCATGCGCTTGAGAAAGGCAAGCGGAATACCTTCTTAAATTGAGCCAGACAGGCGGTGTTACAGAACCTCTTCTGCTGGCCCTCGTGGAGGAGGTGCTCTGCCCGGGCCGCCTTGGTGTAGATGTAGAGGCCGCAGCTGTCGCAGCAGCTGGTCTTCAGGCCCTTGGTGGCCCGGAAGCGGGTGAAGCAGGCGTCGCTGCACAGGTGATGCACCATGTTCCCGTTGCTCACCTCGTGGAGGATCTGATGGGGGTGGAGAGACAGGGGCTGGAGATCCCCTCGCATGCAAATGTAGTGACCGTGCAGGGCTGGGGGAACTGCTTTACAAAAATGATCATCATCTCCAGATCTCCACTTTCACCACACAGTTTTTGGGACAGCAGTTGGCTGACTTCACATCAACAATTTGCTTAGCAGACCACCTTGTTCAGGGTAACTGATAAGGTCAGCGTGCCACACACTGTCCATTTAAGCAGCTTAATATTTTCTGAAGCTTATTCAGTTAAGTGCCTCGCTCAAGGGTACAATAACGCAAAACCTGAGAATCAAGCTTGCAAAGTTCTGGTTGCAAATTCAGCACCCTAACCATGTAGCCCCCCACTGTAACTACTGCCACCATCACCGAATGCTTACTTGACCACTGCATCTGAGAGCAGCTACCTTCAAACTGGTAACACAGAGAACTAATGTTATTCATTGATAATGCTGGCACTAACAGGTAGCAGGCTATATAATGTGCGTCTCAGTCTGCTGAAAAGACCACTCAGAACAGCATTACCGACACAAAGCCTGCAATAAAGAATGTATACCTTCATTATATCACTGTGTGGTTTCACAGAGCTTGGCATTAAAAAGTGTTTACTTATTTTTAATAACTTTTATTGTACCGATTTACTAATGGCTACCAGATGGTGGGGGAGTCAAACCAGAGAAGGGGATGCTTTGTGCCAGCTCTTTGGAGTAAACATAAATTGTTGACATTTGTGTGACTGAAATACATAGAGTGAGCATGTACGCATAACATTAGGATACATTTTACATTCTTAACCTGAACAACATAATTTATTGTTACCTTTTAAGACCTACAACAAGAGCCATGTAACCTTTAAATGGAAAGCACAATGGCTGTACTGGCTTAATTCTTATGCTCTGTCACTCTGGTGTGCTCACAAACTGCATGCAACGTGAGTGCTGCCTATGGCTCTGTGCAAAGGATCTGGGACCATAACCTCCCAAAATAATGGTGTGGTTCGTAACTGAAGAAATAAGGGCTGTGGATGAATGAAGGCCATTGCATAGCATGGTTCTTCACACCACTAGGACTACACCTACTATGGAGATATACTGTTTTGTACTGTGAAGAAGAACCTTCACCTTTCCCCCAAAACTTTGTTTGTTCAACTGTCAATTGGTTAAATGTCTAAGGATTGTTGTCTTTCCAATTTCAACCTTGTAAATGACTGAGCACATCAATCAATTTCATTCCATACAGGTTAATTGTTTAATTGTTTATTGTAATCGTCTTTATCTGCATGAGCCACTGATTAATGAGCCACACCTGCCTAATTAGGGGCATGTTAAATACAGGTCTGTGGCTGGAGAGCAAGAGGCTCATTTTTTCAGCTGACTGTGTGCTCAGACTGGTTTATTTGTTTGTTGGTTTTTAAAACAAATTATTGTTTTTTTAACACTTGCACTTTTTCCTCATGTTTGTGAGAAGTGTCCGTAAGTCTCTCCGCACTTAGTATCTGAACTGAGCAAAGGTTCACTCTACTACTACCATGTCATATTGAGCAAAAAACTGGAAATTATTTTCTCTAGGAACAATTTAATAAGACTACAAAATGCCATTTAATTTGCAAGTTTACAAATACTTAGCGAGTCCCAGCAAGCTCTGGTTTACTTTGCTCTCAGGGAACACTCCTTGGTGTCCTTTAACATGTATATTTGGGAGTGACAAACACTGAAGAGTTTCAGGTCAAACACATTCATGGTTCGTCTCCTACCTCCCCCACTTTGTGACACATGCTGCATCTCGGCAGTGTAACATCTGTTATCAGTGGAGCACACGGCTCAAACTGAGCCTCGTAGAGAGAAAGGCAGACATTGTTGCAAAATTCCTGGAAAGAATTGGAAGGCCCCGTCTGGGCAAAAACAGTTTCTTTCACATTCCCAATATCCCTGCAAAGAAAAAAGTGAGAAAAAGGTGTATGAGAAATATCTAGAAAACTCTCACCAGTTTAAGCTGAGTCCTATTGATCTCAGAACAATTCAATGACAAACACTCTAATGTGTGAAGGTATATTAATATAAAATTACATGTTCTGACTGGAATGAGTGTTCAATTTGCAAAGAAATGGTTTGAAGAATGCCAAAGAATTACTTTTTGCAAAACACACAAGGCTTTTTTCTGGGTGGTCTCTTGGCATAGGCAGAGAGGCACACAGAGGAGCAGAAGAGCTGGGGCATGCCCTTCCGCTGGTAAGCTGTCTGGCCCTTCTGCAGGGGGGTCCGACAGAAGGCACAATGCATCTTGGTGGGCAGTCGGGACGTGTCCTGTGATGAGGGGGGAGCTGCCCCAGACTTCTGGACGTGGTCACGTGAGGGGGTAGTGTGGGACGCATGGCGGCCGGCAACACCGGTGCCGGCCTGGGTAGCCAAGTGTTGAGCCCTCTGGTTTCGCATGGTCACCCTGGACGAGCGGCGGGGCAGGGGCGTCATGTGTGGGACGAAGTCTTCGTCCTTGGGGTCATCCACCATGGCGTCCGAATCGTCGTCATCGGAGAGCTTGACTATGGGGACACAAACATCCTTGAGTGCCACATCAGACCAAATCTTACAGATTTTCTATAACAAATCTTTCCCATTAATAAACATTCCAGCTGGCCTTTCTTAGAGAAGACCTGATTTACAATTCAAGTGGGTCTTTCAACATACAACTTTTTCCATTCAAACTACAATGAATCTGTTTCAAGGAGAGGTTTAAAAACTGAATCACTTCCATGTATTTTGTACACTTGTGATGGATACACCACTGGCAAATCTGAGATCAGTTTGCTGATCATGAAAATGAATTTGCAGATCTTCAGAGCTGTTGAGTTATCCCAATGACTCACCACTGTCTGACAAGCTCTGCGATGCTCGTCTCATCTCCCCTCTCCTCAGGCGCTGAACTCTCCGACACTCCTGTTCAAGAGAACAACTTCTCAAAAGTCAAACCAAAAAACAAAAACATAATGAATTTCGACAGTGCATTCATTGTATGGCATTAGCAAGGACCGATCGTTCTTATTACCAGTTTGTCAAGTCTGTTTTCAGAAACCGTTGCATTTTCAGTCGGGCTGGAGGCTGCGGGGAAGTCCTTAGCTAAAAGTAAAAGAAGATATCCACAATCGTGTCCTCTGTGGACATAGGTTCTTATGAATATGAAGACCATATGAAGACATGGCCAGTACAAACATGTGCGCTTTTCAAGTGAGGATTCAAGTTTTTAAAAAGTATGCTTTCATAAACTTAACAGTTTATCTTAACTTCTTAAAAAGTTTTGAGTGGAATTTGGTGAGATATAAGCCAATCATCTAGCCCTAATTGTCAAGTAATAACATGTCACTGCTAGCACTGAAACACGGAAGGCACTCAGACCCTGACTCTTACCTTCTGTTGCTGTTCCCGATTTAACTTCACTCAACTGTGGGTCCACACTGCCCTCTGCTGGTGCACATGCCAATTTTTCCTTCACTCTCTCCTCACCAGTGGCTGTCATTTGAATGCTATTTGTCAGAAGGGTACTTGTACTGGACTCTAGTTCACTGAGGTCAGAAACAGGTTTGTTATCCTCCGCTGACTGCATCTTTTGGTCAGCCGAGACCTCTAGCAGTTTTTTGAGCTTATTCTCAGAGTGCAAAGTTTCTCCTTCAGTAAACGAAGGCACACCTGTGCCACATGTACTAGATGATGTTGTGCATGGATGCAGTTCTGCAGAACCTCCCTCTTTGGTGCCCGCGGGTTCCTTGCCAGTTCCCCGCTTAACCTCATCAATGTCCATCCCGCTCCCGTTCTCACCACGCTCTGTTCCCTTTGGCGACGCGGCTTCAACGTGGTCCTGGTTAGGTAACGTTACATTAGCTTGCCAAAACTCAGAAGATGGCCCAGGGGGTTCTGGAAACACTCTGTTGTAGAACTCCTCTACATGTGTTTTGGACAGCTCCAGCGAGTCCGGGTCCCCCAGTATACTTAGACTGTCTTGTGTTTTCTGCCTTTCCCTTTCAGACTGGGTTAGTGAAGGCGCTCCTGAAGGAGGCTGCTCAGAACCAAACTCGTCCATGCCCAGAAAATCGGAACAGGAGACCTCCATGGTGGACTGCGCAGAGAGCAAGTCCCGTCGTAAAGTTTCATTAGCAAGCTTAAACGAGTCTAATGATCCTGCACCTTCTGAGGAATCCATAATGCATCCAGTTTACTAATTAAAAACAAAACGAATGACATTAGCACATGCATTTTCAAAGTTATGTAGGAACATGTTTTATCCTATAAAAGAATGCAACACGGTCTAACGTCGCATCAACAGCCACAGAAGCATCTTTGAATTAAAATTATATGCTTAAAATAACCTATTAACTTGGACACAACTGCAATTGTGAAATCCCTACAGCCAAACTTTTTATAGCTAGCTAGACTACGTTGGGTTGTAATAAGGTAAAAATACTGAATTCTGTTGAAGAATAATATCATTAATTTATGTTACACGGCAAGCTAAGGTTAGACACTAACTGGTGATGGAATGTGAATGAAAGCAGCTAACGCTATAGGCCCTGGCCTCAAAGTAGTAGGTTTTGCACAACCCATACAGCTAGCAAGCTAACTAAAACATTCAGACCTTAGACAACTTGGCTACATGAAAAGGAAATGAATTCCTTTGGTATTTCTCATGGTTAAAATGAGCTAACTGGAGCTCTTATGGGGCTGTAAAAGTGAATGATACAGTTCAGAACGTTATTTGCAGCTGACTGAGTTGCTAGCTAGTCAGATATACATGCTAGCATAACAGCTAGCAGCTACTGAGCTACTCGTGAGTGGAAACGACTTTAAACGTCAGCAAACCGCACCGTGCGACACCAGTGCGGCTGACATATTAAGGTCTACCTGGAATAAAATATGTCGCTTTTCGAAAATGACGACAGGACGTATGCTCTCAGTACTGCTGTTGGCAAACGTGTTGGGGTCCGCGCCTTTCAAAATAACATAGCTACAACTGCAGTTGCAGCTTTGCTGCAAACAGGCAGCTTTTACGAACCTCAGCTTTCATTGGCCAGTTGAAGTGTTCATGGAAAGCTCGCGAGGCTCAAAACTGTTCACGAGCATGCACAAGATGTTTTATTTCGCCCAGACCGCTAACTCAAATTTCCCCGATACAACCGTCCTTAGACACCGCACGTCAACTGATGTCATTACACACACTTCTTCACAAAATAGCCAGTTTCATTAAATAATAATATAGTTTGTTTAATGTTAATGATTCATACCAATTTATATTAAACAGTATCTAAGTTAATAGCTACACTGCACGTTATGAAAGTAGTTAGACTATCGTAAATTGTAACATTTTGACTAAGTGGTAACTTGGTTATACTAGGCCTGCTTAGTTGCAGGTAACTGAAAAATCTCAGCTCGGCTCAGAGTGGGTTTACGACTGAAATCACTGACAAAAAACACTGCACTTATTTGTGGATTACAAAACCAAGTCGATCGACGTAATTTACAGTGCAGTCTGAGCAATCAGATGATGAACAAAGTACGGCTTAGCAAGGATAATATCAAAATATTAAAGTTTAATGGATGCAATCGACTGGAAGACTGACAGAATGTGTACATGCACGCACATGCATATTTTTACAAATTACTATAGCAAACGATGTCACCTAACTGCTCAATAAAATTGATACATGAATACATTTATACTCTCTCAGTAGAGAACTTGTCACCTACAAATATTTAGCTATGATCAATGTAACACACTGGTCTAAGTAGCCTACAGGTTTGCCGGGTCTAGCAGGGTTGTCGCCATTTTTAATATAGACGTGTCATTATTTTGGGGGGTTTGTGATGTGATTGACATTGCGAAAACCAACGCAAATGTGTAAATGTGTTTATTGCTCCGATTTCGTACCTCAAAAGCTCCAGATGCGGTATTGAGTTTCCCCACTGAGTGGCGGTAGTTAGAAATGTAATGATTTAAGTCCTGCATTGGTAAACATCATTTAAGACCACCAAATAACTGTTGAATTGTGTAATCGGTAGCTGAAAATATGAAGTATATACTTAATGTGATATATAAGTTATATAAGTAAGCATAATATTTAGGGAAGTCCCGCAGTTTCATATGTGTTTTTATTTTATTTTGTAGGTTTTTTTGTTTATAGGATTGATCGATTGTGGTTTTGGATGAATTGCTAGGCAGGGTCGACTTGTAAAATAAAGTATCGCAGCATACGACGCCATCATCAGCGTATTTTAAGAGATGACATCAGTAAGACTGTGGTCTTCATGCACAGATCAAAGTTAATTCAGCCTGTCGCAAAGAGATGCCCTGCTCGAACATAAATTGGTTGGTCTACATTCTTCACTGCTATCGCGGGCATTTGAAGACTTTCGTCTTGGTGGAAACCTGGAAGTCCTTTGTGACGCGCGCTAGTTCATCTGCTTCTCTTCAGTCTCCCTCTCTGAACTTCCTGACTGGTAACCTACTCTCAACTTTTTTGCAGTGTAATGTTCCCTCTTCAGATCTAAAACGCTTTATGAATGACTTTACGAATTCAGCAATTTTACGCGCTTAAGAGTCGTGTTTCACACTGATTTTTAATCTAACAATGGGGTGTGTTTTAAAATAATTTCGCTCTGTGGCTATTTATTAGATCTGTGCGATCTAGCCTAATTACAGATTAGACAATGCGATCTAATCAATAGCGTCTCGTCGCAAATGAAACATTAGTTCCCACTTCATTCAACTAAGGGAAGTACAACAGCAGAGCAGAAGCATCATAATGATTGTCAGTAGCCGTGGCGATAGTGCAGTTCGGGTTGAACATAAACGTGAACTGGATTTCTCATGAAATGGCATGGCATGTCTCAGTGCACTCCCTCAAAACCAGGCTCTATGCAGCAACATACAGACACTATATAGCCCATTCCTTCAGTATTTTATCAAATTACTTAGCTAATTACAACAGTCGATTTAAATGAGTTCGAAACCCCAGACACATTTTAGAACAGACGGAACATGTAGAACACTTTACTTAAAAATAAAGCGTATCCTTGTGCAACATGTGATTGCACCTAGTTTCTAGTTTGCACAAGTAGCTATAAGAAAATGCAGGTAGCTGGAATAGCAACTATCTTAAATTATTTATATCAACCAGATAGCGAAGTCTCATACATTACTGCAAGGTTCTCCGTGCAGACACAATACGTCTACCTAATATTTGCTTTCTGGTTTCATAAAAAGTAGGCTATTCTATGAATATTTACCCGGGTGAGTGCGGAGAGTTCTACGGCATAAAATTTAAGTAGGCTAGCTAGTTAGCTTGTAGCTACCTCAGCTTCCCAGCCCACTTTGCGCTAAACCCGCCATTACTGTGCGGCACAAGACAAGATTCACAGAAAATATGTTACAATATATCTACAGCCAGTCTTTATCACATCACTCAGATGATTAACTGGACGTACGCGCAAAAATATTAAAAATAATTACATCAGTAGCTAATTAAACATAACTCACGCCACTATATCACGCACCCACAGGCTCCAGATCCGATTATTTTTCCTCAATTTCTAACTATCACAGACCCTTTTCTGATCTCAGAAGGGGAGGGACGTGAAGGTATGTGCTTGCAAGTCGTCCAAAAGGTTGCGAGTTGGGATTTAACTGTATTCATGGTCTTGTTTCCATTAATGTAACGAAACCAGTAGCTATTGGACTGTCTTGTATAGGTTGTTATCGTGTTTGTCGAGTGAAACGGAGACAAGATTGCACAGCTTGTGCGATGGCTGATGTTCATGGAAATTTAAAGAAAAGCCACGATTGACCAGTAAAAATGAACTACCATGAAAACGAGATTTGTATGTCTTTAAAGACAATTCAGAGAGCTAACTAGCTACATTAAAAAAATCTCTCTCTATATAAATACATTTAAAACACATTCATTACAGTTCAACATACTTCCCATTACATATCCTTAAAATGAAAAAAGTTAAAAGAAAAATGGCTGAGTGAGACTGACATGAAATAAAAATTACCTAAATTCTAAGACAGGTTGTCCTTTGGCATCATAAAATAAATAAATGAATAATACTTTGTTGCACTTAAATCGGGACTCTTCAACTACTTTTCATGGAGGCAGGATTTAAAAAAAAAGTGTTGAATGGTTCGAGCATTTTCCACTTCCTTCTGATAAAACCATGTCTACGTATATTAAAACAATCCAGATACATTTTTAAAATATGCATAGCTATTATTTATCACATTCAGAATAGAGAATCATTATGTTCTGCTTCTCATTTGTGGTAAAATATTAGTTCCTAACACGTATATTTTTAATGAACAAATAAAACAATTATTTATATTAAAACAAATGTTTCAGGTCTAACATCTGTAACAATTGGGAAACAGAAATAACAGGAAAACTATATGTACTCATGGCACCAGTGTCCTAGACATACATAATAAAGTTTACTGGAGTTACAAGCAGTTGCAGTCTTTCATATTAATAATGTTTTTTTTTTTTTTTTGTTTTTCAATTATCAAAAGTCCCAAAGGAGGTCCACTGCACGCTACATTTGACCCTAGGAGCTGCTGGTTGAATAGCCCTGTCTTACAGTATGTGTGAAGAACAGAACAAATAAAATTGTATCCAGTGTTGACGTGTCCATGTTAAAAATAATCACAGTAGGAAGCATCATCAATGGCAGTTTATTTGTCAGTTTGCAGTCTTACGTACATTTTTGTCTTGATCATTTGAAATTAAGGACACGTTTTACATAAAGTGACTTGTGATAGGCACAAACAGTTCATATCAAATATCTTCAGAACATATCTTTTTAAAACATTTTACCTCAAAGAAAAGTTACTACACAGACCACATAGAAGATTGTGTCACCATGAATATGTGTCTTCAAGCTAAAATCAACGAATTTCTGATTTTACAGCAAAAACCAAATTGAATGATTGCATAAACAGCTAAAACTGTGATTACTTCAAAGATTAAGTCAAATTATTGTGCCATGTCTGTGTTCTTTAATGTGCATTCTGCCTTTCCCATTGGTAATACATTTGATACAGACCATATTATAACTACCTACTGCTATCCTATGGGAGTACATCAGATTTAATTAGAACCAGACACCAGTTGTGCCTTCTGTTTTATAACTTACAAAATGTATACAACGTGTATTGCATTTTAAATGCTAATTCTCTAAATAACAAACAATTTCATAGCTATAATTGCTTCCTAATCTTTCCTAATCTATTTAATTACAGTTATGAGCCAAAGTCTACAATTCTTTATGGTTTTAACTTACAGCCTATTGAGAACAGACATACAATTTGATTTCTTCTCTTCTTACTATATTGTTTTTGAGGTAAACATTTCCTAATCAAATTTCTTGAAATTTGTATCATAAGACCTTAAATTGGCTTTTTTCACTTCACTAGCAGCTAAGAGCACAAGTCTACACCTGCAGGAAAAGGAATACATGTACTCTACACTATGTGTTACAACATTTAATGTGAATAGAGAGTATTTATTCAGTTGTCTTAAACAACACTCTGGTCTCTCAGGGAAATCTACAGGAAAAAATTAAATACTTAAGCACTGGAGTAATGGATTTCTGTGAATGGTAAGCCAATAAGAGTAATACCGTATGCTGAGTAAGAGGGGGTAAGCACTCCTTTGAGCTACGTATGTTTTGGTGAAACATGACATGTCTGCCGAGCAAATGGAAGTTCTGCACAGCTGCTGTTAAGCAACACAATGAGCAGATAGCTCTTTTTGCTTCCCTAAAGGTTTGTCAAGTAACTGAAGCCAAAATATCTCATAATTCTACAAGACTAGGAATAGTTCTTTCAAATACACAAACCCAAGGAGTGGCCAGTAGGTTGCATGTCCAACCAAACATGTTCCTTTGTATATTTTCAATTATAATGGTGGGATCAAGTATTGACAGATTTTCAGAGTACAATCAAAGATACTTTTTAGGAGGAAGTAAAGAAACCAGCTCAGTTTGGTGATCTTGCCATTCACTGCTCACGCTAGATGAAGAGTACACTGTGGCATTCAAAAAATTCCAATCTATGAATTGCTCAAGTAGAAAGAGCAAGGTTTTGCAGCAAAATGGACATTATAATATATCTGAATTCAGATGCAAGTCATAAAAGCATTTCCTAACATTATAATCAAAATGACAACATTACAATATATACCATTTGATTGGAGGTATTTTTGAAACACTAAAAGCTAGCAGCACAACCAGCAGTTATCCCTTAGAATAATGCCCTTCATATTTTTTAATTTATGATTTATGATATAACTTTTTAAAGACATATATGTTTATATATATACATTTCCTAGATATTTTTTAATTTATATTTATATATATATATCATATCATCATATATATCATATATAATATATAATTTAAAATACTGTTTTATATTCTGTTTTCATTTCTGAGGTTTATCAACATAGAAAGTGATCAAATACATGTGTTTCCATAAACATTTTGGTAGCTAACATTAAAATAGTGGGCTCAAAAGGTATATACCACTGGAATGACAAAATTCAACAAAATACAACTAATCTCACATATAGTTAATTATCATTGCCTTTAACATTAAATACAGCTTTCTTGACCTTTAATTCCTTTTGTTATGCTGATTAAATTAAATAAAGCACATACATGTATAGAAGTGAAGGAGTTTGCACTGTTTATGGAATTCCCCCTGTTGACCTTTGTCTGCATAAGTGGTATCTTCCACACAGTGGCTTGGTCATGTTCTCCTTTTCAACAAACCATTTCAAAAGCAAATCAATGCCATTAACTTCTGAAAATCAATGTTGGGACAAACTAATAGACTAAATTCGAAATACTTTTAGCCCCCATTCAGAATGTTTCCCACTCATACCCAAATACATGCTGTACTGTATATTCACTAAAGCCAAAAAGTTTTTTTATCCAAAAACATGTCACACATATAAACTGATTTTCTTTAAACTTCATCCTATTTTAAAACCGCAATGGAATAATGTACTGGAGCCCTGCCACATTATGCCTGAATAGTAAATGTATACTTGTATCGGTGCACATGCACATGCACAATGTCATGCTTTTCAAATTTCTCTCAGAAAATTTCAGAATGTCTTTATAACTGGAATATCATGTATTTATGTATTAAGCAAAGATTACTTCATTTTGTCTGACGTACAACATAAATACCACGATAACTACTCTGATAAAAACGAGACTCAGATATACGCCCACACTTAAATGTGAAAATGCTTGTCAACATCAGCACTGTACCATAAAAATGTAAGTCATAATTCTAATATAATGAACTGAACATAATAATAAACAATGTATTTCTTTAAACAGGAATCTGCATATCCCACTAGAATTTTATTAAATCATACAAAAAGTACAAATAAAAAAAGCAATCACACTGTATGAAAAAACAGAAAGCGCCTTAGATATGCATGCACGATAAATCTGCAAAGCATCGAAAGAAAATTGTACTGTCCCTTACAGAGTACATCTCTGACATTATCAAATATTGCACCGCTTTGTAGCAGCACTGCACTCTTCTTACCTCTCTGGCTAGTCACATGGTAAAAGAAAAATATTTCACTGATGCACTTTGCTCTGTACTTTAATGAGCATCACAGAAACTACTGGGAGTGAAAAGTGGAATGAATCATCCACACAGTCTAAGAAAATTCTCTCTGTTCCATAAAGCACTAATGAAAATCATAGATCTTTGCATGGGAACCTTATAAACTACATGCAATTATGTAGCTATTCAAGTCTTCTCAAATGCAGTGCAGACACACACCTAACAATATGTTTTGAGCCAAAAATAAGCTGTCCTGTGTGTAGGAGGCAGGGTGCTGCTGTCAGAAATGATGGACAGGCATTTCTTACACTTCCATGAACAATCAATTAGTTGCCCAGTAGTCTTATCAAGCAATATGCACATATAACTCTTTGATATATAACTGATTTCTTCAGATATATTAGTCTATCTCAATTTCCATTTTCAATATTTCCTTTAATTGTCTAGGAAAGACAACCCTATGAAAACCCTTCTACGCTGTCCTTTAACATAAGGCAACCCTTCCCCTAGAAGTTCCCAAGTGACATTTAAGGGGAGAAATTTCAAGAAACATGTCACCACTGATTTCAGGCATCTCCCTTTGCAAAGCTGGTGTTGTCAAAATTAGTTAAGGCTACAACCTGCCCCCTGAAAAAAAACCCACTCTGGTAGACAATGGCAAGTGCTTTATCAGGCTGGCTGGTGTATCATGTAATCAACAATGGAAAGAGCCAATTCCTTCAGCTGTTAAGTGTGAATTCCTTTCTCTATCCCAAAGCCCAGCTCAGAAAAGGGTATTCTTGTGTTTGGGTGATGAGCCTGGGACCTGGCTCAGCACCTGTCCCTTTACCAAAGAACAAGAAGAGTAAAAGCTGAGCGGAGACAGACCTTATGGCTTTAATAAGAGGGGGTGTCAGACAGGTCCCCCTTTACTGGTTTGCTCGAGTTTTGAGTTGAGCGCTCCTGGCATGGTCTAGTTTGGCCTGAATGTCCACAGGCTTTTCAAAGAAGTGGACGATAACCGGCTCATTGAGGAGGGAGGCCAGGATCTGCTCAAAGGCGAAAGACCACTCCACCTCCTGCGGGGCAGGCATAGCGTCTGGGGCAGCGGGGGGGCTGGGGCTGTCACCGGAGCTGCTGGGGGCGGCGGGGGCCTCCTTGCCCGCAGGAGTCTGCTCCAGGGGAGCGCTGGGCGGGCTGCTCGGCTCCTGAAGCTTGCGGCCCACTTCTTCCATCCTCAGGAGGAGACTGGTGACGCGCGCTACAGCTCGGTAGAGAGACTCCTCCTCTGGGTCGCCATGGAACAGGTTGTACAGGGTTTTAGAAAACTGGATGAACTGATGCTGAAAACAAAGAGAAAAACTTTAAAAATATTAAAACTAACAAGAGGAAAGGCTCACTGACATGTGATTTGTATAATAAATGAAAACCTTAAGTTCTACAAGGTCCTTGTGTAACTCACACCCTCAATTGATCTAAGATGTTTTTTCAAACATTATGTGCACAGAAATTCCATTTGCTGAAAATCTCTGTTATTCATGAATTTAGTCAAACCAAGTGGCCCAGAAGGTAATATTAAGGAGTAAACGTAACCATTCTGCTGGGTCAAGGATTCAAGCAGAAAGATCCACCGAGTCTCTGTGATGTCTTTACCTGGTTTATTCTGGGTAGGTCCTTAATACTCTCCTCTTTTTTCAGCAATTCATCCTGCCATTGCTTCAGGTATGCCTGCAGATCCACCTTCCCTCGGCCTGTCACACACACACACACACACACACACATGCATGCACACACACACACACAAAAAGATGGGTCTCTGGGCACAAAGCATGGATTTACCACCCTGACAAGATCAGGTCAGCAAATTCACTCTGGGAAAGGCTCTGACTGGCACTGAGATTTGTTGTCCATGCTCTATCCCTGAGAAATAACATTACTTCTTAAATCCTGTGTGGGCCCTGGCATCTATATGGTGGCAACCTTACGCATCCTAATTATAATTCTTAGTGCAATGACAAAAACAACAAAATTACTTTTTGCCTTATTACTTAAATGAAATGATAGATTTTGTAGCTGTGCTATCTGACACAGATAGATATGTATATGCCTTCCTTATCAGAAGGCCCGAGGAAAAATTATGTCCCAAAAAGAGCTCATGTCCATAGAACGAAAAGCACTCAGTCCTTAGTGGTCCCAAAAAAAACGCACTACTGGCAGCGTGTTTTAAGGTCTAATAAATGCTGTCTATGGCTGCACCAGACTTGGAATGGTGTTCCCAATGCCCATCACATAAAACGATGTACAATGCTCCATTCAATCCTACAACATGAGAACATATGTCTGGCCTTGAACAGAGAAAGACAGAGACAGAGAAACAGAGAACAGAAAGACATTTCTTTTCATCTTTAACCAGCAAAGCATTACCTCTTTCTGGACTTTTCCGAATGACCCCATCTTCAGGGACATCAGGCGAGGACACTACAACAGGGAAATCACACGAAATTAATTCTTTATCATGCACAGGGGCCAAGAAACTGAAACAGACAGATGACTTATAACAGTAATACAGGGTAACCATTTCAGCTGACAAATGAAGAGACAGTAAACGCATTCTGTACTATAGTGGGAAAATATTCCACATAGGTATTTGGAAAAACCTTAGATGAGCAGAAGAGAAGAAGGAACTGAGAAACCACAAATAAAGAAGAGGGAAGATAATGGGATGAGGATAGAAGAAAGGCAAGCTGACCAGCCAGTCGACTGAAGTGGGAGAGGTCATCGCTCAGCGGGCTAAAGTGGGACAGTCTGTGACCCTTTGAAAGGACAGGGCTCCCTGTCTCTACCTCTGTGAAAGCTGGAAGACACAGCGGTTAGTACGGCTGCAGCCGAAAGCAAGGTTAGTGTGACAGAAGGAAAGTGAGAGAATTATGTGAGGTCATCAAATCAGTCAACCATCTAAAATCAAGTCAGAGGGACACTGGATGCCACAGGCTAGAAAACCCCATTTTCTATTCTGACGGAGCTTTCAAATCCACCGCAGCAGTAGCAATGCCATTCCATTTACCTGGTGGTAGGTGGAGTTTAAAGAGGAACTTCAGCTTTTCTGTAAAAGACCCACTGAATAAAATATCTGCAAAGACAAAACAGGGTTTGAAGTTGATGCTGGTGAAACAGAGGTTTCAGGACGGTATTTGGCTGGATATGTTAAATGATCAAACAATATCAGTGGCAGCTGTAGATAAGTGTGGGGTCCTCACCCAGACCGCAGCAGAACTCCTTGAAGTTGACCAAGCCGTCCTGGTTCTCATCCAGCAGGCGGAAGGCCCAGAGGGAGAGGGCATCATGGCTGACACAGTGGGCCCAGGGGGCCAGGAGGGAGAACAAGGTGCGGAACTGCTGGTGGCCCAGCTGGTACTGCTCCAGGTAGGGCAAGCTGGGGTCATGGTGCAGGAGCACTGGGCTGTTGATCATCCAATAGCAGCTGAGGAAATGCTGCCTCTGCAACAACACCATGCAAGCAACCCCAGACAGGTTTAATGTAGAAGCCAGTTTAGGTGTCCACCTTCTGGTTATCTTCATAAACTCTAAAATAAGAGTAAAGAATGACAAACTCATATGCTTTAATGGCATTTTCCAGCTCGTTCACTGGCTAGCTAGCAAATCCAGCAGCACCATTTATATAATGTTAGGAATGTTACTTTAGCAACAGCATCATAACAATCTTGGTGCTACTTTCATTGACAGTTTCATGTAATCAATACAACTTAAATTCAGCCTCTCCTACTTTATGTAGCTAAGCAGAGTTCAGCCAGTTATGGATGCATTTTATAAAAGTGATATGGCACTCAATCCCTTGGTACATCATGAACATTGGCATGGCTAGGGGTTTGATATTTAAATAAAGGAAAGAAAAAGAAAAAGAAAATAACAAAATATAACATCAATGAGCATGTTATCAGTATTGTTTCTTGGGGAATGTCAGTTTGTGATAACTCCATTTCGTGAAACCTATCATATTACGAGCTGAATGCATAATATTATGCCTAATCAACCCAGACAAAAAAACTGCTGTGCAGGTATATGCTAAATGATGTGAAGTAGCAGTACCATTATCACTGCGAATGTGAAGTATGCAAACATTACAAACAATAAGAACAGCACAAAAATTGCAAGAGTTTCCTGTAGTGCTGCATCAGCTGGCATGGAAATTTGGGGTGAGGGCAGCTAAAATCTGGTATTGCTGAAAGGGATCTGGGGTCAACTAAACTCAAGGAAAATGAACTTATACACAAATAACCGTTTTTAATAGCTCCAAAACATCATGATCCATTGCAGGGTACTCTTGAATGTGGGCAGTGAGAAGACAGCATTATACACCAGACTGTAATGTTTATTATGACCACATAATAAATGATGCACTCAATGTCTCTCTGTTACACAAAAGCCAAATGAACAGAATCATGACATAATATCATCACCATGGCCCATCACATCCCATTGTCTAATTATTCATATTCCTTCTAAAAAGATTTCTGAAAGAGTGATTATGTTGCTTCATTACAAGTATGACTCACAGACGGATTGTATTCTCACCTTGAACAGTGCATACAGGTCATCCAGATAGACAGCACTGAATTTCACTTCCTGAGAGACAACCCTTAACTGAAAAACACAAGTCAATGCACCTAATGATACTGCAATTTTATTTCTTGCTCTGCATTCAAAATGTATGCCTGGGCCTAGGTAAAGGCATAGGACATTACATACCAGCCTAACATGTAAAACACAAAAGGGACTGCAGTATTCCTCCTCCTGGAGGTGACTTACAACATTCTGTTTGGTCGTATCTTCTAGAGTCTGGATCACGTACAGTTTGTTTCTTCTTCGCATGCTCTCCACTTCCTCTGACCGAATGTCCCCGTATTTCTGCAGGGAGGAAAAATGCTTGGTGAGCAGCAGGTGTAAAGTTACAGCCTTGTCATCAGAAGCTACTGGTGCATCGTTCAAGACTTCTGCTGCATTACTGCAGGGCGAACAGGAGGTCTGGCGGATTGGAAACCGAAACACTGCAGATGTAGTACCTCATAGGCTTCCCGTATGAGGTCGATGATGTCCACCTTAGGGTGCAAGGTCTTGTCGTTGTTCCCCACAGGGGCCTGCTGCACCGTGGGGGGCAGGGGGCTGTCTTTGTTGGTGACGCTGTCGAAAAACCTGGGAGAGGGGGGTAATGAACACACACTGTGAACAGCAAATGAGGGGTCATATCAGAACAGAAGTCAACAGGAGTCCATGAACAGCATGAGGGAAATCCTTAGATGGTACAGGAAAAAGTTAACTGATGACACACATCTGTCAACTGGGGTTATTCAATGCAACCCAAGTTTAATGGCACTTCCATTAATTACCTAGAATTGGCAGGCAGTTATTTACAAAAATAGTTCTACTCTGAGGTGTGACTGAAGTGATAAAGTGAGCGAGACAGGAAACTGCCTGGGTGACTTTAAAATTTCCAACACGTACTTCATATGACTCATAGTTTGGTAAGTTCAGCTGCTTAAGGGGTTCTCTGCCAGTGAAGATTTTTGAGAGAGAGAGAAAAAACCTTTCCTGTGTGCCCTCATAGGATTATCACACGGGACAGCTTTGACGCCCCAAGGCAGAGATGAAATTTCGCCCTTCAAAGTCCTTGCAGAGATGAAATTTCTAGGCCACTTCATGTAAGTAGGAGTCTGGACTTTCCAAAAAGTATGAAATTTCTAATCAAAAAACCCCACCATATACTACATTGTGCTGCAGTTTATTAAATTGTGTTTATGTTGATTTATAGTGAATTACTGGGTGACTTGCAATGTCTAAAAACAGACACAGCTGGCGACTAAGTGTATCTACAGATTGCATTTGTTACGCCCTGCACTTCTGCATGAGTGCAGTGGTCGTCACAGCAAAAGACAACAGCGTCTGATTGGTGATTCCAAAAGGGGAAAATGAAAAAGGCTCACTTGTTGAGGATGGTGACTGCCTCTGCGTCATCACGGCAACTGAGCAGGTGCTCCATGTTGTAGTCGAGTATGGCCAGTCCAAGCTGCAGGATAGCCTTGATCCCGTCATAGAAGAAGCAGTCAACCACGTTGACGGCACTCTCGATGGGCAGAACACTGATGAACAGGGTCAGGAACCAAGAGAGAGACACCGACGAGAAGAAGGTCATGTCTGTCATGTGCTCCGTCAGCTGGGACAGCTGATCTCGGATCAGCTCCTCAAACACCGCCTGGTCCACCAGGGCACCTGGGACACACATTACATTACATTACATAACATTATTGGCGTTTAGCAAACTCTCTTATCTAGTGTGACTTACATAGGTTACAATTTTTACATGTTATCCATTTATACAGCTGAAAATTTACTGAGGCAATTGTGGGTTAAGTACCTTGCCCAAGGGCAGAGCAGCAGTACCCCAGCAGGGAATCAAACCAGCAACCTTTTGGTCACAAGCCCTACTCCTTACCAATGTGCTATACTGCTGCTCTATACTGCTATATTGACACACATATATACACAATCACACACAGACCAGCATATTCAATTACTGTACCAATGTCAAAGGTAAAGGTCGGATATTTTAACACCTGTGGAAAGCCAAACAAAACGGAAGACTCACCAATGATCCGGCGGTTGAAGTAATCGGGCAGCATCCTCTCGCACACCGCCACCAGCAGCCAGAAGGCCTCCTCCTCATTGGCATACAGCAGGAGGACAGAGGTAAGGATGTTCATGGCCTTCAGGGAGCAGAGGACAAGGGGAGGGACATCAGAGAGTGTGTCTGGCGAGGTTCCACTTTATGGGAGTGGCTCGAAGTGATGCCTACCTGGCAGTAGCCTATCTTGGGGTTTCTGTAGGCATAGGCGGTGAGGACCCGGCGCAGGGCGGAGATGCCCGTGTCGCTCTGGAAGGCAGGGTGCTCTGGCAGGGAGCGGTGCAGGTCCCTCTCGATCTCATCAGTGGCCAGGGTGCTTGTGCCCAGGGACTTCTCCACCAGCTCTGAGTAGTAGCCTGGGTGTGTGGCCATGTCATTCACTGCACCTGCCAGAGGGAAAAGCAAACAATGTGTTAAAATCGCATTCATACAGTGACCCCTCATAACAACTTCTCATACCATAATAGGTCCTGACCACCAGGATCATTAAATATCCCAAAGCACATATGGCAAAGAGTCAAGGGTTCCCTACTGTTCTGGCTAAATTCCCAGTCAGGCCACATGACCATCTTTAAAATTCTATTTTAAACCTCTATTTAACTGGCCAAATCCTGACAGCATATTGTGAAAAGAAAAAAATCTATGATATGGATTAAATATTTTGCCTATGTTTCAATCTCCACATTACAAACATATCTGCCAGCTTTCTAGAAGATATGAGAGGGTCATGACAAAGTCCATCTCAATTTTCACTGAATGACCTAGATATCACAAGGTTTATCTTCCATTTCCCTCTTTAAAAACAATTCACATTTCAAATTGCTAATTTCTGTATATCTACTAAGCTGAGGTGAAAGGATTCACCAATCACATCAGAAGGGTTCCATTTCTTAATGTCTGTTCAAAGTATGGTGACTATTCTCCAGTGAAAATCAATTCAATCGATTGATCAAAAATTAGGCAATCAATAAAAGCATAAAGAGGTGACAAATTCTTGTATGTTTCTCCATTCAATGTTTTAAGGCATGGTTCTAATTCCACAGAACATATTTATTTAAGGAAGTGTTCCAGATGAATGATTCATCAGGCAATTAATTTAATGGCCAGTGACTCAGAGATTTATTTAGGTCCTTTTTTTTTTTTTTTTTTTTTACTAAATCAGAGCACAGCACTGTAGCCATTTACCACTGAAAATACCATTATTGCAGACAAATACAAGATTACATGGTGAAACCTGGGATGCACGTCAACTGTTGCTATGTCCTACAATATATTACGTTGGGCTGTAATAAACACGTATTGTTTGTACTAGGAATGTACTGGCCAAATTTTTGGAAACATAGCTTGTCTCTGAGCTTAGAAGGAGACTGATGGATTTATTTATAAACTGCAGCTGTGTATCAACTTTTTCCCCAAACCCTTTGTCCAATAAGTAAACATATTTTATTATTAAAAAATACTTCCTAATTTATTCAATTTTGGCAAACAAAACTGGTTCACTTGGATGGTTTGTTCTTTATTACAGACAACCACAATTGGCAGATGTACCAAAGGTCTTTACTTTGGAAAGATGATAAAGAGTGGCTTTTCAGATTTTAAGATGCTCTTTGCATTGTCACAAATTACAACTGGGCTCTGGAAAAATAAAAATGGAATTATTAATAATTTGATGTCTGCACCCAATTAATACATTTCTCGTGGCACTACAATACAACAGTGCAAAGGCACATCTTTTGTGCACAGTTAATATATGCCGGGTGTGCTAGAAGGAAAAACATCCTGATTCCTCATGCCATGGGGAAAAAAAAGATAATTCACACTTGCTTCCAATGGGCATACATTGCCCACTGTATTACACCAGAATGCGAGCCAGCAGAGAGCGGAAGAGATCAGGGCAAGCGCAGATACGCCACTAGTCGGATTAGGGAATGCACACCTGAGAATAGCAGCCACAGCTCCCCTCTTAAGGCCTCTGGGACTCCGCGCACGATCAGGTCTCGCGTCTTCTTGGTGCGGAACATGCTCATGCCACGGCCGTACTCAGCAAAGTGGATGTTCCACGACTGCTCCTTCATCTTCTCCTTCAGCTGCCCACCGTCACAGAAAGCACACGGACCCACAGTGAAAGAGTAGGCCAAAACACTCCTCAAAGACATGAATGTATAAAGCAATGTACTCTGTGCAGTAGCCAGACATTAAGCATCCTGTTTATAAGCCAGAAAAAAGATGGTACAATGACCTGATATGACATGCAAGTATGTGAACAGTATTCTGGGACAGAAAATGGCAATCGGGCCAAAGGTACTAATCTTCATCCTGCTTTTCATAGCATTTTCAATTACTGGCTGTAACAGGGGAGCAGACTGGCACAAATGCAAGGCACAGTAGTGTTTTTATGATTCCTAAAATCAGGTGATCGAGAAAAAATTACATAATACTCATGAAAGGTATTACAGGGTTAATACAGTGTAACAATCTTACAGTTCAAGCAAGATTTGTATTCTCTAATACTGGGAAAGCGCTTTGCTCTTGTAACTGTTGTATGGAATACACCCTGGTTGTAAGTTACCAAAGGCTGCACAAATCTTGCCAAGAGGCACCCTTTTGTTCTTCACCACTGGCCCACCTTTATGGGCATATTCCAAGTGACTCTCAGTTTTGCTTTACATTATGCCGCAACACACTTGTTCAGGAAAGCTCAAGTACCTCCAATGTATGTCAACACCCATCAAAGCAGCAGCTGCTGGACAAGTAAACTTCCTAGAGTCCTCAGTACCATTGACTGCACTCACATACTACTGCGTGCTTCATTGCTTTATTGTGTCATTTATTTAGTGCCACTTATGCCCTGTGGACTAGCACTAGCAGAGTCAGAATACCAAAAGCTTTTCTGACAAGCTTTTTTGATAACCACATTTACACCTTGCACACAGGTTTGAAAGCTGTAAGAACATTTCCCCAATGGGACCCTGAGGGTTTTCTAAAAGAAAAACCAGGCAGGTTGAAAAACACCTCATTATTTTATAAGTTTAAATCAGCGTCCTGAAAATGTTTTTTCCATTGAAAAGCAGGCAGTCCATTTCAGATGACGCTAATATTTTATGAATAAATTCAGTCTAAAAAACTAACACAAAGTGCTCATTAATCCTTCCAGTAGTTTGGAGGAGCATCTGAGGTCTTGAAATAGTGCTGCTTTCAAGCTAAAGCCAGCTATGACACATACTCAAATCATCCTGTACAAAAACCCTGTGAACACATTATATTCTCTTTTTAGACATCTAAAAACACCCATATAGCCTCATTCTGCACTGTCTGTGCCTGCAGCCGCTTTGGTACCATTTTAGGGTCGAGGTTTTCTGCGTCCTGGGGGTGGAAGACTGTCATGAGTGCCTCCGTGCTGACAGCCTTGCTGGTGCTTTTTTGTCCCACCATCAGGGTCACTTCCTCTGGGTTGTCCTCGAAGTGCTCGATGAGCGCGTGGCACGCCTCTCCAGAGACCTGCGGGGGTGGGGGGGACATGTGGTCCCATCCAATCCCATTAGTTCTGAGTCGGGATCAACGTTTCCGGAGCGCTGATATGGTCTAGGAAAAAGCTCCAGTCAATGATCACATCCTTCCTGAAAAGGTGGGGTGGGACAATCCCATTCTGTGTGCAGATAGATATGTAGTTCAACAAACAGCTAGCTACACTCATGCTTTAAAAATAGTGATCCAACTCCATTTAGCATGACCAAGATGTATTTGGAATGTAAGCATATTTTAAGACTACTTATATAATTTTAATACTGTTTGTGTGTGTGTGTGTTCTGGCCAATTATTGAAACCTGGTCATGCAACACGTCTAATATTGTGACTCACATGTATGGCTTTCACTTGTGTTGTACTCTGCCTCACTTGGAAGTCGCTTTGGATAAAAGCATCTACCAGTTGAATAAATGTAAAATGTAATGTTCACAGTGTAGCCAGAAGTAGGAGCTGTTCTTTACAGAAAGCATCAAATACTTATTCTAATTCGATTAGGTTCTAGGTAATTAGATTACATCCTAATCAGATTTCTGATTGTGTCTCTTGAAGTTATCTAATCCAGGATCGTAAATCAGCAGAACCCTCTTTATTCCGAAACAACTCTAACTGACTCTAAATAAACACAACGGACAGAATGGGCTCCACGTAGTGATAGATGCTGAAACACACATTATGCAAGAAATTACAATGGATCGACTAACATCCCTATGGTCAAGACATCTATGCTATATAAACTATAATCACAAATCTTGACTGGCATCTGGAACCCACTCCTGCTCTTGTTGCCAGGAGCCATACATATCCATTGATATACCTCCAATGAGTGGGCTGCTAGATAATTGAGCCAAACTTCAAATTGTTCCATTGTCATATGTCAGCAGTCCAACCCACTGGAACTGACCTTAAGAACCTGCAACAGTGTACACTTCTATTTAATGGAGCACTCATTTTGTAACATGAAATCTGCTGAAAATGCCTGTTAAGATCTTCTTGGTAGTCTCATTTTCAAAGCGGTGACAAAGCACAACATTACTGAGATTTTCTGCAGTCCACGGACTCTCATAAACAGTCTCTGCCTCTGAGAGTGAGAAGACATGGTTGTGGGGAGGAATGTGTAACCTCAGTGACAGGGTTAGAAAAGGGTTACCTCTCCTGAAGCTACGTGCTGGGGGCTGGCCATCACTCCGCACCTCCTGCGGATCCCGTCGGCCAGACGCTCGTAATCCCGGACCTCCGAGAAGCGCAGCGCCCTCTTCCCTCGGACACACACCGTTACCGCTCTGCTGCTGCTGTCCGGCTTCTCCACGCTGACCACCTGAAGAGATATGGCATGTTATCAGCTCCCGAACACACCTGCTAATCCCATATACCAGCCTTTGAACTGGATGCTGATGGATGCCAGTCTATTGTGACATGACGCATAATCATTGTGCCTTTTTAAATGGCATCAAAGGGATTGTACACTGTTTCAGGTTGAATGTACCAGGAAATAATTCATTTTTATTTGTTTATCTCAATTTTTGGATTGGCAATTGTACATCCTGTGCATTCACACAGGGGTGCACGACTGCAACGAATGCAATCCTCTAATACAAATGCATATCTATGGAATTCAGAATGGAGTATGGTCACATCTCGCTGACAATATCTGAGCAGCTAACAGGCAGGTGGCAAGTACCCCGTAGTTCATGAAACCCACCCTACCACGGCAGAGCAACAAGCATTTATTCATTAATTTATTATGCCAATTTTGGTGTGTACTTGGTGCATTAAACTGTACACTTTCCCTCTGGTTTGTTTTCAAATGCTTAATGACATTTTCTACAGAATTTGTTTTTTTTTCTTGATTTTTTCATTTTTGCTCAGAACCTTTTTCTTTTCAACTTTCTCATGTTTTTGAAGTCAAGCCGTTGCCTTAAGGAATTATCCTCACTAGCTAAGGGGTTGTTGAATGAACTAACGAAATACAAGTAAAATCGGCCTTTGATAAACTGGACCAAAACAAGATGAGTTTCAGTTTCAGTGTGGTGGGTGTGGCCCAGCTCCTTGCCTCTCGAATGGGGATGATGACGTAGCACTGGCTCCCGTCCTGGCTGGCGAAGCACAGGTAGTTCTCGGAGACGCAGATCTTGCCCAGCGTGTTGAAGTGGCTGAAGGGCACCCACAGGAAGCTCTCGTACACCTCCAGGAGGTTCTCCTCCCGCGGAAGCCGGAAGAAGGCTCTGAACTGCTCGTTACGCGCCCGCGTCTCAAGGCCCCTGAGATGGGGAGGGGGTTGGGATGCAGGAGGGCAGGGGCAGACAAGAAAAGGGGGGAGGGCCATTTTCAAAATTCAGGTTCAACACATGCATCTAACCTGTGCATCTCCTCTGTGGCTGTACACACATATTACCCTTCAATGATAACAATGCAAGATAAGGCTATGCATAATTAGCTTCAGCATTGGATTGCTGTGGTGATGAACAATGGCAACATGTTGATAGCTTGATTGACAGGGTTTAAGTGCTCTTTGATGCGACGGTGAAAACAGCTTCCCGCTGGCTGCGTCAGAGACAGCGAGCTGTACGGTGCCCAGTGGGGACCATCCTGGCTGACTCTGAGCCAGGCTACAGGAAGAGCCCGCACCTCTTTGTGATCTGCAGTGGATCGCTGAGGGCCGGGTCTCCCTGGAAGGTCTCCTTGTCAAACAGCCTCTTAATGGCGTAGTCCGCCAGCTGCTCCATGAGCAGGAAGGTCTCGTGGAGGTGCAGGAACATGGAGAAGTAGTGGTCCTCGCCGCGGGCTGCCACGTGAATGCTCTCAGCCAGGATCACGCTGGACGTCTTCTCCAGCTTCCAGATCTCATCCCATGAGATGATGAATTTCACTGAGAGGGCACATTGTTATCGTCAACAACTGCACACTGAATTCACCGACGCCTACTGACGGAACTGTTTTTTCTTCAATTATATTATGAAAGCAGCTTGCCCAAGCTCAGCTAAAGAACTGAATGTACAAGCCCTAATGACCAGTCAACTCATTCTCCCTATAAATAACTCTGAATCCATTAATCGTCCAAATATTGGAGACATCATAGCCAGACAGATAATGTGCTTTTAACACAGCTTCCGTTTATGTGAGAGCATTTCCTCTGAGAAAACCTTCTGAGATAAAACGCTCAAAGGAAGTGGAGGAATCTCATCGACCGCTAGCTGTCACAGACCATGGGGGGTTTGTGGGGGGCAGGGGAAGACACACTGAGCTGCCTCTGCTCACCTTCAGCCCCCAGCAGGTAGGAGTAGAAGCTGAGGAAGTTGGTGCTCAGGTAGAGCCAGCCCTGGCAGGGCACGCGGCCTCTCCAGTAGCTGCAGGAGTAGTAGGTCACCAGCTTCTCTTTCTCGGGGAGGCAGAACCACTTCTCGAACCTCAGCAGCGCCTCACGGAACTTCTCCGGGTCGTCCTCCAACACCAGAGAGACCTTCCCCTCCTCGGCAATCAGGCCCTGCGGAGACACGGGAGAAGAGGATGGAAGTGGGACGTGAGCCATACGACTGTCACTCTCAAAACTACCCACATTTGTTTTATTATGACATTCTGCTTTACAGGATGAATGTTCTTACACAGAAGAAACACAACACCTTTATCATGTAAATCTCTCTTAAGACTCATCTCTTAGACTTCTTCAGTGTGACTCTAAATTAAAATTAATTTAAATGACATACTTTTAATGTTCAACCACATAATTACAAATAATGACAATGCGACCCTTATTTATGCAATATGACTATTTTTAAAGATGGAATTTGAAACAACTTTAGCTGCACTATAGCTGCATTCATTATAACAACAATGATACATTTGTGTCAGTCTGTATTGACTATTCATTGTAACTGGACAGTGTGAGCATTAGTGATGAGGCTTAATATTTCCTTCAGGAATATATGGCCTGAAGATTTCTCACTGTTTACTTTGATACATACTTGAATGCTTCCTATCTGACAAAGCGTGAAACAACAACCCAGTTTTATTCTTTCTCATCATTTTTCACAAAGGAGAGCCTACATGGATTAAATAACACCCAATTAAATGATGTCATTTCTTTTTGTGCCTTAAAGTTTGCATGAATCCAGCTCTCTTGCAGTGAGTTATTACCTACACAGGTCTAGTTTCATACAATGTTGAGGGAAAAAACAGAAGATTACTCAAAAATCCCCTCTTGGGAGTTGTAAAATATTTGAATATTAAATTAATCCATATGCACATCCCCAGCGAGCATGCTCCAGAAGGAAGTAAGTGGTAAAGAGTGTTGAAAGGCGTCTGATTAGTGTTGTATGTTGGGTATAGTCCCCAGGTTGACAGAACGCACTCGGATCTTGCCCTGGACAAAGCTTGTGATGTCCTCGCTGGAGTCGAAGACAGACAGAGTTCTCATTATGTTCTGCTGCAGCCAATCCCAGTGCTGGTTGATCTCCTCTTTCGTGGCACCTGAGGAAAGACCAAGTAAAAGTAAGGCACCACAAACTGGGAAACATTTTTACGTCTGATGTGTAATCTGGAGTGGGAACATGGAATTGTGGTTAGGAAGCTCAAATTGCCAGGCTGCAAGACAACCATCACTGTACTCTTGAGCAAGGCACTCAAGCTCAGTTCCCTCAGTGTGTACCCAGCCATAAAAGAGAAAATATGTAAGGTGTCTGCTATGTAAACTGCTCTGGATGAGAGTGTCTGCAGAACAAATAAATAAGGAAATGCAACATTTCATACACATCATTAATGTTGGGGGAAAGACCATGCAGTCAATGTCCTTGATTAATTTTTTCCGGAGGCCTCTGCTCTTTATTGCAGCATTAGTCAGCAAAATATGGCATTTCTGAAAACCAAAAGAGATCAAAGCTTTACAACACTCTCAGCATTTATTGATCTCAGTACACACTTGAAGTAGAGCCAAAGACCTGGGGAAGTAAACAATCTGATATGACACAATTCAATTTGACAGCAGAATTGCATGGCTGAACAACAATATTACACTGGTACTGGCTAAATATGAAGACTGAATCTACAGTGATTTAAAAAGCCTCAAACCAAATGCAGCAGTTCAGCATGACTCATTTCAGAGCTGATTTTTTGAGTTTGATTTCCATAAGTAGGTCTGGCAGTCTTAATGCTCTATTAACTAAAAATGCTCACCCAAGGGGCAGTACAGGTAAACATAAACAGCATTATTTAATAGCAAGCAGAGACTTGATATTTTTCCCCAGCTGTACATATCTCATATCCCATATGTGCATTTGCTAGCTGAGCAGCTCTTTTGCCACTGCAATGCATTCTCAGTTGATAAGAGGCTATTACAGAAAAGATCTCTCTCTCTCACCGCATGCTATTGACCAGTAGACCTGGGAGTCTGGCGTCTGGTGCAGGATGCGGAAGGGGGCCACTTTGGCGGTGGAGTCCAGCACAGTGTCCAGCGTCCCCACCAGGAGGCCTGTCTCCCGGCAGAAGATAGACAGAAACAGTCCAGCTGAAACATTATCACGCATCGCAGACGGCACAGCGACAAGGCTGCACATCTAGGACAGGGGGGAGGGTCTGGCTGGAAAACAGGATTTCATTCGCACCTCAGGTGCAATGTTTGAATTCTCCCAGGGGGGACCCGCTATCCCATTTCAGGCCTTCTGAAAGCGTTAGCGGCTGTCATCCATTTTTCAAAAATGCACCTGCGCCCACGATCCTGAATTTGGACAACCGATTCACATTTGGACGAGGTGCATGGCTACCCTGCTTACATGTTTGAGTAGTCCACCAGTAGCTGCAGCGAGTCGTGTCCAATTACCCATCTGTGACTTGCCCTTCATGAATTATTATAAAGGTCAGAACTATAGAACTTGGCTTCCTGATTCCCTGTTGACTGTGAGTGAATGTCTGTTTTAACGTAAGAGTGCACACCACTGAATCTGTATAAAGAATATCTCCTGCCAAGTGAAAACACCTTTATTTTTACTACTTCACTGTATTTCATAAAACTCATTATGAGTGACATCTCAAACTGCAACCTGCAGATGCCTGTAAATTACTAGTAGCTGGCAACAACATATCTGATGCAGACTTCACAAAAAAAGGGAGAGATGCTACACAAAAGGACAATCATTGGCAGACATTTAACTATGTATCTCATCAACTGGAGCTACTCAGGTCATGACTGTACAAAGACAGGCGCTCTTTAAAGTTGAAGTGAGCTTAAAATAAAGAAAAACAACACATCCAGTGGCCTATTGTGATTTGGATGCTGATATCAATCCAAATATTACTCTCAGGCTTCAAAGGCCTCCTGAACAGGCACTTCAGAAGAGCATGCTTCTAGCCTCATTAGTGGCGTTGGTGGTGATGACACCATGATCGTAGCCCACTTCACGTCATGACCCGTTAATTAGTAGTAATTACAGCCCCGGCGCTTAGCATGACAGGAATACTGCTCAAAACTACCACTTCTCTGAGTCACTCCTCGGTCATTACCCTAAATACAACCAACCGCTTCAAACTGTCAGGGAAAAACAGAACTGCACAGATGGCCACCTGTGAGGCAGCCTTGCAAAGCAACATCCTACTGCTAAAGTCATCAAATTCAGACTTAGGCCCTGTCCACACGTACACAGGTATTTTTTAATTTTTGCGCCGTAAAAACTTTTTTTTCAGGCTTCTGATTGGCCAACATGGCTTTACGATTAGGGTTATATCATCGCTTTTTGGTTTGGCATGCTCACGACAGCGTGTTTTTGCCTTTTCGAGATTTTTTTAAGAACGAAGGAGGAAAACCCCCCTTTTTAAAAATATCCATGTACGTGTGGACATGGCCTTAATGAAGCACTTGAGTATGACTCAGCCTGGGGGCTCAACCTATGATCTTCTGGTATCAAGTCCAGCATTCTGACCACAAAGCCACCTAGGTGGTTTACTTCTAAAGCACAACTAATCAGGCACATGACTATGGATATGTACATACAGAACCACAAATGCTATAGCCTCCATTCAATCTCCAATCCATCATTTTATATTCGGTTTTATTCCTGGCTGATGGAGCAGCAGCTGGGTCAGGTACAATACTTCACAGCACAAGTGTATTCATCCTCCGTGATTTATGATTCAGCGACAGCAGCATTAGGCTACACCTGTGCATATGAATTCCAAAAAACGACAAATGTGAGGGTTGATCCTCTTTTTACAATATGTCAGTATTTTATTATCAGGTGATACTCTGACCAGCAGGAAGTAACAGCTACAGAAAAAAAAACACAGGCAATATTCTCTCATTTAAAAAGAGCTCTCTGTGCTTGGATATACCCTTTGCCTTAAAACATAGATTTTCCACTACATTGAGAACAATAATAGCTTTAGAAATGACAGGTCATCGTCAAATGCAATTTCTCCCTGAGCTGTCTCACTTGGGATTACAAGGATACTCACTGCATTCTGCTTAATCAGATGGATTACAAGAACAAATCTGACACAAGAGGGGAGGTTTTATATCTAAACACCGCAAAGAGCCACATATGATCCCAGAGCAGGTTTGACTTTAAATCCCACCGTTTCTAAAGCCAGGATTATTCGGCATTGTGAATAATGGATCATTAATTGTTCAGCCTGAATTGCAGATTATACTTCAGCAAAAATCAATCCTGTTATGACACAATGCAGATGATTTAGAATGAAAAAAATTTAGAAGTCAAATTCTGACAAATTTTTAAAAATCTATTGGTTTAATGTATTTGGCCATTTTCCATTTGCTTGAATCATTTGAAAAGTTCCTTTCTTTGTTAATTATGACTACACATCCTCATACTCAACTTGGTAAGATGAACATTCAACAATGGACTGTTTGATTTTACCTCTGTTACATCCACACTTTTGAAAAATGATACAGATTATGAATAGTTTAGGTTCACATTCCCTCCTCCTCCCCTATCCCCCAGCCACAGAGGTGTCAGCATGTTAGCTCATTTGGAGGCACAGCTGTGTCTGGGCTCCGATTCACTTAGGCCACCCAGCTCCTCACCCAACATTTATTTTTTGGGGCATCAAAACAAGCCTTTCTGCAAAGAGGGATGGAAGAAAACTGACAGTCATCAGTATCATCACCTGCTGATTGATTCCTCTGAAGCAGCACTTGGTTCAGTCTTGTTTTTATTGGTAATGCTCAAAAGGTCAGTGTCAGGACCACATAGTAAATGTCGTCTAAACTTGGGTCAGTATCCTTCTAACTGATTAGTCTCAAACACTGATAAATTTTTGAAAGTTTTGCATCATCTGCAAGAGACAACTGACTTTATTTATGTATATATTTATTTGTTTATTTTAAATGCAGTCGTAAGGCACAAGATGATGTTGTATCAGTGATGATGTCAGTGCTGTGATAGTGCAACTTCAAAAACAGGATTGATCGAAGATGCGTTCAGAGTTCGCCTCCCGGACAGATTTTTTTTTTTTTTTTTAACTCTTTGTTGAATCCGGAAACAAAACAACATGTACAGTGTCACAGAAATATAGAGTCACTTACCAGACACAAAGCCTTTGTAATTAAGTGTATTACTCCAACCAAATCAAACTGTTAGAATCAAATTTATTGATTCCTTCACAGGCTCACATACAACTACTTTGTTGACCTCTACTGTGCCCGCGTCATCACTAACGGTTACAGCAAATGTGGGGGTTTTTTCTGCTCCGTGCACACATTTTTGATGCATTGTGAATAAACAGGCTACCGACGCCTTAATGTAACACATATTCCGAGCACATAGAATGCAACAAGAACAGCGAAACAATTATAGGTGATAAAAACGTGCACACGAGCGACGTATGTTGTAATAAAATACCTGTTGGACACTGCTAAATCAACATTTATAAATCAGGGAGAAAGATAAACTGCTGTGAAGGCATGGGAATTTCTTTGATGAGAATACAAACGAAAAACCAAACTTGCCAAGAATAATGTTACTGCAATGCTTGGGACAATTCTACACGATACAGAATAGATGGGTGCCCATCGGGAGTATAAACAACGTAACCGAGGAAATATGTACCCTGAACCACCGTTTAATACGGTAGAGTAACCGATATTGCTAGCTTCCGTCCCCTACCTGTCAAGCCACCTCCTCCCTCTCCATACCCTCGCCTCCTTTGCAAAACGAAATAATCATTTGATGTTTCCGTCACCCATAACTTCAATGCATTCTTCAAGAGCACTTCTTCTGGTTTCAGCCACATATTTCAATTCAGATATTTTCAATTCCAACGTCACGATGTTCATCGCGGAAGCCACCTACACCCATGAAATGTTTCTGTTTGCAAGCAAGTGAATTCTTTCCCACGTCGACAGAAAGCTTGCCAAAGTCAATGGCGCGGGCATTTCTGGGATAGTAGTTCTATAAACTGTTTTAGTGCCATTTGCAACATAAGCGCCATCTACAGAAAATACCTCATTTCCCATACTCCTTCACGTTCCCTGAAGCGCTGTGTTTTTTTTGTACCCCAGTAAGGCTGATTCAGTAGAAGTAATTGAAGACCGTTAGCAATTACAGAAATTAATAAGTTCATTATAATGATATTCGAAGACATTTCTTCTTGAGCAGAGCGATCGTTACTGTCATATAAACTGTCTTAATTGATTTATTGACACAGATATTATTAACACAATACAAATGATTTTCAGAAGGTGTTTCACTTAGTTGTCCATTAGAAAAGTCAGAAAATTCGAATGGCAGGTTGTGCATGGGCAGAACTGTAAGCATCCCTGACATGAAACAATGTGTTGAGCAAAGGCAGACAGGCTACGTAGAACACGCGTTTGGATCACTGTGGAACATTATTTATTGTGTGAAATTACCAATATGGAAGTCACGATTTAGATTTTATCACATTTCTTCTGTTGTGGTCATGTACATGCAGCAGCTGGCGTAGTTGCTACAACACATTTACATTTGGCATAGCAGAGTGTATATTGTATTAAATAAAGAAGAAAACCACTTCACCAAAGGTATTATATAGCGTGCACTACTTGTACAAAATCTATAAAAACAGATGACAGAGATAAATTAATCCGTCAAAATTTTTGTTGAAAGAAAACACCTTTTATTTTTATTAACAAAACAATTCTTTAAACTAGGTCTGTTTCAGGAAAGTGAATGTCAGCATGAAAGACAGACAGTAGCCAGTGAGACAGACAGAAATGTTGGATTGAAAAGCTTTAGAAGAGAGAAAAAAGAAAAAGAGACATAGAAAGAGGGTGTTAATGGTGTGTGTGTGTGTGTGTGTGTGTGTGTGTGTGTGTGTGTGTGTGTGTGTGTGTGTGTGTGTGTGAGAAAGAAAGAGAGAGAGAGAGAGAGAGAAACTGCACCACAAAATTCAGGATACTTACTGGTTTCCAGCTTGGCTTCCAAATGTTGCCACTATAAAGACAAAACACAACAATAAAGACAAAGATATTTACAATAACAACAATCATTAATGCAGTAAATAGTATGAAAAAAGGTATGAATGTCTACACACTGTTGCAAGCTCACAAGCTTTAGAGCACAACACTGGCATAAAACAGGCAGATCTTTCAAAGAAGTGATGTAGGCAGGGCGATCAGAGCCTTAGAGAATATGATGCAGCTGCTGTGAGAGGCTGTGGGTGTAGGGTGGGGTGCTGTGGCCCAGCGAGATGGTGAGGGAAGCCACATCCAGTCATTTGGTTGACACAGTGGGCCCTCAGGGTGAGAAATGTTAACAGGTTGCTATACAAATGGCATTAAATTCAGTTGGGGAGACAATTCAACGTTTCAGTAATTTCAATAAAATTTACATGCCCTACCATTATTAGGTTAGGGAAAGACAAGACAAATCATTTTAAATTTTAATTGTAAACTGTTTAGTAAATATTTTGGTATTTGAGAGCAAAGTTTGCACTGATGAAATTGCAAATGTATTTGTAAATGTATCTTGTTCATGAAAACTACTACACAGATTTTTTCAGCTGTGGTCACAATTTGTTGCTTGTCATGGTCAGAGGTAATATGGCTGACATATTTGATGTTGAATTTCACCAGTTTCCATTGAAAGCTGGCTCAAAATTACATATTTTTCATGCTCAAAAATTAAACTACTACCATCATGCTATAAAAGAACACCAGTAGCAAGCCCCCGGTATTCCTCCAGTCACTGCTACTTAGCTAAGTTCAGTTCTGCTGTCTGGATTTTCTTGTTTTCCTTTGTCTTTGCACATTCATTCAGTTTAGTGCTGGACTGTGACAAAATGGGAAGGCTTATGCGATGGCTAGTTCATCTGCTCATTATCTGAAGAAGGTATTCATTGGGTGTGTCTGCGCTGAAGTGGCAGCCTCGTCTCTCAGCCTCATCGTACAAAGACAAGGGACCCTGTCTGTGGGAGTCCACTGAGGATGGCCACTGGGGGAGCATTTTTTACCGTTTGTTATATCATTAACATTAACCCAGGGGGGCCCTAGCTGTGTGTTCGTATTGTAATGGAATGGTACACTCTGGTTGGGTATGTTGTGTTGCACTTGCATGTTGGGCCAGGTGCACATTTGTGTTCTCAGCCATATATGTTTTACACTGGCTGTTCATGTGTGGATGATTTTCCTTGTTTGTGCAAAATTTTGTGTAGTTTTGCTGGATGCCTTTTGTGCTTGAATTCTGGAGTCTACTAGATTTCAGCAATGTAAATGTAGCATTATATGGACTCATCTTGCATGTCGCTCTGGATAAGAGCGCCTACTTGATGTCAACAATGTAAATGTTTTGTTCATCTTGCATGTCACTCTCGATAAGAGTTTCTGCAAAGTAGCAAAATTATGATTAACATATACAAAGGAAAAGTTAAGGACAAGCTTTAAATTGGCTTGAAAAAGCCTAGTATAGTAGTAGCTGTTAGTTACCAGCTTTGCACGAAATACTGTATGGCCTGTATCTGCAGCTGCTGTAACATGCCCATTGTGATGTCAACTGAAAGCGTTACAGTGTTCAGATTCTGAATATCAATGGGATTTTTTTTTTATTTTAAAATCGTACATATCTCAAAAATGTTGACACAAATGTGTTGACACAAAAAAGCACAATGCACACAATGCAACCCCATACTATCTGAAGGTATCGGCCAAGGCTCATAAGTGTAGCTGAAAGGAAGAGTTACATACAGATAATCAGATGGAGTAACAATAAGAATAAATAGTAAGTACAGTAAACTAGCTTTTTTAAACCAACACCATCAAATATTTCAGTTTTGGGGGGACAGGTGAAGGCTCTCCTTCACATGCAGGAAGTTACAGTATATGATTGGTTGAGCCCTGAATCCCTACTGGTTTGCAATAAACATGACTGATTTTTTTCTGGGAAAGGGATACTATTTGGATCATTTTCAGAAAGACCAAGAGCCATTCAGATTGGGAATCATACAAGATATCTAAGAAATCTAAGCAAAACCAAAACCTGAAATGCAAAAGCAGTAGAAAAAGACTATTTTGCCTATTTAAACCCAAGACAGTTCTGGATAGGGATAAATCAAGCCTTTATTAATACTTCCAATCTCTCTGTAGATGGTCTTTAAGGAGAGATTGATACTTAAACTTGATATTCTTGTCATGAACACTTTATTTCAGTTGGTACCACTGGTTCTCTTTCACAGAACACTGGTTTCAAAATTACTTACATGCAGTGACAAATGACAATATATTGCAATTGGAGAATATCAACCAAGACACTTGGTGTACCTCAACGTTCTACCTTTTTATTACCTTTGTTAATTTATCCACTGAATGAAAAAAATACAAATGAACATTTATGAGCTAGTGACAATGCAACTAAAGACGTACCATCAGTAGTTCAATTTTAGCAATATGATTTTGAAACACTTAAGGATCAATTTGTCGAAAATAAGTAAATAATCTAAATAAAGCACTAAATAGGGACCATTCTATTTGGCTGTAATGTAAAAAATGTAAAAAATATAAATGCAATCTTAGTGTACTGTGTAAATCAAAAACAAATTTTATTAACAGTACAAGAAGTACAAGACAAAAACACAACTACTGATGTTTATGTCAGACTATAGGTATGTTATATAATTAAAAGCAACAGGTCAAAGTTACCCTGGATGTTGTGTAGAATAACCTGTGTACATTCATTCTCGGTTGCTGGTATACAATCCAATACTGTAAAATGTATTTTGGTTCTTTTACTCTTTCAGATAGTAAAATATTGCATTACTTTCAGGAGCATTTCAAATGAATACACATATATGATACTTAAAAGACTTACTCATTCAGTTTTAGTCATTGTAATAAAAATGTTTGGTAATATTTATCAATCACAGCAAGGAAATGTGTAAGCATGAAGTCAAAGAAAGCAGAACGTGTACTTGATGTATAAAATGAAACAGACAAGCTTCAGCACTGGACTGGCTGTAATTTTTCCCATACTCATGTTTATATAAGTATGATTTGATGCAAGTAGTCATGAAGGAACCTGTGGTAGTGATGCATAAATCATTTACTGTGGCCTTGACTAGTGACTATTGCTAAAAAAAAAAAAAAAATCAAGAACTCTTGAATTCAGCCATTCTGTAACTGACAACTGCTTTACAATTAGCCAGGATCCTGGATATTTGACTCCTCACAATGACAGGTTTCTCAGACGTGGTCATTGATGTAAAAAGTGTAAATGTGTGGGCTGACATTTCAGGAAGTAATCTTTACAGTTGATGTTAAGAAAAATCAGCAAATACATCAATTTTGCTCTGACCAAACCAATACAATGGGTTTACATAGATGATAATTCTTTGTGACAGCTCTGGACACAGGAAAATTCCAGCAGTGGTCCACTCCCGCTGAGAGCTGCACATGCTGTCCTTTGCCAACCAATTACATGGCCGCACTCAATTGGAGGAAATTAAGATCAAACACTGGCTGCTTTCATATCTCCTCTTCCAAGAACCCCAATTAATACTCAAAGACATTGCCATAATTTAATAAAACAAATTTTATTTACAATTCATTTCCATTTTAATATAAACTTTAATCATATATACACCAGTTATCAAGTCTCGAATGTGGCCAAATTAAGGAAAAAAAAATAAAACTAATACTATGTCCCTTATTTAATTAAAATACTTTGGATAGCTTCGCCTTTACTCTGAAGAGGTGAACAGTGTTGAGACAAGTCACAGTTTAAAAAAATAAAATCCAGTTCACGATTGATGAAATATTACAGTGTAATTAATAACGTCAACAATGCCAATGAGAATAAGTTACAAATACTTAGCAAAACTACTTAATTTATCTTCGCCTTATGGGTTACAATACATTTTGCAGCAGCTAAAGCATTTTATTAAGGCACATCTCCAAAGTTGTGTAAAAAATGTAGTGTTTGAGAAAATGTGCATGAGGCAAATCGAAAAATACACCCACCCAGATCATTTACAGCTCAGCAATCACAAATGAGAGGAAAGTACAGCAAGGAAAATACATGGAGAGAAAGCAAATTATATACAAACTAACATGAGTTAACATTATGGAAACCCAGGGTGTTTTTCCACCTTCACATGTGACATCAAGTTGTAAAATGGGTGAAATAAGAGTAAGGCTTATGTAAGAAATAATAGCCAAAAGCATCCAGCAGGGGGGGGTAACTCACTGTTCCTTGAACTCCCAATAACTGTGAGCCAAAATTGTTTACATACAACCACAAGGCAAAAGAAGGAATGGTGAATAAACGTTAAGCTCATGGAATGTGCATTTTAATGACATTTTCACCACCCTTAACTGTAAAAGGATGTTTTTACGTATGAGAGCCATAAATTTAATATCCTTTAGTTTCCCTAATGATTTGGAAAAGATCAACCGCAGAATGAATTCACCAGGTTTGAAGTATGTGACTAACTGATTATGCAACTGAAGTATTTAAATAACTGCTTAATTTCAGCATGGAAATGAACACAGCATTAGAAAACACTATTCACTAAATTATAGTATTTTAGCTAAAGTATGAAACTGAATTTTACATCTTTCAAGTGACTTGATCAATTTCATTAGATCTCCAACAATGATATTGATGCCTATAGAAACTCTTTTCTTTTGAAAATTGATAGTTTATATATACACACACACAATTTAAAATCCTGTATCTAATTAAATAATCATTGGACATACACATACCTGTAATTAGAAGACTTAAACATGATTAACTCACATCCTAAAATGTAATTGAACCAACCAGCGTTAAACTGTACTGCATAGCATACCCAGCTCTGAAGTACCATTTTCATTACGGACAGAGCTCTAGTGAACTGAGGAAAGGGGTGCATTATTAGATATTACATTAAAAAGATATGCATAGGTAGATTTTTTTTTCCTATTAGTAATCTCAAACTTGCAGTACTGGCTGCACCTTGTTTCTCGTAAGTAGTTCTTTGATTCATAACCACAGAAAACATTTTTCCCCCAAAATGAATCGATAGTGGCACAAGTCCAGTGGGAAGCCAAGCTCCAGCTTTTGCAATGGTGTGCGGGAGTCATTTACGTCCTGGGATCCATGTGGTGCTGGGAATCCCCTCGAAGGCCAGGTTGTCATAGTGGGGCTGGATGTCCACTTGAACCGCTCCAGGATCGGGGTTCTGCCCGGCCAGCTCATGCACTGCTGTAGAGAAACAGAATGCCAACCAGTCAGAGGACCGTGCTCAAGTTTTCATCTTAGAACCCTAATGTTCAGTCAATGTCAACTGGTTTTTGCCATTCACCTCAGAGTACAAAACCTGTAGAGCAGCGCAAGGGAAGGAGAAGCCCACATAAGCAGTTACAGTCTGACAAAATTTCCTGTACTCTCTTATACATACAACCAATTAAGGACTTCCCAGACCAAGGGACAACACATTATTAACCATGGTGCTCTCTGTATGCCTCATTGGTTAAATTTTCATTCAAGCATTTAGTTGACAGAGACGGACAAACACATCAGCTATTTATCAGAGCAGTAGCACTGCTAATGTGGCAAAAGACAGATTCCAGGAGCACATGTGCAAATCAGACTTCTAGATTTCAAACACTAGTGTTAAGATCCGGACTGCACTTTCCCAGGGGCAAGGGGACATAGCTATAGGCACTAGCACATATTAACAAGGTCATGTGAAACCATCCAACTAGAGAAACTGTGTATAGACGTAAGGACTAGGTGGGATCTATAGACACTTCACAGGAGTGCAATGAGGCAGCTTGGTGTTGTGAATGAAGAAATAGCAGTTCTCTTCAGGAAGTGAGATTGGCTAAAACGACAGCCATTCTACATTCCATTTCCTGCTCAAAGGCACACAACAGCCAAGATTAAGGACCAAGTTTTTTTTAGTGCTTATGCAAAACTTATTTGGTGGTTGCTAAAATTAAAGAAAAAAGTGCACAAATTGAGGAAACCCAGCACTTACTTAAATATTTAGTCAAGCGTTAAAGGACATTGCTTTTAGATTACATGCCATACACAAGTACTGACAGAATAGATGATAATTTTTGTAATGTGTGGCAAGTCACTGATGAACCTTAAATACTGTAAAAGCCCTTGGCAACTACATATTATTTCTGAAACTCATGCTAAAGGACAAAAGATTTTGCTAGCAACATGACAGGCAGCAAAAAACTTGTGAACATGTAATGAAATATGGAACTTGTGATAAGGAAAGCCCTTTAAAATCAGGTTTTTTTTTGTGTACACATTAAGGAGAACTGAATGATGCTTACTCTCATACACTGGTGTTTCCTCAGCAGGGATGGTGTGCTCCTCTGTGCCCTGTACGGAGGCGTAGCCTGAAGAGGCGGTCTCGCTGTGCGTGTCCTCTGGGATGCTGGGGAAGGACCTGAAGTCTGGAGGCAAGGGGACCTGGTGACTGGCCTCCTCCACGTCCGGATGCTGCGGAGGGGGGACACACAGGGGAGGAAAATTACCTCACTCGCATACGCTGATGAGGGCCTGGAGACTGCACTGTGTAACGGTGACGACTCTCAACGTGCACATTAGAAAAGGCAAAACAACACTGCAGGGTTTCTGAAACACCTTTGCTCGAAGCCATTTACTGTAGCGTGTGGTGCGTTCACTTTTTATTTAACTCACCTCAACCTGGGAAAAAATATACCCCAACAATGTCCACAGAAGGCATGCATGGCAATCTTGCTTTGGAGCCATTGATACATTAACACAGTTCTAGCCATTTAAGAAATGAGGACCAGGACCAGTTCCATGACTCATGAACTCATGAAAATCCAATCGCTGTTCCCCACTTCCAGGCAAGTATATGACTGCTTTTTAGTACCAAACTCAGTATGGTTTTCTAGTACCATGCAGTCTCATGAAGAGGGATATAAGAAAACACCATTGGCACTTCTCACCCAAAACTACTGTACACAATCGCAGTCATTGTTGAGTCAAGACTTCTTCAAAGTGATATCGAAATGTCTAACTTCATGCTGAGACTGGGCTCACGGGCTCCCCAGTGTACCTACCTCAATCCCCAGGGCTTTCAGGATGTCACATTTACACATAGGGCAGGTCCTGTGCTCCAGTAACCAAGGCTCAATGCACGTTTTGTGGAAGAAATGGCTGGAAGAGAAGGTAGAAATACTCAGTGGATGGAACACCCAAGGGCAAAAAGTTGACATAGCCAAAAGGGCTGCCATTCCTTATCACCAGCTATTTTCAATGATTTACTACAGAGCTCTCTGAAGAACATGGCCTGCAATGACGTTTTAAAGTAATGTGGAAAGTAATACATATAGTGCACTTTTAGCGCACAAAAGACGACCAAGTTCTGCCACCAGGGCTGTGGCAAGGCTGATACGATGAAAGGAGTGAGCCCTCAGCCCCTATCTCTATCAAGTGTGCAGGCTTATCCAATTTCAGCCAGCAGTCGCTCTGAAACAGGTTCGTCCTTGCTGGGGAGGACGCTCTAATCAACACTGGGGACACTGAGTACCTGTTACAGTCAGTGGTATCGGTCTGTCCCCATGACACTAGATAAGAGATTTACTTTTCCACAGAGTGCAAGATCTGTTTTCACCTGCAATCTGCGGATCTCATTCTAAAATTCTGTTGTCGTTTTTGTAGTTTCTGTAGTTTTAGTTTAGCCCACAGAGGAGGAAAAGTGTGTTCTTTGCAGATGATGGGTCACCATGATAGTTGTCAGAGAAGACAACATTCAGTACTGTTGAACAAGCATGCAATAAAAGGCCTTGTATACATTTCTCATGCACAGTAGCCTCCTCCCAAGCATCAGGACACAAGTACATGGAATTACCATGGATGATGAACATAATATGTTTGAAAGGATCCCATGTTTCTATTCCTTTGTACTAAATCAATTATTTGACAGGGACGCTGTATAATTCTAAACATTAATGCATCCAAACACATCATAATGTATAGTCAAAGAATTTCCTATCCAGCTTATTTTCCCCTCAGTGTGTGTTCCTGAGGTGTGAAATTAAACATTATAATTGAGTGGGCAGTTATCAAACTCCAGGATTCACAATATAGTAAGTAAACAAGAGTTCTACTAATACTCATCTTTTATATACAGTGAAGCAAGGATGAGTTTAAGCTGGTGACAGTATAAGTAAGAAAACATATGCAAAAAGTGAGGGTCATTGATAAACTCAGTCCATTTTCAATCCATGGCTGTAAGGCTCAACCTTCATTCAAGGGGAATGTTTTCCAGACTGAGCCACCCCTGGTGCCTTTTTTGTTATCAAACAGACATGCAAGGAAAGCCAATGCGAACGTGATTTATCACTGTTGCGTCATTTTAACAAAAGAAAACAATTCAGCTCTTCGTTTGGATGAAAAAAAAAAAACGAGACATAACGGTCTTGTAGGGCTGTGCAATATGAGCAAAATCTCATATCCCGATATAGGTCATTTCATATCCCGATAACGTTACATATCACAATATAGCACATTTTCTGTAAATTCAATGAATAGATAGTTTATATAAAATAACCACATGGAAAGGCCTATTTCTTATTACATTTTGAATTATATACTCGACAAATAAAAGGTACTTACTCATATTTTATTATTTTTCTCGTTTTATTTAGAACCTTTGTGCAAATTTTCAATGAACCCTTTCGCACGTATGGTCAAACCGGTGTAATTAGTCAATTAGCGTGTATGCTAAAACTGGTGCGATTAAAACACTAGACTGGAAAAATTCTAGCTAATTTTAGCTTTGAGGAAACAGCGATTTAACGTTAAAAAATATAGCAAATGCTAACTGAAAACTATGAGAAGCTTAATAACGCTAATGAAAACATAACGAACCATGTAACGTAACACGCGTGCTACATAGGGTTAAGCATGTAACAAAATACAAAACATTAACGTATAAAATATAAAAAGGTAAATAGAAAACACTTTTCAACTATAGTTCTGTGTCACGTTCACTCTCCTCCATGTTTGTTTGTGTTGCCTTCATGCAAATTTCCTGCCTGCATCCATGCTGTGTGGAAGAACACAAAGTGTCGTCCAAATGACAAAAAATATTGCCGTAAAGTGTGTGATTTGCGACACAACGAAATAAACGATAGAGCATAATATGAAACGATAGAAAAACGTCTATCACCACACGATATATATCGTCATATCGCACAGCCCTACGGTCTTGTGATATGGGAAAAGGAGAGATGAGCCGCTGAAAAGTGCTGCAAGTGCATGTATATTTATAACCTAAAACACTCAATGCAGTCAAACACGTAGCTACGAAGTAGAGAGTTTCTTGTTGTGACAGGGCTTATTCAGAAGAAAGTATGAAAGGGTGAGACAGACACGAAAGGTTCCACCACTACTTAAATTCTGATAAAATAGATACATTACTTGGCTGTGTCCATACTGTTGTTGTTTTTTTTTAAATATCTTTATGAATACGTTTCATCTGGCCAGGCTACCTATGGCTATGCAGTCAACAGTATTGGATGTACTGTAATCCACTTTGTGCGGCATGTTCCACAACATTACAGTCAAAATAAAAGATACTTATACTCAATGATGACTCAATATAACTATGATATATTTGTGCATTGTAGTTTTTACATCATTAATGCATTCTGATAAAGATGATGCCTGTTACTACCCCATCTAGGGTAAGGTGTAACATAAAATAGAATGTGCATAAATACATTAAAGCCATTATCGAACGGCCTGTTATGTTTTTTGTCTTATCAGACAAAATCTATACAATCACCTTATGAAAATGGCCTCCCTCCAGTCCACTACATACCAGATACACTGAAATTCATCACGTCCACTTGGTGATTGCACTGAGAACATTACCAGGTACTGCAATGTAGATATTCAAAGCCTACAAAAAAGTCACATTGTTTTAGAAGTTTGATGCATACTTGCAAGTCAGTGTGACGACCACATCACCAGGCTTGTAGACCTCAATGCAGACAGCGCAGGTGTCAGCGTCTGGTCCAGTCTCCTGGGGAACCATGGTTAAGAGAATGCAACGGTGAGATTTGTTGTAAATGGAAACTTGGCTCTTTGCTCTCAACAATGTGTCAGCATGAGAATTATATTTGGTTTAAGAGTAAGTAAGAGTAACTAGGAAATGCAAGTACGCAACGTACCTGGTCGTCTTGTTTCAAGGTCCGAACCTGCAGCTGGCCGATGGCTTTCTTGGCCTCTGCTTTGAGTTGTTTCTGCAAAAAGGGGAACACAGCAACATGTTAAGGGTGAGGCTGGGAAACGTCAGCCTTGTGGTGCAGCTGACGGTGTTGTTTTATTACATTATTAACTTCCTTCCTCTTGCAAAACGTTCACACCTTACATGTTCAGTGACCCATCTCTGCAGCTGGTTTTTGCTCAAGATTTGGAGGCAGGCTAGTTTGCACAAGTAAATACAACAGCAGTACCAAGCTGGCATTCAAACATTGTACCCTGGAGCTCTGACCTCAGTACTCTAAAGACTACTCCACAATGCTGCTGCTCAATTGTTTTCAGTGACTGTAATGGGGAACACTGTGAGGTGAAATCATAGAGAGAAAGGCATAATTACGTATTCAGACAACAAAAGCACCATTGTGGCCCAACTGCACCAAAGCGTTTGCACGCCTTAGTGCATAAATAAGTGCAAGGCTATTACAGGCAGCCACCGAATTCAGTGGAAATGTTTGGCACAAACAAACTACCTACAAAACAATTCACATGGAGCCCTTTCTTCATTACTGCAGAAATAAGGTGAGTCTGTAGTCAGTAAACAGATAGATTCCGAACATGGCTTCATGAACAACCACCCTAATTCAAACACAATTTTGTTCCAGGAAAAGGAAAACAAACCAAAGTGATGATGTCACAGTAGAGACCTGTATTCCCCTCATGAACTCAACCACTTGAGTGCAACTTCATTAATGAAGCACTACCATGTTTGCGTTATTTAACTGCTCCTGGGAGAAGAGTCTTACTGGAAACATTACATCAGCTTCTACATAACATGGACTGCTCTAGTTGCTGTAATCCTGCATGTATGTTGCTTTTTGATAAAAGAATTATGAAGAATTGTGTCATAAAATTGTGACCAAAAGAAAAAAGATACAATAGATGTACAGAGGTTTGACCAAACAAACACAACATGCAAGTTCATCAATTGCAGGTATACAAAGCCTCAGAGGAAGAAAGCTGAGTAGCTGGACTGGTAGTAATGAAAAACCTCTGGGAAGCACACTCACTTGAGTATACCACTGGAGCCACTGAAACAAAGGAATAGACTAATCATGTTTTTGTGTGAGGGGAAGAAGATGGAATACTTGCCAACATTTAACAGCTCCCATAACATGCTTAATAAATAACTAAACCACAGCAATTAAGAAATAAACTGTGATACGCAGGACCAAATTTCTCATTCCAGGCTCATTCTGTTGTATCTTACTTTTGCCTCAATGTTTACCAGACAGGCAGATTAGAGGAAGAGGTCTGTTGTCATTCTGCATGAGAGATGACTTTGCATACTATTATGGCCTGAACAAAGGCCCGCCTGTGCTAGAGGGGCCGGTCAGTGGGCGAAGTCCTGCACCGGCCGACGAGTTCCTGCATAATGGGGGAATTTTCACGTCCATCAGCCCGGCCTGTCCTTCTGAGGGGGCTCCAGCAGGATGGACAAAGCTGGTGCGGGGGGCTAGCGGAGCGCTACTGGAAATGTGCTCAAGGAATCTCATCAGGAGTGGCACTGCCGTGTTAAAAACTCAAAGCAGAGAGAGTGTTTAGCACACTCCTGATATGTTGCTCCTGGAGTGTGCGGCCACTTTTTACTTTTTTGCGCTCAGATCTGCCTGTGCAGCAATGGATCGGCGCAGGTGCATTATAATCATGCAATCAAAGGAAGCAATAATTTTATGATGACCAGCCATGGATCTCTTCTCTGAACCTTCACATCGTGGTCTGCCCATGTGATGGCTGTCCAGCTTGCATAACAGAGCCAAAAGTCCAATCAAACGGAGCAGCAAGTACTGGATGCAGAGTCAGAGTGTCAAAGGTTCAGACCAAGACCTTCTGCCTCAGTGACAGGCGCTTTCTACCTCCCAGGGAGCATAGAGTGATAGCAACTGGTGGCATCTGTAAACATTCCCCATTACTAAAAAGTTAGGGGTTGATACAAACTGCCTCATAGTAACAAATACCAAACATCAAAGTTTTAAACATATGTATACAAGTATACGTTTCAATCAAATCACTGGGAGTATGCATTAAAAGTGAGATGAAAGCTGAGCAGTTATTATTAGTCATTATTTACCATCACTGTATTAATGAGCGATTTATAAAGATATATCCCACACAGAGATAGGTGACCCACCTGACATGGGTCTATGTAATCTATCCAAAGAAACTGACTGTATCGATGGCGGAGTAGATAAACTATATAATGCGTGTAAATTCCCCCAGCTGCCATCAATACTGATGTATCATGCAATCAAAGGAAGCAATAATTTTATGATGACCAGCCATGGATCTCTTCTCTGCTGAAGCAGAAATGCTAGCTATCACCTTGAGAACTCAAAGCAACATTAAGATGGCCAACATTTTTTTTATTTAGTATCACATTCACCTCAGATATCCAGAATTCATCCAAATGACCAATGTGCATCACTTCAATAACACACACAAGTTACAAACAGGGTGGCTTGTTGGTCGAAGTTGCCATTGGGAAAACCTCCGGCCCTGAACACATACTTTCATGCATCGCTAAACAACAGTTTGTGGGCCGTCAGGCCAATCATGATAATTTTTTGGCAGCCCACATCCACTGCTGGTGAACATGGACAAGGAACATGGCACATTTTACCCCATCTCACTGATGCCTACATGAAATTGGGAAGCCTAGCCAACCCTAAATACTTAATGAGCAAAGCTCACTGCCTCGCAGCTCAGATTTCAGAGGTTGTCTGAGGCGTGAGAGCAGTGCCAACACTGGAAACTTTGGTGTGTCACAACGAAGGACCCAAAAGTTTTGGGCTTCAGGGTACCAAAAACACACATACACACACACACACACACACACACACACACACACACACACACACACACACACACGCAAGTCCATGCTCATTACAGTGTGTGATTGTGGATTATAGTGGTAAGGGTCTTGTGAATACAGCTGGATTATGACTCAGGGGTCTAAAAACGTAAGGCTTCATTGCACAGCTTATACTAGCTTCTCTTAGTGCACATGCAGCCTGACTACATTCTGACAGCTTTGCAAGCTGGTTGTTCAACTAAAGCATAACCTGTAAGAGTACAAGTGTTTTTTAAGTTAGGCAACTTGGGTCAGAAACTATAAAGCTCTGAAACATTTTTGGTTCTCTGCTGAAATGTTTCAAACTGAATGCTTACAGAAGTGAACAGGACAGCCGACATTTTAACCATTACTTTAAGACAGTGTTTTTCCACTGTGTTCCTTTAATGGCCCGAAAGCAACTCAGCAAAACTGCACAGTGGAATGAGGTGTGCTGGCACAGTGGAATTTGCTCTGTCCCTTAACCTGAGAAAAAGGAAAAAAAAATGCAGAAGGATGGTTCTAAGCTTTGCTTCATCTGGTACAGGACACCTCCTGTTGAAATGAATTTAGACTACATAACACCTCAAGCCTTCCAAGTGTAAGAATGTCTTTTCTTAGACCAACTCCTTACTGTAAGTTTAAAAAAAAAAAAAAAAAAAAAAAGCTCTTAACAGGGGCCATCATGTTTCATTGCGGAAAGGAAGTGTCCATTTAAGTTTTTGTTTACTGTGGACTTTCCCCATCCACATAGCTCCACAGATTGTGGCGATTGTGTTACATGGCAGTTTGTCTCAACTGTAGAATTGAGTTGTTACTCAACTCTGACGCTTCTTGTCAAACAAGATAGTCCTGTGGTGCAAGCAATCAAGTGACATACCTGTGACGGTATGATAGGCATTATCAGCCAACAACAGATTCCAGAATCAAAGAATTCCAACATGCTTTCCTTGTACTGTCATTACATTGAACTGGTAAACTCGCTGAACCATAGCAAAAGGCTGTAACAGGATCACCAGCAAACTAGGGGACGATGTTAGTCATAGATAGCATTCACTAGACAGAAAAATCCTTCCCTTTAGCTAATGTGGCCTACCATCGATGGCGTCAGATGTCTCACCTGCTTCCTGTTCTGCATGCGGACGCTGTTGAGTCGGCGGGCCGAGTAGAAGATGAAGTAGCCCACGGTGGCGGCCGTCACCACGAAGAAGGAGATGGAGACGAAGAACACAGAGTAGTGACTCATCCAGGGCCCATGCTGCTTGCCCACCTCGATGCTCATGGTGACAGCGATTCCCTTCTTGATCAGGCTGACAATCTCCATGCCCCGGATGTATCCGATCATGATGGCCACGGTGCCCCCGGTCCCTGTGAGGGTGACGACAATGAACTCAACGTTTCACCCTTTGTTACTTTGTGACTGCGCCCAGCAAACCAACCAACCGAGATGCACCAACACAAAGTTTAACAGAGTTTAAACTTCCCATTTCTTACAAGAACAAGGACACACATTTTCAAGGGAGGTTTTCAAAACAAATGTGAACATTAATGATATTAACAATGACTCAGTGATTCTAAATATAAGACTTCTAACACATGCAACTGAACTGGGGGGTTCATTTCATACTTCTTTGCATTTTATACAATACGGCCCTATTATGAAAAACTATGATACAGGCATGCTTTTGCAGTCTGTGTTTTGAAATCCGCATCAAATTAACCAACAGAAGTTACTGCTAGGCATGCTAGCCAGAACATGTTAGAGAAGCCATGTTAGAGAAACACCAACAGCAAATATCCTTCATAGATTTTTGTAATAGTTAAGAGCTGAGCGAGCAGACATCACTGAGGATAATGCACAAGTCACAGCAGAACTCCTTTATGACCTTTTCATAAATTCAACCTTTGAACCTCTATGGTAGCATTTCTACCATTCTTTTTAAAGGTGGTGTTACAAAGAAGCATGTAGAAACATCCAGTTTCAGAGTACACCATTACCTGTGTACACCATTACCTTATATGCGCCTGCATAATAGCAAGATCTATAAGGAAGTAAAATGTGTGCAACTGCTAAGTCATGTGCTTTTAAGACAGCCTTTGTGTGTAATTACAATTAAAGAATGGATTTCTTTATAACTGCAGGCACCTAGTCCAAATAAACCATTCATTTGAACCATACAGTGTAACAGAGCAATTTAAACCAATTGCAAAAACATTCTATACAGTAAAAAGGACAGATACAGTACACAGATACCAAAAAGTGTTGCTTGAAAAAAGCTTAACAAGATGCTGGGCAACTTGTAGCTATATTAGAACATGTCTGCTCCACCCTAAGCAGCGTCAGAGTAGATTTGCTCAGAGGAGTTATGACCAAGCCAACTTTTGCACAAGTCACCACAGCCTTTGTTATACAACAGCATTGATAGAATAGCTTTAGTGGTATCCCTGAACTGGAGCAAACAAAAGCGCAGGCACCCTTGTGAACAGCTGCACAGGAACATGTCCACTGATAAGATGACCTCTTCATCATGTCATCAAGTTTTCTCACTTTGAATAAGAATGCGGAGACAGAATAAGGCTTGTAACTTCGCTGTGTGAAGGGCTAAACTTTCAAACTGCTTCAATGACCACATTATGACATACGCTCATTTACACACATTTTTTGTACTTCTGGATCTTAAAACACAAGTCAAACTCAGTGTTATGCAGACATTCTTGAAGCACACTAAATTAGCTATCTAAGGCTTAAGTGATGTAATCAGCAGTGGTAGTAATACACTGGCGAGACCTGCTGCGTAATGTGCTTTACACTTTGTTAATATACACTTTGCCCTGTTCACACCTGGCATTAACATGCTTCTTGGGTAATCCAATCACAAGTGGACAGCTCTAAGTACATCAGTTCACACCTAGTATTAGAATGCATCTCCACATGCGTCCTGAGTGACCACTTGTGATCGGATCTCCCCGCTCTATATGCAAATGAACATGTACATCATTTCCGTTTGAAAAAACCAAATGTGTTTTTTTTAACCGGCGGGAGGCAGCAATTAGGCTTTGACAGATTGTGCTCCTAAAAGTAGCATTTTATGCCAGTAGCAGTGCTTGTATCTTTTTTTTTAAATTATGCCAGAAATTATGCTAGTTTTTTGGAAAATATGCTAACATTAGCACAAAAACTGCAGAACTGTGCTTGCTAATTGTTTCTTTAAATTTTATACAAATGCCACAATAACTATGCAACATTACCGTCAAACATTGGAAACAAGTAGACAGCAAACATCTGTAGTCAAACAACACATTTATTTAGTTAAAACCAGAAACTTAAGATTGCTCCTCATTCTATATTTTTATCCAATGACTTGAAACTTGAAAGACAATGGTTAGGTTCTAATGTTGATTCAGAAGCAGAACTTATAAAGTAGGAAAATCATGTCCTCCAATACTTGTTATTGTTAATGTTATTGCAATGATATATGAATATGGGAAGTCAATAAAACAACAGAACATAACTATGAAAACTCTAGCCAGTGTCCAGCCAGCACTGTTTCTTCACTCGGCTTGTTTTGCAAAACAAACAATCACTTAATGGGAAACGAGTAAATTTGTGCAACAACTCTGTCCTCATCACCTGTTATACTGCAGCATAACACTAGCTGGTAGGTAGTCTACAAGTGCATGATCTTGCTGATCACTGATAGAAGCTGCAGGCAGAGAGAATGCTCGCTCTGCTGTGGCAGGACGATGGTTGCACAAATAGCACCTGTTTCACTGCTGCAGACCATTGGGGCAATTGCTGTGTATGGAGGTGCCAACACACCTCTTTCTCTTCTTCAGTGGGGACAACCACACCTTGTGCTGCAGCAAGGTAGTTTGGCAACTCTTCAAACCATTGATTGTGGCATCGTCGTTGTTCAAAAACGGAAAAACAGTTTCAACAGTGGCTGCTGTTGGTCTCAACCACTGTACAGTTACTGGGCACATTATTCTTGCTGCCTTGAAAGCCACAACCACGTCAAAAAGTTCCATATTGAATTTACGGAGAAACCGCTGAATTGCTGGATTAGCGCTTGTCTTTTGAGTTTTTGCTGCTTTCCAAACAATCTTAAGAAAGAGGTGCTTGTATATAAACATTGATCTCATGTTCAAAACTGATTGCATAATCAAAAAATGACTCATTTTGTGCTCCAAAACAAGCAAAAAATGCTAATGATGCTGGCAGTGCTTTTTTTTGGAAAAATCATGAAAATTTTGCTCGTTATGACGAATTATGCCAAAAATTGTGCTAGCACAATCTGTCAAAGCCTAGCAGCAATGCACTTCCCGTGCCTATTCTGCCAGAAATTAAAAGAAGAAGAAGAAATCAAAATAATACAGACTGGGTCTATTCCTTGGCGTATTCTAGGCAAACCAAATCGCCCAAGATGTTTGACGCACTCGTGATACATCTCTATAGGCTTTTCGAAATTTTCAGACGTTGTGGACAAAGCCAGCTTACGCGATTTGAGAACCAACTGGAGATGAGAAAGATTAGGAACAAAAGGAGAGCCACGGCTTTCGGCTCTGCTGTGATAGCCACGAGACCTGAGAGGACATTATGGATGCGTGCAAGAAGTCAAGACTGGTGGGACAGAATCGTAATTGGGACATTCACTGACGAACAATGGCTAGCTAATCTTCGCATGTGACGTTGCACATTTGATTTCATATGCGGGAAACTGCGACCACTGCTACACAAAAGTACACATTTTCGCGCAGCCATACAACTGGAGAAGAGAAGCACGCGAATGAGTATGTACTTCCGCTTACGCAGAGGACGTCAGTTTAACAGGCGGTCCTTCAATGTGGCCCAGGACACATTCGCGTACACACTCCTAAAAGAATGTGGCCATATGCAGCCCAGACCACCTCCGAATATGGTCTGAGTGATCGGATCTCAATGTGTCCTCAATGCCTCTTGGGTGCATTCACACCTGTACTTAGGGCTGCCCACTTGTGATCGGATCACCCAAGATGCATGTTAATGCCAGGTGTGAAAAGGGCCATAAACGGTATGACTAAGTTTTATTTATTTATTATTTACTGTCACATTTGTATGGGTAGCAAACATCCTGAGGTTCAATACTGTCAGTTCCAGCTAAGTATAACTAATGAAAACTTTGCCATCTTACCCATTTACCCCACCAGGAATATGTTCAACAATAATGCCATTGTCAACAGAGAAAAAAATAGTTCTTTGGAAAATGAGTGACAGAGTTTTACTTTAAGAGTAAAATGAAATTGGCTTACTGACAAGGTAGCCTGCATTCTCAGAACAAGAACAGGAAATTCACAGGCATTCTTCAATGCTGATCCAGAGCAGGAATGTCATAGGCCTTCTTTACCCCCTGATCCAGAACAGGTATATCATAGGCGTTTACTGATGATCCAGAACAAGAATGAACTAAATGGAACGTTGAACATTGACAAATCACTTTATCCAAAGGAACACCCCCTAAATTACATCTTTGAGTTGTTTGGTGAAGATAGATAATACTTGTTTATGTTATGTATGCTAAGTAAATAAAGTTCTAGCATGGTGACACTCCATTTATGGGGGTGGGGGGTGGGGGTGGTTAATGGCCACTGTCCTGTTGTTTTGCTCAACTATATACTTTGTCTGGTGCATATGAAAACAGCAAATGTGCCTTTTGTGACTCAAACCTGACCTTTCATGTTACTTGCTCTTGTATGACATGCTATCCATCAGGCAGTTATGTACCAATACCAAGCACAGGCCATCTTGGTGCATTTAACAACCCCACATTTCCCAGGGGCTAACTGCCTCTTGTAAATTCACATAAGGGCACATAAAGGGCTTTCTTACTACCAAAATGTTTGATGAGTTATTTTCCCCTCTCCATTTCACTGTCCCATGACACAAGCAATCATATGGCAGTGTGACAGGCCAGTTTGCATTAGGGTACATTTGGTTTTGTAAAAAAATATGCCACAACTCAAAAGACCCAGGAATACCTACCTTTCCCTTGTTCACACAGACTGGGACTTTAAACATATGTGATCCTACAGTACCCAAATAGTTTCAAATGAAGGTCATTTTGTAAGTATGGTATGAATTATATTCAAAGGTTTCCTTTTGCCATTATTTTCTCATTCGTTTTACTGCACATTACTAGGAAGTGTGTGAAGAAAAAAAAATCAGACCAAAGCTCCATGAATCCACTGCTGCAACACGTGTAACACAAGGCACCCTTCATGATCGGACAGCAATGCTGACCTGTTAAGTCACTACTTTGGTTAGGCATTTTCCTATGAAAATTGAAACTTGCAGTTGACAACCACACTTGAAAATGTGTGTCCTTGTCCTTGTAAGAAATAGTAAGTTTAAACTCAAACAAAAGTCCAAAAAAGTGAATGATCTGAACACATTTTTATGATGATAAAACCCTTGCAACTCAGTTCTTGGTGTTGTCAAATGGTTGGTTTCACAATACCAGCATGACAAAATGTTGTGGTGGTGACAGCTTAAGGCGCTGCACGATATAACAGAAACAACCCAATAAGTTGGAGAGTTAATAAGCAGGAACACTGCAGGTTTACACACTTTAGGTCAGCTTCAAAGAAGCACAAGTCCAGTTTAAATGTACAATATTGCAAAAAAAAAACTGAATGTGTACAACAGCAACAATGAGGTGCCTGAATCATACCCTTTTTAATGACAGGGCAATGAATAAACATCCACGTGAGACAGTGAGCTACTGAAAGACCGGCTGATCCGATACTGCACAACTACAGAAACCTGTCCAACCTGCTTGTGACTTTGCTGAGACTGTCTCCTAAGCTGACAAAGCTAGCTTGCACAAAAAAAAACCAACACACACAAAACCCTGCAGAACAGGGACAGTGAAAAGCAGAGCCGCATACTGGAGGCCTGAGTGTTTTTGTTTTTCTGCCTGGCTGAGGGGCGAGTCCCCTCATACCCGCCATGTCAGTGTTACCAGGCTGAAGTCAGCAGTCAGAGACCTTGTGACCACATTTCAAATATGATTCAACAATCTGCATGGCTGTGTTTCACACTGTCAAGTGACAATGTGTGAGTGCTCGTGGGGTGGGGTTGGTGGGGGGATGGACAGCGGATTGTCATAGTTTTGTCATTATAAAACATAATTTGTCAATTTTGTCAACAAATTGCTCAGGCAGAAGAATGTGAAAATGGGACTGTGGTATAGGTTACACATTGAAGCATGTCGAACAAATAAATTTGGTTACGAAATTAATTAAAACAAGATCTTGCACAACACATTCTTCCATTTCCCCTTCAAAAACTGCCTGCATATTTTCTACAGGATTAAATTTCACATCTCAAGTCTGCCATTTCGCCAGACTGATTTTGGTGATGTGGTCATAATCACAGATTTCCAGTTCATCCCTTCAGCAGCCAAAACAAAACACTCAATCATATAATCATTTCAACGTAGAATCTGCAAAGGACTTCAACAATAGCAGGTTTTATACATGCACAACACTTGGTTGCCATTTTGGTCCTGTGGGCAATGGGAGGCATTTTAAACTTGATGCAAATCTTAGTTTAACATATCTACTTTGTCCTCTGTGCTCTAGAACTCTAACACTGCTAGTGCTACACTGAGTTGTGACACACACACTTCATTTATACACTCTCTCTTTTAACTTCTTTTAAACCATATGACAATATGGACCCCACCCAGAGAGATAAGGGACAGGAATAGCCTATAAAAATTAGTTAAAAGGCACCCATTCTGTAAGGAGTAATTTCTGAAAGAAGTGTGAATAAGTATATATAGGAATATTTCTCCACAATAACTGGGTTGAGGGATATCTGAAGACTTATAGTACAGGTGCCTGTAGACTTCACTTTATCCCACACATGGGAGAGCAGGAGCATTTGGCATTTGTAGATAGCAGACAGATGAGGAATAGCTGGCAGGGAATGAATGACTCCATTTATTTGTGAGTGTCATAGTAGTATACTTGTTTGTGTGTGTGTGTGTGTGTGTGTGTGTGTGTGTGTGTGTGTGTGTGTGTGTGTGTGTAAGTAACTGGGGGATGAGAGTTAAGTTCAATCCTGAATGCTGAATTCAATCCTGAACTTTTAATGACCTTGGCAGTGTTGTATGCTGCAGTTAGACATAACTTTGAATTGTCTACTGCTGTGTGGTTCTTGTTCAGTGTTCTACTGCCACATCAATTTAACATTTGCCATTAGATCTCAGTCTGCATCATCCACAACTTCAATTTAAAGAAACTCAAACAGAACACACAGAAAAAGCTGACAAAAACACCGCAAACTTTGCCCTTGAGATTGGTTCATTAAAAAGAAACAGATTTCCACTTCCTGTAAACATTGTTTACTTACGGGGGATTTGAGCTTGCTGCCTCCATTGGAACAATCTACCAGAGTAATTGGATTATGATGCTTTGGACTCTAGCATGCAAGACAATATTGCATTGGGCTGGTAAGGTTAGGCAATTAGAATTTGACTCAGCATCATGCAACACACAAATTACACTTACTCCTGAACTGTGCAGCCATTCTGAATGAAAATGATCTGACAAACATCTCCCCAGGGCACTTCTCACACTCAAAAGCAAATAAACTGACCAGACAAGCATGGTTCACTTCAGGAGGTTTAAGCCATCACCAAGGATCACAGTTAACACTGGCCTGATACGCTAATGAGACAAGAGGTCATCAGCAGCTTTTAGAAGGAACCTTAAAATCTAACTACCTTAGACTGGATGTCCTTGGAAGAACTACACCAACTTACCATTCTAAAAGAAAACTCCTGGAAAGACAATATTCAAATACTTGCAGTAATCTATTCTCTTCAATTCCAAACATTATTGAGATAGTACTAATACAAGCAAGAGTCATATTGTATGACAGGGGGTTGGTCTGACAGTGCAATATAGGCAGAAGATTAAAAGGTGCCAGAGTAAACAATGTATCACCTTCAGAATTCACCATTAATGCAGACGCCATCCACCTAATCCTTTACTTAGTGTTTACGAGAAAAAAGCAGTAAACACTCAAACACGAACATCCATAAAAAGCTGTAAATACACATCGCCCGGACCGTCATAAGACCAAAGATAGTTGAATCACGTTATGAAGAGGAACCAGTTAGTACTTGCTAAGCGGAATCGTCAAAGTTATGTAGCCCCGCGGTTTCGGAATTAATTTAAGCCTTACAATGAATGCTACCATGACTTGGTACGCACGATTTGACTCTTCAATGTACCGTCGAAATGGGTCACTTCAGTTATTCTCCAAATGCAACTCACTTCAACAGATTAAAGAGATAATTCAACCACTCGTGTTCAAAATGAAATCAAATGACGTTGTTTTTGTTGTTAAATGTATTTAGCAATATTGGGCAATAACTCGGACACTGAACTGGATCAAGGAAGTTTATGAGATTATTTGAGTCAGATGTAGCTCTGCATTTTACATACCTGGGTGAGACATCTGGATAACCCGGTTATCCGTGCCCGGTTCGTTAAAGATTGCGGCAGCGATTGCTCCTTTGCTGGCAGCAACATTGATCTTTTCTGAAAAAGTACATCCATGTCCGCGCTGAATCAGAGCAATCCATCCCTTTGAATTTACTGGTACATCGTAGAAAGTATCCAGTTCACAGCCGTGGATCGGATCGGGCAAAACCACATCCCCTACTACTGACTCTTTCGGAGAGTCTTGCCCATAAAGTCCACTTTCCTCCTGTCGCCAGAATGTTTCGTTGCTTTGCGGGTCGACAAACGAGACATTCAGGTAAGCAGTACATATGTAAGTCGCCTGCGCAAAGTGTAAACTCGAAACCTGAAGGATATAAGCCACAAACAACGACAAAAACACACAAGGTTTCGTTTGGGGGCCCATATTCTCGTTTACAGCAAATTGTAAACCGTCGACCAGAACAAAGTTACCATGCAAATATCCTTTGTCTTTTTCAAACAAACCAAAGGATAAAGTCGGAAAAAAGTGTTCAATGCCCGGATTCCCTTGTTTAGACGCCGCTGACAGGTGAACTATGCGAGCTACTTGGATCAAGCTGCCTCCCCTTCTAATGAGGTCAAACTGTATTTGAACACACCCATCTGCTCCTTAAAGTGACCGTTAACCTTTTCTCTCAACCAGAAAAAGATGTGCTTCAAAGTATCAAGCTAACACGAACTAACGCATATTACGGAAGCAGAAGAGAATTCTACATTTGATTACCCCACTTCCCTAATTTTACAGTGGCGAAGGTGTACAGCTTCATCATTTCATTGCGAGACGGTGCCACAGAGTAAGCCTATATCTGTCACTGTTAATAATCCTGAGCACGTGCATCGTTAGCCACATCAATTATAAAAACATGTCAGGTCAACCGAAAAATTACAGTTTTAAAACTCGTTGCCTAGCTAGCTAGATCTTATGTGCAAGGCATGCTGGTTTCCACAACACTATATTCATGAAACGGACATAATTTTTTCTTTGTGGATCTTCTACGTTGCAAATGCAAAAACAAGTCATGATGTATACGGCTGCAGGTTCTCTCGTGTTCTACGAACCTGTGCTATTTGCACCGTAAAGGGATCACCATAAAATGCTCACATTAGCCCATGCCGCCATCTATTGGCTAAGGGAAAGTAATACTCCGTTAATGAAATTCAGTCCTTTCCCGGCCTTTGTGCCAACAGGACACTGAGCGATATTCTTGGTCCAAATAAATCCTTTAGCTGATTAAGGTTATTTCCAGACAAAAACCTCCGAAATTTCAGTGACCACGTGCCAGCCTCTATGTATCAGGTAAACTGATAATTGTGATAGTGATACTAATTATTGATTTTTTTGCGGGTCTCCCTGCATGTCGTATTCATGTGGCCGTCTACAAATGTTTTTGTGATAGTTGCCTTTCTAAATATTTGACCTCTCTGAAGCTGAAACAATCATCGCATTATTAGAGGCTGTTCTTGGAATATGTGAATGATTTAGATGTTGGAATAATTAAAAATGTAGTTTAAGTGTATGGCAACTAAGACTTATACACAAAGCCAGTTGAGCAAGTCAAAAACAAACAAAACCGTCACAAAGCTTCAGTCACTATTCATTTTGAATTGAAGATTTAATGGAAAACAACACTGTTGGGTAAACAGTTTAATTCAGACTGCATAAAAAGTCCACAACTGCCACATCCAGTCAGTCCATAAAAAGCCAGAATGCCAGATAGCTTTCAATCCATTAAAGAAGGGGAAACTACAGGAAAATCTGACATATCTGACTAAATAAAATTTTCACATCACAAACTGAGAACAGCTGTAAACAGGCGCCATAGTGTTTTTCGTTTAATCGCTCCAGAACTTCATAGTAAAATGTTGCAAGAGTTCTTGAAAGACCAAGCGATATACAAATACAGGTCTTCGCAATATTTCCTCTCATGTCCATTCTTTGTACCTTAAATTTTACTTCACAAGGCCATGCATACTGCTATAAAGCATACTGATTTTGATTCCCTGTGTTTTGAACACAATTCTACTGCAAGAAAAATCTCTTGAAATGTCATTTGTTTTTGAAATGTGATCATGATGGCCATTGGTTTTAACACTTTAAAACAGGGTTCAAACCTCTCTCTTAGCAATGTGCTGTCCATACAGCATAACTGCAGAATTTATGCTAGTGGAGACCAATGTACTGATGGAAATACACTTCAGTTATTTCTTTAGTGGAGGTATAAATGTACAGCATCAAGCACAATGAATTCACTGCTATTTACAGCCATTTTCTAGTGTTTGTGTAATTTTGATTGCAATGCACATCTTCCTTTCATACCTGTTTCATTTTCAAATGTAAAACAAAATAAGCAAATTTAACATGACAGAGCCTTGTAACTGCATACCTGAAGCACCTAGCAACTGTTTTGTTTGTCTGCAATACTCCTGGATATCACCTAGATACAGAATAGTCTAGAGAGGAGCACTGACACGCCACTTGCCTGTCGCAACTATATGTGTCAAAGCTCACATCCAAAGGTTTGAATGATACACACTGTAACTTAATATGAACTTCATGGTCCTGTTCCGGGAGTTGCAGATAACCTTAGAATAAGTCATTAAAGAGCTCCAAAAATATAGTCTCCCCTGTTCCCCAAAGCTTTCTCAAGTGCACACTCCTGAAAACAACAAACATGGATAGTATAAAACTTTAATTCAGTAAGAAACAATATGAAAGTGTAAGACATGGGTTGGCTACACGTCAGTGCATAATACCGTGTTTCTACCTACCAGCAATTCCTGACGTTCGAAACAAAAACTGTAAGATTCTGTTTCCATTATTTTTAAATCATAGTAGAGACAAGGAGATGTGATGAGGATTATATTTCCTGTATTGCACTGTATCACAGCGATGTAACTTCACACATTATCTGCAATCCATTATGCATAAGAGCCCCTACATACACAAGCTGCATGATGTTCACATCTCCTGCAGGACACGACACTGCAGTGGATAACTTCCAGTCTACTTCAGCTAAATTTCAGTAGGTGTTCAGGTGTACTGCTTTTCGGGACTGGATGGTTTCTGGTACCAAAGGTCTTAACGGTATTTAAACACCTGCGAAATCAATGTTAAACCTGGGCAAAAACAGACATCCTTACCATGGTGTACCATGGGACTCCTCTCATTGCCGGTGCCGGCCAGGTTGTAAATCACCACTGCGGTAGCTCCGCTCTCTGTAGCGGCCTTGATCTTCTCAGCAAAGGTGCAATTCCCCCTCTCAATCAGGGCAATCCAAGGCCCATCAGTGTTGTTAAACTTGGTGTGGCGGCCGCAGGCCAAGGGGTCGGTCACAGGTAGCTCCACGCGCCCCTCTGCCTCATCGAGGGGAGAATTCAGCCCATACAAGCCGCTCTCGCTCACCTCTGTGACCGTCTGGTTGTCGCTCGTGTTCCTGTAGCTTATTTCCACGTAAGCTGTCCAAAACACGGTAGCTGCCCCGGCATGCTGAGTGGCTGCCGCAGCCAGCAAGACCCACGCAAAGCAACCGAGGCCACAATGTGCTCCTTTCCAGCCCATTTTCCTTAAATAAAACAGCCTCTGTGTCCGCAAAGCCTGCAACTCAGCTTAGCTCAAGTGGAGGCTGCTCTGACTGCCGCTGCTGGTAAACTGACACCTCCCATTGGTAATCCAAGCCCATCCTACGTCAGTTGTGGTTCCTGTTATCCTTAATGGGCCTTGATCATTTTCCTTAGAGCGGGCTCATCTGCCTGTGTGGGCATATCCTGAAAATTCTGTGTAAGGTTGCTCATGTCAACCTAATACCTCAGGAATGCCTAACAGCTCACAGAAAACAAAGGCAAAACTGTGGAATTCATTCATGCATGTGTTAACCCATACATCTTAACAACCACACTTTCCTAGAACATCTCCCACAAGAACTGCTCCTCAAGTGTTTGATTAAACACAGCTGTTGAAAGTAAAAACACAATCAAAGCAAGGGGAACATCAAATTGTCAGCAGTATACTGCTGCCACTAAAATCATACAAGCTGGATGATAAGTAAGTATGATAAGCTTTGGACAGCACAGGAGATTCAGATTTGAGAGATTTAATTCCAGTGGGACATGAATTATACTCTGGAAACCAGATGGTAACAGTTCTGAGAACAGCCATCAGTGTGAGCCGCCTCAGGGAACAGCTCGTGTAGCACTTTCTGAGGCTCCAATGGAAAGTTTTCTGTTGAGAAACCAGTTTGGGCAGTCACCCTGTAAACACTAGAACAAAGATTCACATTTCCTGTGTTAAAAGTCTATGAAAACTCCCTGACTTGAGTCTTTTCTTGACTCACCTTCACACTTTCAGGGCATCCAAGTTTATAAATGGCTGTATTTTCCCTCAGGATTCATTTTCATGTCCGTCTGCAGGTAAAAAAACCCTTTTGAACAATTCCATTTGTCAACATTCCTGTCAGATTCAGGAGACCTTATTCTGTTATTGTCAATGGCCTTCACAGTTGACATTGGGGATCCAAGTTAATAAGTAACAACCTTCAACAAGACAGCACTGTTTATTCTAAACAGATTTTAGACAGACACTTCACAAACATAAGTGAAAGACTGGAAAGAACAAAAGCCTGGAAAACAAAAAAGAACAAATAGTCCTTGATAGGGCCACTCTCATGTTTTACATAAATAATTCCTTTAAAAAATGTTTGTATTTGCAGATGACTGGGGTGCAAAAAAATTCATAACGACCAGTCCCTCCTGCCTTGGGTACTGTCCATCAGGAATTTACACAAAAGCAACATCTGTCATTTTATACACCTTGTTGATGAAGACCTCCACCTTCTCCCCTCCCAGGTGACAGAAATCAATGAGGCACACAACGTGCATGGCTTCCAGCTCAGCTGCTGTTTGCATAATGTCACCTACAAAGCAACAGAAAACATTACTCTTTAATGAATCTGTTCATTTAATTAGCAGAGGTCCTTCCCCAGAGGAACAAACATAGCTTACACAGCAGGCATTATCTTTATGCAGACAGAGGTTTTTTATTAAACTGAAGCAATTTGACCTTATGAGTACTGTTCTATCAGAAAATAAAAAGCTGTGAAAGTGTTTGGTTGGATATACAACGCATTTATAAACATGCCTTTTGTTGTCAATTTACTTGCTCTAAGCTAGGTACACGCACTCAATGTTCCTGGATTTTATAATCAAAAATTTTTTCCTGTAAATGATTTTTATCCAGATAACGTTAAATGAACGTATATCTTCAGTTAGCTGTATCACTAAATTGCAAGGGAGATTACAGGCAATTTAACATAACAGTTCTAGGTGTTCTTCAAGTACTTTGCCAAAGAGTACAACAGTAATAGACTGTCTGGGCCTTGAACTTGTATCCCTCCAGCCACAAGTCAAGTCCCACTATTCATGACTTCACACCACTGCAACGTGCCCCCAGTGCCCCTCACATGGGAAAGTGCGTTTGCCTACTCCTATGGGTGTGGGGCGGAATTCATGAACAAACAAGCATGCCTTTTGATATGACTCGGCTCCACATTGGCCTGTAATCTCTTGTGTAAATAACCCTTGATAAAGGTCAGGTTTATGAAAGGAGAAACTGTACCTACTTTGCAGGCTAGATGTGAACTACGAATAGCAGTTGGCTCGGAAGTGACTGAGGGCTTCCGCCCTGGCTAAAATAAGCCCTCTACGCCTGATTCACAGGGGGATATGGTTACCCATGTGCCCTTCCCCTGTCTGCATTACCTGGGTCAGGGTGGCTGGGCTGGTCTTTGTCCGCGGGGGTCCTGAGGGGGCTGACGAAGCCCATCGACAAGCAGGACAGCAGAGTGTTGTCATGGGGGTCTCTGGGTAGGCCGACACTCCTGGGGTCTTCAGAGGACAACACTGGAACAAACATCACATCAATGGCTGCCTGCTGGTTTATACCTGGCAGAGAGGAAGACACACACAGAGCAGCACTGTGAAGCACAAAAGATACTTCAGAATAACAGGATTATGGATCTGAAATCCATGTAAGACACTACTACTTTATTTTTATATATTATCCTTATATATAGATAAAATATTATAAAAATAAAAACTTAAAGTTAAAACTAACTGGGCTGGTACTGGGTCCTTCATTAAAGCACATTATTACTTCCATATAAAAGTGTACATTGTAATGTGTCAAATGAAAACATAATAACACTGGACTGCACTGGACAGGGTAATGCTCAGAGGTAAAACTAAGCTTACCCAGCACTGTGATTTTGAAATAGCCATTGCAGGCCACCGGAATGTATCTGTTTATGTTTTGATCAGGGTGGAACTCGTGCGGCAACCACTTGGCTGGATGAAGGTTGCTTTGTTGCAGCAGATACTCTCTGTCCTCAAAGCTGAATTTCCGAGGAATGCTCTCCGGCTGCAGACCGTTGAAACTGAAGTGCGCCGGTACACTCTCTCTGAGCATTGCCCACGTGCTGCTTTCCCATGATGCACCGCGGCATTCACCTGCCTGTTTTCCCTCTGAGGAATATGCATTGAGCAGGACATATTCAAGGCACAGCATGTTTTCACATAACTGAAATAACCCCACAACTAAGACATTAACATCAAATTTCAATCCTACAGTATGTGTGCTTAAAGTGATAACTACTATCCACAAGGCTAGTTTTTTTGAAAATCCCAGAATCTTTTGTTTCTGTGTCATTTGTCACATACCTCCTGGGCATGTTACAGTATAAGCTGTGCTTTGGGTTATTTTACAGTGTTAGTTTCCAATATTAGTCCAGTGTGTTTAAGTTCACCATTCAGGATAAACCACAAATATTTTTCTGAAATGTGTTCTTCCTAAGCATGTGTGTTCTGAGATATTGAAAGTTTACACGTTGCCCCTTATCTATCTCGTGCCGACCACGACTATTGTGCTTTGCTGATAATGCTGGAGTCATGCCCCTTTTCTATTCAGGTTTATCCAGACTGTACTCAGAAGGCTAAGCTGGGTTACATTTTCAGACAATCCATGTTAACACTACATTATTTCTATAACTACAAATCTAAATGTTGCTCTGAGTTTATATTTTCACAGTGCCTAAACTGTGTTACATGTTGTTGGCAAGATTTGGACATTAATTGATGTTATTTGGGCATGTTTCACATGAAACAGAGGACTTCACATAATAATTATAAAAGGGAAAATCATAGATTTCGATCTATGCAAATCATTTTATGCTGCAGTTAAACTGAAAAAGACCACTCTGTGGACTGAGATTGAATTGGGAGGTGAGACATTGCTAATTGGATGGATCTAACAAAAACAAACTGTGCAGCCATGCCTCAGAATTGGAGCTTCATCTATGATTACAAGCTAGACAAGATTCATAATCAGAATGATGTACACTCACTGGCCACTTTATTAGGTACACCTTGCTAGATTGGACCCCCTTTTGCCTTAGAACTGCCTTAATGGGCATAGATCTAAAACAAGAACAAACTGTAGCATCACGCCTGCATTTGTCGGCTGCACATCCATGATGCACCACATCCCAAAGGTGCTCTAATTGAGATCTGGTGACTGTCCATTTGATTACAGTGAACTCATTGTCATGTTCAAGAAACCAGTCTGAGATGATTCAGCTTTATGACATGGCGCGTTATCCTGCTGGAAGTAGCCATCAGAAGATGGGTACACTGTGGTCATAAAGGGATGGACATGGTCAGCAACAATACTCAGGTAGGCTGTGGCGTTGCAACGATGCTCAATTGGTACTAAGGGGCCCAAAGAGTGCCAACAAAATATCCCCCACACCATTACACCACCACCACCAGCCTGAACCGTTGATACAAGGCAGGATGGATCCATGATGTTGTTGACGACTTGTACCATCCGTGGGAGAAATCAGACTTGCTTCTATTGTCCAATTTTGGTGAGCCTGTGCGGCTCAGTTTCCTGTTCTTAGCTGACAGGAGTGGCACCCGGTGTGGTCTTCTGCTGCTGTAGCCCATCTGCCTCAAGGTTCGACGTGTTGTGCAGAGATGCTCTTCTGCATACCTTGGTTGTAACGAGTGGTTATTTGAGTTACTGTTGCCTTTCTATCAGCTCGAACCAGTCTGGCCATTCTCCTCTGACCTCTGGCATCAACAAGGCATTTTCGCCCACAGAACTGCCGCTCACTGGATATTTTCTCTTTCGGACCATTCTCTGTAAACCCTAGAGATGGTTGTGCCAGCAGTTTCTGAAATGACCAGCCCGTCTGGCACCAACAACCATGCCACGTTCAAAGTCACTTAAATCTTTCTTCCCCATTCTGATGCTCGGTTTGAACTGCAGCAGATCGTCTTGACCATGTCTACATGCCTAAATGCATTGAGTTGCTGCCATGTGATTGGCTGATTAGGAATTTGCGTGAGCAGTTGGACAGGTGTGCCTAATAAAGTGGCAGTAGGAATCCCAGATCTCATACCAGTGGGACATTGCAGTCCTCTGGCTCTGGTGCAGTCTGGGTTTCCATCCTGTGGCTCATCCTCCTTCTGTTCCTCTTCATAATCAGAATTGCTCCCCTCCTCCTCCTCTTGGAGGTCCCCTTCTGTACTGCATCCTTGCCTGGATTCTCTGAAAACAGGTTAGATGCCCCATCACCTTTTCATGCCATGAATACAGTGCAGTTCACAGAAATGATTGTTAACTTGCAGTGTTAATCTGTAGCCACTTCGTAGTCACATCAACAATGCTGCCTTTCCCTGTCACACCAACAATCAAAGACTGAGGAATTCAAATTGCCGGTTTGCACCCTTTCAAACAGACTAGACAAATGCTGAATGATTGCCATAAATGGATACCAAATTAGCAACACAGCCAATTTCTCATTTTGTTTATACACACCTTGATTCTGCTTCTAGAAATTACTTCTGATGCACAAGAATAAAGCAAACACAAAGCTGTTTGTGATGAGTTCGCTACTGATTAGTACTACTGCCTGTGGGCCACTACTTGGCAAAGCTTTTATCCAAATAACAAATAACAAAATATCAGTGCTATTATTAAAAGATAAAAAGAGATTAAGATTAAAAGATATTTTTGCATGTCATGTCCACTTAATTCAGTTGTATCATTGCATGGCAATGTGTCAATAAGGTTTTGCCTGCTTTCAGAAGTGTGGCCCATTCAGTGATAGTTCAACGATGTATACTGAGATGCCAGGAATACAGGATTTATGTTCTCTGTGAGTAGCGACACAGACAGCAAGATGGTTCCCTGCACACAGCAAAAGGAGCATTCAGTTGTCAAACAAGTTTGTGCACTGTCTAAGGGGGCTTCTCTCACCACTTACCATGCTGTGTTACTCAAGAAAACCCAGAGACAATGGAGAGTTACTGTGGGCAGTTAGTGGGCTTTATGATCACAAGAGTATGGGTTTGTATTTGCAGGACACTGCTATTGCATCCTTTAAAAGTTACACATGCATTTTGGTTCCAGGCACAGAACCGGGGCAAAGGGGGGGTCTGTTACCTTTCCTCTAGCATCGTGGCTCGAGTCAGGTATCGCCGCTTCACCTCTCTGAAATAAAACAAGAGAGGCATTCCCAAACACGCAAACACTCTGAAACCTTTATCAGGTCAGAAAATATCCATGACCTAATTCTGGACATGCACAGGCAGAGAAGCAAAGTATGGCCGAGGTATCCAGCCGATGACTGTTTGGTGCCTGTGGCTCAGCAAATGGGGATGTGCGGTTGCCTTGACGAAGCGTGCAGGGGTCCCGGCGAGTGGACCCTCCTTTCACAGTGTGGCTGTCTGACTGCAGGGTGATCTGAGGGTGTGGGTTGTACCTCTTCCTGCGGCGGCCTTTCTTTCGCTTGCATGGCGGGGGGTTCCCTGCGGACGGCCCTGTGTCACTGTCCGCGCCGGCCTCTGTCGCCGTTACCGTTACCGCCCCACGGTCCCCCGGTGGTGGGGGCCCTGTGCTGACATTTGTCGGCCCAGGGGTGGTCTTCTCGAGTCCAGCCTGCATCACACAGTATTAGCAATCATTTTCTACCGGCCACTCTAGTGACTGAAGGCCCCATTGAAAATTTGATGTGTGCAGGACCTCTGGGTTTACTGTATTACGGTGTTAAAATGATATTTTGATAACATGCATGCCATTGATATGCAAGCCTGTATTTCCATGATGTGTTTCACCTGAATGAAATAAAGATGTAAACCAAGAATAACTCATAAATCATTGATGTCAAAAAACTCTCCTGAAAAAAATCCTTAAACTTCACACCACTTTCCTTATCAGTTTTGAAAACAGGGTAGCAAACGGAAGAAGACATTACTACTTTAGGGGTAACCTCCCATGACTTATATAAAGATTTTCCTATGCATAGGCATCAATATGTATGTGAAGGGGCAATGAAAACATTTACAACAGGGACATGGCCAGAGCAGTCTGAAGTCCTGTTTTAACAGGATTTGTCTTTCTGTAGCTGCCATGTAAATAGCATTGTTTGAGACCATTTCCTGGACATGCTGTTTGTGCTGACCTGTTCAGCAGACCTTGCAGAGGCCTGGTCTTCCTCTGGCCATGCCACATACTGGACAGCTGTGATTTGGCCCTGTATGGCCAGCCGCTTGTGTTCCCGGTACTGCAAGCTTTCTAGCTCCCTCTGCAGTTCACTTGCAGCAATTACAGGAACATCAGCTGAAAAAGGGAGGACAGGACTCTTAATTATATTCCTTTTGTATGTTCATATTTTTATACTGCAGTTATGAAGGCTGGCAGTTCAAGGGGCATGATTTTTTTAAAATTCTGTAACACTGAAAACAAGTGCATATTGTAGAGATATGTTTTCTGATCTTTCAACTGCTTGCAATTTGTGTACAGTGCAGCCAAGACCCTTACAATAAAAGAAAATACCTAGGGAGTACACTGTATAGATGTAAAAACTCTTCTCTCCAGCACAGTAATCAGCTCAGTTTCTTACCCACACCATCAGCTAGGGTCTGGGTGAAAACTGAGGGTGAGGGTGGGAAACGGTAATGGCCTCCAATGACTGTCTTCTTCAGCATCACACTGTCTTTCAGTGTTTTGGTCCACTGGATGAAGCTCTTCACTTTAGGGTCGGACACATATGGCTTGCCCTTGTGATATCCTGGAAAAACAGAGCCTTCATCTTATTGCCACGCTGATGAGGGGAAAAAAAGAGGCTGACACATGGCACGCCACTGCAAATAGTGTCGACGGGGGTGATTGTTGAGCCTATTGCATGTTAGTAATGACCAGATTTGGGTCAAATATGGATTTTGATCAAATGTATTTGAAACCATTGTTCTTCCACATAAAGAGTAGCTGAATTCAGGAATGTACTTGAAAATACAGTCAAATACTTTTTTTAGTATTTATAGTTTTGTCAAATGCAAAGTCTTTGAATTCAAAGATGCGTTCCAAAAACATTAAGTTACGTTACACCTTTATGTGGAATAACATCAAACACAGCTTAAAGATACATACATTAAGGTTTATGGAAATCATGACACAACTTCTACCCACATTTATCATCTAAGAGTTATTACAAGACTGTGCTAGCCATGTTACACTTGAAAAACATTGAGATTCTAAGTTAGCAGCAATTGCAATTTGTGCTGTGTGAAGTCTAAATATAAGTTACTTGTTTTGAAATAGACATAAACTTAAAAACCTTGGAAATTTTACCATTATGCATTTGGAAAAACATACTTGGTTTACCGAGAATGTAATTACATACATCACATAAAAAACAGTTATCTGGTTCAGTTCAACTACAAATGCTTATGCATTTGCCCAAGGTATTGTATTCAACACAGATTTTCTTAATGGCAAAGACTGTATTAAACCAACCCACCAGTGGTAAAAATCTGAGTCTCACAAGAACTGGTGAGATAAACTGTGCTTTCTGACTCTCGGCACACCCTCATCTGAGTGCACACCAGGTATGTCACTGCAAGGGGAGAGGGGGAGGTTTTCAGTCACAATCACAACACTTTCACAGAACAGATAACCACCATTTTTGAAAGAGAGCAAACATGACCAGCAATGCTGGTTGCTGGATGTGTACAGACTATGAATATAATGAAAGAGAGAAAGACAGGGGTTTACTTGGATATATTCCACTAAATATTTCAGGCTGTGACGAAGCAAAAATCTCCAGAACAAAGGGAAGGTTTGACGTTCCATCCACAGCGTGAACCCAGCGGTATGTCCAGTATTTCTCAGGGGCTGGAAAAAAAAGTAACAAAATAATCTCATCATTCTGAACTTTCAGCTGTATGTTCAGTTAGTATACATACAACGTAAAGTTAGGATTGCTGTAAAACATGTAGTTGACCCAGATGTATTAAGCATGAAAAATAATGATGCCTAGCATAAGATATTTGTTTCAAATGTGTAAAAAGACGTCTTTGATGTGATCTTACTAGTTGCCATGTGTTAGGCCTTGTGCAATCCTGCAAAGTGGGTCTGAACACTATCATAAATGCCAACTGTACTGTATGAGCTCTTATTTGCTTTCGGCAAACACCAGCATATGAGGTCCCCACCTACGCCATTAACCCCATGAAGTGTGTAAGACATGCACTCAGGTGATGAATGGGCTCAGTCTCTCTGTGGTGAACACCAGGCTACCACTGTCAAATAATTATGATCAGATTGACTTGCCTGTGGTCCCCTTGTTCCTGATCCGCTCACAGCGTCCTACAAAAGTGACAAGGCCAATGACATCACATGCACAGTTGTTGGGCAAGCTATCCAATTCAGATCTAGAGAAGGGAAATTAAATACTATATCAGTAAATGAAAGAAAAAAATGCAGCATTCTATGATTTATGAATATTTTGCAAGGATATGGCTAATCTCTTGTAGTTATGTTATGGTTCTATATCAAAGATCTATAGTAGGTAAAATACTACAGCATAAGAACTGAAAAATTAAATTAGAACTATTTATATAATAAGCAAGAACTCATAATTAAATTGTAAAGTGATACTGGAACCTTAGTGATCACTTCAATAAAAGAGTTAATAATAAACAATAACTACATTCTCATTCATTAACAGCTTGAAGATTTCTGAGGTTTCTATGTGTGAGCAAACCACTACGGACTTCATTGTGCATTTAAATGGAACCACACTGCATTCTCGCCCTGAGAACCTAGGGTGGAGTCCTGTGTTGAGCCTGCACCTGGTGATGAACTGGTGTGTGACGTCAGGTAAACCCCACTGAGGTTTCACACTCTTGGGTGGTATCACGTCGATGACAACAGCAGGATCTCGAGAATTCAAGCATATTTCTGCAAAACAAGCAAAAGGTAAATCATAGGTGGAGTTAATTTTGCCATCTGCTGGCACTCTTTCTTGAATGGTATTCTGAAATGGCATTTGTTCTGAGTGGTTTATAACACATAATAGTTCTCATTCTGTCACCTTCTCAGACAGTACCAGTCAAAAGTTTGGACACACCTGATTAAGATAATGGGAAACATGCATTAAAAGACATCTTGATCTAAAGACTTATGCTTAAATGCTTGAAATTTATTTCATAAACAAATATAAACAGTGAAGTTGATGCCTATGCATGTATTTCTTTCCATAAAATTTTTTAATTTAAAAAATATTTTGGTTACGTTGAAGAATCTAAAATACAAGGCTCATACAGTACAGTTGGCATTTATGATAGTGTTCAGACCCACTTTGCAGGATTGCACAAGGCCTAACACTTGGCACCTATTAAGATCACATCAAAGATGTTTTGATTTGTTTAAAACTTTTTTGCTTAATGTATAATTCCATTTGTGCTGTTTCACAGTTCTGATATCTTTACTATTATTCTAAAATGTGGTTAACAGTAAAGATTAAGATTAAACCCTTGTACGAGCAGGTGTGGTCAAACTTTTGACAGTTTATGTACTCCTTTTCCTTTTACATATAAACAGCTAATACAAAATGTTGATTGGATGAAGGTGACACGGTCCAAGTAACCAACAGTGTCTTGGTTTTGGCAGTGACAAAATGTCATACTGAAAAAGTGCTCTTGTTTCTGCATGAACAGCATTAAGGCCATATAATTCGCAATTCATTGTTGGTCATTGTTTTGGTAGACTAAAAACATGCCACCCAGTGCAAAAACATTACCAAATAACTTCAGCACGAATCAAAAGAGGATGGTCCTATCCTTCATGGTCTATCGGACAGGGACACCAAAGATGGTATCTATCTTTATCATCTCTGCACAGTTGGAGTTAACACTGTCAACTATGAAATCACAATGATTGTTTCACTAAAATTTATTTCTTTTTATATATTCATTTGTAAGAGGTAACAGAAAACAACAGAGAAATATAGGTTTATGAAATGCTTGTAGCCTCAACAGCGCTACTGCATACTTCCCCATTCGTGCCTATGTGCTGTTGGATGGAAAAACCAAGGTCGAGAAAAACCTGCCTTCAGCTGAATCACATCCCTGCATAAAAAGCACTGTATGCAGGCTAATCACATTTTAACCAATCAGAATGCATGGATTGAAAAACACCATCTTGAGAACTCTTTTGATAGACAACTAAGTAAAGATGACCCAAGATGATACCATTTAAATTAGAACACAATGTCTTCATGCCTGTGGTACATGAAAAAGGTAGGCTGCCACAGGCATTTAGTCCATATTATTAGTTAACAGAATACATAAATGAAACATTTCATGGGTTTAAGCCATCCAATAAACAAAGTCAAGAAAACTGACCAAAAATGATCTAAATGCTTGAAAAACAGCCTAAAATTGACCATATGACAATCTTGGCACAGAGATGCAAAACAAAATGTGCATATGCATCAGTGGCACTGGGTGAGTTAGATATGGAGTTGAGTACCAACTGAGGTGAAGGTCTTCATCTGTGGGTCTGCGAGACAAGGCCGAGACCTGTTCGGGTAGCTCCGCTTGAGGGTGTAGTTCTGAAGGTACAGAACCGTGCCCACATTTAGCCTCTGATACCACTCAGGGCACAATGCGTTCCACAGAACCATGGACATTGAGCCACTCTGGTCTGCCACCTCAAAGTAGGCCTTGTAAACAGAAAATGGGTACAAAATTGGCAAAATTATGGTTTAGTTAATGTGCAGCAGTACTGTAATTTCACCTTACAAAGACAACTATATTAGTAGTGACATTGCTCACCTGAAAAGGGATGTCAATCTTTGTCTCCATCTTTCCATAGAATCTTAGTCTGGATTTATGTAATATTCTCACAAGGAGAGGCAGATAGCGATGGCAGCTTCCAAAGACAGATTCTAGATCACTTAGGAGAATCATCTTTGACACTGTCGAGACACAGTAAAATTTTTATATATATGTGTCGTTGACAGAGGTAATTACATGTCATTTTTCAATGTCATTTCATGTAATCATACTAAAGTAACGTTAACTATTCAATTTTTTTTTGTATAGCGCTTTTTACAACACAAGTTGTCACAAAGCAGCTTTACATTGTTACCAGGCCTGACTGACTCAACTGAGACATTTTTATCAGAGTGAAGAATCCCGCAACTCCCCTGCTTACCGTCCAACACCACGTCTGTTGGCGGGATGCAAGGAATCCACAATCTACCATGGGGATCCTCATTATTCCACAGTGACAAGTAGTATTTCCGACTCAACTGAAGGGGCGCATCGTTTTGCACGACTATAGCAGTCACATCGCCTTCTTTTGACCACACCGGTAGAGTGTCGACGTCTTTTAAGGAGCGGAGAATGTCAGAGTGCTCACTACCGAATTCTATCCCCTCTATGCAAACCAAACCGCGTCCCAGTCTCCTTTCGTTGTAAACAAATGAACACTGCGTTATCTGTATATCAATGCCACTCCGAAGTCTATTCTTTTGCACCAGATGGTTGAGATTACTTGCAAGATAACATTTGGCTTGCCAGACCCCGTCAGTGACGGTAACATCATAGCAATAGCTGTCAATACATTTGTCATTAGCGATTTGTTGTTCCGCCAAATATCTTTGCACTGCAAGTACAGCTACAAAACCAACATTGTCGATTTTTAGTCTAAGCGTTTTAGCAGTTAGTAGCTGATGAAAGGCAGAACACAGAAGTGACTTATGGGGCAAGCCACTCGAAGGATGCTCTACAGATGTTCCGCCTTCTATCATTTCATACGCTATGTAACTTTGCTAAAGGGTAAATAGTTAACAAGTTAGCAGGCTATCATGGGCATGAACGGCCAGCGAGCTAACCAGATCGTATTTTGTTTAGAAAATAATCTAACCAACAGAAGTTAGCTATCTTGAAAATCTAAAAAATGACAGCTAGCTGCAAATTGCTGACATTTAGGAAGCCAAGACAAAAGCAGCTATTCACTTTGTCGACACGCTATTCTTATTTACAGTTGCAATTAGCCAACAGGAAAACAATCCACAGCAACTTGCAAGCTAACCAGTAAACTGTCCAGCGTCACCATAACTTTCGTGCAGCATGTTTTTAATTTAGCCTTCGTCCTTGATTAGCTAACACAACACACTTTTGAACAACTAGTCAATAACAAACTGTTATCTTGGCTTGTCGAGCGTTGATGACGGCGGTAAATTTGAACTGTCATTCCTTAAAGGGAATGAAAAATTATGTTTGTCGACAGAAAGCACGCGAACCGTGTGTGAAATAAATGCGTAACCTAGAATGCAGCATTATGTTGAATTATATTATCTCCAAATGTATAAAGATTGCATTCACAAATGTATTGCTTTAATATTTAATAATGGCTACGGAAAAGAATCTCAATGCTCCTAAAGGCATTTCCAGGTCAAGTGCTGCTCCTAGAAGCATTGATGACCCCTGCTGGTTGGAGGACATTTGTTAACGCGTGAAATTCAGATGTTTTCAGTGTGCAGTTTTGTCTGCATTGTTTGTGTTAGTGCAAGTATCTGCGAAATGTTTTCAACGTTTTTTTATATTGATTGTTTCTGCATATATTTGTATTGATGCAATGGATTCCATATACATCCATACATAGTTTGGCTAGCAACACCTCAGTAATTTTAATATTCTTCACTGCACCACTCTACCGAGGAGTAAAGATACTGCACCTAAAGCTGAAAAATGCCAACAAAATGAAAGTCATCAGGCTCTTGGGAGGGCAATGGCTTTTTGCCATTCCTCAAACTTTCCTCTTAAGTGGAATGGTCTTGATTTTACCCCTCTTATGAAAGAGCATATTACATCAAGAAATCGACTGGGATGACTTTCTCTTAAAATAGAAGACAATAAGACCCAGAGAAACGGATTCTTTAATTGAAATAGCTGTAACAATAGTTATTACTGTGATAGTAGGGTCTGCTCATATTTATAAGCAGCACAAGTGATTGTGCCAGTTTTTAAAAAATATGTGCCGTAGCAGGAAACATGGAGATGGAAAGCCACTGTGACAACCTTACAACATATATAATATTCAAATGAATAACACAGAGTTGTCCTCTTGAAATATTTATTTAGACACATTGTCCACATTGTCCAGATTAAATTAAAAAAATTAAATATCACTGTCACAAAGTTAATATCCAAGCTGTTTCAGAATGTAAACTTTATTTTAAAATTTCTTTTAAAACAATATTAACAATATGTTAAAGCTTATTCTGATGGTATCTGTACAGAAAAGAAACAAGCCATACAAGGTAATCGACTTTGTGCAACACCAACTTGCGGAACTCAAGAATAGAAAGACTGCACCTTCCCCATAAGACACTTCAATAATTATTCTGTTACAAAATACATCTGTTTGTTTTACTTTTAATCATAGAACATTTATAAATGTATTCCAATCTATTTGACATCATATAAAATAAACTACTATTTATTCTAAATAATTTTTGTACATTTGTATAATACAATATCTACAAAGTTTATTCTGCTGTGTGATGGCAGAAATGGCTGTTGGTTTGTACCAGGTTTGATCTGAATCATTTTATGCCAAGTACATGCGATGGGTCTCATTTATCAATTATCTTATTCTGCCTAAGTGCCATTCCCACTCCATCTGTATCAAAGACCTGAAAACCAATCTGATGTATACTGATGGACAATATGTCTTGGAGACCTGTGAATTTGGCTCACTGTTGGAGCCTTGCAAAGGAATGACACTTAATGTAAATTCCTTGATAAATGGGACCTGAGACACCAAAAACAAATTGCATATTCTAAAGTCAAGGGCAAACTATTTTACAAGACCAAGGACAGAGCAGTACCATTCACCCTAGCACAGAAATCACAATAAACAAACACAAATCAATAACTTGAAAATTAGTAAAAAAAAAAACTGAAGCAATACACAGCAAACAGGCAATGGTTTCCAGCAAGATTGTTTCCTGTTTTTAAAATCTGTGGGCATAAATGAAGTTTGTTTAACAGAATTTAATGGCACTGGGACCATTGGTTCATGAGAATCTCAGGTTTTTAAAATGGGTTAATGGGTTCTGTCCACAGCAAATATTCCTTAATTTCAACAGGCAACAGAAAGTACATTATCTCGTTGGCCTGATCAGTTATTCAGAAGTGGCAGTAATGGTAAAAGCACATGCATATTTCAGCTTCATTCATTTTCACTTACTGGGCATTCAATGCTGAGGAAAAAGTCCTGACACTCTGTCTAACACCAAGCAAAACTAATAAAGCAAGCAGTGTAGTAAACTGAAAGTTTAATCCTTATTATCTAAAAGATGGCAAATCGCATGTGGTATCTGCCACAGAAGTTACAGACATGCTGATACACTAGTCTCATCAGGTGCAGATGAACAACAGAGATGTTCCACTAATGTGCTTACAAAAAAAGAACGATTTACAGTGATGTGGTAAGGGGCCACTGCCGGATGTTGAATGTGGAATCTTAGAGCCGCCATTTGCTGTCCTTTTGTGAACTCAAAGTAGGGGCTTGATGAAATACTGAAGTGCTGGTTACTTATACTAAACACAGATACCATGGGATGGAAAATGTCTCTTTGTAAGGATGCTTCTGATACACATGGTTGAAGGAATGTCTACAATATTTTTGTACAAAAATAATTAAATCTCTTTTACACTGTACCTGGTTTATGCTATTACATATTTCTTTTTTTTATACATGAGGACACATCTCTCCAAAGACATCATTTGAAAAGTACAAGTTAGACATTCGCTTTTTTTTAAACAACACTGCAGACAGCAAAGAATGAAACTGCGTAGAAGTCTCTGATGACTTCTGCCTCACCCTTCGCTTTCAGCATGAACAGCATCGGTCTGCTGCATGAGTGTGACAATGACAGCTGAGCTGGTGGAGGACAGGACAGTCATTTAGTGTCCACTACAAAGCCATGCGTCACAGGCAGTGACAAGGTATGTAGCGTATCAGATAACAGGAAAGTGCGAAAGATTGCCATTATATTTTTAGAGTGCGGATATCAGAGCCATCAAAAAAAAAAAACATTCACTTAGACATTTTAGAGATCTTCATATTAAGAGCGGAATTTAACATAGATTTGATTATACACCCTCAAATACGTTTATACATATGGTAGAAATGAGTGACAGAAGTGGAACTTTTTTACTTAAAGAACACTTTACAAAATAAACAATGTGGATACTATTACATTTTTTACATATGCATATGTGACAGGTTTATTTAGTCCTCAAGGTTTTCAAGGTAGCAATTCCAGATTAAAGTGAGACACAAAATATCAGAAAGTGTATTTTGTAAAAGAAGAGGTGTAATTCAAGTGTAATATGTTACAGTCTGTTCAAGTAATTTCAGATATATATATTTATCAACTGTATAATAAAAACATGAATACACAGTATTATAACTTCATATTTTGACATAAAGAGCACAAGCAAAGCTATGAATAGCCCCTCTGTTAACTGTACAACATACAGCACAGTACAATATAAGGGAGTGATGAGACTCTCATTATTTAAATCAATTTGTTGTTCTGCCTCTGCTTTACATTCTTGATTACATATAATAGTACACCATGTGGGCACCTTTAAAATTCCTGAAATTACTTGAAAGAGCGGACACAATAGGTCATAGACATTTGAAATACCCTCCATTGTTTCTTATCTCACAAGAGTAAGCTCTTATGTGACCTACAAAAGACCACAAATTTACAAAGAAAATAAAAATAGTAACTGGCAAATTAACCAAATACAAAACAATTATGTTGTAATGTAATACTGAGAACTTTGTTTCCACAAATAACCTGAGAAGAATATTACCATCAGTTAAAGTATATGTAATCAATGCAAGGTGACCACAATGCATTGCTCTTCTTTGAAGGATTCACTGAATTTTTTTGCAGCACCTTTTATATTTGAGTGTGTTAGGCAATTTGAACAAGACTTCACTGTGTGTCTTCTATATTTTGTCATCAGGAGTCAATCTACGCAAACATTATGACACCACTAATTGTGGTGTCATTATGATACCTTTATGGCTCAGACCAAACATAAAATGTGGGAGGGTAATTAATTTGTTGTCTTGTTTTGTGCTGAAATCATTTAAATATGTTGAACATGTGTACGTTGTATGATACATGTTTTCGCAAAAATGTTAATACAAAGCTTTGACTGTATCACTTCCCATTAGTGTTTTTTTGTTGTTTTTGAAATGAAAAATTCCATGACTGTTTCCTGGAGAATTAAGATTGTCCAGCTCTACAACAGTTTGGCCTGGCAGCATAACTGGCCATGCTGACACAATATATTATTAAATACATATGAAGCCCTTTCCTCTTAAAGATGGAAACTTTCCACCTGGATTATCACAGACACAGTGTTTTTTCTTTGAGCTGGACAGATAAAGGGGTCATTGCTCTTGAATTCCTTAGTTAGACTAGTATCAATATTGTTAAGGTCCAAGCTTTGCTTTTTGTATTTTGAAGTAACTCAATACTGAAGTAATTTAATACAACATAGGAGAGGGTTGTCTTTTCTTGTTTCAATATTTAGTTTGCCATTTTACAAAGAATGCCTCATAAATTTCCTTAAGAACCAACCAGGAGGTCAGCATCTCTGGTACAAAGCAACAAAAGTCAGGCTTGATAATTCAAGGCTCTGACACTCATATTTCTGTGAAATGATGTACACCTTTTTTGTTTTTACAAACTGTCTGGCAATTTCTCAATGAGTGTTAAAACTGCTGTAACATTACAGTACAATAGCTATGACAAAACTCAAAACGCCTCCTAAAACACAGCCTCAAGCACTAGCGGATACTTGCGAGTGACTTAACCAGTGCAGATTTCCCATTTTTCAGAATTACCTTTTTTTGTTTAATAAACACCGACCACATGAGGCTTGAGACTTGATACGAATGGCCCCATCATATGCATGGAGGAGAGCTCGCCACGGCGCTTCAGCCGTGGACTCTGCGGGCAGGACGATGTGCCCAGAGAGCTGCCATCTGTCCAGGCAGCCTCCACCTGCGGTTCACAACAAGTGTGAAGTAGAAAAATAGAACTGTCAGTCTGTAAAAAAAGGCAGAACCTCATGAAAGGAAAGGCCACCATGGACACGTCTTCTTCTTGTCCCTGGGTTTGCCATCGTGGGTTTAGGTGGCTTTGGCTGGACGCACCGAGGCCCCGCCGGTGTAGCACGGGTGACCGGTTCCACCGGGCATCCCTTTGCATCCTGCCGCAGAAGTCATAGTCACAAGGGAGAACAGAGTCCCCTCACCTGGTCCCCGGTGGGGGGTTGGGAGGGCGTGTAGACGGGGTGGGGGGGCTACCGTGTTAGCATGTTGCGGAAGTCCGCAATGCTGCCTGCCTGGCTTTGGGAATGACGGTGCTGCTGCTGCTGTTGCTGCTGCTGCTGCTGCTGCTGCGGCTGCTGTTGGATGTATCCCATGGTGCTTTGCTGGGGGATGTGAGTAGCGTGGAAGAGAGTCTGGGTCTGTCCGCCTTGTAGGAGTCCCTGGGGCTGCATCTGCTGGTCAGACGGAGGGAGAAGTGTGAGCGTGGTTACCGTCAGAGGGTGACGATCGCGACGGCCACCGCAGCGGCGCACGGTGGGCTCTCACCTGAAAGAACTGCTGCGGCTGCTGCAGCTGGAGCGAATGCTGCTGGGCCTGAGGCTGCGGATGGTAGGCGGGCTGGGCCTGGTGCGTTATAAAGCTGTTGTGGGGGATCATGATGGTCGAGGTGAAGACTGGGGAGGGCACAATGACGGCGTTGCAGTTCACCTGCTGCATGGGCAGCGACGGTGTAACCATCTGCTGCTCGAGGGCGTATCTGCGTGGAGACGCACCGGTTACTGACAAAAAGTGCCACGCCGATGCCACACTTTTCAAACACAGAGCTTTTTGGAGGTGAACATTTCATGAGGGCCAGTCATGCAAACTGGCAGGAAAAGGAATGCGGATCAGGTGGGGAAAGGGACAGTGTGCATCCTGGGATGTAGATCCACCGCTTATGTACGCTGAGAGCCTACAAAAACTCCACACTTGTACCCTGCTGAAATCTGCCCTCCAGAGCTCTCTGGCGAGAACTCTAAGTGCGGTCATGCTAGCATGTTAGCAAGAAGATGACCTGAAGCCTCCACCACAGGAACATACTTACTTGGTTTGCTGCATGGCTGTATTGCATTGCGTGGCCTGAGAGCTTCCACTGCCATCCGGTATTAGGGTCTGCATCGGCTGGTTGAGCAGCATGCTACCAGGCAAGAAAAGAGACTCAGTGAATGTCACTAGGGAACCTAAGCTCCAGTCTTTCAAAATAGGTTCTGCGGAACGCACAAGCCATCTGTTACCCTACAGTTTCCTCTCTTTTGTACATGCTGAGAAGGCCAATGGACTGGACTGACCCTTTCAATCTACTCTAATCTCAATTTACATTTATTCATTTGGCAGACGCTTTTATCCAAAGTGATGTACAAAAGTGCAAATAGTGAGCAAACAACAGGCACAAGAGCAAGATGTGAGTGACACTGAAGTTTCACTCTCCCTTGCCATATCTTCCCAAACCTTTCTCTTTAAACCTCCTTCAGAAAGATCCCCCGCTATCTGGAGAACAAGACTGATACTTACTGGACAAAGGAATACATTCTTATTTCCAAAGAAATTCAAAGTTTGATTCATTTCTCATATAGTTTGACCTGCTTCTTCATTCATTGAGCACTTACAAATCTTTCAAGGTTGCAGCTTTATTTCCAATGAATTTACTTTACTTTCCTTCTGCATACTTCACTTAATTTTACAAAGCAACTCAGGCCTTTGTCCACTGCCTTTTATCATAGCAAAACAGCAGGCACAAACTGCTTCACTTTAAAAGAATCCCACCATGCCAGCAAAGGGTAGAATGTGCAGAGTTATAAAACTGCACCTGACCTTTCCACATCCTGCAACTCTGGCCAACCTCACCAAACATGAAAATGGAGCCAGAGAGGGGTCGTACCGTAGCTGTCCTTCCTGGCTGAAGTCTGTGTCTGAATGTCTGTGACTGACGTCCTGAGACATGGGCATCTGCAGGGGCCGCACGCTGGTTTGGGAGAACATCATGGGATTGCTGTAGAGGGGCATGGTCAAACTGGTGTGGGTCTGCACAGGAAGGCTGACCGCCTGCATCGAGGTCCGCTGTATTGACCGCTGCTGCTGCTGCTGCTGCACCTGCAAATGGGAAGGGGTGGTGGGGGGTCAGCATTCATTTAACACGCAAGGGCAAGGACTGACATGCTCCTCCTGTTCCCCCATGTGCACCATATTTCACAGAAGAATGTTGTATGTTTCAATAATTACTTAACACTGCTATCACAGAACCACAGCTGTGTTTACATGGTGAAAGCTCTGGCAAAACACTTTTGAAAGCCTCTTAGTCTTGGAGACAGTTACAGGGAATTCAGCTAAAAGGTGCAGAAGGTCTTCTGATTGAAAGGTATACTCTGTCAACTGAGCTGAGTCCAACAGAAACAGGCTGCCCCATTCAAAGGACGTTTTCTAAACAGACGATCTGCGTCAGTCCCTGAAACCAAGGCCTGCCGGTAACACAATTACTGGACTTTAGACACTACAAATCACAATGCTCTCTGTAAAAAAACAACCTGCATCATATCAATCAAGAGCGACTCAAGGGACAGAAATCGTCAACTGACTACCGCTGAAAGAAAGCGGTTTCCTTGGAATGAGTTTGGGTGAGATGTTTGTGTGAATGGGGAGGGCAGGGTTACATGGTGCATTACCAGACAAAACGGCAATGACCTCCATTTGCAGCCTGTCATTTGTCATGTTCTGCTGATTCACTCCAGATGAAAACAAGCACTAAAGTCAGCCCCGAGATGATGCAAAATATGTACAGTGAAGAACAGACAAACCCTTCATAAACCCCACAATGACATTAGCCCAACAGAGACTAAAACTGATCTGTGGCTGGTTTTGAAAGCTTTCCAACGAGAAAGATGGAAGGACATCTGTACTGCACCCTTACCCTTAGTTTGGAGTGTTACCCTCAGTATCCACTTCCAAATTAAAATATTTCTTGCATAACCATAAAAGATAAGAATGAAAGGACAGGATAGGCAACTCCTCCACTAAAAATAAATCTGGCAGCCTCACACGTGACCATCCAATACAAATTAGCGCTGCTGTTAACAGTTTACCAGAGAATGGTGAGGCAAGAATGAGGTTCTTGCATGCTACTCTGTAAGGAGCGGCATTCGTGATTCAGATTTGTATGCTTTGGGGTGTAGCGTTTTGGGCTTGGATGGATGAGGTGTACCTGAGGGGAGGAGGTGCTGGCCTCCCTCAGAAGCGAGTGGGGTGAGGAGCTGTGGGGCCCACACAGGGCCTGCTGGGAAGCCTGCCTGATGACCCCGGACTGGGACTGCTGAGCTGGCCTGCCTGGGCCCTGCTGCTGCTGCGGCTGCTGCACCTGGCTGAAGCCCATGGGGACGGGCTGCTGTAGCAGCATCTGCGGTGACGCACAGGGTAGTGAACACAGACCAGCCAACCACAGTACACACAGCATGGTGAGAAAACACCAGCTGATTGCACAACATATAGGATAGTGAATACAGCCCAGCCAATCACAATACACATACCACAGTGAAACAGCCCAGCCCAGGACAGAATATACAGATTGGTGAACATGGTGAACACACAGCTTAGTGCTGAAAAAGAAATTGCTGACCACCATCAGCTCTAAGGTAGGTGTGTGCTCCCTCAGGGTTTGTTTGATTAGACAATAAAATTATGCAGAACTACCTGACTAAATTATTCTTTCTGTTTCACGTCTGCAGTATTCACCACTCTTTGATACTGTATGTCAGATAACACTTTCTATGTTTTCTTCTTCTCATGTTCACAGGACTGGCAAATTAGTAGCCCCTGAGGGTTTTTTCTCCCTTTGTAGTTTTCCACAGAGAGTCTCCTTTCCCTTGGGACAGACCGAGCATATCAAATCTAAAAGCAGCTTTTATTGATTCGCTTTCATCTCCACACTTCATTTACACACACACATAGTGGCCATAGACATATTTTTTAACTGCAGATGCCACGCTATATCCCTTGCAGGGGACTGCAACACCTATGGGGGGCTGAACGTTGTAAAGCACTCTGGGGTAGCAGGCTAAGAGGCGACACCGAGGGGGGCGATAGGCCAGCGCGCTCTGCCTTTCTCACCTGGATGTTGGAGCTGTTGACCAGCTGCAGCTGCTCCTTGATGTCGTGCAGCTCCTGCTGCTGGGTCTTGATGTCAGCCTGCAGGATGCGCGTCCTCTCCTCGAGCTGCTCCTTCAGCTGGTGCATCACGCCCAGCTGGGGCTGTTGGAACTGGTACATGGGCGGCTGCGAAAGCAATCGGTTTCCGCCGTGAGACGTAGGGGACGCTGAGCGCGACAGACACGGGCTCCGAGTCTGGAGGCTCCTCATCCCCAGTCAGAGCACAACAATCCAGTTTTTTTTCAAACCACAGCAACAACAACAAACTGTAACCCTCTAGGAATATATGTAACGAGGTCAATCTGGTGGAGTCAAAGGGCTGATTCATTGAATGAGATGATAAAGAGCCTGGATGGGAAAAGCAATCTGCACATGCTATGGCCCACTGTGGGGGTGGGGTTGGGCGGGGAGGGAGGAAGCTGCACCATCAAATCTCCAAGAGCTCTTCATTTTCCAACTTAAAAGCTCATCTCTGCGGATGGGGGCAGTATGTTCCCCTAACAATTCGCAGCTTTGTTTCAACATGTGATCCATTAATTGAGCTGCATGTGTGGAGAGCTTTTATCTGCAGATGAATAATTACCATCCCAACTCTTCTTAATAGTGTCACACTGTGTGAGTGGCACTACGTGACTAGTGCGAGCAATATTAAACAGGATAATAGGCACAAAAGCAAAAAAGAGACATACTGTATATAGAGCTAACCTACATATCTTTCTCTACAAAAAGGAGCAAGAATTATAACTATTATATGATTCAGAAAAGTACTCTGGGTCCAATGTGAATGATTATAAAAGATTACAACGAAATGACAATGGAAAGATCTTGTGCATTGTTTGACCAACCTTGTCCTTTTATCCACCATTTACCTTACCCTTGAAATCGTTGCAATGTTCATTTATCTGATACTGTCTTTCTAATTAACTGCTATTTGGTGCTTTCAGATTAAATAAAGAGCAGGCTGTAATGGCTCCCCTCTCCCTGTGTGTGACGGAAAGCATAGAGCAAGGCAAGTGGATGAGGGCTAAAAACCAACCATAATGGAGTGCTGACTGCAGGTGGGGGAAAGGGGGATGGTCGGCTGGGGGAGAAGGTCAGAAGAGTTCTGCCTCTGTACCAAAGTCTACGGGGAGAAGGATGACAAGACAAAAAAGGGTTGTTCAGAAGCGTTCCTGACCACATCCTTTCATTATTATTTTTTTTAACACCCATCATGCGTGTGCTGACCTTCGAACTGCTGGGCTGCATTCTGGACGAGGCCTTCTCGGGTCTGATGGCCGCAGACTGGCGTGACGGCGTGCTCGCTTCTGTATACCTGATGGAGGAGTTCGCTGGAGGAATTGAATATTGGATTAGAAAGAAGGGCCACAAAGCAAGCCTAGCAAGGTGAGTTAACAGGAGCCAACACACTGCTCCGAGTTCACTACTGCAGAAATCAGTGAGTAAGTGAAGCAGTACTGTACACTTCAAATTCATAAAACCGAAACACTTGGGTGAAAAACCAGCGACCTACTTCAGCTAAGGGGAGGTCATACATCTTAACAGATAGATTAGGTACAAAATAAAATGCAGTGGATCAAATGAAGGCTATCAAATCAAACAAAGGCCATCACTAATATTTCACTGAGAGGCAACCAAGGGAACAGGAGGGGAAAATGACTAAGGCTGACAAATGACCTTTTAATCACATGAAAGGCCACCTCTGAATAATATCATTGGGCGTGCCATAAACCATGGCAGATAAACAGCTGGGTTAAATGAGGTTTTACAGCAGCCTGTAATTTACAATAACCACGCATGTAGACACGCTGTTGAGTGGTGAATTGTTGCGTCAGATAAGTTGCTCTGTATGCACATCACTTTTATGGCAAGAAATGACTCTGTCACTAACTGCTACTGTCTGCAGCCTGAAAAAGGGTAAACAACTCAAACATTGAGCCTGTGCTGAGACTGTTGATGGAATTAAATAACTGGAATTTAGTGCTGTCCTCTAAGGCAGCACCTACACAAACATTATTGTGCAACGGAACAAATAGCAGAGAGTTTGAGTTAAAAGGCATAAATACCCATTTCTGTTTAAGAATAAGGACTTTTGCTGAAAAACAGTCAAACATGGCATAAAATCAGCTTTATGGTCCACCAAATAAGCCTGAATGATGCACCAATTATGACTCTAAAGCAAAGGGCTTTGGATTGAAGTAATGTGTGATGGATTTAAAAAAAAAATTGAATAGCACTGCCTTTCCTCCTACATTATCTATGTTCTGGATGAGCCGAGATTTTGAAAAATTCTGAACGTTTTCGACAGGTGTGGCTACTTACACGCAGAGTCTGACATGGCGGTGTGGGAGGACTTCCGGGAACTGTGCGAAGACACCGAGCGCGTCCCACTCACTCGGTCCCTCGGCCCCTCTGGCAGCGGACCGATATCGGGGTACACTTTGTGACCCTACAAATGTACCAACAGGAGACACAGAAAAGCAATGGTTACATACATAACATGCAAACAGGGGAGGCTTTATTGTCCAACTGAGGATTAGGTCCCAAAACACTACAGTGCAAAAGCAACTGATTATCCTAGTATGCCATTAAAGCTGGTCACACTGTTGCTAAAACCTTCTCAATGTTTCAGTCTTCTGCAGCAACAAATACATGCTGCCTTCTAGCAAATGTTTCTGGTTTAATTCTATACAAGGATATTCACAATATTAATATTAGATACGGGGCTGTATTTTGATACGGGGCTGTAATATGGAAGTTCAAATTATTTCCTAATGCTGTTGTAGTTTATTTAGAATTGTACAACCAGCTGGATTCATTCAATATCCAACAATAACCCATAAATGGCTTGAAGACAGCCATTGTCCTGTGCGCTCCTTCTGTGTGAACAACAATGCACACAAGAATAAAAGCTTGCAAGGACAGCATCTTCTCTTTAAGGAAGTGAACAAAATCACCATGGAAACTTCAGAGACTCACCAAGCGAGTGATGCCTGCACCACGCCTCAGCCGATCCGATCAGCTAAAGGCTCCAGTCGGGGCTCATCATGAAGCAGCACCATGCCACGCTGCCATGGCATGTCATTTATTGCCAATCTTCATTTGTGTTCAATGTATCATTTATTTTTGTAATCTATTTCTTACTACTTTTCTTTTGATGAAAAGGGTGCTTTCACAGCACCTTACAGTCATTCACCACTGCGGTGCGGGCGGGTTCATACCTTGATGGACGATGAGGCGGTCTCCGGTGACGTCTCCTCCAGGCCGAGTTCCCTCCGCCTCTCCGCCCGCACCTCGGCATAACTGCAGGAGGAGGAGACATTCTGCACATGACACAACGCCGCGGGCTCAGCCAGTGAGCCATCTCACGGCGACGTGACAACCGCAGAATTCGTGGAGTCACCTTCTGGCCCAGCAGCTGTCAGAACAGCTGTACAGCGGATCTTACTCAACAGCCAATCAACAGGTGAAATTAGTTCTGTCTGCCTTGTTAATAGGCACATCTAAAACTAAAATTAGAATGAATTGCGAGCTACATCCCTGACAGGCTAACTTTACGGAGAGAGGACTACATGTTTCTGATTGGGGAGGCTCTGGCCTTGCCTGACAGAAAAAACACAGAGCAATAAAAATCAGCTGTAAAGTAACAGAAAGAAATTGGAATAAGCACATTCTCTTTCTATACACTTCAGGCACAATATGCTGATTTCATTACTTGCTGTTGCTTATGAAAAAAACCCCAAAAAAACCACAGCTGTTTGGAAATAAAAGGAACCCTGCAGTTCATCATATGGTGATATGCGGTGTTCTCCTTCAGCTGAGGAGAGTAAAATAACATAAAAGGTATAATTCACAGGTCCAGTCTGTTTGAAATGTTGCTCCAATATTTGTTTAGTATGAGGAGCCAGGATTGCCATGCCCCTTGTGTGTACATTTAATACATAGTGTGTGTGTGTGTGTGTGTGTGTGTGTGTGTCCGGAGAACGAGGACATTTTTCAACAGCAGATGGCGCTGTGGCAAAGACTTTACCTGATGACAGTGTGCGTGCATACAATGAACTCTGGCTTGGAGTTCCACTGGTGGTAGGTGATGTAGTAGTGTGTCTGCAGCCAAATCCACTGCTGGCCTTTTGTCAGAAAGCGGTAGTAGCAGGACTTGCCTTTCCCAAATTGCATTACTGGGGAGATGAAAAGAAAACAAACAACAGGAATCACCAGCGCATCACTCACATCCTGACCACAGGTATGCTGCTGTTCTGTTACCGGATGGCATGATACATCTAACAAGCAAGATCATCTAGCTGCCTCCCGGCTACAAATTCTCTTTATCAGCTTGCAGTGGCAGAGGCAGAAACGTCACTACCTCACTTGACCCATTTTTTTGAGATGGCCGTCTGGATCCAGTAGCAAAGCACAAGAATGGTGGAGGGACTAACTCACATTGCTTATGACATTGTGCTATTAGCTCCAAGTCATCCACATGATAGTAATCGTAGCCAGAAGTTCCCAGAACTTCGAAGGGCAAGTAGCCTATTATGGGTGAAGCTCTGAAAAGAGAAAAGAAACATCCTATGAAGTCCACATTCATCATTTGAGAAAGAACACACTGTTCTTTCAAGAAAGCTTTTAGAAAATAGCAAGCAAACAAAAGCACACTTAATTGAGTTTTAGAGGACATCTAATTTTTACCCAAACACATAAAATGCAACTGAAAGGTCTCTGATTCCTCCAGTATGATAAAATCAATTACAGGTGGTAGATCTCTGAGAAATGAATGCTGGAAAGCTGTAACATACCAGGAAACGGAACTTCACATAAACAAATCTTCCACTCCCACTCATTTACTTTACTTCAACATTAATTATTATAAAATAATCTAGATGATAAATTACCCAAATAACTTCAGAGAAATTGCTTTCAAAACAACTGAACAAACAGCAAAGACTCAAGTGTAAGGCAAAAGGCTTACAAAACATAAAATCTGAAATAGGACCCCTGCTGTGAACCGATGCAACTCTCGCACATCTGGCAAAAATGATGAAATACTGGATTACCTACTTCCCCATCTGTAGAAACATTTTTACTCTGCAGCGCATGCAAAAATCAGATGTCCTGGTTGAATGAAAAGCTGACAGAGTAAGACTGTGTTGAGTAAATCTGTAATTACTGTGTCTGATTGCCTGATTTTTAAAAAAAATCTACATTTGGTTTGTGCATACTTCTGGCAACTTCCCTCATCCCTGACAGCCACATCCAATGATAGATTCATTGCATGTGTATTGTCAATTTTACCTTAATTGCTGCTAATAACCAAATGTAGATTGATTGGACACAGAGAATTGAGTAAAAGAGTATGACCAAATGCTCAAGTGTCTGCTTTAAAGATGAGATTAGTTGGTTGTTAATTGTTCCGCAAATGCCAGAAGAAAGCTTTTACAAGGTGAAGTGAACATACCTTAATGCTTGTAAGGCAAAATGATGACAGAATTGAACAGTTCTGATCTTTGAACTGTTCCAAACTAGGCCAAATCCATTCACAAAGCCCCGGGCTGCTCGTGGACAGATTGCCCACTGTGCCTTTGCAAAAACCTACTGTAACCTTACACCATTGTGAAATGCTATTATAACTCTGTGGTAGAGATTTCCTTTAAAGTTTAATTTACCCAAGTCACTAAGCTAACACAAGCTTGAGGGACATAAAAGGTCCTCCTGGCTACCAAACATCACGTCTGGAGTGGTAGGGAAGTCAAATGATTACAGCTGTCATTCCCCAAGTTGGAGGGCAGCAGGGTTGCAGTGAATAGCAAGTGTCCAATTATAGCCCTGCGGAGGACAGGACGTACCATTTCCTCCTTGCGCTGCATGGTTATGTAATATCATTCTAATGAATGGGTTTACAGCATGGCCACTCGGACCAATTAGGGGAAGATCTTAACTGCTGAGTGTCCGCATATTTGCGTTGCTAATTCTAAGCCCTCTCAGAAGAAAACACATCTTGCAACCGCGGGAACGGCTCTGAACAGAGGCCTCGCTCCACGTGTTCCGGATCACAGGGAGCAGAAGAGCAGAAAGGGAAAGTGGAAAAAAGAAAGGAGGCAGAGGAGGAAGCTGGAAACTGCAGCCTTCCCTGCTTTTCCACTCCACAGCTTTAAGGAAAACTCTTCCCACAGCGCTCTGGTGTCGAGCCCACATCCCTAATGACGGGCTAATCGGACATCCAAGGCAGCGATGCATGTTCAGATACACTACCGATGTATAAATAGCCACCACGAGAGGAGGCACACATGACAACAGGGAGCATGACACAGGAGTCTGAGGGAACAATGTCGAGAGCCAGCACTGCTGTCATCTCGCTTGATGGAGTGAGAAAGATAGAGACCCGTATTTGCTGTCCCAGTGGACGCATCTTTCCACACCTCAAATAGCAGTCGGCCTAATCCGTCCTACAAGAGCCAGGCCAAAGAGCAGAGAAACAGGGGGCTGACACTGGGCTCAGACAGAAGGGCCAGAGAGTGCGCAGAGGTGAAGTGCATGCCATGTGCGTCAAGTGGATGCACTTTTGAGTCCACCTCACGAGTTACACGGAAAAAAAGCCTGGGTCACAGGATGAGCCTGGTCTAGATGCAGTGAAAATGTTAACTATGAATGCAAATAGATGCCGTTAAAACTAACCATCTGTATACTGTCTTTCATTTCCTAAATACCAAAGTGAAACCTGACTGGCTAACAGTAGTTAAGAGGGAATACAATCTGTATGTGTGAAGTGACCATAGTGGGTTTCAAAATGTGTACTACTCTATCAAAAGGAATGTCCTGTGTGTGGAGACACACCTCTTTCACATGAAATAAATGCATGGACTTGCCAATTTTTCATAAATTGTTTTTATTTTGGTGTTTTTATTCAGCCTTTCTTTGTGCTTGTCATGTGTAGTTTGTAGCAGGACCTTTTTCATTCAAATTCTACCGTTAAAAAGACGTCATCATCAATGAGCAGTTGAATATTTTTTCAGTTAGATTATTAAGTACAAATTTAACGTGGTAATTTCATGACCCCTGTGTAACTGTCACTTTGTAAATGCAGGTATTTTTGAATTAGTATGAGAGAAGGACAAAACTGTGACACTGGTCTTTGTACACTGGGAATGCTAGAGCAGTGAATATGCCGCCTTCAAATTACATTTGCAAACACACCACCTCGGAGCCCTGTCTTTTAAATCTCTTCTGTGACGAGGGCAAAGGCCGGCCATTTCACACTCTGAAAAAGCTAGTTCAATTCTGAGGCTTAAATCAAAGACAGAGAGAGAATGAAATGAATAATTCAGTTACTTTTTACCTGTGATCTAAAAACAGGAACTTCCATTCCAGACTGTGTCTGGATGTAAATTCATCACACAAGTCTTCTACATTACACAGATCCTGATGAAGGACAAAAAGCAGGTTTAAGTCCATAAGAAAACATGCAGTAAAATTGAACTAAATCACAAAATGTGTAACTATCCAATTAAATCTGTAACATCCAATATGTCATTAAAACCACATTCTGAGTTTTCAAGAGATGATAAGTACAACAAATAATATGTCTGATTTAATTCATGCGCATGGTAAGACTACTAAATTCCACTTCAGTTTGATAAACACCTCCTTTGCTTAATTATGGTGATTTCATCAACAGCGTTAAAGAGTCTTGATCAGGCTTATTGTGCAAAAGGTGGTAACTGAGGACAAGCAATAGTGCAGGATATAATGTACAAGATAGCAATCTGAGATAGACTGATAATACTGTCATGTAATCTGAATATAAATCCATGCAAGGAAGTATTTTCATTAAAACATGGGTTTATCCATTCCTGTGACATTTTTAATTGTACTTTTCATTACTTTTCACACCAATCTTTACGGATCCCTTGGAGATATTAAATGGAGACAAAGGCAAGGTGTGCATTACCTTCAAAAACTGTGGAGTAACAAGTCGGACAGTGGCAACAAGGCAGACTTGCTCTTCTAGCGATGACTGGAGGGTCCTTGGTAATGCCAACTCAAAGCCATTGCAGGAGGAAGTAGGCACTGAGTAACAGAAGAACCAGGTCAGCCTCTGGGCTACAGGGATGGGCGATGCCCCCGGGGTAATCCCTAAACCTCACCACTTCTTGTTCCCATCAGAACAACATGACCTTATGGGATTCAAATTACTGAAACGATCCCTGACTCTCAATCGTATGGAAATATCTATGAGAACTCTCCGATGGTTTAAGAGGGATGGAAACATTTCCTCATATGCAAAAGTTTCCAGAGACTGAGTTTGGCATATGTAACCCCATAAGTGACATGTAGCCAGGAAAATCAGTTTTGTATTAGGATGCTTCGAAATGTGCCGCGAGACAGTGGAGTTTCGGACATAAATTCAGAGCTGAGGGCAGACCAGTTGAATGAGTGTTCACAGTACACCATATTCACTATCAACATACCTGACTTAACACATCTTCATCATACCACAGTCCCCACTACATAAGAGTAATGATGGAGTATTTGATGTTGCTCAGTGAGACTGGCAATTATAACTGCATGTATTAAAATATATATTCCCTAAGCCTACTATCCATTCATAGTTTTGAGATGAATCAAGAGAAATCAAGTACTCTTCCCAAGTACAAAACAAAAGTATCACTTCCAGAATCAATACTCCCAATAACAGCTATAGTTACTGCTGCAGTCATAGTAGTCAGCAGACATTGAGTTTCTTTTCATTTATGGTAGTATTTCTGTTTTTCATGAAGTAGCAGCAGAAACAGCGAAACACCTACCATTGTTATGAAACTTGAAATCCCCCACAAATTTCACATACTCGTATGTAGCCGGTTCCTTTGGGTCTATGCTTCCTCGAGCTAAATGACAGCAGAACTCAATGTGTGTCTCATCTGAAAGAACATTCAAGGAGAAGTATGAGTATTGCGTTTGTTACTGTATAAAATATGTACAGCACATAGTTGAAATTCATTGAAAAACATTCATCATTGTATAAATGAAAAGGCATTCACACATTGTCCACATAATTGATAAGGACTGGTTTTGATTCCATCTGAGTTTGAATTATAATTCATATATACCATATACAGAAACCACGTATATACAAGTGTCTATGCAGTCTTGCACCTTGGCCCCATGGATAGCTAGAGGCTTTCTCAGAGGCTTGCTCAGGGAAAATAGATTTGTTTAATAATGATTAGGAAGAGTACTACAAGAATGAGTGTGATCGTGATGATGATGATGATGATGATGATGATGATACCAGTGTCTAAGCAGATGGGGATTCTCATTATTACCGGTATGAAAAAAAACCCTTTGGATCTGAATGAAAGCACAATCTGCTCTAAGGTGAAAGCCATATTTCTCAGATAAAAAAAGGACAATGACAGTCATTGTCATTTCATGTTCTGTTCCTACACTTCCCCTGCTGTCAGCTCTGACTGGTTTTTGGCCTAAATTACACATCAGAAAATCTGGGACATGGCTGCCTCCACATGCCATTTAAACTACACATAGTCAGTCTTAGTCATCATGAATACTTAACTGCGGCTCAACATTTTCTTGCGCGATTTATATAAACGAGACACGACTTGGCAGTCGAATGGGCACAGGGGACTGCAGGGGGAAGAAACCATGTCACTGTGCCATAAGGCACAGACTAATAGTGTACTAATGTTCCAATCATTTTCCACACGGGCCTGTTGAGCTGCTGATGAGACACACATCGGAAAGAACAACATTGTTAGTATCAAGCATTTCTTTCTCTTTTTTCCTCCCCAATGGGTCAGCTTTGCTAGAGACTGTGCATCGAATGAGTCAGACCAGGTGCCAGTTATGTTGCTCAGAACCACATCCTAAGAGCTGCACCAATTTCCAATTAGGCGTTCTGCTCAATGTGTACATCTCCATTAGGCTGACAATACAAAGGTGAGATACCAGATGTACAGTGGCATTTAAGCCAATGAAACTGAGCAAAATTGATTTCTTAGGGGATGACGCAATTTCTCCGACTATAGCCAGTATGGGTTCCCGATCAAAGAGACTGGGCTATGGGGTCAATGCTCAAAATGGGTTCACACCCACGACAAACGGATCAGTTTAGATTTTGTTGCCACTGTCTGACACGGTTTCCTTCTGACTCAAACACCTGGACACATTGTCCAGTCTCGGAGAGGAACATTACCACAATTAGCAGCAATTAGGATTGACAGGGCGGTGGCAGACCATTACAAGACAGAACGGCAAAAAAAGAGGTGACCTCTAAATAAAGTGGGCGCTGAGAGGAAAACTGTGGGGTGTTAAACTGGACCTGTTTGTAAAGGGCAAAAAAGACAGCCTTTGATGTGCACAAGTCCTCACAATGAAATCAGACTATGCTATGCCGGGAGTGTCGAAGGCAGTGATCTCCCAGCTTCCACCGCCGGGTTGAGTGTGGGTATACTTTGAAACGTTTTAGCATCAGTCTCATTCTCAGTGGAAGCCAGTTGTAACATGGGATTAAGGTCACAGTCTACAGCCCTAGATACTGCTCTGGATTAGTGAAGCAACCATAACAGTGATTAAAACTCAAAACCACCCTGCCAAGTTACTATAATTGCCTCAAGGACTAATAATAAGACTGCACTGTGGAAAAAACCCTGATAAACTGTAATACACCACACTCTCTGAGAAATCCACGGTCTGGTGCTTTTAAAGGCAGATAATTATCTGTCTTTACAGTCACAAGCTGTGGTTACAGTGTGGTGAAGTATTATTTTACTTATTTATTATGAACATGCCCTCATGCAGAGTGGCTTACAAGGCATTGGAAAATACAGCACGTAATAGAAATAGGTAAGTACAGTAAGGAAATACAACATACAGCATCTTGTTTAAATGCAATGATAATGAAACAAAGACAAATCTAAATACAGCATCTTGTTTTTAAAAGTTTTTATTACACAGAATTTTTATTACACTAAGTGACAGCTAAACTTGATTATGTGTAAGTACTGTAAAAACACTTAGTTTCATTATCATAAAGGAAGCATTAAACTCAAAGCGGTTAAACCGAATCTTAGCATCTTAAAGTGTGAGCAGCTTGAGCAGTCGATTTATTATTAAAACAGAGCCAGTGTCCCAGATTATTTATTTTATTTTGATCAACGCTGGCACATAATTTCTGTTTGTGTTAGCGAAGGGTGTGTGTTAAAGTTGTCATAACGTTTGATGTATAATTCATGAAGATAACGCTTTATAAAAGGAAATGCTACAGCAAACATCAAACGATGATAGAAAGGTCATCCCAAGCTCAGTTATAACAGTGTTCCATTAAATAAAAAATCTAACTATGCTCCCAGGGGATATTGGTGCATGGTGCACATTAATATGCGCCATCGTTTTTGGCATTATAATACGCTACAGTACTTGGTAAGCCCAACTAAATAATACCCACATTTGTTTTCTCAGGGATAGCATGAACCTATGGAGTAAATTCACTTTGCATCATTTTTGTTTCACTTCGCCCACACACTCTAAAAAAATGTCCTGACCTCAAATGCACCAAATAAATGAGGTCTTGGTACCATGTGACTGTATATGAAAAGCTGTGTGCATAGTGGAGCATTCCATCACTTTGAACCCACAAAAGGCTGAGTGAGACAGAATATAATATGCTGATCAAATGTTGATAAAACGTACAGGCCACTCAATCAGTGGTGCAGGCGGACCCATTTAGGGATGCCCTGAGCATATGTAATGACAGAGGGGCTATGTGGAAAAGGAAGGTGGATCATACTCACTCTCCAGGAAGTCCGCAGCAATGGGGTCTGTCATGAGCATGTGGGATGATAGCAGCTTGTAGACCTCCCCATGCTCACGTTCAGGGAGAAAGTTCAAGATATTTTGGTCCACCATATCTGACTGATACAAAAGAAAAGTTTGTCACAATTGTCATATAAACAGTTCACTTTGACTTGAAAACACTGCCCGTGCACTGATGTGCACCGATGCATCAATACTCAAAGTATCAGTTTTGCATTAAAAGGTAAAATGTGTGCCAAAATATCAATTAACAGATGAAACAGTCATAAGGGTACCCAAATAGAAAACATTGTACAAACATCACAGTTTAGTTAAATGTCTAATGTCTACTGTCTTCCACAGTTCTACCACCGTATAAACGATAGCTCACTGAAAATATAACCACTACAACATTCTGATAATAGAGAATGAACTTTATATAACGCCATGTGATCCCCATAAAATGTAGAATCATTAGGTGAATGAGCTGTAATGGGAGTGCACAAGTTTAATGCATGATATCAACTGAGGCATAATGAATTTAGCCACATTCTAAAATGCATCTTGGTACGAAGATTCATATTAGATTAAAAACACTCTCTCTATTTAATTTGTGACATATTCAATTTCCTACATTCATGTTTTCAAAATTATGAGATGGACATCTGCCCTACATAGGACCTACATTTTTGCTACTTAACCACCACCTTATTCTCAGTCATATTATTAATATCTTTTTCTTCAATTATGTTCATGTAATTAAAGTCAATTTACACAGTAATTACAATGCCAGAAAACTTTCTGTTATTTTATCCAACCAAAACATGAAAAGGTCATCTAAATAAAAGTAGTACTTTCACAGACTGAGGGTGTGTTTTCTGGTGATGTTTTTAAAGGACAACCACACCCAACAAGCTGAGGTCAACATTCATTTGTCAGACAATTATCCTCTGTTCTGATGTGTCAAATTTAATCTGTAAAATAAACAGACCATTCCAAAACCAGCCATATGTCATTCACACTAATGAAAAATCATGCAGCATTCTAGTGGACACAGCAGGCAGAACATGGCTCCCATTCCTTGACCATCTTTAGAATGTAACGTGTGTGTTGTGCTGGTAGTTGTTTAAATTTCATATAGATATTTGTATGAGCATGCAACACTTTACTTTTAATATGCTTTTAAAACTTGTGATAATTGCTGGACAGAATATATAGAATTTACTTTCTCATTGTGGATTACTATCAAAGTGCAAACATTACCTTAGTAGTAAATGAGTGGAGACAAACAACAAGTGACCAGGTAAGCTGGTGCCAGCTAGTTACCTTAATTTTGCTAAGTATTAGCAAGTTAGCTAGATGGCCAGCCAACTATTTCATACCAGAAAACACAACCACAAAAATTATTTACACCTCCATGGTTAGTATTTTGTTTACCCTCCCCTGGCATTAATTGCACTGACAACACACTTAATATGGTGAGGAAAAAAAATGGCCAGACCTGCAGTTCACAGGCAAGACTCAAGCAACCTGAAAGAGTCATAGAGGTTCTACCAAGAGGAACATCCAAACATTTCCCATTAAAAGTGCCTAAAAACTAAAAAGGACAACAGGAACTGTCCTCTCAGGCCGTACTCACACTAGACCCGGTTGCCTTGTACTGTCCCCGAGCACAATTATCCCCCCTCCCCACTCCCCCATTGGCCTGCGCTCACATTGTGTTTAACGTTCCGGGCCCGAGCACGCTTACGTCATCACGATGCGACTTTTTGTGTTAAAAGAAAAGCGCTTTCGCTCGCACAGCACAATGGAGTTCATGACTGTACTTACTTTGTGTCTTATTTGGAAGTAAGCCCTCTCACATGCCTTATAGATTTATCAATTATGCAACACAGCGATTTTCAGTTAATCGTGCTGCACATATAAGAATATTTTTATGGAGGCAGCTGACGTTTCAGTCATTATGCTAGGGACAGACCAATATTTTGTGTCAGATTTGTGTCAGATTACAGTAGCCTAATCACAATAATGTTAGATAATGCTAACCAGTTAGGGCTACTACTTGTGTGTGCGCTACTGTCATCATTACAACAACAAACATCTTCTATTACTACTTGGATAGTACACTTTTCAATTCATTTGAGAATATTTGGGTTAATAACGGGTCTGGTTCTCACCTTACTGATGAATGTAAATTGTAGTCAGCGAGTAAAGCTCCAAATTACTCCCTCAATGTCAGCTGCCTCCGTAAAATTCTTCTTATACGTGCAGCACGATTAACTGAAAATCGCTGCGTTGCATAATCGATGCTTACTGGCTGGGGAGCTAACGTTAGCTATCTAGTGACAGATTTCACAAACATAGCTAGTTAGCTAACAGGCTACCGATCTGAACCATTGTTGAAGACTAGCTACTTAAACAGGTTGGCTGCTTCATTTGTGATACTCTGACTAAGCCCCTGACAACAGCAATGTTTACATCGTCACGTAAAATATGGTTAGTTTTATTCCGCTTGCTAGTAATCGAGCTAATGTGGGGATCCACAGAGTTATTTTTAGGTATAGATCTACAGAACTAACCAATCAAAGATCATTTTGGAGGTAGTCAGCTTGTTATATCTAAGGAAGCCAGCTAGCTAATCAAATGATGGTTTAAAGGATTTATTATGACTGGGCGTGTAACTAACAGATCTCCAGCTAACCGTTGTTATAACGGATATATTTGTTAAATGGGACAGTCGCATCATTGACGTCATGCTCGTGTTCCGTGCTCGGGTACGGTTAGCGATCACACTGATGCGTACCGTGCCCGAGTCCAAGTGAACCGTGCCCGAGCCCACCTCTTCAAGCGGGCCTGGGCATGGTTCAGCGTACCGTGCCCGGGTACAGTACGGAGCGATCACACTAGTCAAACGAACTGGACTTTGGGGGTCAAACGTGCTCGGGCACGTTACGCACAGTAACTTAGAGGTAGCGTTGACATTTTACAATTTCCATTTAACTGAGAAATAATGGATTTTGCACTTGCTTGCAACTGTTAAACTGGTGTTTTGTCACATTTTAGCAAGGGCAGGGATAAACCTGAAGGCCCCAGTTTTCAAGTGTTTCTCTGAAACACCATACTCTAGTCACACGGAGCCTGCCAGTGTGCTGATGAATAGAGGCATGTTAAAGGTGGAATGAGCAAGGCCAACGGCTGACCACCCAGCAAACTCATTATAAGCAGTGGATGGCCTCTATACTGATTACAATCAGCCTGGCTCCCACTTACCGGTAAATGGCCGATGAGTGAAGAAACGCTGTCAGATACGTATATTATGTTTCCATCTGTTGTAAGTGCAATGAGGAAACCATCTAAAGCCTATGTGGAGACATACAAAGATAAAAAAGACAACATTTATTCACTGAGCTTACAATGAAGGCACTCCTAGGTGCTTTTGTAGCATGGCCGATGATTTCAGTGGCACTTGTTAACTATGCTACTTCTATACTGTAGCCAACACAGTCAAATCCTGTGTCTTGTAGATCAAGTTAATGCCTGCATCAAGCACAGGATTTATTGAATAATGTTTTCTGCCTTTAGCTAAGGACCAATTGTACTAAGGCCAAGAATCAATCTAACTGCAATGACAATTATACTGAATTTGGTACTAAGCCTCACCTCCAGCATTAACTGAGTGAACTCCTCATTGCAAAGGAAGGAAGGTTTCCAGTCCTGTCGGATCTCACACGACTCCGTCTGCGCCGTGATTTCTGAGACAGGGAAAGAAAGACAGGCTCAGGCACAAGCTGTGACCTTGATTCTAACAGGAAAGATCCACGCTGGATAGAACAGCATGGGCAGTCCATTCCGTTTCCCCTTTCTAGGTCCAGCAAAGACTGGACTGCACTGTGTTCACACCCCTTTATTTCTTCCACTCCGCATGTATTCTGTAAGCCAAACTCTGGTGGCAAGGGGTCCAACTCCACACAGCTCTGGCTTCAGGCCACTGTACTATTCTGACCTACAGGGAGCTACAGAACTGCATATCTGAAACGAACACTGAGGATACCATTTAAAAAAAAAATAAATAAAAAATAAAAAATAATAAAAAAATTTACCCACACTGAAACTACTCAACAGGGCTAACGTTTTCACTTTTAGTACTCAGGAGCCCCAGCAGTGCATTATCAGCAGTGGACAGGACAGGGGGAATTTGCTTTATGCATCCTCTCTGTCCCTCAGGGTTTACCTCTCTGTTTCTGCAGGAAGTCGATGGTTCTTTGCAATATGGTGGACTTGTCCATCTTGCGGGGGTGGCCTTGCCCCTGCAGCATAGTGCAGAGCTCTTTAATGAGGACATTGAACTGGTCCCGTCTTTTCTTCTCCGATTTATTACGTGATGCCCTTTTGAAAAGGCAACAAAAGGAAGTGATTAGAAAAGAGGAGAGAGACATGAGCTACTCATATAGAAGGATCTCAATCCCCCCTGCCCAGCAGCCATGCGTCAAAACAGACACCATTAAACACCATTATCAAAATTTGCTCTGCCAGATGATAAATGCATCCATGCGCATGCATATGCCTCATATTCGTTTAAACAGAGACCTGCTTGCATCTTTACTGCATTATGTACCATTATCATATTACTCTGTCCATCAGACACACATCCTGTGTTAAATGACCACATAAGGACAGCTTTCTTTTTTCTTTTCAATACAGTCTAACAAATAGCCCTTTCATAAAACTTGCCTTTGGGTGCATAGTATTCAGGTTTTCACATTTTCACATCCTGACAGCACCTTTTGCCTACAAAAAGTGTCCTTTAACATCATTAAATCCAGGACACCCTGGCTGGCGCAAGTACCCATTGTGTGAACACAGCAGCAGACATGTAGGCTGAGGATGCAGCTCATTAGCACAGGTGAGAAAGGAATACCTTTTTGCCCTGTCTTTCTCATCTTCATCCAGCAAGTCATCCACACAGCTGCTGGTGCTGGGGAAAAAAGCAAGGAGTAATGTTATCAGCAGAGAGACACAAATCAGACATCAACAGAGAATGGATTCCCTCGCTCCTTTTACCACCTCCTTAGTCATGAGCAACTGAGATAAACAGCTGACACCAGACTAATACGTTTTTCCACAAAGACTAACACAAAGACTAACCAAAGTAAAAAGTAAAATTTGGTAAAACAAAATGGAGAAATTAAGGGCAGAACTTCTTTTCATTTTTAACTTTTTGGCAACTTTTTTATTCCAGTTTGGCCAAACAATAAATGTAATGTGGCCATGGTCAGTAATGCTTTAATTATTTTCTTAGATTACTTTCTTACTTTCTTAGAATGGCAGTTAGATCGAATACATTCCTGAGACTGTTTGGAATTTTTACTCACTAGATTTAGTGTACGCTGTGAAGGACGAGGCAGATAAGTGAATGTGTTTTTTTGTCAAACTGTAACCCCCTGGTGATTGAAAAACAGGTTTAGCCATCTCCTGCTGTGAAACGTGGCCCCTTCAACTTGGACATGCACCACATGAGGCAGGTAAATAGTGAAAACTCACCACTGTGTAGTTTTACCTGTTAGTTTTCTTGCCTTGTAAAAATACACTGATGAAACATACAATTCATAGAACCTGGACAAAAATCCTATAAAAATCCTTCTCCATGTCTGCATAACTATAATGGGATCATTAGTTTATACAAATGTAGGCCTAGCTATATTTCATAATTTGATATAATGTATGGACGGTGCATATTGTTGCTTGTTCACTCTAGATTATATTCTGGTCATAATTTTACTGAACATGGGATTATTACTATTTGTATTTAATTGAAAGTCTGCAGCCTGACATTTACCTTTCTGGAATGTGAAGGTACTGCGTGAACATAGTCGTTTTTTCCTCATGCTGTCCTCATCCAAAAATGGGGCCACGTGAGTCCCTTAGCACACTATTTAATGCCAATGCATCATTTGACTGAAGTTTTCTTTTAAATAAATTTAGCATTGAAAAAAGTAGAATTCTAATTCCAATACAAAGTCAGAGAAACTTCACGTAAAAACCTTCTCATGCTAACCTCTAAAGGTCTTAATTTAGATAATAAACATACACTCTTTCCATTGAAGTATTCTAATGTGTTACTTTACACTAATCATTTTGTTTTCTATCCTCTTTCTAGATACTCAACAGGGAAAATGCCTCTTCAATGTCTTAGTTTGGTGATATGTAAATGTAGAAGCCATTGGTGCTTAATGTAAACTGTTTCCTATGCTTACTTGTATGACACAAGCGTGTTCCCATGCACCCATTAGTGCCCCTTAACAGGTTGTGTTCTTTATCTTGTCCCTACCCCTTTCATGGCACTCCCTCTGCCCACTGCCCTCACTTGGTCAGGGCTTGTAAGGTAATTTGATTAGAATTATGATTAGACCATGTAATACAGTCTTCAGAACCCTGGGACTCATGTCTGTTTTAATCCGATGAAGGCTGCTGGCACAGCTGTAACGTGTGAAACATATTAGTACACACGACTGTGCGGAAACAAACGGAAAATCCAGATTTTGAGGAGCCGGGTGTCTTCTGATTGGTTTTGATTGGCTCCATTGTATGAGTAAAAGGCTCGTAATGAGCTTCCATCAGTGGCCGCTCAAGGAAACATGAACCCCCTCCAAGAGAGCATTTCTCCTGGAACAAGTGATTTCTATAGTCAGGTTGAGCACTGTTTTAGGAATGGTGGTTCCTCTCTCAGAGGATGCTCCTCTTGGCGAAAGACTCCAGCTTGAATCTCCCCATTAAGTCTAAAATACTCTTCCTGGCAGGTCTGGCTGCTGCACTGAAAACAATATCCAGGGGCTGAATGGAGCCCCTCTCCTTTTATAATGAAGTTTGGTAGACATTTCTTAGATATATTACTAATTGAAAGTTTGACGGCTTGGCCACATTTGGTGCATGGTAAAACAATAATCACAACATTCCTAGCAGTAAATATAATATTGGAATTGTGTGCATATACTTATGTCTGAGAATGTTTTGCAATGGCAGTGTCTCCTCTCTCCAGGTACTTTCCATAGCCATGTCTATGTAGGCTGAAGTGAAATTAAATAATTATACATAAAGTACGTAATTGTTATTATCTGTGATTCCTGACAACAGCCACTGGTTCAGACTGAGCGGAATGAGCCTGACAGCATCTCGAATGGTAACGTCGAGATCTGATCTGCTGCGATACTCACTCCCACTCCCTCCGGCTGGATGGACAGAGGCTCCCAAACTCAGAAAGGTTGTCCATCCTCACTCCCACTCCCGACCAGGCCCTCTCTGAAGTCTGGCTTGTCCCATTCGCACCGTCTGCGCTGAGGCTCTAATTGTGAATGCTTACCTTCTGTCCACCTGCTCAACTAGAATTGGCAATGCAAACAAAGTCCAGGATCTGCATAAAAAAACACAAAAACAACACAACAAATCAACTATCAACACAGTAGAGTCTTGCATGTTCTATTTTTTTCCCAGCAGGGCCAGGCATGTTCCATCTATATCATAGAACCCTGAGGAAGTCTGCTTATAACCTGGTTACCTCGATGCTGACACAACACGTCCCTGTACAGGAAACGCTCGCATCGCTACATTTGTGCTGAATCAGAGAAACTGTTTCTGAACATTTCCTGTGATCAACTCCAACAGCGCACCAAGGTGCTGTGCATTTTTATGACTCATTTCTAAATGTACATGGTCTACAAAATGCAGCTGGCTCCTGTTAATGTGACACAGTGAACTAAAGAGGAAAGAATTTGGTAAAATTCAAATGTGAACTGAAGCATATGGAGCTGAATAATTGCAGAGAGTTCACCTCAAAACCTCTCTCTAGCATTAACACTAATTTTTTTGTTATGTAATTGTTAGTGAAAAAATTGGTGAGGGCAATTTTGCAACAATATTTCAATAATTTTTTCATTAGAACCTGACCAATATCGTCAGCAAGTGAGCAACACAATTAACCCCTTCCAGGCTATGGACATTACATTTTATAAGAACATTGTTTTTGCTTCATTTATGCTGATTTTGGCAGAGACACATGCATCGCCCCTGAGCTGATTACAAATAAATGTTTTTAAAATACACTTTTATTTGAGTCCATTTATGCTGAGCTGAAATGAAAGTCAAGGGACATAAAAGTTGCAATGTGTATGAGCAATGCCTTAATAGTTAATAATCAAGCTTCTGAGAGGGTAGCAGAAACAGCTCTCGCTCTCCAGAAGGTGCTTAGATGAAGAGTGATGACCCAGGCTGTGCTGTCCCAATTTCTGCTGAAATTCTGCACGCATCAAGTTATTGTAATGATCAAAAATGGCAACTGATATCATTTTAGTTCTGGTATCATTCACTTTCTCCTTCTCATCTGTCACAGCAATAGTTTTTGGCTCAATCAAATATGAGAGCAGTTTTGTGCAAGGATTGGCCTGGCAAATTGTATGGTAAGAACTCAGAGGAGTTTTGAATTGAGAAAATGCCCCATGACACCTCCTTATAATGACAACCAGCTCATTAACACACCAAGTACTTTTTAAGTGTAATACACCACAGACACCAATTCATGAGAAACCCTCAAACTACGTATCTTTGGGGCTTTAATTAGATTTTCTCTAAACTGAAAATGTGGCAAATCCCAATTGTTAAAACTCGCTGCAATTTTAACAATGTTGCTTCAAAATGCAGACCTCAGAAAAAACAACCCAAACTGGCTGCTGGTCCGGGGTCGAAAAGGATTTGGTCAACAAGGATTACATGGATTTGCTGCCTGTATGATGAAACGGGAGAAAAGTGTGTTAAACGTCTTTGGTTACCACCCTGACAGTGTGCTCATTCAACATGGAGGAAATCTTAACTGCAGAAGCTCCTCTGACCTAGAAACATCCTAGAGGCAGACAAGAAAAGAGAGGCCAAAACAACTCTTTTCAAATTTCTGCATGACAAAGGTGGGAATGAGAGTATCTTCCCTCAGTTCCACAGGAAATCTTTAAGACATATTTCTGGCCGTGAGCAAGAACCTTTGAGAATTCTAATGTCTTTTCTTCTGTTACAAAGCTGTAAAGTCATCTGACTTGGGCCTCTACAGTGTAAACCAACATACTGTCAGCTTACACAATTTCAAAAAGTGGGTAAAAAGGATATGTCTTCATGTTATGGGCATACAGGAGAATGTACAGTGCGCTGCAGGCTGTGTACATGTAGGGGGGAGGGGCAAAATGCAGCAGAGTATGACACTTTCATCTACTGATGGGAACGTCATTCCAGTTTACTAGGTCACTATTACCTGCTAGCTAGATGGAACAAAACAGCGTAAAAAGCATGTCAGCATAAATAGATATACAGAATACCATGATCATAAGGTCTTTTCATCAACATTTCTTTGCTGAAATGTTGAATTAAAATTGCTGAGTTTGTATTGTTACTGTCGTGTGTTAGATAAGACTCACTCGCCAACAATAAACTGACACAAATACAGAATACTGCATAAAATGTATGAATGTACAGACAGAATACACAGACCTGAGAGCAGAATGCCTTCTGATATGCTATGTCTACTGCATGTCTCAGCTTGTTGGGCTGACTGGCATATAGAACAAGAGCAAATAAGGATAAGTTAATGCCCTCTGCAGGCCATGGCTCCTTAAAGTCACATTTCGGAAACACCCCATTATATGACAGAATGCATTTCTTGTGACACGCCACCTCAGTCTTGGACAGCCACGCTCCACCCCTTGCTTTTAGACTCTCGACAACTAAAGATAGAATCTTCATCTATTTAGGTCAGTTTATCTTGGTTTCAAGCCAACGGTGACCTGACTGGTGCATGTGGCACTAGGTTAGACACATGAGACTTTCCACCCTTCCTCCTCGGTCAGCCTCAGGTCAAGCCAAGCAACCACTGCGGGGAGCCAGAATGCTCACTCCAGCCTTCTGGTTGCAATCAAATGAAATGATCAAATGGGGGCTCGGAACATTTCTGTTCCGTATTGGAATTCTGTGACACGGTTCCCAAGTCATTAGTGAAAAAAAACATGAATGCCTCCATATTCTCTCACTAAGGAGACAGGGATTCTTGAGCTGGAAACATTTTGTAGAATGCATTAAGTATTGGAGATGGAATTGTGATGGTTAGGTAGCTATTTTCCATGAGTTACATTTTCAAGAACTATGTCTGAGTGCCCCATTTCCACTGGGCTGCAACCACCGTGCGTTATTAAATGTTGTTGGGTGAAATATACAGTAGCAACCAGAGACTGGGGGAGTGCAGAGATTATGTTTCACATATTTCTCTTTGTTTTAATGAAATACATGTGTTGGCAAAGGGGAAAATGGAAAGGCAGGATAATAACAGTTCCTCTATTGTGACTACAGGGATTCCACATTACATGGTGACAGAGATGAAACACAGACATTTCACATTGAGGAAAAGATTGAGCTGCACTCTATAATAAACTGCCCACCAGATTTGAGACCAAGATTTACAAGTTTGCCCTGCTACGTTTTGCTGTGAACAGCGTGAACACATTAAACTCCATGGATTGAAAAGTAATTTTGAATATGGTCTTTGTGGACGTGTGATGCAGTGGCTACATAAACAGAAGGATCTTCTTACAGTTGTATCAACCACATCTCCTTACTTCACTTCTGGAATAGCTTCCTCTGTACTCTTGCAAACAAGTGACTCTACTACACGGTCCACCTTAACACATTTTTCCATTTGAATTCAAAATGGTCTCTATGATTATTTCCACACAGATAAAATGCATTTAAAGAGAAGCATAGTACGATGCTATATCTAGAACTTCTAATTTACATGCAGTTGTATAAATTACAAAATGAAAAGTAGAGGGGATATTGTATTAATGAAGATGATTACAACAAGATATTGAGCAATGACTAGACAAATGCACGCACAGTACGGACTACAAAACTAAGTCTGATTGAAACTACGCCTTTGAGTTCTTACATGTTTTATTGGTATGGTGATCTTACTAAGGACGATAATGAGGGTTTGAGCATAGTGTCCATGTCTAGTAGCCCATCCATCTCATATTGTGAGAAAAACATAACTAGGGATTTTTGGGTCTGGCCAGTTCAGAATTTTTTGTCATTTATTGTGTATTAACATTTACATGTAAATTTATAGTTTTTCAACCAAAGAGATTGGAACTTTATAACCATCCTGCAATGCTAAGGTCTTGGTTTCAAGTGCACCCACCACTGGTCATTTTCTGTGAAATTAGATGTAATGCCAGTTTTACGTTATATATATCTGGTACCACAAATAACTCATGTGCATATAAAATTCCCCCCAAGCCTAAAAGGCAACTAATGCAGCAGGTCAGGCAAACAGCTTTATTAAAACTGCTAGATTGTGTCTGTATCGTATGTCATTCAAACTAACCAAGTCAAAGGAAGAAAGGTAGCAACAAAAAAGGCCAAATAAAATATTACCTAAAAGAAAAAAAATGCAATTTTGCCTCAGTTGTTACCTTGGTGGCAGAAATATCAGCTAATTTGCCAACTTTCAAGGGACTCTGAGAAGGTCATGCCAAAGTCAAGCTGACTTCTAACTAACGGTGCCTGGTGGTCCCATCACATCATGGTGTAAAATCACTATCCAGGACTTTTTCCGGCATTGTGCCCTGATGGTGGAATGAATTTTCACACTTCATCCATTCTGCTGAGTCCCTCTCTGTCTTCAAGAAACATATGAAGACACAGCTCTTCCGCTCTCACCCGAGCACCTGAAACACTTCCCCCTAAAGCAACTTCTCATGACTAAAACTATCTCCTACTGATCTATAAAATAAAATAAAAAAAGGTAATGGTTTAACACACTCGTTAACTTTACCTGCTAGTTTGTACCTTGCCTGGCCAACCTTTGAAACTTTGTCATGCAGTGCTTCTAATATTGTTGATTCTGTATGGTTTTTCGCTTGTGTTGTATTGTACCTCACCTGTAAGTGACGTACAATACTTCGGATAAAAGTGTCTGCCACATGAATAAATGGAAATGTCATGTAAATGACTTCATCCTAATAACCTTTGTGATAATCCTGTGATGGCACACAGAAAAGTGTTTTGGGCCCCTGTATAAAAGACTTCATTGGCAGGAAAACCTTTAAGCACCTAAAATTTGCTGAGATAACCTTTTGTTTTTCTTTCAGTATGGAATTTTACAAATGCAATATGGATATGATGATGCTTTAGTAGTTCCTAAAATACATCAAATACAACTTCCAGACTACCCAGCTGTACAGTCTACTTTTCAGGTTAATGCCACCATATGCATGACCTATCATTTTTTTTCCCTGGAAAGAGCCTCTGACCCTGGAAGTCACCCTTTCTGGGTATAACAGGGCTAACCAGAGAGGCTAGCAGATTGTGTAACAAACATAAATCCAACTTTTAACTGACAACCTGTGAGTTAGGGACCTCTGTTTCAAATTACCTTGCAAATTTTATTGTTGAAGGGCTTTATGGCTTTTTTACTTGTCCCATAATCTCCCTGCTCTACAGTACTTTGTATAAATTGAGTTATGACTAACGAGTCCATTTAAAAAGTTATCTGTGCCATTCTTAGAAGATGAAAACAACAAAAAATGCAAAACATAATACTAAATTTTTCTACTCTCATGAGATATAAATACTAGGAATACCATGTTTGTCAATTATCACCAGTATTAACTACAAAAACACACCTTAATAGTAATTACAGGTAATTACAGTAAACCAAAATACACATATCTCTTTTAGCAATGACCCCAAATGAAGAATGCCTTTACTCATTTGTCAACAAAGTGTTTGACTACATATGGTTGCAATTTATCTATCTCTGTAAAGAAAAAAACAAAGAATAAAACAAAGACCATGAACAGGGATTAAATCAAAACTCTATAGCCAACTGAAATTTAAAGTCTGTGTGTCTGTGTTGAAGAAACTTGGTTTTTCTGCAGTGGTAAATTGTTAGCAGCATTTGGCTTTTCGGTCATATTAGTAGGCTCACAAATGCTGGTTTCAATTCCTGTCCATAATTCACAACTGTTTAACACACAAAACCGGCATGATTGGAATGAATCTTGTATTAGTCAGGAAGCAGACTGTTTGATGTTAAACTAAGGGCATCGGTAAATCTAACTACAATGGTGCTTTATCCCTACTTTAGAGTAATAGGTCTTAGTGTTTTTAATACTTGTATTCAATCAACACATATTTGCATGATATTTTTAAATCTAAATTAAGGATAAAGTGTCATAGCGGTTATACTGAATGCTCTATCCTCAAGTTACAGTGACTAATCCTTTGAAAACTTGCATGAATGCAACCATATTTAAAAGAAACTGCACCGGTGTGGGGTAACACTGGGTCCGACAGGACGCCAGAGACCCTTTGTGAAATCCTGCCAATATAATCTGCAGAAAATGAGACAGATGTAACAACTAATTCCACAGAGTCACCTCAGCAGGGAGCACATAATGTGATATGCACTGTCACCTCACATCACCACACTCACTTTCATAACTCTCAAATCTTATTTGAGGCTTCTAGTGCCTATAAATAATTAAAATTAAATCAATGCCCTATGCAAAATCAGGTGGATACTGGTAAGACACTGGATTTCAGGTCTGGAATCACACACAGATGAAACACTGTATTATCTACAGAAATTGCCAAAGGCCATGATTCCCCAGATTCTTTGAGGCAGTAATGTGGCGTGAGGCTCATTACTCAGCCGGGGTACAGGGTCGCAAGGCTAATGCATTTGCAAGTGAGGAACTTCAGCCCCGCTGCAGAAGAGGAAAACCCAGTTGTTTAAACTCTGAGCTTGGTAGTAATATCACATCCAAATGTTAACTAGATGTATAAATAAGACACACAAGAGATGGTACCATCCATGTATAAATGAAGGATTAGCGGTGAGATGGCAATGATGTTAGACAGAAATTTACAAACCCATACACAGGGTGACACATTAATACACAGGAATGCCAACAACATCCCTACTTCATCACACAGCAAAGCAAAACTACACAGAACCATGACAACCTGGAGAATATATTGTACAACCTCCATATCAGTTCACATCCACATCCACTAGCTGCACCAATGGATTTTCCCCTCCATATAACAATACTTTCATGACATAATGCATTGTTACTTGAGGGTATATAAACTATACATTGACTCATCTATAGTGCTCATTCAGGAATCTACTACAAATATCCTAGATCTTGTGATTTTCTTTTCCCCCTCCTTTAAATAAGATCCAAACAAGTCTTTGATGTCTTACACACTGCACAAATTGAGATGCAACAGCCTTCTAAAATGATCAATTGATTAAGCATTTTTATAATTAAATCGTTTATTTAATTTGAACCAGACATTCATTTTCACAACATGGCAAGCAAGCGGTGAAACTGGTCCAGCTGGGCTGGTGGGATCTGTCACCGTCTGTTCTGGTGAAGATGAGCACCACGACTTTGTTTTGGAACTCTGTTTATGCATCAGTGCCGAAGCTCTGGGACTGTTCTCCAGCCAAGCCTACAGGGAATCTCTGCCAGAGCTGGGGCTGGCAGGATATACCAAACGCCGAATTTACACCAGTGCGGTCACCTCAAGTCCACAACTGCACTGCACTCCTCACTCTAAATCTATACTGTCTCAGAATGTAACTGGAGTAATGGCCTACAGTTTACATGAGACAAGCTTGATGCTGGTCTAAGAATCCACAGCACAAATGTGTGCCACGCAAAGTAAAAGTTGTGACAAGTCAGCACCACAATGTCTTGGAAAGTCAAGGGCCCTATAACAGTGAACTCCTACTTTTTTTGGGACAAATAATAAAAACCAGATGTGTGCTTACACACAGAAATTAAATATATTGTAATATACTGAAAAATATGTAGTTCAGTTGAAGAATAAAATAGAAATACAGTTAAAATATAAAATAATAAGCTAAAAATATTTATTCTCTAAGATGTATTCTCAATATCTAATTTTTTTGTATGGGTATACTTTGACCAATACCAGGTTAAGACACACCACATCTAGCTGACCCCACATTGAGTTGATATCTAGTAAGCTCAGTCCCTCAGGACAACAAGGCACAATAATGCCATGCAATTCAAGTAAACAATACCATTTATTTTAATATAATAGTTGTTCTGGAGTAAATTGCCAGGATCCAATTTTCTTACATGTGATAGCACCTGTCACATGCCACAATTTTGCATTTTGTAGTCAGATTAATGTATTTTCGCTTTACTAGTCTGACGTTTTATTTAAGTTCATTTTGTGCAAGTGTGGTGACGTTTGATGCTTTCACCAATTTATCAGACAATCTGGTTTTGTTTGCCGAGTTAAAAAATGAAACTCACTCATTTGAAATTTCCGCTTCAAATTGTGACTGGTCAAAGATCAAGACATGTTTTCAAGGAAAGAATGGTGAGTCAAACAAGGTGATGATAGGTTTTAAAATGAGTCCAAGATCATTTCTAAGTAGGGCTGCACGATATAGCCATCGCGATATATCGCATAGATATTTTTAGTGCAATAACAGCTATCCCCGGTATGTGGCATTGGGTTTCTTCCTGCATGTTCTTCAGTGGCAGCTGGTGAGCTGGAAACAGGGGAAGCGGAAACATTACCTTTAAATCTATAATTAGTTTCAACCTGTTCCCCTTTATCCTCTTTGATTAACAATAAATCAAATAATTCACAGAATAATCGACACCAATTGTGTAAATAGAGTAAATTATTATGCTTGCGAAACAGCGCAGATTGTCTGTAGTTTGGGTGCTTGAGAAAGCTACAACGTGAGACTGTTTAATTAACAAGGATGGCATTTATCGATTTAAATTACGTTAAATGCTCATGACACATCACAGCTTTTGTGAGGTCTGTGTTCTAAACGTTATTTGTTCATTGCACTCAACCTAACCTAAAAGTTTATTCTCAGTAATTTAAATCGATTTAACTAAATTTAGCTCTGTTTTGTCATTTGAATTTGTAATTGTATTAATTGTATTAATTTGTGATTGCATAATTGTATTAAAATATGCTGTTGATTGTAACAATTGGTACTCAGGATGAAGATACACAAAACACTTTTCTTATTTTTATTTTTGTGAGGAAAAACAATATGGTCCAATGACAAAACTTGAAACTTCACAAATTAAGGCTATTATCATAATTAGGGCTGGCAGCGAAACCTACTTTGACAGTTCAAGAAGAAACATTAAAATATGTTTAATTTGGACTGAAGGAAGTAATTTCAACAGATTACACTCTTTATATCGTGTCAAGGAGAACAGAACAATAGCTTCTTCATTCAATAGACCTGCATTTAGAAATGAGTTATACAATCCCTGCGTAGGTTTCAATGAAATGCGATAGATCTTTAACAAAAGAAAAAACGCTCAAAGATTTAAATGTTAATAACAGGTCAAACGAGCCATTAAGACCCATGTTATGTGAAACAGTTTACATGCACTAAAAGTTGCATACATAGCGTTCAATATAATCCCATGCAATTTTACTGTTTCACAAAATGAGTATAGGCAATTCAAATGCAATTTAAATCACAAAAATTAAGTATGGATTAGCCTATCCAGGTCTTTGTTTTGACAGTAATGGATGTCTAAATGTTAATGCTTAGTAACTGAACTAATATTTTAAAAGAAAGCAAAAAAAAAGCATCTGTTTTCCACTACAGTTTATAGAGGCTAAAACTGGAATCAGCCCCTTCATTACGGGTCAGTGATCTGTAGCATTACCTAATTGTAGCACCGAAGTCTTATTGTTTTATTATTCTTGCACTAATTTATACATTCCCACTAATTGTTGTTAAAAGTTTGGATTATTTCCACATTTGGTCTCTATTTTCAGTGAGGCACAAACTGTTTTCATTGTGGCACTATGTTATGTGCTGACACTAACTGAAATGTGGCCTGACGTTTTCTGCATGTATTGCTGTTCATGTGGCTTTATTATATGCACTGACAATCCTTTACTGTGTAAATTTCTCTAGATATCAGTGTCTGGTTAAATTAATGTAAATCACAGGTAATATAACTATAACTTCCTTTTAGACATCAAATGTACAGGACAAGGAGCGATAGAATAGTGTCTCAAATGCTACTCTCAACTTGTTCACACCCACAGAAAAACATTGCTAATAGCTAGCATGCAGTACCCTAATTCAGATCTATGTGCATCACTTTTTGGGGTCATTGACCTAAAAGTGCAGGACTGCGCTTCCTTGAGATGCAGTGTTTAAATAATTTGCATCAAATTACATTTTCTTATCTGAACTGTCCAACTGGTTATGCCTGGCTATTTCAAGGAATTACTTTAGGAAGGCAGGGGCAGTGTTACTTGTATGGGGATCATATGAATGAGTAGGAAAACCAAGAGCCAGTGAGGGAGAAAACCAAGCCCTACTCTTTAAGCTATTTTAGTCAAGAACTGTGGCCTGAACTACAGTGAGGTGGATCTTAGACTGTCAAGCAAGGTAAATTAAAATTCTTCACAGAGATAAAGGCAGTTATTGTTTGTTCCCTTATTCCTTTCTTTTGGAGAGTCTGCAACACATTGCTAGCACTTGGATGCTCATAAGGATCTTGATGTTCCTCTAATACAGTATGTAGCTGTTGTAGAACAGATACAACCCTTAAATGTAAGGCATTTAAGGGTTTGTATCTGAGACATTAGTGTGACCAAATATGAATTCAGGTTTTGAGCTTCAATACTTGAGCTTTAGTAACTTCAAAATGTTACTAGCAGAGAGAGAAAATCAAATTTTAATCTGCTCGGTTGGAGTAACCCAGTACGGAAATAAAATATATTATAATATATTGAGAAAATGATGTCCAGCCCAAGAATATATTGCCAATACAATTAAAATATATTAACGCAAATCAGAAATATAATACAATATACCAAAACTGAAATAACTTACACATTTTAAACATATTGATTAAGTTACAATATATTGTCTAAGATATATTATTGATATATTCATTTTTTGTATGGGACACCACATGATATATATATGACATGACATCATTTCAGGAATTATTCTACTAAAAGGTAGAACTATAGCCCAATTCCACCAACTCAGATTTAACATCTGACAACATAAGCACTAATGAAACTGACCATAACCTTTGAGAAATAAAACAGGAGAAAATAAACTGTTGTATCACTGCCTAGGTTTATTCTTCTATTCTTCTCGTAGCCAGAAGATCAAGATGGGAGAGGGACACTGCATACAGTGCATTTCTCAAGTACATCAGTGGATCGCCGGAGCCAGCTTTATAACCATAAGAGTGCTTCACCATAAAGGAAACCCGTGTGTTTCTGTAATGCTCCCCTTTCCTGGCCAACACACTGCAATACGCTGTCTACGCCACGGATTAGGTTTCTAGGTGCTCATTTGTAAGGTAACTTCTGTTCATACTCCTCAAGACTCTAAAAAGCACCATCAGTAGAAAAAACTCAAACAAATAAACTAAAAGCCTTTTCAGAACAGAGCAGAAATTACAGCAAGGCAGTACTTGATGTCTAATTCTCTCTCGGACCACCAATTACTGAATTATTGAGTTTCTAGCTGCACAACAAAAGCCTAGTTTAGTGTTTCCTTAAAATAACTCTTGTCTATCACTAGTGAGTATCAAACCACATTTTTTTAACAACCCCTTCTGTTGAAGCCCAAAATCCCTCAGATAAAGTGACTGCATGATGCTTATCATTTTATTTACATTGCATTTACAGAGGAAAAAGAATTAAATATATATATAATAATTTTTCTTTTATATTGAACTTAATATAATTTTGCAATCACAATGTCCATTCTTAAGATTTGTCTGCAGTTTCTCATGGAGGCCTACATTAAATATCACAAAGACGTTAAGCCAAATGAAATTCAATGTAAAGGTGCTAAACAATCTAATGATGTCTCCTAAATCAAGCGCCCTAGTGAATGCGAAAACAATTTACAATAATAAAACATACTGTTGTGTGGTGTGGCAGAGAGGTAGATTTGAAAATGAAACTGAAATGAACCTTGGACCTCAGTGGCATAGACAACATTTCTCCCCTGTGTCACAAAACAAAGCAAGGCCTACACAATAAAAAGGGTTAGTAGAGTGCTTTCAGACAACACCCCACCACAAAAGTGTCCATTTAAGAAAGTTATATGTACTATAATTTTGCTATGTTAACTGAGATGGAGTAAAACATGTACAGACAACAAGCTGCTGGAGTGATGCTTGTGTTCTGTGAACATTCTACCCAACCAACTGAGAAAACTTGCACCAGCTTCATTCAAACTACCTTTACAATGCTACAGTATACCTAATTTCATCTTCTAGAAATATGAGTATATGTGCCAATTGATTTAGCAGCGCAGTTGAACTGACAGAGCTGAGCAAATAACCAGCATTACTGTTCATTAGTATCCATGCTTAAAATATAAATCAATGTGCATAAGCTAAATCTTTGTGGGCAATACTGTTTCTGTCTTTAGACCCATGGGGAAACTGACTAAATACTTCTACATCTAGCTTCTGGCAACTAGCTTCCTCCACTAATAACCAGAAATAAAGACGTGGGCGAAACTGGTTTGAAACAGTAGGGTAGCACTAAACAATAGCTTTACTCTGTCATACTGATGACAAAGAATTTGTCCTTGCCTACACAGAAACAATCAAATACCAATAAAACCAAGCTCAGCTCAAGCTCATCAGAAGGGTTCCTTAAATAAAATGACAACAGGTCACCGGAATGAACCTGACAACAGCAAAAAAAAAAACATTTATGGGTTCAGCACATCGCTCAGAAACACAGATTTCACATATAAATGTCAACAGTATTTTAAAGGTATGTCTTATAAGTAACCACGGGACAAGATTCTGGGATTAAGGAGTATTTACCCGGGTGAAAGCCCTCAAACTAGAACAAATGCACCTGGTGCCTGTCCTGCCAGCCTGTAACCCAGGACTGATAACTGCACGCGTTCTACAGAAGAAACTCCAAGTGGCCCTGGTTTAACAAGAAATGTCACAGAACTCATATAGTTCAAACCATAATATAACTCATATGTGAAGACTACTTCATCGTGTCTTTCTCAAAGAACACAAATAACGACAGCGCAGCAATCCCAGAGAAGTTTGGGCAAACCTTATCGTTTGACTCGTAGCTCCTAACAAATTTACCTGGGAAAATTGATCCAAAAGAACATAAATTGCATTTGCACCAACCTATTTTGCACAGCAATACAATATTCCCCCCGTTCAGGGGCGTATAGCTAGACCAAGATGACAAAAAATGCTTTACGGATTCCATCTTAGACAAAATATCGCGAACACTCTTGTTTTCTCACTCAAAAATATTAGCATTCACAATTACATTACTGCAGTTATAGTTATCATGTTGCCATTATTAAATGAATGGCACGACAACACCTCGATCCTTGTTGTAGGATCCAAAGTACGTAAGAACGGGTCCATCTACGGGGAAATAGTTTAGTAAGTCACTACATACAAGCAATAAGCGAAACGAAGACCTACCTCAAATTAGGTACTTTTCCTTGGTTTACGATCCATACTTCAGACCAGTATATGTTATTCTTCCGACGTAAAGTGCAGCTCACATTCAACCAAGAATCCCGATCTCTCACCATATGCAAGACATTCGCAGAAGACCAATAAAATAACCGCAAGCAGAAAAAAGCACGGTATATGGTAATTCCTAATGGCTGATACGTATAAGTATGTATCTGGTTGCGTATAAAAGCGTTTTTCGACGATATTTCCTCTCTTCTACCGCTCTCCCAGTCTCTACAGTTCAATCATCCACCATTGGCAGCCCTGGGTAAACAGGACTGACTGAGCTGCCGCGAACTGGGGAAAGTAGGTCATTCGGCAGCTCAATACTTAACTACATCATCATTAACAACCGACAGTGTAACTCACTATCGAGAGCCGTTTGTGCACAGGAAGAGAGCAAATACACACTACTTCACTGTATCAGTAGATATTGTATTAAAAGTGGAGCAATATTCTTTGCATTTATATTTTCCCTGATGACGGGTAAATGTTGGTATTTCCCCCTCGGAATTGCAAAATCAACACATGACCCATTGTGCATGACAAGAATCCGAGACATAGGGTTTTAGATTATCATAGACGCAAATATATCTCAGGATTCCATTCATAAATGTCAGTATGGATGGATTCCCTATCTAGATCAGTGCACTAAATACAAAAGAAGTAATACATATGTATAATACAATAATGCTAAAAGTGCAACAGGTCAGCTATTCTGATGCTTTCCAATACCAAGAAAAAACCATCAAATAAATCTCAAACTAATTGAACATGTACATTTAAAAGCCTTTATATCTACTGCAATAAATTTGGGGTTATTCAGCTGCTACCATCGTTATTTACAGCACTTTGGTTTCTGTGTTGCTTGAAATATTCATGATTGTAATTCAAGCTTCTAAAGTCTCTGCTGTAACAAGTCGATGACGTAATAAATGTTTTAAAAGGCGTAAGATAGCGTAGAGATGCACACACTGAAACATTTTTCTTTCTTTTTTTTATGGAAAGCCATGTTTTAAAAAATATTCAAATTCAAAGATTATAAAATAGATTTACAATCAAATCATATTTTTTTGAAATCATAGAGTTTCTTATCAAATAATTCAAAATAGATTTAATATATAAAGAAAAACAGGGTGCTGGTCAATATTCCTCAAGGGAGTACCAAATCCTGTGAAACTACAAACCAAAGGAAATGGCAAAGTTTACTCAACACACCAACAAGCTTCATCTTTAATGACCTTATCAGCCCAAAAGCAGTGACTCCTGACTTTCACAGTGTGTCCCTTTGATACATGTGCACAGTATAGTACAATGTCTTACCCAAAATGTACATTTAAAGCATAAAGTTAAATTGCTGCACTCCTATTTCAAAGTATCCGCATAGATACTGTATATACCTCCCAGCAAAAAATTACTTGGTGAATTGCCAGTAACCAGTTAGTTATTTAGTTGTGTAACAGACACAGAATAGGAAATTCATTAAAAAGTAATATATTTATCATATTCATCATTTCAAAAATTCCAGTGAAAACAGAAATAAAAGCAATCAACTTCTCTGTAATAAAATGCTGTGATATCAAAGTCTACTCTGTTAAAAACAAACTGCACGTGATGACACAGGCTCTCTGTCATAACACAGTTTCCGCACTGAAACAACTTGGCTCTCCAGTGTGTACTTTCATCTCTGCCAGTTACTGAGTGAAAATCAATAACCACAATGCCATGCATTTGCTCATTGCTTTGGCCTCTCTGGAATTTAGGAAATTTGGTAAAACCCTGACTTTTTAATGTATGAACCAGCCTTCATCAGTTAATGTTGTTTTACATGTTAGGCATATTGTGATCAGATTCAGACAGTACTTCATAATTATAAAAACCAGAAGAAGACAAAATAAAAGGATAAAAAGGATTTGTATTTTGAAATAACCAAACTGCTAAGAAGGAGTCTACACAACTGTCATATTAATGTCAACACTAATTAGAAATATAGTTCAACACATTAATACAAGTTTCTAAAGCAACATGAGAGAACTAACAGATTTTGAAAGGGTCAAGTAGTGCCCAAATTACAGGTGTGTCAGTCACAAAAAAGGCATTTATTATTTAATGTGTCAAGGAGAACAGCATTGAATATTATGATGTCAAAAGCCAAACTTTGAGAAAAAGGGGTAGACAGACATTTAACAGGATAGTTTTTAAACCACAAAACAATGGGCTAAAAATGACCACAGAACTGAATCTACAACATGGTGGTCCAGTACCAACAAATACTGTTAGTCATGAGCTTCACAAAGCTGATATTTGATAGGGCTGCCATTTGGTGGAAACCGCTTGCCACTAAAGCCAACGCACAAATATGCATGAACTGGTGTAATTAGCAAGAAACCTGGACTTCTGAGCAGTTGGAATAAAGTAATATGGTCCAATATGGTCCTCTTTTTCCTACATCTGGATGGGTCTCTGTTTGAAGAAAGCCAAAGGAAGCCTTCAACCCACTGTGCCTGTTACCAACTGTTAAACATGGTGGTGGATCTGTTATGGTATGGGCAACCACCTCATAGGAGTCATGGGGTCTGATTTTTATTCTGCACAGTAGAATTACATTCAAGAAATATGAAGCCATTTTATGTGACCAGGTGCACCCTATGGTGTAAACACTGTTTCTTCATGATGTCCTGTAGCAAAGGGCGAGAGCAGTCACCTGTCTCTTTGGCGTTGCGGTCAAAGCTGCAGTTTGGTACCCCGTAGACCTGGATTCGAGGCTGGAGGGGAGGGCAGTGTGATGGAGTGCTGTCACTACGGTTGAGTATGCGCTCTGACTGCCATGCCAATGAGCCTGGCTCTTTGGTGTTGCGGTCAAGTTGCAGGTTTGGTACCCCGTAGACCTGGGTTTAAGGCTGGGTGGGGTGACTGCTCTCACCCTTCGCTACATGTCCCCATATTCCAAGATAATAACACTCCCATACCCACTCCTAAAAAGGTACAAGAGGGGTTTCATGAACACCAGGATGAAGTCAAACACCTTCCATGAGCTATACATTTAAACATCATTCAACTTTTATGGGAAGTTCTTCATCTCTCAAAAAACTGGATGCTTTCACTCTTGAAGAACAGTCCCATATCCCACTAGGAACAGTTCAAAAACTGTACAATAGCATTCCAAGCAGGAATGTGCTGAAAGCAAAGGGCAGCCCAACTCCTTATTAGTTAGAAGTATTCTGTTATAAATAATTTTTTTTCTACTCCTTGTACATTTTGATAAAATGATATTACTGTTAGAGTCATAATATTGTAATTGTACCAAATTTGCTGTAAAGGTAGAAAATCGTAAGTCAGTTTTTATATGTCATTATCCAATTGCATGTCCAACTTATTTTAATTTGAATGAAGTCAAACTTTTAAATAAAGAGATTGTCAAAAATTGCCTGTTCATGGACAAAATACGCAATTGCATTACCTCTGTGGATATATGTTTTGGTGATGATAACAAAGGATCCAAACTACAATATAATGTTCACTACAGAGTATAATCCCAGTGTAGTTCAAAATAAAATCCTGACTGCCAATTGTGTCCCAAAAAGTTTGTGCAAGTTTAGAGGAGCAAAAAATACATGAATGGTTTAATAAAGGATGATTGTTTTTATTCATCAATAAAAATAATAATCATATTTTATGAGCATGTCATGTGCAAAGGCAATAAAATCTGTCGCTAAGATAAACAGTATATTCTCAATATTGCCATATATAAACAGAACTCACCCTGCACTATTTCACACTCTCCTCTTTACATTCTTGAAAAAACTGTTTTTGTATTAGAGAGTTGAGCTGGAAATTACTACCAGCTATCTGCACACTGAAAACAATAGCTGTCCAAACCAAGGGAAATCGAATTATGCTGTAAATGCAATCTGACACTAGTCATATGGGTGATTCTGAATTATATTTAATATGACCCTAAATTTCTCGTATTATGCAAAACAAAATATGCAAGAGTTAATAAAGCATTCAATGTCACATTTAAGGACAATGCTTGATGATGCCCCTACTATGCAGTATCTACAGTTCAGATGTCATGCCATCAATGGCGAAGGCTCCACTGTCAGTAATCGACATGCAGATGATGTCAGCTAATTGCAACCCGACACCCTCCATTCTCGTTGCCTTGGATATGTAACCAGAGCTTATTTTAACCATCACTGCCACTGGAGTCAACACCTTTCAGCCATTCCAGTGTCCAAGAAGTGAGACACATTCAGCCATTTTACTAAGAGGCTGTTAATGGGCTGTTGGGGCAGTCTTATAAATGCAGTAAATCTGTCAGGAAGGCAGCAAAGCCATTCAGTTGCTGTTGTTCCCATTAATTATAATGCAAGCAAAAAAAAAGTAGTCATAGTGATTGGTTTACTCTGAATGTCAACACTATGGAGAACTAACCATGTCTTGTTGGGTGAGTCAGGGTTGTCTGTCAATACTGCTGTTGCTCCTGTCAAAAAAATGGATGAACAGAGAGGGGAATTTCACAGCTTTTTCCAGCAAATCACAGGGATTTAAACAAAGTAATGAATCATTCATCCATCTAATGCCATGACACAGATAGCATATTTTATTACTCCTCTTTTGTAAGAAATAAATAAAAAATATGTATGATTTTTAGAGTCTCTCATTCAAAATCTGACTTGTATCCATAAATAATCTTATTCATTAATGCCATGGTGCAGTTTACTAAAAAAAACAGTTAAATACAAATTGTGATCAATTAAATTGTTTGTGAAGCAGTAATTGTTTGTAAACCATAATTAAAAATTATGTAACTTAAACACAACATATAATACTGTTTCTAAAATTCCTAGCAAATATGAAAAAGCAACATTTCCTTTGAAAAAAGAAAGTAGGATAATGCCTCTATATGTAATGAGGAAGGATTGAAAGTAATGCTACTGCAATTTAAGTTGTAAAACCAGAACATCAAACGTTAATGATAAAAACAACATTGTAAAATGTGCACCGAACAGATTTGCTGTTGCCAAGACTAAGGTCATATCGCTGTCCTTCAAACAAATGTTTCTCTTCCTGTTTGAACATGAATCCCGCCCTTCCCTTTCCCTCCTCCACACCTTTACAGCTTCTGACATTGGAGCTCTGGTTAACAGCAATGATATTAAGATCACTTTCAAGATGAAGAACTTTGTTAGACGTAATCATGAATGTAATACATGTACTTCACAATATCTTTCATGTAGGATCTCCTACTTTAGGTCTACCTTTTGCAATAAACTCATATCTTTTTCACAGAAATATGCTGTTCCCAGGAGCACACAACCCTATGAGGTAAACACTTTAGGGTTTGGGTACTTTATCAAAAGTGCGTGAGCAAATATATGGTATCAGACACCGATTGATGCTACCAGATAACACTAGTACTCACAACCATACAGTCGGACAGCAAACTGCCATACTTTACTCTTCAGAATATGTTGATTGGTTGACATTAGATGCATTTTTTAAGTGGTTCATAAACAAAGTCCTCAGTCAGCACATTCATTAATTCATTCCCCAGGTTTCAATGCACATGTGATGCTCTTCTTTCAAATCCTGGTGATGGGTACTGAGACTCACAAGTAGAAAGAATAATCTAGAGCATTTGGCAAATACTTTCACAGCAAACAAAAACATGCTCCAAAAAAGAATTTGTTGCTGTGATTACCATTTACATTAAACTATACATTGTCTTTAATTAAACACAATATAATGAAGTCGTATTTAATTGAACACAAAGTCTCTTTCAAAGCAGGTAGCAATTAGATAGCAATTAGGTCAGTGGAGCTCAAGGCAATGGTTGACCAAAAGTTTCACAGCTAGTTTTATCTTTTATTGCAATAACACTTGGCATTCAGATGAAAACATGGAGCAACTACAGCTACAGTAATTGGCAATGCAAGCACAACACTTTAGCTCATATACACCTGAATAGTAGGAAACCAAATAAATGACCTACAGATTTTAGCATTTGTATTAAAAAAACTGATGTCAGCATTTGTGTAGGCCTGTAATAATAAAAGCATAATCGTTCTAATAATACGCTTTTATAAAACATTCCTGTCAACAACATGCTACATTCATATAGTTGTTAACTAAAAAGAGTATAACAACTAGGTTCTGTAGACTGCCACATCATAGGGAACATCAAGAATTAGTCTTTGGTAAGTAGCATTTGACAAACTTCATTGTACCTTTTTAATGTAATATCATAAAATATAACAAACAAAACCTGATTTTACTCCAACAATGAGCATGGACATTAGAGAAATGAATGGAGAAAATGAGTGACATTGTGACCTGGGATCATTAAAGGACCATTAAAACAGACTGTGAAGTATCTGTATATTGGTGCCGGAACTAACTAGACCCATGTACTTACGTAGGTACTTTACTTTTGGTTTGGCACCAATAAGTGGTTACAGTAATTGCATTACAGTCATCTTATCCTTTTTTAATAATCCTGGTGTGACAACAGTCATGCTGTCAAGAATAATTGCGTGCTTGTCTGCTAGGCCTGTGTGAGACTGTTGCAGATGGAATCAGTCTTATTGTCTGGAGCGTTGTGAGAGGTTAGCATTAACTTCCTAGCTAGCTATGTCTCGAGGTAGTAAAAATGAAAAGCACAGCTATCTAGTTAACTAGTTACCTAAAATACTATCCAGCTAAATTTACTTGTTAGCTAACTTTGACTGACAATGCTAAAAGGCTAGTTAATTGCAGCTATTAGATAGCTATATTATTAGCTTTCTAACATGTTTATCTGTGAATTTGATCTTTTTTTGTGTGTGTGGCATTAACTAAGAATACTAAATGTTTTGATTATTACCACATACATTAGATCAGCTAAGGAAGGTCCTAGCATTCAACATCAGGAGAAGTGACTTGAAATTTCCACTAAAGTTAAAAAATTAATGGCAAATAAATAAGAATAACTATTATTATATTATTATAAAAAAGAGTTTGTCATAACTTTGTCTTGCCACAACATTAACTGTATGAAGTAAGGTAAAGTAAGTAAATTAGGTGCAAAGCTGTAGGAAGAGACAGAGTTTAACCTTTTGGCAGGAAACCATTACTAATCCTGACCGATAAAGATAATGGCACATTTGAGTTGCAGACTAATAAGGAAATGAAAACTTTATCCTTTATTATGCAGCATGGCAATAGGTCTTGTGATCAAGTTATATATATTATGAATATGGGGCAAGAATTAGAATTCATATACATATTCATATACAAAATGAATACTATATTGTATAGTACATTTTATTACTATATTTTAGCCCACATTGTACTTTTTTTGCTACCTCCACACAATTTCATATATGAATGTAACAGTAATAGTTATATTAGCAAAAAATGGCATATATTTTTGATGTGTGTTGAACTGTATGTTTTTAGTTAAAATTCCTGTTGCAGATGATTAGTATAGTATAATTAAAGAGGATGATTGTCTTCTCCCTGAAATCAACCTAAGTAAGTGGCAAGTTAGTGCAGCTGATCAAACATGCTGAGAGCACATTTTCAAACTACTATGTGGAGAATCCAAAAAGAAAGGACATGGAAATGTCAGACATTAGATGGAATGCACATGTCAACAGTGAACCACAAATATGCCCAGTTGGTGCTTGCTCTCATTAGAGAGCACCATGCTGACGTTCCAGAGAAAAGAACCATACTGAAAAAGCACAAAACCAAAGTCATAAATTAAAAGCGTAGATTGCATTGCTCACTTGTCGTCACGAAGCAGAACCCATTCCTGCGTGCCTTCACTTTCCCCCCATGAACAGTTCAAAAAGTCAAGCAGGTATTATGACACCAAACTACTTACTATTTTTCAGGTGATGCTTGCTGAATCCAGATGACAAGATGACAGCTAACCCATGACACACAGAATCACAACGAGGGCTAGTCGTTACTTCCTTAGGCGAAAAGAATCATTGAAATGGACGGGTGTGGAGAGCCACCAGCGCTCGACCTAGCCTACTTTACTGACTGCAATAAAGGCTTATTGCTTTGTTTACCAGAGAACACTGAACTTCAAAAGATGACACATTTCTGAACAATTTTCAACTTGGCAGTTAATTCATAACTAATTACAGCCCTCTTCTTCCTGCAGCACAGTGCATAAAACACAGTGCATATCCTCAGAATTCCTGTCAAGGCTTACAACTTATAAAGCTAGTGCATGGAAACAATTTCATTCCTCAAATAACACACAGGCGTTGACTGCATAAAAATGGACAAGGGGAAAAAAATTGGATTCCATTCGTACACTGTCTACATACAGCGTCCACTAGAAGGCTTTTTCATTTGAAAGCCTTTAAAGAACCTGCCAGTGGAAGCACTAAAAGGATCTGCAAGTTGGAAAATGCAGGCTCTGTCATCCAAGGCTAATTGCAGGGCCTGTGCTTGGTAAGGTCTCTTACTTTACTTTCCAAGCAGTGTGACAACGGATAAGAATAGGGCCAAGGAAAGGAACTTTGTGTATTCTCAAAATGAAAGGAAATAAAAAACATGCTCCATAATCTTTAAAAGTGTCTCCAGTCAGTGTAATGCCAATGCACACTGTCCTTATCTTTGAATAAGAAATGTATGCAAATGTAGCTTACTTACACAGCATTATAAGTTTAGTAGTAGATTAAATTAAGGGGAAAAAAATGATGTGGAAGGATTGAAATACATAACAACAGCCACCAATATGTGCTACTCAAAGTTAAGAAAAAACAAACAGTGCCTTGGCTGAATGGAAACCATAGTCTAAATGTCAGGTTGAGAATTTTCAGAGTGGGTGCTGAAACAATACTTGATACTTTTTACAACAAGGGATTCTCTGACAGTATTCTTTAAACCTAATCCATTTCAAGATGCTAAATGGATTCCAGCCATGCACTGGTGACATAAATTGCAACATGTCCACTTTTGTCATAGGTCTGCTTCAAGTCTCATGACAAATTTTGCATGAAGCTAATCTACAGCACCATGCAGGAATGTTAAAAATGTGACATTTGTGTCTTCGTATTTTTACTACAACCTATTGTCTTACAAGTGGATCACAAGATGCCCCACGTAATGCTCTCATATGACTGATATGAATCATGACTGTCTGACATGAAGGCGCTGCATACCCTCCCTTCTTCCTTCATTTTTTAGACATGTGAAGGAGTGCGGTTTGTGCACAGATGGATTCGAATTTCCTTCGATCTACTTAGCTGACGGGGTGGGGCAACATTCCTTTCATCACTCTATAACTCTCTCTTGATAAAATATGTATTCAGCAAGGTGTCCCCTAAAGCTTAGACTCCTTGTTCATATGTCAGAGTGTCCCATGATGCTGCATCAGGTACAGAGGATGGAGATGTCACAGATGCTGCAAACTGACCCTGGAGGACTTAAATAGATCCCATTAAAACTAGCTAAAACTGGAAACATAGATTTGTGTTTGTATGTATTAGAGAGAGAGAGAGAGAGAGAGAAGAAGAGTCAGAGAGAAAGAGATCATCTAATAGTGTATGACAACAGGGAGAAATGCAGCATTCTCACATTCATTAGCGTACTGGACATCTGCCAGTGTTGGTGACCCATTAGAGGGGAGAGGGTTGGGCTATTCCACAGAAGGCTATCCAAGAGGTATCCTTTTTTACAGCTGTTTGTTTGAGGCCAGGTTCATTCAACTCATAAAATTGCCATCCCTGATGGCTTACCACCCACGCTTCCCAAAAACAAAAGTTCTGTGTGTCAAACAATATTAGAAGGAGGATGGCCAGAGGGATCTTGATGACCAGTGATTGGGGATTACACTTATCATACTCTGTTGCTAAGGACACTAAAGCGCCGAATGCATCACAGAATGGTGTAATCTTTGTCAAAAATTCTCATTTATCTTTACAATGTATCTTTACAACTGCACAAATTGTTTATTTGTTTTTGCACTTCACTGCCCACTATTTGCTTTATTGGGCTTTAAGCAAAACAGTTATACAGTTCTAAATGATAATGTAAAAAATATTGTTTGACCTAGGGGTAAACAAATATGAGATATTAATTAATAGCATGGATAGATATAATTATTGTACATATATTTTGCTTTTTAGCTGCTACATCTTTGTAGACATACCACGCCAAAGTATTAATATTTCAAGACACATGTTCTGGATAACAGCCCAAAACATTTCAAGTCTGTGATTCAGTAACATGTTGTGAAACTTATCCCTAAATAATTAAACATCTATTAACTATAAGGCAGTAGATGCCTTTGATTTACCCAGTAGATTAGCTGGTGGACCGGTCCCCCCAATCATAAAGCTAAATTATTCACAAGCTTGCTGTGTTATTGATGGTTTCTCTAAATTGCCAAGGGTGTTCTATAATAAGCACCCTTGACATAAATTCAGAATTCAAAATCTGACTGATCAGTTAAAAATACTTGGTGAGATTGCATCTTGTTACTATGGCAACAGTTTCAACAAACAAAGCATTGCTGTTGGAGTGTGTGTGTGTTTGTCCTCTCCTACTCATCTTTGGTAGGGAACCAGCCTTTTTTTACAAGATGTAGAAATACAACACTCTGTCGCCCAAAGAAAACATAACAATTGCAAGCCCACAAGCCGCTGCAAGGGCAGATTGGTTTTACAGTCTGAAAATACTTTCAAGAAAACACTCCCCAGTCAGCCTCGGTGCAGTAACTTCATTATCATAAAGGCCTGATTACACTGTATGGAAGTAATTCAAGAGCTATATTTCATGTATCTAGAATCAGTAGTGAAGTATCAAATAAACCTAGGGGCGAGGGGGCATTTAAAATATTTGTTCTACAGCCTATAAAGAACCTGAATATACAGTAGGATACATAGGCAGCCTTATCATAGTAGTCCTTTACTGGGATTTTTCATTAACCAATGGCAACACCTCAGGGGTGAGGCTGGCAGGGGTGTAAAAGGAAACTCGTCAGTAGAAGTTTAGGCAAACCAATCACCACTTTTGCACCTCCCTGTCATGTTCGGCTGTTACAGCTGGCACTCTTTATCACTTTACCATAGCAGGGATAGAATGAACCTCTTGTGCAACTGGTGTTCGGTTATTTGTTAGACAACATGTGTGAATTTCTCCAGCTGTCCTGAAAATGGATGAATAGGACTAAAAATAGGCTGCTTTCTCACATAAGAGGGTTTTCTGTCAAATTTACTTGATTTAAAATCATATCATAACCAGATGGAGGGAAAGGCAACAGTTCATTTCCTTCCCATGAAACATTACATTCAGAGCCATCGCTGTTAACATTGAGACTGTGATGTTGAAACAGCACTCAGATGATCCGCCATGATCCCTTTTTTAAGTTTTGACTGACAAGCTTGTGATGATGTCAATTTAATCAATTCACACACATCATCACAAGCTTGCCATTCAATGAAATTAACTGAAGAAATTGTGTAGTCCATAACTTAGTTTTTACTCAAATATGAAGTGCCATAGTGGTTAGTTTAAATGGCTGCTATCCAACTTGGAACCACTAGAAGGGACTATTGCATTCGAGTGTGTCAAGGGAAATTGTCTAATAAGCTTCTGACACTGTTTTTGAGAGGAAATAAATTAGTGAAGCTCCTCTGCATGATGTCAGTGTGAGTGCTGAGGGAGCATAAAAATAAAAAGATAATATAAAAAATACTGACTACATTATTTTTGTTACAGGTACTAGCAGTAATTTGAAGAAAAATTATTTTAATAAAAATAAAAAAATAATATAAAAATACAGTGATACCACATTATATTTGTTACACATATTATTTCTTTGCAAATCATGCAGTTGAAAGCATTTTCCTCTCTCTCATTTTGATGCTCAGAATCATGTTGTATTTCATTATTTTAATATATTTTATAATATTTACCTGTTTCGAATATAACAACTTCCATTGGATTGATTGTATATTATCAGAGGGACCAAAAGTACAAACTAATTAAAAATGTGAGAGCCTATAATTATAATGACCTGTTTTTCAACCAAACACATTTCTATCACAGAGAAAATGCCTGCAGTTGATAGCTCAATTAAAAGAATCACAGATGCCTGAGAGCAGCAGGACCTGATAGTTGCAAATTTTTCTCATTTTGACAACAATTATTCAGACAATAAATAAGACTGTACTCCTCCCCGCCCCCTTGATGAAGAGCGAGGTCACTCATGTGGTTATCACTGATGAGCACCTGGGCTCCCTGTTGTCACCACAGGTCAATGAGAAGATCACATACATTGCAACCTGGGTCATGATTTAGAATAATAACTATATCATCATTAGAGTATTGTGGAAGTGATACCTTGCTCACAAATACTCTAAATGTGCAATGTCAGAACTATCACCATCATAAATCGCAATAGTCTCAAGGTGATCATAAGTTCACCATAATTTGACACACTGACTGAATTAATGTGAAGGGGAGGGAGAATACAGCGATACATACAGCACATTCCAGGATGCCAAAAGTCAACTCAAAAATCAACAGTGTACTGATCATCAATGTTATCTTGCTTTCTATGATGAAGTTAGTAAGAATGGGAAGATAGTATAACCAGTTGTATGAAGGCAAACAATGCCAACACTGGTTAGGAGAAACATCACATCTATATATTTATCCCCATACTCACATAATCCTGAACTAAATTTTCCATAAACTGTGTTTCAACATGTTTCTGTCTCATTTATGACATGTGCAATGCCAGTGATCAGTACCAACAGAGCTAGGTCTTCCAGCCCTCTTTGCGTAAGGTTTGACTAATGACATAAGAAGCTTTAGTGAATCAGGGGGATTGCGCTGTGGAAAACTGTAAGAAGGTGGCATTTAACACATGGAACTATTCCTGAGCTCGAGGCAGACTAGTCCAAGGCATCTTATACTGTATGATTCATAAAGAGCTACCTTTTTTTTGCATTATTCAGCATCCACCCACACAGAGATTAGCTCCTGTTGGTTATGTAGGTCAGACAATTGGATGATGGGATGACACTCGTTTTTATACATGGTCTCTCTACTTTTTAAAGGGACAGTGCTAGCAGTGGATTCTGCATGCCTAAACCCAACTGCTGGTGTTGGACTGTGCAGAAGGAGAAATATTGATCCTGAAAAGTGCATGTGGTGTGAAGCTGAGCCCAATTTTTCTGTGGTGTGTGTGCGCATGCAGATATAATGTTCTCCCATCCTTCTGTGCTGCTGTTGCCATTCCCACCTCCCTTCCTTCTCCCTGCTCATCCTGCCTTTCTGACAGGCAGTACGACAAACCGCTCTTCTCCCCCTGTGTTGTTATGGCAACTCTTCGCCATGGACATAAACGAGCCTCCTGTTCCCAGGCCACACAGCGCTGCCGGGTTACTCCACACACTTGCCCAGTGAGGCTGCGTCTGAGCACGCGTTCAAATGGGGTCATATATGGCTGTCAGCATATGCCCAAACATGGACATATCTGGATGTTAGCAATAAGCAAGTCCTTGCATGCCCTTGACAGTATTTCATCAAAGCTTGATTGTTAACCCTAAGCCTCTGCAGGAAAAAGATGAAAAAACTATTCATTCTGGTCACTGAAAACAAACACAAAGGCTTCAATTCAGTGTTAGTTTATCATATTATCTTATAGTTGTAGGACCAACATTTCAAGTCAGAGCTTTCCAGACCACGAACTGTGATATTATTTGACTAAACAATAACATGCATTATTGCAAAGAAGAGGAGATGACGGGGTGTACAAACTACAGAGAGTGAGTGTAAGAGATGTAAAATGCATCTTCATATCCTCTTTCAAATGAGGCAGCTCTGACAATGGAAGGGGGAAGCATGAAGTAATAGCTAAGGTTGGATGGGAGCAGCCTCAAGAGGACAGCATGCCAGCAGAAAGGAGTTCAACAGCATGTTAACCACAACTGACCTGGTGATCGTCATTGAACTGTTATTGAAACTGTTGAATGGGTGAAATATTGTTTAAATATTTTCTTTTCGCATGTATGCTATATGAGGCTATTTGTACCCCAAGTTAAAAGTATAAATGCGCACATTTAGTTTACCCCAGTAGAGCCTGTTGCCAGTGCTGCTACAAAATGAACAGAGCAACATGCTAATTTGTATCAGAGACTTTCATCCAGCCATTTGATATGGCATATGTCCAACATCGGAAAATATCTTTAAAACTGGATATGCACTTCCTCTCCTGGATTTGCACTTTGTCTACTGCTTAAATAAATCAAAATCGATTAACGGCATACATAATCAATTAATTATCCAAATTATTTTTGAATGAAATGTCTTGAGAAAGATGCTAAAAAATTAATACAGCCTAATTAATTCCACAGTACTTTGCAAAGTTTTAATTTGCATGACTGCTTTTAGTGTCAAAGCTGCCAGGAGCATAAAAAAGTAATATAAAGTAAATAAATTGCTTTTACATTAAAAGAGGCCATGTTATTCATATATTTATGAATATTATGAGTTCAGAAGTAGGCTGGAATTTAGCAACAAACCCACCAATTTGACAAAATTTTTATGTGTAAAACAAAAGATGAGACCGTATGCTGTAGCGCTACCTTTAAGAAATGGTACGTAGATGAGTGTGTTCATGACAGCTGCACACGACCCTGCTCTAGTTTGTATGCATCAAGACAGACCTGAAGCATGTTCCTTTCAGACAAGAGTTTTTTTCTAGCTAAATTTTTCTTGTGTTTAGCTAGCCAGTCTGTGTGCATGATTGCCTTTCAGGCTAAATGCATGTTTAGCTCTCAGTTTTGATAATGATGTGTCCTCGGCTGACATATTGCTATGAGCACTTCCATATCTTTGGCTTCCCAAAATGGTGTATTGGGGGAGGGGGGGTGTGGGGGTTGTCATTCATTTCATACTTTAATACAGCAATAGAGAACAGAAAACAATAAAACATACATATACAGTCATTATTTATTTCTGGTTTTCACCGTTTTTCACAGTAACAACACAGGGATGCAGGGCCCACAGTCAACTCAGTGGGAGGTACTTCCTGTGAAAATGTCAAAAACCTTAACCTGTACCTTTGCCACACGTGTCCGAACCATGGTGTAGACAAGACCTGTGTGTGACAAGTTTAGTGAAACAATAAGAAGCAGCAAGCTCTGGATTGCTCCACATTTGTAAAAATGAAAACACACTCTCACATTTACATTATATACGTACGTGTACATTTACGCTGGCCAATACAATCATGTGAAATATTGTTAAAGAGTGCAATGCGAACAGTGTCATGGCAAGCACGAGTGTGCCTGAATAATTTTAGCCTGACCTTCACCATAATTACACTTGAGTGGCATGTTTGTTGTGAATGTAATTTCTTTGGATACTGGGCTTTCGAGGGCCCTCACATAATTATAGGATTTATGAAGGCATTCCAAAATGCTGTTTGAAGAAAATAAGGGGTAACTTTAGAGTTCCTTCTCAATCATAGCCTTCCACTTCCTTTGCCAGTTATTACAATAAGTGCTGTAGCTTTTATCATTTCTTGCACTGGAACATATATGTATATATAATATATATTATATATCACCACTGGGGACAACTTCATTTCAATTCATGCAATTCAGGGAATGAATTGAAAATCAATTAACGAACTGAAAATTGCCTCATTATCCATCAAGATTTTTCAATTAATAAACTGAATTTCGATTCATATTACATCATACATTTTTGATCAAGTGCATGTAGTGATCAGAAACTCTGGAAGACAATCATTCCTGCAGTAACACTGTTTGAAAACTCAACTTTAAGTAGTCTGCTTCTGAGAATTAAATTGGGCTTTCTTACAACAGCTATATGGTACCAAAAAGAGTGAAATGTTGCATGATAAATTTATAAAGCCACTCGAATTTGAAACATTGTATCTCTTACCTGGCCCTAATAACTAACACCTAGCATGTGAAAATTTTTGAGAAAAATTGTGCAGTTATCTGTGTCTGCAGTCTTAAAGTGCCTGGAGGTCAGTCAACAGGAGTAAGAAAGACTCTCTCTACAGATGGAAACACTGCCCTCCTACGATATTCTTGAGACCAATGAAAGAAATGCGGCTGAAAAATTGGTCATTCCACTGCCTATGCTGTTCAAGATTCAGTGAAGAACTAAGGAGTTGTCACATCATGAAAATGACTGCAAACAGTTAGAGGCACTACATGAACCATAAAGGCAGTACTACATATGATTTTATGTTTTTATATAGGGCATTGACTGGGCCACAGCACTGTCGAACAGCAGTAGCAATTCACAGAGTGACATTCAAATGATTAAAATGAGTATTGTTATATATGTATTTTTCAGTATAAAAATACTGAACACTTTTGAAATATGTTTTGTTCCATGTTTAAAGACCTAGACTAAAGACATTTCTCAATTAATAGAGAGAAAAATGTTGTTTAACACATAAATGTATATTTAACCATGTCATTTGTAATTCTACTTTTAAGAATCAACCATTTTCAAGAATCAAATTGTCTTGGACAAAAGAACACACTTTTTAGATGCATACATTTTACATGAACATTCACACAGGTATGATGCTTCCTTCTCTTAAACGGGCATTTTGTAATGAACAACTGCTAGCAACAATAAACCAGATATTGACCTTACTCTTCAGAAACTAGAGAAAACAACAATAGGAGTTGGACATACTGAAGCAATATCAAATACTAAGCCTGGTAAACCTGGTACTGGTAATAATCAATTTAAATATCATACAGGATGCAAAGATTGTGAGCTCTTTAATGTAAAGCCCCCAGACTGCAGCCCCAAAAGGTAGCACAGTGACCGTATTTAGCATCGCTGAAAAGGAACATGACAAAAAAGTGCTTCAACAGCATTAGAATATATGCTCTTGATTGAACATTAGCTATTCTTGGCAACATCATGCACCTTTTAGAGTCAAAGCCTGAGGTCATTTTAAAGAATTGACTAAACTGCGACAGAACACCAATTATTAAACTGAGGATTTGCACTTGTGGCCTGCTATGTCTGGGTGGTGGCATGGAAGTCAGATGTACACAGATTTCCAGGCATAGAGGGACATGTGCAGCTCTATTTTTGCTTCAAATTTGGGGTAAGTGTGGTGGTTCATGAGTTACACCTATAACCAGGGGCATAAGGACCACATTTTTTTGGGGTCTGTCACGTAAAATTTTCACCTTACTTTGTCTCCTGTCATGGGATCTAATGTCATTGGACCTTAGCCCTACACATCAAATCGAGAAAACTGCTGTGCTAGAAGTGCTGTCTTTTTCTGTTTGACCTGACTGTCCCTTCATGCAAAAAACCTTCGATTAGTTTTGCTTCAGTTTGCCAAATACAGATGAGAAGGAAGAGACCGTCACTCGCAAATGATCCATTTCAATTCATTAGTCACTGTGTGAGTTGGTTCTCATTTCACTTTGGGATACAGATAGTGGTGATATTTCTTTGTACTTAAAGAGGAGCTCCAGCAAAATGTACCTTGGTGAAAATTCTAACCTGGTCATTTTTTGTTCAAGATGCTGGAACCAAGTCTATTTCAAAGTGATATACAGGTCTTGCCAATACATTATACGTAAGCCAAAAAGCCAAAAAGCTTTTAAAAATGCTTCCGGGCTCAAATTTTTAGCCTTCAGAACTATGACATCAGAAATCAAGGAATCCATCAGACATTGAAATATTCATTAGTTAAAATGGGTTTAAGGGCCTTTTCTGATTCCAGAGGTCATGTTACCCAGGAAGTCATGGCGACTAAGAGCAACTCTATTTTTGAGTTCAGTTATGATGTTGAGGATTACCATATTTAATGGATTCCAGGTCGCCCCTGATTTAAATTCACATGAAAAAAAGGATTGTTGGGGGGAGGACCTTGAGCAGACATTGTTGCCATATAATTTTTTTGAATTTTCTTGAATTTCTTGATTTTCTGTCTCCTGTATAACTGAATATGGCATTTGTTTTTTCTTCCATCTCCACCCACACCCAAAAGTCTGTGATCCCCCTATTTGCGTGATAAAAGTTATAAAGTGTACCTTTAGCATTTACCCTAACCAATGGTATGTGTTATAAAATGGCTTTAGGTGTGTGAAAAAAGATTGAAGCACCTCCTCCATTCAAAGAAAACTGTAAGAAGCAATAAATGGGGGACAAGCAACACAGGCTAAAGTAAGTGAAGTCCTTAATGAATACTGCTCTGTCTGGTAGAGTAACTGAGGCCAATGCATTTCAGCGCAATTGTTGGTATCAAAGGACACTTATAAATGCTAGGGTCTTCAGTAATTCTACCTCACTAATGTGGAAACATATATTTTAATGCAAAATTTATCAGAAAAATTTATGAGGAGTTTATCATGAGTGAAAAGGATGAACTCAGTATGGATGGAGTGTATACTGAGCCCATACTGAGTTATATATGGAACAAGCAGTAGGTATTTGACAATTTTTCCATAAGTCTTCATTCCAACTTTCCTTATTAAGTTACAGAAAAACATATGTGTGTGTCTGTTATGTAAACCATAAAAGTGTAAAGTAGCAGCATCTTTAATTCTTGGGAGTGAAAGATAGGATCTTCACAGCCCAGATTGTCATAATTATCCAGAGTGGTGTATGAAAGAATATGTAGGTCAGAATTCTAGGGCACTGGTGTAACAGCGGCAGAGCTCAGCTGCTGCGAGGGCCAGCTCCACAGGTGGATCTTTAATTGAATTGTGGGCTGCCAAAAGGTCAAGGTCCTATCAGAGCACCCTGCTGCGATGCTGAGAGCCCATGCCACTTCCTCAGGTACAATTCAGACAAGGAGGATACTGGGGGATTAATCCCACAATCCATCTGCCAGGACCAGCAGATCAGAAGAGCGGTGCAGACGGATTCCATGGAAAACACGATCCTTCTGCTGATTCCCTGCGCAAACCTAGCTAGCCTGCAGTTGGGTATGATAAATGCTTAAATGCACAGTGATGTATGGGGTCAAGGGGCATCATAGAGTGCGATTAATCTGCGTTAATTTTTCTGATGCGTTATTTTTTCTATAATTAATTAATCAAAATTAACACATTATTTTGACAACCCTAATAATATGGCAATTTTTAACACATTTTAATGTCCCCTTTTCTCTCATGCCTGTGCTGGACAGTGTTCTTGATTACACAAGCTGAGTGTGATTACATTACTAATAGCCACTCAGACACCCCACAGTATACTGTGACATAGGTAAATGGAACCCCAGGAAAAATATTTGCTTGTCTTTACATGATGCTCATCACTTAACGAAGGTACATGCCTAACAAACCATTTAAAGCCAGATCCAACTGACTGACTAATAAAATGGTGGTTTTCTAGATTTTTTTACTTTGCCCTATTTCATACTGGTATCCAGGAGTATACTGGCCAAACCCTACAGAATGTCAGTGTGTCTTACAGGATGTGTTTTGTAAGGGATGAGGTCGATACAAATTGGGTGTGTTCCTTCCTTCTAAAGACAATCATTAACAAAGCAGAAACTGTTACACCTACACACCCTGTTTTTTAGGCTTACAATAGGGCAACCTCTTGCTTTACCACTTTTGAATCAACGAGAGTAAACACAGCATGTGTGCATAATATATTTTACAGTGCCATTTATTTTTACAGCACAACTACAAAGGAGCATCTCTTGAGCAGACAGCAAGAGTGGCGTTTTTTAGTTAAGGATGCATTCAAACTCTTATCTGCATTGACCACACACATTTACAAACTCACATGGACCCTGCAAACTCCATAGCTGCTGGAGTAGCTGATGTGAAGAAATCTGTAAAACCTGAGGGTATAATGACTCTCCTGGAACAGTCTTGTCACCTCCGGCCCAAGAAGCTGCAGCATCACCACAATCTAGCCTCACAAGGAGCCACTATGCCCTTATATGTCATCATCCAAACACATGTGAGTGAACTCACAGACACACACCCGATACGCTAAACAGAATATCTGAGCGACATCTAGGTCATTCATGTGAGGGATGGGTGTGGTCTGATTGTGAAACAGACTTCCTGGGAGCAGATTTGTGCCCCACACCCCACTCTTGGCAATGAACCTTTGCCTTTGCAGACACTTATAAAGTCCTGAACTGACAGGATTACCAGTTTGCAACAAGAATAGAGAGACCAGAAGAAAGAGGCTAAGAATAGTACAAGTAACTGGAATACACTAATGTCTGGCAGAGGCTTAGGGATCAAGAATAGTACAGCTCAAAGTGCACCTCTGACCTGCCCTGTCATCTTGCCATTTGTAAAGTATGTACATTGCAGTATGTATACAGTGCTGGGTGTGTTTACTGATGAAAGAACCTACTGCCTGGGAGTCACTTCTACAATTGCAGCCTTTGGGTGTGGGACAGCAGACTGCACTTTCCTCTTGATTCTGTTAATCAAGAACAGACGCAAACATGGATCTCTATGGACATGTGTTTTCCAACAAATGGACATGTGTTTTCCAACAAAACATCCATGACTGTGGATTCCACTGTAGAGCCACAAACACTAATGAAAAAATGCCATAAAAGGGAAAAAAAAGCTTTTAAGTGTCTTAATTATGCCCTGAGAGATCTCTGCCTGGAGCGAGTGAGGACAAAGACTATGTGCTGAGGAACGGGGCGACCACATCAGCAGAGTGAAGAATGACGTCTGTACCGCCAGTTATATAACTGTGGATGAACATTTCATCTGTCACGGTTAGAAGGTTAAAGAGGGTGACATGAATACCAGACATACTCACAGTAGTCATGTGTAGCATATTTCCTAGGAGGCAAATGAAACCATTGCCAAGCAATCGCAGGAATGCTACTACTCCAGCTGGATCTAAGTCAGGACTGCAGTTTCCAGTGTCTGCGACACTTTCGCTGTACGGAGCTCCCGTTTGTCCTTGTCTCTGCCTTATCTCCACAGAGGGCTCAAACGTGTATGAGATTATATACCAAGTTTCAGAAAGCAACTGGTTTTCAATTTTTGGCAACACTGGGAGTTTACAAAATCTCTTTCAAAGTTTGTTTTTATAAGTATTATTCATTACTTTGTAATCTACAGCCACTTACTAAGATTTTTTATATATTGGTATTCTGCATTCACTCAACACAGATGGGCAATCCAATTTCAATGGACTGAAGTCAGTTCCCTTGCTCAAAGATAAGAAACTGGATCCATATTTCTTAGGCTCAGAGATGTGTCCTATTCCTGATGATTGCCTTAAGTAGTATATGGATCTGATTGTATGAGGAGGAGGGCAGCTGAATCTCATATGACATGACCTTTATGTCCTGAAAAAATATGAGGACCACCAGATGCCGCATAAAATCAGCACCTGAAATAGAGGCTTATTCCACGAGAGAGCTGCACTCTTGTCAACCCTGCCACATCTATTCCTGTCTCTGTTTCCAATGGTTACGAGGACAGCTTTTGAAGACCTTCAGGTCAAAATGGCTTCTTACATATACTCTCATAGTTGATGTCTGTTACAAAACAATTTCACAAATTGCACAGATCCTTCTCATGTTCTATGCTTCCAGAAATAAGTATGTTCTGGTTTACTGTCCTGTGATTGAGCTTTCTTTGGTTCAGATTGCTAATGACATCAACAGCAACATTTTCTTTCACACTGTTGTAGTGTGGGCTAAAACAAAGTGAAAACATTTTTTAAATTTCTTTTTTCACAGTTAGACGGATAAAAAATGCTATTAATTTATCCTGGAAGTGAAAAGCTTGAGACAATTTTTTTCTGGTTCTTTGCACAAATAATGAGCTGTGCAACTTCTATGGATGCTGGTATTTTATGAAAGATTGTTACTACCTACAATATTTTAATCAATATTTGTCACTGCACCTGCATATTCACACCTACAGACATTCATGATGGGAGTTGTGGGTATTTTTCCAGTAGAGGGCACTTGAATCCCTGACTTTTAACACAGTCTATTTTTTTTCCATTCCAGTTCATTTTAACTTAAATACTTTAAATGTGATCAGATGCACTGAAAGAGGTGATAGGATGAAGAATTACATATTCAATGTGTTAAAAAAATGTAAGCAGCAAAGAAACTATGTAACAGCTGTGAATAAAGCAATAATGTAACTCAGAGCCCTGCACTTACATACTTCAAAACCTTGCAGAAAGTATCCTTCCTAGACACATAAGCCTGTAGCAGAATATTAAGTTACAGAAAGACCAAGTAACTACTGTCCACTCATCACTCTTGGAGTAGGCCACCTTAACTGAAACTCTCTGTAAATCAAGCAGCTTCTTTTTCTTTTTTTTTTTTAACAGATCCTACTCTTCTCTTACTGATGTAAGTCACCATGAAATGGGTTTGGGAAGTCTGGCCCTTGGCTATAGATCGGTAAGATAAGACCTTCTGGCGCTCCATGGAAAGGTCAGGCAACGTGCGGCAGTAGTGGTGTGGTGAGCTGAGACAGGCAATTCTACCAGAGAAAGCTGTACCTGAGGCACAGAACCGCACTGCACTTGCATTCAGTCAGTCTCCAGCTTCCTGGAGTTGAAATGGGAGATTCATTTGTGTGTCATAAAAAAGAATATATTGCTTTTGAGAAACAGTGGCAGGGGTCATTATTAACAAAGCAATAGAAACATTTGATGATGGAGAGGGGAGAAAAACATTGTCCTCCACTGTGTTTCATAACCCAGACAACCCAGTGTTTTAGTTTTCTAATGAGCAATCACTTTTATAAAAGTGCTTTAAACAATAGGTTAGAAGAGATGGAAAAGACCATTTTCTCCTTGAATGACTTCTTCCTTGACCAGTTATTTTGTCAGCCATAACCAGGTCAGTTCCTCTTTAAGTGTCTACCTCAAATGCTTTTTCTGAGGTACGTCTTTTTACATGGTCAGAGCATACAGGTTCTGACGTCTGAATGCGATGAATTCACTGCACACTATCAGATCCTCACAAACCTGCTGTCATCGTATATGGCTGCTGTGCTAGAAATGAACCAACAGGGTTTGAACATTCACTGGAGCTCTGTAAGGAAACGCCGGCTTTCTTAAAGGAACAGTGCGCTGCAGCGAGCCTGGCAGCACTGTGAGGCTCCTCTCCATTTCAGCATGGCGAGTCACACTAAGCCGCTCGAGCAATCTTCTGACTGGCATTCCGTTTAAGCTTGCAGGACACGGCCTAGTAACCTACTTTCTCTCTACGCTCTGTAATATCAGAGACCAGGCTGCAGTGTCATCAGTTACTAAATGTTCAGGTAAGGCAGCTTTTTAGTCAAAGGGGAATACAATTCTCTCCACCTGAAAGAGGCCGTGAACCCCATGTCCACTCCCACTCGAGGTGAGGGCCAGCTGACTGAAACCATAACCTGTGTCACAAGCTCTCATTTGTATTAGGTTTCTCGCACGCATCACCTGGATTTATGGCAAAGCCAACTGCATCTGTGCTAGCAGTGCACAACACAGCTCAATCTGTTCTCTCTGCTCTGCGTAAAGACTCCCACAAATCAAGGCACTTTGCGCCACAGCTGATTCTAGACTGGAAGCGCATGCAGTGAAGGGGCGGTGCAATGGTTGTTTTAGTTCCATTTAAAGATGGTGATAATGTCATGTATCTAACACCTTAAAGCTAAACAAAAAAGCAAAACAGAAAGATAGAAAAACACTGAGAGTGGTAAGGGAAAAGAGTAGTGTCAGGCAGCTACTGCCAGGGAGCAGAACTGCTAGGCTGAAATCTTGCCCTTGGCAACTGGCTCACTGAATGATTTTACCTATTGCATCACTACTTAACCCCATTCTGACTCCCAGGGGCAGAAGTGACCCAATGAGAACAGCTGCCTTCCAACTCTATGTGAACAACAATCTACAAGAACAACTGGGAGGCTTTCACAAGACAGCCAGCACCCAAGAGAAAGGTTACAATTACACAGTGACAGCTACTGTGGCTACCGCCAAAGTTAAGACGAGCATTGCAGTGGGAAACACATACAGACCTATCCCTTGTGTGTACATGGTTCACATGGATTATAATGAATGCAACCTGTTCTCTCTGCTGTGTTTTTGATTTATGCACTGGCTCTCCCTTTTTAAAAACTGCGCAGTATCTAGATCCTGTTTTTTACATGTGTCCTAAGAATGAGATAAACCAAAAAGGGGATTGTATATCAGAATTCATGTAATTAATGTGTTTGGGAGATCCATTAAATCAGACCACAGACAATCTGTCTGATTGAACCAAGATTTCAATCTCAACAATTAGCAGTTGTTGCTTCACAAAAGATCAATGTTTCTCCTTTAAATGTTCCCATGAAAAGGTACTGGAAGTGCAGGTCTGCTGTCATAGCATCTGATTGCCTCAGAGGCCACTTTTTAACAGTTTAAACTGAATCAACAGCACTAAGAGGAGCACTTTATAAAAATGTACAACAAAAACATTGTTAGCTGTACATGTAAAATGTATACAATTTAATTTCACATATAAAATGTACTATATATTCCTTGTAGACCTTAAAAGTTACCAGTTACATTTAATTAGTATTTTCTGTTCCAGCCTGCACCTATGATCTGCACCCATGCTCCTGCAGTCTGGCAAATGCAAGAGTGCTCTCCATGTACCTTTACACGCTGAAGGGCTACAGATCTGGACTCTGGATCTGGAATCTGGATAATTTCACAACATAATTTTTCTTAGATGTATTTTCAGACCTTGAAGAACACATGAAAGAAAAATTATTTACATATCTAGAGGTATTTTTATTTTTTTAAATCAATTTTAACAATACATTTTCATTTACAAACAAAAAATCCAATCCAAGTGGTATTCTACTTGTATGTAGAAGTCATCCTGGCTTGGCTGGACTGGGAAAGCTTTCATAAGAAACACATGCCAGAAATCATTTTAAACTGCCCAACTCAATGGGCGCTGACACAGCCATGACGCACATATCTGGGGGCAGTGAGGTAGAAAACCCTCTCCCTCACAGTGACGTACAGTTAGTCAGTACTAGTACCTTCATCTTGTGGAGCCTCAAGGACACTGTATTCATTGAATGAAAATGGAGAAAAATATCATCTCATTTAAACACACAATATAAATCGAATTAAATATACACAATTAAATATAAATTTTTCCAGTTAGTCATTCTTGTTTTCATCATTCTCTTTACGCTATACAAACCCATATTGCCCAGACTCAAGCCAAATTAACCTTAACATTTTCATTAGTCATGAAATTTCCTGTATTTGAAGAAGTTTTCAAAGCATGCAACTTAGAAGTGAAGAGTGAGAAACAGAAAATATTATTCTAGTAGGCTGAAACATCGAAGTTCAGCTTACATAAATACCATTATTTTGTCAGTCATGATTTCCTAAATGGGTTGTACTGAATGCAAAGAATTCCCTGCAAAACCATTAAATCCTCACAAACCTGCAATTTAAATTTACGTTTATTCATTTAGCAGACGCTTTTATCCAAAACAACAGGCACAAGGGCAAGATGTGTACAGGTCATATAATGCAGATAGTGCTGAAGCTGAGCACAAGGTCAGGGTAGCGAGACAGAGCTAATCTGATCTGAGGTTACATATATCAAATACAGTCACTGGGACAATAAAGTGCTGCTATACTACCTAGGCAAAAAAGTACTACAAATACAACGTAAGAGATAGTACTACAAGCCAAGTACAAGCCAAGAATCTTAGATTTACAAGGTCAAATGGCAAGGATGTCAGTCCAGGTAGAGTCTGAAGAGGTGTGTCTTCAGCCTACAATGATTATATATACTGACATGTTATATTGACAAGTATCCCTGAGTAACTGAGGCAATGAATGGCCTTCATTGTAAACACCAAGCAGAAACAGGATCAATTTAATAGGTGTTTTCACTGTAGGTTAATATGCTGTTTGGTCAGAGTACACTGGATGTCAAGACATTTCACAGAGACATTTCACAGAAAGCTGTTGGACAAATTACCCAGTAAATTGATAATTTCATTTTCCACCTATTTTACTGTTGACCATTATAGTAAAATACAAGTAACATTCTTTTTCAGTAAAGGCATCATACTCTGTAAGCCTTTTACAGAACATTACATTTGGCAATAAAAACACAAGGTTAACAGACTTCTGGATCCATGAGACTCGACAGATGGTGAGTTTGTCATTCATAAACTGCATCACGCTGACCATTTAATGAGTGACTTACACATACCCGGAGTGACTAATACAGCCCCAGCATTTGAAACTGCTTTTCCATTTCCCTTTCTGTGAACATCAAATTAAACTAATGTTCCCCAAACTTTGACATTTCTCTTGCCAATCAGTGTTTGCCCGTGTCATTTAAATTGCAAAGCAGTGACATCATGGATTTACTCTGAATTGTAGCTGTCATGACTATGTGTCCCATGCATGTAATGACGCAAGTAAGTGGATGAATGCAGGCTTTGAAGCATCACCATGTCATTTTAAGTCAGAATGACTAAAATGAAGAGTTGCAATTTCTCTTAACAAAAAAAAGATTGCTCCTGGAGTTGTTCATCTCTGACCTATGCAATATGCCTACAGTTACTGACAATTATAGATGTGTTTGTCATTTGAATTCCATCATCTTTTTTTCTTTAATGTGCATTTCATATAAGAATCTCCATGATCAGCAATCCAGCCTCTTAAGACACATTAACACACAATCTTATGTTATCTTAAGAGGAAAACTCCTCAAAACAAATGAAAAAAAGGCAAGGAAAAAAAAAGTGAAGGAATGGCAGCCTACATGAAAAGAAATTTAATTCCATAGGTCTGAAAACATTTTCAATATTTCTGAGTGGAGTCTGATTTTCAAGCACAGGGAATCTTATTGCCACATAATGAACAGATATTAGAAATATAATTATGGACTAGCCTTTATATATCAAGGTTATGGTGGGTCACATTACGGTTTGAATGAAAGCTTCATAAATTGATGATCAGCTATTACAATGTTAAACTGTATCTGCCTGATGGTAGCCAAAGTAATCAAAAATGCACACATTTTAAAAGGAATATAAAGTACATTTCAGAAAAAAAGGAAACACCAAAGAATCTTCTCATGAACTGTAAGTATGGTTGATGTGAAATTTGGTATAACCTTTGAAATATGCTAAATTGTGAAGAAAAGTTGATATGCCCACAAGAATGCCTAGGAATTAAGTTTAAGCATTGATTTCACTGTGAAATTATACGTAAACCAAATTTGAATGTGATTGAACATTTTTATGGGTCTATAACATGTGCTGCCATATGAAAGTTGGACACTGATCGGAGGGCACAGATATAAGAGCGAATTGTCCCTTCAGTTTTCACAAAAATCTATTTTAAAATTAACCAAACACAATACTTTCAAGAATCAAAATGTTCTCATGAAAACCTATGATACCGGTAATCACTGGAAGCAGCCATTTTTAGTTGTTCATTGCTGCTTTCAGCTGTATTTATTACTGTGCCCATTACTGTGACCACTTTACAACTCTGCTGGAAACCGCGTCTTCCTCTGCAGTTGCTTGGGTTCTTAAGGCTCATCCTGCAGCTCTTTTTACCTCCACATGTATAGGTCCAGTGAAACTGAAAACATATCTCTAGCCATCTGTAATGTTCCCATGGGTGGAGTCTTCCCCAGTGCAACCTTGCCTACTAAGTTATGACAAATCTATAAGTATGACAAATCTCACATCGTAAGTAATGATTTAGGAGACAGGAGCAGTTGCCATGGACTTGCAACACATTATTTGATGTTTTTGGCATTAGGTTTTGCAAGAGTTCCAGGGTGCCCTGTGACATCCAATCACAGTTCTGACCACAAACCACTACGGCTTTGAAAGCCTTTGTTGGTACCTCTGACGTTGTACATCATGGCAAGAATTTTTTTTTCTGTGGAGCCGTAGGAGTCTGAACATACAACACAAACACACATTTTGGTATACTCGAATTACAGGATAAATCTGACTTAAGTTTGGTATTGAATTTCATACAGTGACTGAATTAAGTTATTAAGCTATTAATGTTGAGTTTTGTCCAATACAGCACCCCACAGCTCCACTGTCTCCCATGCAAGGAGAAGTTTGTTAACAATTTCACAATAGTGTAAAAGGTCAAGAGTACTGCTGTCATTATTTTGTTCAACAGAAGAAAAGGAGGAGGACAACGAAGGTGCAGCAAGGCAAAAAGCAAAAGAATGATCAGTTTACAGTCAGAATTCTGGTTTAGAAAATAAATTTACTGGATAATATCTAAAAGAAATATCTTACCATAAACAGCTGCTAGAATACTGCATTACTGAGTGGTCATTTTTCAACCCCCATAGTAGAGCCCGACCGATAAATCGGCGTGCCGATATTATCGGCCGATATGAGCTAATTACAGACATATCGGTATCAGCGTTTATAATGGCTGATAAAAGACAAAACAGAAACGGAGAGACGTAAGATGGATCCTTCAACCATGCTATGAGTGTTGTCGTTGCGAAGTTTGTCCACCAGAGGGCACACTGCAACTCCACTGTTGGCAACACACACGGTTGGAAACCCACAAATCACAACAATCTGCTGACCCAAGCAGATTCAAGCAGAGTAGCCCACACCGGAGATCATCTGTGTTCATGGTAAGTTGATAATTGTCACGACAAATGCATTACTTAAATAATAATAAATATCCCCCATCACTTCTTCTCTTAGCCTAAATAAGCCTGACAACATTCATGTCAGCCATGCCTGGTTTTGCTGCAGTAACGTGAAAGCCGGTACCATCAGCCAAACATCAAAATTACGTTTAACGTTAGGGTAGTTGAGTGGTGTAGGCTACGCTGTTTACAAACTTGACTGTAGGTTGATTTATGAAACAGTGTGGCAGTCCTAGCGAGTAAACAAACAACGGTCCTATCATTTCTCCCTCGTCACTTCTAAAAATTCTCTATCGCTTACAGCAGCTTATAACGCTGTCCATTGCTAAATTAGGTTACCCACACAGCTAGCTAATGCCATGTTTATCAGTGGAAGACCGATAACGTTAATGGGCGGTTAAACTATAGCGTTTAACTTATTCTGCCTAAATGAAGCAATGGTAAATATATCTGTGACTCGCATGTCTGTAGTTACAGTCGGTGCATTGAAAATTATTAACCCTTTCGCGCACAGGGTCACACCGGTGTGATTAGCCGTTTAGAGCATATGCTAAAACTGGTGCGATTAGAACACTAGATTGGAGAAATTCCAGCTAATTTTAGCTTTGAGGAAACAGCAATGTAACTCTAATAAATACAGCAAATGCTAACTGAAAACTATGAGAAGCTTAATAACGCTAATGAAAACAACTAACCATGTAAGGTAACATGCGCTACATGGCATAAAAATAAGTTACGTGTGAAAAGGTTAAACCAGAGGGGACACGTAAATAAACGTGAGCTGAACAAGTATCTAACATGGCTTGGTAGCCAAAGTTATCTAGCTTCTCTTTCAAACCTGTAGTGTGAAATCCTTAAGTCCTCGTTGCAGACAGTCATGTGGTATTAGATGCATTCAACAGCAGCGTTTACTCTAGGTTACTGTATCAGTTTACTGCATAGTTTAAGATGGCATGATATTTTTTTTTTAACTTTTTTGTATTTTCGTACATTTGACTCTTATTTATCAAAACTTTAATATATTTTGTTATACTTTTGTTCAAAGTACTGTTTATGACAAAAAAAATTTATTTTTAAACTGCAATATGTCATGTTATCTTGGTGAGTACTCTTAAATAACTACACATAATAAATGTTAGGGAAAATCTTTATGTTATGTGTTTCTGGGGAAAAAAAAAGAATATCGGCCGATATCTCATTATCAGATTTTTAAATCCTCAAATATCGAAATCGGTATTGGTCTTCAAAATTCCATATCAGTCGGGCTCTACCCTATAGTAAAACTGGTTCTTAGACTCTGATACAGAATAATTCTTGTGAAAAATTAGTTCTGGGTCATACAGAGGATAGACAAAATAATGAAATTCCACATATATGTTTCATATTAATGCCAATAGTAATTACTGATATGTTTCTGCTATAAAATATATATTTTTAAAACAACACAATGTGCGTTGTGTAAAGCAACACGAGAAAGGCATTTACTGTAGTTTGTGAGAACTGCATGTACGTATTTTCTTAGTTTCAAAAACACTCTAGGTTGAGAACAAGAGATAGACCAGCACTAACATCTAATATTGTGTTCCTGTTTTTAGATTAACAGCACAATGTCATTGTCTTTATTCTGAAATTAAGAGGTATTAGTGTTACCACCAACTCACACAGAACATTTGTACCAGAAATCTATATGCAGAAACATCCTACACATCACCTACAATAATTAATGATGAGCAGTCTGAGCATGAGAGCTCCAATCTCAAACATATGTTTTTGGAAGAACATCAGGTCAACTCAAATTTATCCCTTTGTCTTGTTAATTAAAGAATAAAACTAAATTCAACAGTAGATTCATGTCAATATTTAAAAATTAATTTAAAAAATCACTGCAGGGAAATCTAGGCACCAATCAGAGTAGACAGCAGTAAAATAAACTTGCTGGAGAAAAAGGAAAAAAAGACAAAAAGCTGATGTAGGCAAGTTCTGTCTGGAGATATTTTGTTGACTCTGCAACATATACTATGAGATCATACAACAAATATTTCAACAAAAGTCTTTTCAATTGATGTTGTTTTCAGATCGCAAACACTGGCATAATCCCTCACATACAGATACTTTTTCAAAAAGGAAAGGATTATTTGACTGTTTTTCTCTGATTTCCACCTAACTTTTTGTAAATACCAGTTGAACATTAGGCTCCTCCTTGAAAAACATCCATGCCCAAGCTGGAGTGCAGGACAAAGTGCATGCAAGCCTCTGATACAAAGGCAAATCAATGCAACTAGTTTTGATAATACAAGTCCTGCAAGGCATCAGAAGAAGAGCACCAAATGGATGATAGGTGCAGCCTGCTAATGCTATTTGAGTACCTCACAAGCTCCCAAATGGGTTGCATGGTGCCTCCAGTGTGATGAGCGAACCCTGTCTGACCCTTCCATCCCTATTCTTACCCCTAATGGCATGAAGCCAATTTGTTCTGCATCAGGAGGTTCCCCATCATGGTTTTGAACCCTGGTTGTCAGGGTCAGCCTACAATCAGAATGGCACTTTGTATTGTCTGATCCACTTGGGAGCCCCTTTTTTAGGTTTCAGGAATTGAACTGGTAGAAGGATTGCCTTTGGTGATGCCTTTCAGGTATGTTTACACAATATGTTGGATATACTGTATGCCCACCATGCATCATTTGAAAAATTAACCATATACAGTATACATGTATGTTACTCAAAGGTGATCTTTTCCAGTGTAATACTAAAGGGAATATAGGAGTACGTTGGACAATAGTCGGTAGTTCCCAATTCATTATATATGTCTATTCAGAGCTGGAAAATGGAGTTTAATAACTTAAGGAGGAAGAACTATACCTCTGCCGCTACTCTGTTAATCAACCTTAACATAAAAACAAACCACTGTCTTTCTTTCTGTGTTGAAATTTACGCATCCTTCTCCTTCTTTCTCGCCTATGTACTCAGGTTCCTTATGTTTGGAACTGATGGGCTGCAAGCCAGAACAATCAACTACACTAGACTCCAAGCTAAACACTCTGACTCTATAATCCCATCTACAGTCTCCAAAACAGGAGACAAAGCAATGTTGTATTATTTGCTTGTTAATAAATCAGTCTGGTAAACATATACTTGTTGGAGTAAATTCTCTCATGAAGCATTTCATGTCAGTATAGTTCCTATCCTGAAAATTACCATTCAGTTTTCTGGAGGCACTATTTGAAAATGAACTGCACGGAAAGTATTTAGTCTTTAAAACAAATTTTGAATGCTTTTCCTCCATGCAATTTTGAATCAGCAATTGTACTATGCTAAACTTATCTCTTAGCGCAACCAGTGTGCTAAGAGAACTGAAGCGAGATGAATGCGATTCTCTGATACAGCCACACACAGCCAATGGCTGTTTTTCGCAGTGTTGCCATGAAACACAGTGCATCACAGCCGGGCAAACAGACTGGAGAACAGACTCATCCCCACTGACACCATTCAGAGGTCCCACGGAAGCCACACAAGCTAGAGTGCCACAGTGAGCGCATCTTGGTCAGGGAAGCCCATCCCACTGTGGTGGAACAAAATGAAATGCATTCTGCCTCTACTGACTCCTGGTCAGCAAAATGATGCCGCATAGACTGAAACCCAGGCCTGCGTGACACAAGCACCCTAACTAACTGAGCCACTTGCGAACTCCAGAACTGTTTTTAGTTTGAGATACTAAGCGCACACTAAGCACTGGGTAAACCGCACTGCACATCGGATAGACTTATTAATTATTAGTGAATATAATGTATAATTGCTTGTTTTATGTTATATTCATAAATGACATATAAATAAGTGTGCATCCAGCAAAATTCATTCCCAGCATTTTAAGGACTAATTTTTACAGCATCCATTATTAACCTGAAGAACCACAATAAAGCACAATATATTTGTGCATGTGACATAATTTCAGTTATGGGGTAGTGTAGTGTTAAATTTACTTTAGCTTAAATGACCATTTTTAGACCTTTTTTCTGTCACAATATCTTAACAACAATTAGCAGTGTGATAAGAAGGGCAATGACAGTCTTACTGCTTGCCAGAGGCATTTATGCTGCCACATTCAACTATGGTGTGAGGATAGTTTCAGTTGTCATGTTCAAGACACATTCTTGACATATTTGACACTTTTCTGATACATACTGATTGGAGTTGACAATCTCATGCAACTATGCAAGCCAGTGACCAGGAAGCCAGAAAAGAGTTGGAATAGGACCACGCATGTCTGCCGAAACCTATATGACCTGGCTTTGACATCAGCATTCCAGGAAGTCATGCATATCAAGAACACATGTTGGCAGTTGTATTTCACATAATCAATGGGAAACTGCCAAGCTATAGAGTTAATGGTCAGCATTTTACACTAAGTTTAAAGTGGACGCCCTCAGTCTGTGAATCCTTGAATCTTTGCAGAGATGTTACAAGAATCACCATACAGTTAATCTTAAACTTCTGCTACTGTGTCCAGTCTTATTCATGCTGTGGCTTAACATTAATCAGTGTAAAATATGAATATTAACAGCTGCTGCTAATGGACAACAAAATCTGATTCTAAACCATTTACTGAAGCATTAGAAAAACAGAGTATTACACTATTTACAAAAGCTGTTAAAGAATTTATTTAAAACACTGTTCAGATAAGAAAGCCTTTGAAGAGGGTAAGCATGTCACTTGCCTGTCAGTGTTTTTACAGTCTACTCAACTTTGTCAAGTTTCATGTAAGAAGTACTAATAATGACAGCACACATCACTACCAAATCAGCCCAGGATGCCAAGATGCTTTTTGCATATTGTCTTGTTCCAGACGAAAGTGGCGGCTTCTTTTAAACAATTACAATACGTGCACAAAGTTTAAAGTACAGTGTATTATGTTAGTACAGTCGGTTTGTTATCTGGACCAGGAGCCTTTGTAGTTGTACCATGTGTAATGTAGGTGTGCAAGTGGAATCTTTCACGCAGAATTATATCACTAATATGCAATGACAACGATGCTGACACGTTGTTCAAACATGCTGAACATTAGGCACTGATGTGAAACAGAGAGCAAACCTTCCAAATTCTGTAACTCATTTATATGGCTGTAGCATTCTGGAAGCAGTGATGCTCCATGACCAAAACCCTGAAATGCAGAGTCCAGTGCTCTCACCACTACCCCACACTGCTGGATTACAATTAGGCTTACATTGCTTTTTTTCCACTGAGGCCCCATTTGACCCATCTGCAGATAATGAGGTTTTAAATTTATTATTTTTGTATTAGGCTACTGATAAAAAATGAGCAGTATTCCGTAAAACAACAGGAACAGAAATTCACATTACATGACCAATGATCCTGAGAGTCCTGCACATTACCTTTGCGATTATGTGAGCCCTGCATTTGGCAAAGGTAATGTGCAAGGATTCTCAGGATCACTGGTCATGTATAGGTAATGCATACATGCTATGCAACAACCAGAATGATACCCAATAAATAAAATAATTCTCATTAGCAGTTCTAAAAGAAAAAAAAACATTTTCAATGCAACACACCATTTTTGTTTAAAAGAAATAAATTTTTTGATATTTTGAAAATGTTTATACTTCTGGCCAGTGCACAAGGTAGAGGAGTGCATACCACTTACAACTCAAAAACACCATTATTTACATAGAAAAAAGCTACTGCCTCCCTACTGAAAAAAAAATCCTTGTGGCCTATTGTAAGGATGAGAGCAAAAGAAAATTTCAATCAGTTATGACTCTGGAGGTTTTTGAAAGACAGTTAGAAAAAAAAAAAATCTAATTTCAAAGATAGTGACCTAAATGGCAGAATTGAATTAACACCAAACCTTTTTTCATCTAAGCACTTTTTGGATGATAATTAATTTCACAATACCATGGTGATATTAATAAATGCAATATTAGTGTGTATTTACAGGGCACTGTATTTCCCATGACATTTCCATTAAAGCCTACCCAAGTTAGGTAAGGCAGGGGTTATACATGGCTACACAGAGGATAATGTCATCAGAATATAAAGACAGTTCAGAATATAGCAATAATTATGAAAAGACCCCTCGTTATGTAACAGGGCTGACTTGGGAATCATGAGCCAGCTATATTGACGTCACGCCCTGGATTGAATAAAAAAATACCCTGATCAAAGAACCTCCTTGTTTGGTGGAGATGTGTCAATAGTTCTGGGAGCCGGCGTGTGGTGGCAGAAGAGTATTGTCCTTAGAAATACTGATTGAACCCAGAGTTTGACGGCAAGGTCCACATCTTACGGGGTACTTAAATACTGGCTGTACTCAGAGCATGATTTTTGTGCACTGTAAATTCCAAAGTATTCGCTGAAGATATTCTTTTCTTTTTAGCAGCTTCTTCGGTTCTTACATCTGCCTCCATGTGTCCCACAAACAACGGTCACAAACTTGGGCATGTCTCGAGAAAATTAGCCTTATTGGAACCTTTCGTAAATCTTCAAAAATGCCATTTCATTTCCCCCTAATCATTCGTATTGAAACTGCCGGTGCGGCGTTTTTTATGTTGCTGGACACAAATGGGCATGTCTTAACTTGTAATTACTTGATAAAGATTTCAACGGTAGGGTGGAATACCCAGAAATCAGTGACAAAAGTTAGAAAACGTTAAAGCCATCGCTCGCCGCACATAAAAATATTGTCTGTGAAATCCTAAATCACGACGTGTTCGCAAGAGTTTTAATCTGTTCTACCGGTGCATCCTACTGCAATCCGCTATGAATGACTAACATTTCCAGATGACCGGTGCTAATGCTGATGACAGAAAATGTCATGTTTAGCAACAGAATAAAAGAAAGTAGGAAGAACAAGGTGCTGTACGCTTACCTGAGTCTGAGCAGCAGCAAGAAGCGGATTCCAATTCAACGCAGCACTCTCATATGAGAAATACAAAAAAGGTTTTTGCCCCCTTCTTACTCATGAAAGATTGTTATATAACTGGCACAGTTTCGGAGCACAGTGAGTGAGAGTTCCAGTCGGTTTTTTCATTCACTGATGTTCATTTCCCAACCCACACACCACATGTTTTACATCAGCAGTCGTCGTCGCTCCATGTAGGCCTATGGAGTGATGGGGGAGTGACCACACGGAGCGCGTCGTATCCGGATACGCTACAGATGGAGAAGGAACGCAGACTCGCACGGCCCGTATAGTGTGCTGTGAGAGCACTCCAGTCCGTCAATGTCATCCCTAGAGAGTTAAGGACACACTTTTTCCAACACAGCAAACTCGACAAATTCGATTCTGTCAGCTTTGGAAGCGACCCTCCGCACCAACACTGTCATATGTTAAGCCCAAACTTTTACTCACAGTGATTTATTCGAAATGAATATAGGACAATGATATCTGGGTCAAATATTATTTAGGCGATGAGGGCAGGGGCTGACTTTCCAGCGTGACTGCGGTTGGAATGAGGTCTCCGGCTGTACGTGACGCGTGTGCAGCATTTGATTACACAACGAGAATTGTTTAATAAGGATTTATAAGTCTTTTACGTGACGTTGAATTCATACAATTTTGAGTGAACTGTGAAACTGCGTCACTGCTTATTCCTACACTAGGTATTTCACGTTGCAGAAAGTGTAGAAATGCAAGGAGTTTTACATCTGTCATTTTATATGTCAGCTCCAGTAAATGTATTATTATTATTATTATTATTATTATTATTATTATTATTATTATTATTATTATTATCTTAAATTGTCACCACTATGATCAGTTTAATTGTAAACAGACTGCGCAACATAGTCACATTAATTGGTATGAACTACTGGTAAGGCCAGGTCACATCAAGGGGTCAGGAGGTCCCATCTGCTGAAACTTGCTCAACTATTTTCACTGGACAGTAACACCATTGTCTGTCAAGTTACTTGTAACATCTCACGAGACTGGTTGGGTGAAGACATCCTCATCCTCATATCAGTGCAGGAACATAATCATATCACAGTATGACAAAAGGATATAGACCTTACTGTTCCTTCACAGTGCAGAATACTTGGATCTGGACTGGATTCAGACCAGCTGTTCACTGCTCACCCATCCTCCATTTTTCACACACCCTACCTCTCCAGTTGTAATTGAGCTCTGAAACAGTGGGAAAAAAACAACAGTTATTTAGAATACAACCTTGATTTAAATGTGCTGAGATGAGAAACCTTCCAACAGGACATATAAACTAATATTTAAATCTAGTATCACACCAGTTTAATATCATTTAGTACAGGACACATGTGTACTAATTTCTGTAAATGAAAAAATAAAATTGTATCTCTGTCCATGAATTCATTACTTAGTGTAATTATTAGACAATGTAGCTCATGGTTTTATGCACACAAATATTATCAAAGATTTAATAGCCATTTAAGTACATTTAACATTTTTTCTGTATTGTGCTGCTGTAACTATAGTTAATATACTGTATAGCAAACCAGTACATAATCCTACCAAGCAAAAAGGAAATATCTAACTAGGTGCACAATGCAGAGTAAGTACTATCTAAGATTTACCTGGAACTATCTAGATTTATATAGTATTATCTAGATTTATCAAACCAACATAAACTAGATATATCTTGAAATATTCAGCAATGGCTAAAATTTTAATAAATAGTACTGAGGCACAAGATATTTTCTTTGTTTTATGCAAAGTTATGTTCATGTGTCCCTAATATTTGACACATATTTCTTCAATTTACATCGGAGCTTCACATTGTTCATCACCCGCTCACTACTGTGTTTAGAAGCTATGTTGTGTAAATGTCTGGCAGCACCAGCTTGGCCCTCTTTGGTAAAAGGATTATATCCCTGTCTAATTCACCTCACATAGCACCTGATTCCTTTCCCCTAAGTCCCTTTGAGATCCTCTTACGTGGAGCAGTGACTTTACTGGTCTCTCAGATCTGTCTCTTATGCACAGTTGGCCACTGGCCCCTGACATGTTGCTCATCTCATACAGTACTAAACATAAAAAGGGCATAAAGTGTCATTATTATGTCAAGTGTGACGGGTATGAAACAAACATGGGAAATTGAATAAATAAAAAAATACAAAGGCCACAGTATATCTACAAGAGCCCTCCACTGGATCATAGCTGCAAAAACAAAGAGGGTTAAAGCTTTCACACTCCACGGGCTGTAGGTCAGACAGGGCAGGATAAGGTGCTTGTGTGCCCTTTGCCCTCTGTCTGGCACCACTGTTGGTTACAGTGGTTTCCTGCCATAGTCACCTATTCTGATCATGGGTGCCATACATTGTTACCAAAACATAAAGGCTACTCACCAGTACACAAATGACTGCATTTTATTTCTTGTTTGTCTGCTCTCCCTCCATCTGTTTTTCTATTCTGAACCACAAGCAGAAAAATGAGAAAACAGCTTGTTTTCCCATTTAGTATTTTTGCCACTTGACATTAAAAACAAAAATAAAGTCATTTTCCTGTTTTGACATTGTATTCTACAATAAAATGTTAGAAATAGACAAACTCCCACAGTTTTCTTATTTCTATGTTTTTATAGTCTAATTTGTATTTTGGATTTATGTGCAATTTACAGCGCAGCTGTTTAACATTAAAAGTCTTGAAAGGTGCTTAAAGGGGGGAAAAGTAAAAAAAAAAAAAAAAAAAAACAGTAACAGAGTTATTCTAATTCATCTAATCAGTCCCAAGACCTTTTGGTCTGCAGAGATAGCTTACAGTCTAATTATATAATTTCACACATCAAATAGATGCATCTATTCAAGCTAACTTCATAATATTTTATATATTAATAAATGTAATAAAATAATCTGTAACATACAAAAGTGTAACAATTCATTGCACAAACAGACTCAGCAAAACACAACAGTGCATATTGAAACACACATGGTGAATAAATAAAATTAATCGGGACAAATAATCATAAACAAATAAATTTAATGTCAATTTCTAGAGTTACACATTTTAACTGTGCAAAAATTTTGATTTAACACTGAACAACAACCCTCCAGACTCCCAGTTGTGAAATGATGTTGGTTGCAATATGTGACCATCTCAGACCATAAAGACTGCATAAGGCTCTAATGTAGTTGAAGCTATTGTATGGAACAATTTTTGTACACACTCAATATCAGGGAAAAGTATTTTTAAAAAGGTGTATTATTTATCCATTTTTATATATAATATCTGACAATTGAAATATAGGAAATTTGCAGTTTAGAAAATAAAAATGGATGGATGGAAAGTACATGTTCCATTTCTCAAGAAAAACCTTATTTTTTTAACCTTCCAGGAAGATTTGTTCTAATTTTAGCTCAATCAGATTGTGGCCAAAAACGATTATGGTACTTTGTGTACTTCCTTTCTGTGGCTGCCCCATGCATGGTGCTCAGAGAAAGAGCTAGATTTAGAATGTGTATTTCAATCTCCTATCCAAATTTCAAGCCTAAGGTATTTCCAAAGATTTATTCAGGTGAGGTCAGGTTTGGTGAAAAACCTCTGACAATGAAGATCAAATTAAACACCACACCAGGAAGCTAATGCGAGTGTCATAATTTTGTAAAGTCAGAATTACTGAAAAATATTATTTAAAGCAGAAGAGTCATAAAAATAATTATTTAAAGCAGTATTAGACGATTATAAATAATCCACCCTGTGGGCTCAGTTCCTCATTGATGATATCTTGGAAAAAATGCACAGTGGAGGAAAAGGAGGCTATACCTTTTAGTCTGACAAAATAAAATGCAACAACATTACAGCATGAAAGGGTTGTAGCAAATTGTTGCATGCAGCCCTTTGGCTATCTAGGCTTAACCCATTGAAAAGGAACAGTAATTGTTAATCTTATGATACTTCCATCCCCTTAGTACATGAGTAGCTACTTCAACTGATATTTCAAAAACTGTCAAATAATGAATGATCTACACCTGGACACAATGTCAGTTATTGTTTAACAGGCTACACACAATAAGTAAATCCCAAGTTTTCCAGCCATAACAAAAACATATATGAATTTGGCCTACTTATGGTGGAGGCTACCATTCCTGTGAGTAATAAGGGTTAGTAAGGCAGGCGGCTCCATTACCATTAACTTGAAAGCCTGTTTCATCCATTTTTATCTGTGACTGGGAAGAACAAATGTTATATGATGTTATGCTTCTCCTTGGGGAGAAAAAAGAGTGTGATTTTATTTAATGGGGTGCAATGGATACCAGAAACCTTTAAAGTCTGGCTTGAAAGAATACTGAAAAGAAACTGAACAGCCTTTCACATTGATCCTAGTTTAACCATTAAAATGTTTTATGTCAGTGGTCATATTAATAGAATGAGGGTGTCCTAGTAATTTAAAGGTTAATTCTCAAAAATTGTTTAATACTTAATTTAAATGTACTTTGCTAATCCTCTTTGTGCTCTGTGGCATAAAAGGCTGTTACCAGAGATGTCCACTACATTCAGTTGACCCGGACGCTGCTTGTAACAGCTGCTAACCTGGCTCCTTCTTCTTTCTCTATAGAGATGCTTTAAAATCACTAACGTTGACCTGAAACACATTATGACTACTGCATATTTAATAATAATAATAATAATAATAATAATATAAATAATTTTATTTATAAAAACTTTATTTATATAGCACCTTTCATATATTAACATTCAGCTCAAAGTCCTTTACAAATAAGCATGTAAAATAAACATAAAATACAATAACATTTATTTAATATAAAAACATTTAATAGAATTTAATAGAATAAAAGCAATAGTTGGTGAAAAAGTGAGGACACCACAGCTGATTAAAAGCTAAATTGTAAAAGTAAGCTGATTTTTAAAACTAGAAATAGAGGGTGCCAGAAGAATATCTAGAGGAAGTAAGTTCCAAATCCTAAGTGTATAAAAACAAGAAGCTGCTTCACTACATTTCTTATGACTGACTCTAGGAATGTTGAGTCAGCCAGTGTTTGATGATCTTATAATGTGATTTGCAATGTGGTCTGCTGGACTCAGAAGTATACAAAGGTGCTACACCATTCATGCAATTAAAAACCAGTAGAATTTTAAAATCAATTTGTAAATGAGATAATGTCAACCAAGAAAACTTTGTATTATATATCAGCAGTATTTGGGTTTATGTTAATCTTTTTGTCCAATTTGGCATATAGCATGCACAGTCAGTCAGCCTGGGCTGCAAGTCTGCATCATGAAATGGCAACTGTCATTTGCAAGTACTATTTAGCTGTTCTTTTGTTCTGGCCATCACAAGCCTGGTTTTATGATAGTCCTTGTTTCTGTCATAAGCTGGTTAATACAGACAGAGAACAAAAATTTGAAGGAACAGTTTCTTTTAAATCCTGTTTTAAGCTATCATACAACATTTGCTTGCTGTGTAAAGTGGGAACCATTTCAATTTAAATACAAAATTAACTGAAATGATTAATAGTGGTACAGAAGCAAAAACACATTAAAAAGTAAAGCCAACTCACAGTGTTCATATGTGACTTACTCATAGGTTCTAGGACATTGTGAGACAAGATGTCTGCAGAGTACCACAGTTTGTTAACAACAGCTTGGTGAATCACCCCTGGTTACCACTGCACAATAAAAATACAGGATGTGAGTTCAACATGTGTCCATGGCAATGGGGTGACTTCATTCCATTTTGGAAGAGCAGAGAGATACTGCGTACATTTCTTCCAAGCATGATTTTGTTGTCAGTGTTTCCACATTTGTGGACAAACACAACATCAGTCATGCAACAGTTTTTACATGTGTTTGTGAAGCACTGGCATGCAGAACAATGAATGCAGTGGTTTTGAGAATGTTATTGTAGACTAGATCAAGCATTTGAGGCAACAGTTCAACATGCATATGTTATCATAACTTGGCCATATTCAGAACTGATGAGTGAGAGAGATGCCTAAAAGCGGAAAAAAAATCCTCTTACTGGTAACCTGCGTTATGGTCTGCCACCAAAAGTAGGAGGTATGCAATGATATATTTGAAAGAGGAAGGAGGTAACTCATGATAGCACTCTATACTCTAATCCCATCAACAGACCAGATAACCTCTCCCTGGAGCAGGGAGTAATCATCAAAGAGCAGCATTTGAAAGATTTACAGGTCAGTCAGTTGATACGCATTGAAATCTAATGTGTCTCTTTTGTTCCCTTTTGTCTTTGAGGTGACGAGCTGACTCAAGATCACAACCCGTGTGGATTAAGGATGTCTACAGGAGCAGTATGAGGGAGGAAATTCAAGCAGGCAGTGGAAATGAGAGGATAACGAACACCTCACCCGTGGTCATCCGTCCCTTCCTCCACATGAAAGAAAACTGGGTAGAGATGTTTTGGATGCCTCTAAATCTATCACTTTCTGACTCAAAATTACTTGAGTTAGGCCTTTATCAATCACTATAGAGCTATGGAGGCCATCTCACACTGGTCTGGTCCTGGATTAAAGCTCTGATGAAAAAAAAATTTACAACTGTTGTGAAGAACTTAAAAAATACACTAAATCAACCCTTTATGTCTCTGCATATGCATATATACATACATGTAAGGATAAGGATAAGATGAGGATGTTTTTATTGTCATTCCAGGACAATGAAATGAGGTACTCAGGTCCCGGTTCGGTAATAGCAATAATAATAATAAAATCAAGAAGAAGCAAATAATAAAATTCAAAAGAAAGCACACAAAAACACCATTAAAGATAAAAATAAGTAAATATATAAATATATAAAAATTTGAGTATAAAGTGAACAGAGTGTGAGGGGAGGAATAAGACTTTTAAAAATCTAAAAGATAAACAGACAGTAGTAATAGCAGCAAATTGTTCAATGAGAGCAGAAATTGTACAGTGAATTTCAGTCTTAAATGCAAAATTTTTCAGTCTCAAATTGCAGCAATACCCTGATATGGAGTATGATGCCCTGATGTGGAGTAATGGTAATAATAATAGCATCAATTGTTCAGGGGGTTGCAGAATTTGTCAGTCTCACAGCATCCGGGAAGAAGCTATTCCTCAACCTGGTGGTTCTGGCCTTAATGCTGTGTAGCCTCCTGCCTGAAGTGAGGAGGGCAAACAGTCCTTTAGGAGGGTGGGTGGAGTCCCTCATGATGCATGAGGCCTTTGTCCTGCACCTGCTGTTGCAAATGTCATCGATGGTGGGTAGGCTGCAGCCAATGACCCTCTGTGCAGTCTTTACCACCCGCTGCAGTGCCTGTCTGTCTGCAGCAGAGCAGTTACCGTACCACACGGTGATGCAGGAAGTGAGGATGCTCTCCACCACACACCTGTAGAAGGAGGTGAGGACTGAGGTGCCAAGGCCAGCGCGCTTCAGCCTCCTCAAGATGTAGAGGCGTTGGTAGGCCTTCTTCACTGTGCTGGCTGTGTTGATGCTCCAGGTGATGTTGTCAGATGTGCAACCCCAGGTATTTAAAGCAAGAGACCACCTCAACAGCTGCTCCCCCAATGTGGAGGGGAGTAGACAGACAGGGAGACAGATTGGTAGATATAAACATGATGAATTCATTCAACATCACTTTTTGATCTTGCATAAAGCAATGGTTACTTCCTGGAAGTTCAAAGATTTCAGACAGCTCCGGCAAGCCCCCTGCCAATAGTTGGTCATGTAGTACATGATTACTCAGTTATTTTAAGCCACCAGTGGGCTGAGAATAGAGGCTGGCCATCCATGACACAGCTTTCCAACCAGCTTATTCCTTCCTTAAATTTTTCATTTCACAAGTTTCTTGGCAATTGTATATATGCATACAGTATCTCCATTTTGTTGAGGATCAAATAAACAGCACTAAGTGCCTGACACATGGTCTCAATATATGGTGAGCATCCACAAGTGTCATACATGTAGATTGGCAAAAAAAGGGTCATACACAAGCCTGTCTCATTGCACCATGTGACATTCACTCAAATTATGCGCCACCACATTTACCAGACACCTTGCTAAAAAAAACTATGGCAGTTCCATTGGATTGTCCAGAAAATGGTCGACGAGGTCTTATGGAACAAGTTCCAATAAATAAAATTGTGTTGCGTAACTCTTATTTACCCTGCAGCCTGTGGGTGTGCATCGGGATGAGTCACAGAAGAGGAAAGGGAAACAAACACAGACCCTCCCACACAAATGTGTTTCGCTGCCCTGCATTTGCTGCTCTGCTCTGTGCTGAAAGGCTCTGCTGTTAAAATCCGCTGGTCATAGAACTGGGAGGGACAGATGTGTGACGCATTACTTTATTCCCTTCCTTACCACCTTATTGATCTACGTTGTCATTTCCATGGAAATGACAACAACCAGTTGCCGAGTAACCATGGCTCATATTATTAGCCAAATACTGACATTTGGTGGTTACTGCCTCTATTGAGGTTTTCCAACCTGAGTTCAATTGAATGTTAGGATCAGGCTCATTTACTTCTGACCAAGATCAGACGTGATTTATCAGCAGCCACAGAAGATTTATAGACCTGCTTGTTTTGAATGTATTGGCAAAAAAGTTACAGTTTTTAAGCTTTTGCACTGTGAACACCCCATACTCCTAGACCATGTTTGTCTGATTTTATATACTTGTTTGTTTATATACAACTTTTTATACTGAGGAAGCAACATTGCTGTTACTGAATGTATGTTTTGGAAATAATTATTATACAGACATGTTTTTACTGTTGGCTTAATTACTCTTCAGGATTGACCCTGATGTACTTGAATGACGTAGGTGGTTACATAAGTGATTAGCAGTAAAGAGATGATTTAACCTGTTGAATGCCAAACATGGTGACAATCAAGATCGAGCTTATCAAGAAAACAACACCTTGGTGGCATATGTATCTGTGAGGCTGGGCTAAGTCAACCCATTGTCTTTTGCGATCTGAGGTGTTTGCAGCCGAATCAAGTCAAAATGTTACAGCCAAACACAGTACTGGGTCATGATCATATAATCTCTGCAACTGTGATGCATGCTTTGCTCTAGGTGGCAAATGCTACTTCTGAATTCTGCCCCTTTCCACTGGTGGAAGTTGGACAAGCATTTTAATTATCCTTTCAAGTATGTATCTTAGCCATATCTGTCATCTCAGCTCCTGTTGAGCTCAAGTTAGGCAAATTGGGAATCCAAGGCATAGCTGTCATATTCTTCACAGATGAGCAGGGAATCTGTGTTGTCCTGCTGGACTGGTATATTGCAAGCATGAGCCTTCAGAAAGGAGTGTGGTTTCACCACTTCATAGGTGCTGCTCTATGCAGGCAGGTTTCCCTCAATTACAACCAGTGGAGCTGTGTAGCAGCTAGACCTCAGCAGATGAACAGATTTGGTCTGTTGTACAAGATTAGTATATTATTCTGCACATCTGTGGCACACTTGTGATATCCATCAGGGTGGTCTGCATAAAACCTTGATTCATTGTCAAGAGGACCTGGCTCCATTTCTAGTAATTTCACCTGAGGTGTTGCTGGCACCATCTCAGTCTGTTGCTTCCATGAACATTTGTGAGCACTGGACCCCTGAGGTTTTCTGATTTAGCAAATGATGACAGGAAATGGCACTGTGAAAGTGATTATGAACATGAGGCAAGATGTCTCAATTTTGGCAAAGTACTGTAACTCACAGCCTCCCAGACTGTAGACTATCTTTGGCTATGTTTGGCTCTAGCATCTCGTCAGGTTAGAAATATCAAGCTGTGAACACCCCAGATGGTGAGGGATCGTGTGCTGTCTTACCCGAGCCACTAAATGGCCAACACCACACAGCTTTATTTTCTGGACAATCAAGGCACGTGAATTCCTCTCTGGTTCTTTTTCCCCAGGCTTGATACTCAACACATTTTACCACCTCTCTGAATAATGATGCAATGTACTATTTTTACAACAGTTCATCACTTTATCATATCACAGTTAGTCATGAGTGATTTGAACAAATATGTAAAATCTATTGCCCAGTACAGAAATGAGACTGCATTTAATAATTTTTAAACACTGCAAACAATTCTACAACTCTAAATGTGGCAGCTAGCTGCAGCCAGATATATATTTTTCACAGCAAGTAATACACTATTACTTATATTATATTTGAATTATATGAACTAAAGCCAGAAAAAATCTGAACTGCATGGTGGCAGGAAAATAGGATCCTCTTCCGAGGCTTGGAACACAATCTGGGTCAATCCACACAATTCTTCCTTAATAAATAGTTAATGTGGAAATGTATCTTTTGGAAATACTGAAAACGAGAGACACAGAGTGTGTGACAGGGGCATGTGCCATTCGGTACATGTATAGTGGGACTGAAAAAATTTTATCAGTTTATTCTTTTGTCCCCGTTTGTAATCAAAGCCATTGGGTCAGTTATGCAACCATCCAGGTCCTGAGCTCAAACACAGGCACCCTTGTCAAGTGACTAGGAATCCCAGAGCAGCTCATGACGTAAATGTCATTCTTTCACACATTCTGTGCGGGGTTAAGTATTCAATGAATTGCAGTACTTTGTGTGTATTCTTTAGCTTTAGAGCTGCCTACTATATTTGCATGGCTTGTCCACTTCCAGGCTGTAGTTAAAACACTAAGAATCTGCCAGCAATGGCATCTTGAATCATTCAGCTGAGGGAAGGGGATCATAAAATACTGAAGTGTACTGTACATCCTATGATAGAGGTATAAACAGTACTTCTGGTGTCTTAGGTCTCTTATCCCACGCTTTTCACTGACAGAATCCACGGCTGTTCTGTGGAGCTGTGGAACCCAAATTCATGGACTGAACCATCGGACCGTATGCCAAAGTATGAAGCAAGAGTGTAAATATGTGTTTCTCAATCTCTATATTTCTCAACAGGGTGGCTGGCAGGAACAGACAACAAGATGCTACTGTAGTCTCAATTATCTAGGCAACCCTAAACAACTTAGAATTGGGTAAAGATCTGAACTTCAATCACTTTGTGTTTATATCGATTTTACAATGGTTACATGTTATGTATCAGTTGCATGAATTGGGATTTTGATATTGGTGGGCCTTCACATAAATAACAACTGTAAGTATGAGGATGAGAAACACTGCAAAGGACTGAGTAATATAGTGTGATATTTCAACATGTGCTCTTACTATTGCTATTGCTTTCTGCTTCCATGTCACCTGAAATAAATCTAAATGACTTCATTTCACTTCCAACAGAGTTAGTCCAGACCAGTGCTGTGGTGAAGGTAAAATTTGTGGTACCATAACTACTTCATTAGAAAGCACTTTGAAAGTCGTCCATTACTAAAATCAAATGCCCTTGAGTAATATAGCTGACATTCAGTGCTGTGTCCTCCTGCAGATAGTTTTCTATCCTCTCTTCAACATGTGCAAGTGGCAAAGAATATAAGTAATTACATTTACAACAAGCCTACATTTTGACTAACACATCACTTCTGAAGGCAGTAAGCTGAGAGGTTTCAACCTATTGCCTAATTTTTATGGAGAAAAAAAAACATTCAAAAAACAGGTTTAAGTGTATCTGTCTCTCTTTCTGCATGTGTTTATCGTAAATGTACTTTTAAAGATATTTGTTGCTGTGGCCCTGAGCTAGTGCATGCTGTAAGCATGCCACACTGTTGGAATGGAGCCTGGATCAAATTAGGAGGCACTAATAAAAGAACAGCTTAGTGGATCCCAATTAGGAGATGATTCGTTTTAATCAGTTTACTTATGATACCACTCTTGATGAAGGACCTTGCGCAGGTTGCATAAACGAAATCAAAACCTTTCGAGGCAGGACAGAGCCAAGAGTGGTAACCAGACATGGCGGGTTTCTCTTGAAAGACATTCCATAGAGCCATTCTCCGTGGCATGAAACTTTGGATTGCTTTCAAGCAACCTAATTTTTATTTAAAAAAGAAGCAGTTCATTTGATTAATCTTGAAATGGTTTTAACTTGTGGTGAGGCTGGAAATAACTCATGTTAAAACCAGTCATTCGAATGTGCAAGTTAAAAACCAACACAGTGTAACTATAACTGAAAATCACATTGTATGGCAGTGGAGTGTCTGGATGTGACATTAAATTTGACTTCAGTATGATCTTACAGCAGCAACACTGGTGGGTGGACATGACATAGAGGCCACTCCTAGAGTCTTACAACAAGGTCAATATTTTCTTCTTATACAACAACCTCTTGTTATAAGAATCACATTTGTCTGACACTCACTTTCAAATGATGTTCTGGACCTTAAAAGTTGGGAAATCGTACAAGCAGAGCCTTATATATTGGTCATTTTACTTTAATTCATTAAAATCCATTAAATTCTTATCAATGCACTGTATGCTCTGTCACAACAGATGGCTTAATTCAGTTAAAACCAATCTGGCATATAGGACAAAAAACAGAATCAAGACAAAAATGAAGTAAACCTGCCATTATCACACTGTCCTGTGTGAGACAGATGCTGCATCAATGTAATACTTAAATTTGCCTGGGTATATCACATTCTTCAACACAATGGCACAACAACAAATCCTTTCAAACCTAAATTTACAGCATATGACTGGAAACATGGGCCCTTCAGATGACACTGAACTAAGCTGACACTATTTAACAGTTTTACAGTACAGTCTTATTCATATAGCTTATGAATGTAAAACAATTGACATGAAGAAAACTAGTAAATACATTGTGCACAACGTAGAACAAGATATGTGAAACCACACATATTGGACCTCAAGCCTAAAGTCTTACTACTGTCAAAGTAAGTCAAAGCTTGGCCTCTTGCACCCAACCTTCACCGCCAAAATACATTGACATAATGCGATGAAATGGCTTAATGCTGTTATGTCAAAGCATTTAAAGTTTGCAGCTGTGGTGATCATACAGAATGCTTACTTTCATTTTCATTTTCATGAAGACAAGAGGAATTCTGGGCTCTGATGTTGTAGATGGCAGAATATCAAGCAAAAATGCATGGCACTTCACTGCCCTCTTCTGTCAACAGGGGTATCAACAATATGTTTCCCTGGTTTAATTTCAGCAGATACTGTTGACCTGTTCAAATAGTGCTGAATACATTGTACCTAAGTTAATCACATTAATGTCACATATAGTGTCTTTCAAAATAGAAAGACACTTATCATCCAAACAAGAAAAATGTACTGGCAAATTGGTATTTTCCAGTATAAATAATGGTTTTACTTGAAAAAAAAAGTAGCTCCATGGTTGAACAAACATAAGTAAGAATATTTTATTGCCACGTAATGTCTCATCTTGGTTCATCTCTGCTGGTGACATAGTCTCTTCTATAAGTGATTCAGACGTGTTTATCCTTCTAATCTTGCAGTTATGCAGGCTCAAAATTTGAAAGGCAGTGATGACAGTGTGCCAGGGAATCTGATATCATCAGCTCCAACTTAGCCCAACTCCACATATTTTCATGTCACTCTCCACAGGGATTTCAGCAGTAAATATGTAGATGAGACACTACCAAGACTGCATCTGTGAGCTCACATCCTGATCATCCACTTGCCATGGCTTGGTGTGATTACACATCCTACTATATGGTTAAAAGACAGATGTCATATTTTCACAAGGCTTGAATATTACTCACAAAGATATTTTTCTAATATTTTCTAATTTCTTTTCTTTTCATTGATAAACTGCACAACACCTCCAATGACAAGAAAAAGAGTTTTTTTATTATTTAATCCCTCTCTTGTCCGTTTACTTAAATTGAATACATTTCGAAAGGTCAATTCTAAAATAAACTTCTAACAGGGGACCTAATGAGGGCAGAAACCAGTGCATGATGTACGTCTACCATCCTCCAACAATTCAGTAAATTCAGTTCAACAACATGTAAAACTGCCACCGAGTCAAAGAAAATCATGCAAGAGGAAGTCACATAAGCTATGTGTAACTGTTGGTAGAACACCATAAAAGGGTGTTCTGACTGCTTGATGATAACTTCTTCAGGAATACCACCAGCATTCCTGAGACCAAATGCTTGTGACTGATCTGACAATAAAACAGAAGCATGTCATTAGTTTAGTACTGAACTAAAAGGTCAGTTTTATGTGTTTTATATCTAAAAGGGGAAAAATCTGTTACTTGGGGTGAAATAAAACCATGTTAAATGACGAGGAAGGAAACTCTGTCAATGCATTATAATTCTCTTCCCACATTCAGACATTCAAACTTTCCATAAAACTTAATACTTTCCAGTTTCTTTTTGCATGCATCTTGGGCTGTATTTAGTACATGACCTATGAAGTCAAACAATTTATCTCTAACTTTTGGATGGCACCAGCTTTTCAAGTTGAATTTCCATTTTCAAAGCAAACATGAAATGGAGATGCAAGAAAATCTTTAACAGTCAGTCAGACATGGGCCTGTCAAGCATGGAAAGAATGCCTTCCAAAGCAGTGGTGAGTAAGAGGTGAGAGATGGAAAAATTATGATAAATCCTTTTCATATTCTGACCAGCAGTTTCCCCAACTCATTTGTGCCTTGTGCTACTTTTTGACTTCACTTTTTTCTATTTACCCTTTGCCCTCAAACTTATTTTGTAGGCCGAAGAATCACACAGTGTTGTTCCCAATCCTTAAATGATCACAAACTGCAACCTGTTCTGATTGTTTATTTATAATCACAATAATAAATCCCCCCCCCCCAAAAAAAAAAAGATTAGCCCCATACATACAGACACATACATACACACAGACATGCAGACAAACAAGCAGACAGACAGACACACTTGACAAAAAAATGAAAAAATGTTTTTCCCCCTCTGTTAGTTTAGAAATTAACTATACTGGCATGCACTCCTTTGTAGTTGGGCAGTCTAAGTGCCATTTGACTGGAGGCATTAAGAGAATACAGTCTGTAGTTTAACACAGACAATGACTGGTTTAACACACTGTTTTCAACAATAACAGTTGGTACTACAATTCAGAGACAAAGTAGACTTTTCATTTGATGATTTTAGGGGTTTGATGAAATATACAACTGCAAATGTTTGATTAAGTGCCAAACAATGGTATTGTCCTTCCTAGAAGCATCTATTTAATTTTCCTACTATGTCCTACAAGACATAGCAAAAGGATGCTTTGTATGTAAATGACAATGTAAAAAAACTAGTTTGTCATAAGCTATACTTCACAACCAACCTAACTTGCTGAAATCACAGCTAACATTAGGAAGCTAGCAGGTCAAAGTAGAACAAGCAATTGACAACCTACTGTGGGCTAGTTCGTGATTGACAGTTGCCTGTATAAAATGACAGCTACATTGATATACTACTTAAAGAATTTTAATGGAGTAACTGGAACAGGCTGCTGTCTTGACTGGCTCTTCAAGATGAAATTTCTGCATTTAAAGTCAAAACCTGCCCTCAATAAAATGCTAATTATGTGTGAATTCTGTTTAGCCAACCTTATTATGAGCAAGTCAAATACAAAGAAATGTTTTCAGGACGTTTATCTCAGTGATTGGTTTAGGTTACACCTGTAGGACATTGCCTTTGCTGTGCAAGTCAGCAGAGGTAAACTTCAAAACAGCTTGCAGCTCCCTTTGACAGACGATACCATGAAAAAGGTATTTTTATCTTCAGAATAAAGCAGACTTAGCCAAGAGAATAGTTATTTAACAGCAGAATAGGACATTCTTTTATTCAAGTTCAGCAATCTCACTCCCAGTCTGCTGTGGCCTTGTTGTTTCAAATGTATGCAAGAAAGGGTAAAACCTGATCGATCTCAACCAAAAAATTTGTTGTCAACTAAAGATTTAGATTAGTCAACTGACTAATTACTACAGCACTAACACACACACACACACACACACACACACACGGTGGCATCGTTAGGTCCGATCATTCATTTTAAGCCTAACCCCGAATATTTTCACCCTGAAAAAGGAGGTGTTTATAGCAAAATAACAGACAGACTGTGTAAAGATAAGTAGTATAATAACCTTTGAATGTGTGTGTGTGATAATATTTATTTATTATAAAGGGAGATATAACCTCCCCAACTTACTGATGCTGATCTCCCTTCAAAAAAAAACAGACAAGCCCCAGGAAAACTTGACTTAGCCCCTGATCTCTCCAATATCTAGAATCGCCCCTGTACACGCACACACACACACACACACACACACACACACACAACACACAAAGATTCTAACCTAGAATACCAAACTCAGTCTAAACATTTAACAATGGAGTAATCACAATTAACAGCGCTCCCTTGACAAAATATATACACTCTTAAACATTATGAAACAAAAACTGCATAGAAAGGGCAAAAGTTCCAAATTTACCAAACATACCCTGTCAACCACCATATTGCTTCTCTACTTTATGGCTACATTATGTACATGTACCATATTACAAAATTATAGGCCTAAATTATTGTCACTTTAACACATGTACTGTGATCCATATATAGTGTTGCAAAATACATGTATGTATTTATAGAAATGTATGTTAAAATGTATGTAATTATACACCTGTACCACAGTACATACGTAAAAGCGATAAGCAATAATACTAACATCACTTTGCCTATGAATTTGTTTTGCATTGTTTTACATTTACACTGGTGCTTCATAACAAGTGAAGAGACTGCATCTATTGGATGCAGGTTTGATAATCATACCTGGCAGATGATTAATGCTTTTGATTTAATTCTGACCTCTATCATAATGGTCAATGTTTTTATCCTTGATCACACATTTATTACGTTTATGCAATCACAAAATAAAATGGACCAAAACAGAGTAGAAACACAAAAGTAAGGCTGGTGGGAATGACTGAAACACAATACACTAAACAATAGAACACACTGGCAAAACATTTTCTACACTTTAGTTATTACTAGTCTGGTTTAACAAACGTAAGATGAACTGTATTTTGTGGGTGTTCAAATTGTATTTCACATGACTGAGTTTGCATTGCAGGCAGAGGAATGATTCTCAGGGCTTCTCTGAACTATTCTGAGGAGTACCATGCATTGTTATCATCAAACTTTAACTTCCCCACATTCCCTGAAATGATGCAAAATTACCCAGCTGCCATTCCTCAGGTACCGCAGCTCCAGCAGCGTGTCCACAGCTTGCCTTGTCCCTGCGCTCTTCTTCACCAGGTCTTCCCAAACAAGTCCTCAGACTGTCCACTAGTCCTGCTTGCCCTCCCTCGACTGCCGGAACCTTCATTCCAAGCCACGTACACAAAGAGGGCCAACACAACGTGTACTGCCACCACTGCCACAATGGCAGCATAGAAATAGCTGTCATTGCTGGAAAACCCCATCGAAGCTGGGAAGAGAAATGGAAAAGGTTATTTCTGGTAGTTCTTTGATCATCTTGCAAATTTTGGCCTAGAACCTCATTGCAAACCATTGGATGCCAAAAACTGTAGAGGACAGCACAAGGACTTCCACAAAGGACACTCAATCTCAGTTACTTGGTGCTCCCTGCCAGGCATGCATACAAAAAGTAAGTGACAAGTGTCTTTCTTCTAAATGTAAACATCTTAAAGAGTGCAGAGTGTAAAAACAAAATGCACCCTGCAGAACACCAAGAATGTAACCCTTAACCCTTGTTTTTGTTTAAGAACAAAGTTATGTTCTTTATTCCCTTTTCATGCGATGGCAGCCGTATGTGCATACAGTGAAAATGATTAAAGTCTGTGCTGGAAGCTGCACGACTATGCCCTCGGCTTCCAAAAGGGCGGTGAGTTGCCTTTATACTTGCTTATTACTTGCTTGACGTTCTGCGGCTATAAATGTATTGTTGAAACAATGCTCGGAAGGATCTGTCGTCCATTTTACCTTCAAAAACATATGCTTTTGAAGCAAAGTATAATCCTATTGGTAAGGTGATCATCATAATTGTGAAAAACAGTAAAGTCTTCAGAGCTGACAGTAATGACCCATCGATCCTGAAAGATAAAGAAGAAAAACACGTTAAAAAAGATACTATCATGTAGGAGGATCAATTATAATTTTAACTAAAAACACGGCTATCAATCTGAAAATACAACCAATTAATATGTTTACATTTTTATCACTGCTCATATTTTTAGCCCTAAAACGACTTGTCTTTTAAAATTTGAGAGAAGTTTGGATGAACAACTTCACAAAATAACAAACACATAGCTATCATTGAGGTAACATGCTATCAGCGGTGAAATTGGAGGACATGATTTAAAAAAAAAAAATCGAGCGCAAATCACATGCGATAATTTTCCAACGCACTCTAAATGTGCTACATTTAAGGTATAGCGGTAACTAGCCAGCTAGTTTGCGTTGAGTCGAGGTCACAAATTCGATTACTTTCACGTCAGACTTTTTCTGGGGTGTGAGACTCCATCTTAAATATAACAAAAAATGCATTAGGTAACTACATTACACTGTTACACTAGTTTCCGCCACACCAGGCAACGTTTTGAGGGGAATGAACCGTGTTACATTCACTTTTAATTGGACAATATTGAATTAGCTATTATAATACCATTACAGCTAGCTAACCAATGCACCTTGCTTGTGTATGACGGCTATCTGAATTAACTAGTTAGCTAGCAGGGCAGTTTAAAACATATAGGGTCACATGTTTACAGTCTTCTCGCGTTTGATTGTTGTCTCACCCTCTGAAGTCTTGGGCCGACGCTGGCATCGCATTAATTGACGTTTTATCAAATCTATCCATTACTGCATAAATGGAAACAGATAAATATATCCGAGTCGTTAAAACAAAACCATCCGTTCCTGAAACGGAATGTTTAGTCATATGACCCCCAGTTCCGGATACTGTCACATGACAACAACTGACTCACGCAGGATCACAAAAAAGGTGTCTGCTTCTTTGTTGCATATACTAAACTGTTATTTAACTTTATTATTATTATTATTATTATTATTATTATTATTATTACACAGACTAGAGTGATATACAGTAGCCTGCTTTTTTGTTAATGTCAAAAAATGTTTTATAGAGAATTTACGAGATCGAAATAAATGACATTTTATATAAATACATTTTATATTTATTTATATATATATATATATATATATATCCATGCTTGCATTCCCTCTGAACTGCTTTTAAGTAATTACATTCTCAAGACTGTCTAATAAAAATCCTACATAAAAGCTACAGAACACCCTCACGAGCAAAACATAAACATTCATACATGAACATTCATAAAATTGTATGTCAGCCCACAATACATGGCTGTACAGTAACACAGTGTGTCATACTGTTTGCTATATCACCATTCATATTATAAATGACAAAATGGTGACAGCACACTGATTTTACCTCTGCACAAAGCTGTGATAGATAGCCAAGTGATAATGGAATCTATGTTTGTTCATTGGCCGGGACTTCTGTGAAAAGGAAGGCAGCAAGATTTTCATAGTAGGAGTAAATCTATGCAATGTGCTCAGGCCCTCTATGTTATACTACTTCAGTATTTATGAATGCTAAAGAAATTGTGTTTTATGTAGTTCTGTTATGTAGGGCTAAGTCCAGCTATGAAGTGTTTGTTTTGTAATTGAAAAGCACAGTGAATATTTGAATGCAACTATTCAAATGTGCAATAAGTGCAAAATCTGTGTTGCTTTGAGTTTTAAGGCACACAACAGCGCACAGGCACAAACACACACCTCTTTTAGATTTTAGATGCTATTCATATTGATTTGACCTCAAGTTACTCTCCCAGTTTAAAAGAGCTAATATGCTATATTTTTAGTGGACAAGCTTACTGTTTCCTGTCTCTAACTCCATCCTTATTACAGGCAAAAACCAACAGTGGAATGTCAAGAGGGGTTTTGAACAGCAACCCATCAAGCATGTTGACTATATTGGTACTGCAGTCACAAGAAATTCAATTGAATTATGAAAGCTGAGCAGATACCTCTGGGAAAATAATCTGTGGTAATGATCAGTGTTAAGGTCATTTGTTCAGTATCCCATACCAGTGTTACCAAGTGTGGCTATATTCCAATAAACATCTTGTATTCTTTAACTTCTAGGCGACTAGTTTACTTCCCAGTATTCCCACTCTGCTTCTGCAATTCCTTTTTATGTTTTACAGCCATATTACTTCTCTACTGAATGGGATGTAATCAAATGTAATCTTCTCTGATTGTATTATGATAATGCAAGCAACATAAATTTCAAAACTGTTTTTATTTCAAATAAAATTGTGTGTGTGTGTGTGTGTGTGTGTGTGTGTGTGTGTGTGTGTGTGTGTGTGTGTGTGTGTGTGTGTGCACGTGCATGTGTGCATTCCAAATTAAAAGTCCTGCCACAACAAGCCTGGTGATTGATTTTTATAAAATAAAAGTGCTGCTGATAAAAACCTGGCTGATCATTTTTCACAATAAAGGTCTTGCTGCCATGAAAACAGTAACTGTCTTTTCAACATAAAAGTGCTGCAAATCAGGAATATAGAAGAGGACACACTGTCCTCGTCAGGTTATTTTTTGAAACTTGTTAAGTTTCTCCTCAAAGTTCCTTCTCAGTTTTTCAATATCAGGCAGAAATGTTTTTTCTCCTTTGGTTGACACATACTGTTGAAGATGGTTGCAGATTAGAAATCCTTGATCCTTTTTCTTGACACTTTGGAACAATTTCATGTTGTATTCAAGGTATTTTGCCACTTTCAATCTTATCTACATATTGTTTCATGTGAGGTCAGAGCAGAGTGCTCTGTCAGAAAGAGTCACATATTAAATCCAATGGTGCTGGCAGAATTTCTCGATGAAAGTGCTACAAGCTGTGACTTTAAGAAAGTCATTTCTATGTGTAGGACTGTCTTTAAAAAGCCAAAACAGGCTCAACAGTCTGTGGTCAATGTCCCAGCCATGAACTCTACAGCCATCACTGAATGCATTATGCAGAAAGTGCAATTCACATGTACCAATGTTGAGCAACGATTTGCTGACATCTCTTACCAGTTCAGAGCCACTTCACCCCTATTTGTCAAATAGAAACTGGCTGCAGAGCTAACATTTTGCATGTCCAGGATCTTGTTTCTTAGCTTGTCACTTAAACTTGTCCTGAAGTAGCCACGCATCATTACATATAAATTCCCCTACCATTTCATCTAATTGGTCCAATCTAATTGGGCTGATTAATTTAAATATTTTTCTGTAACAACAATGAATTGAAGCTATGGTGCTGATGTGTACAAAGACTCATTCTGAAGACTTTTAAAAAGGAACAAAGGTTACACACTTGCAGGATATGGCCTAGCTTGTACAGCATAACAAGACTACTGGACAATTTACAAACAAGATAGCTACACAAAATATTGCCACCAGTACACCACTTTTAGGGTGGGGGCTTTTGTTTGTGAGGCCAAATGTAGCCTGAATAACTGGGATTGCAGTGTGGATTTATGTGTCTTCCAGGTCTTTGAATTAGAGAAGAAGTTAATCATAAAACACCGCTTTGACCAGCCAAAAAGTCTGGTCACACTCTTTCTATCCAGTACCATCTACAGGAAGCCTGGAATTTGTTTTTGCCCTGCCCTCACCCTCTGTGAGCTGGTTCTTGTCTCTGCCACCTATGTCATTTCCACAGAGAGGAGTCTGTACTGTTGTGCTCTCCTTGTCTCTTGCTAGCTAATCTTAATAGCTGGCTAGCAAAATGGTTGGAGATACTTTCCAAACTGTGCCAGCTATTTCACAGTATTGTGGCTTGTGTGGAGATAGTTACAGTTTTGATCACAGAGACTGTTGTCAAATAGATGACTAAATTGCCTTCTTGATCTCTCCTTTTCCTGTGTGGAAGGGTTGCAAAGAGAAAACATTGTCAAGTCAGAATACATGTACCTCGGAAAATAATGAGACACATCCTCATTTTGAGCAAAACACCCTCATTTTTGGTAAGCTCCACACCAAACGCACATCTCCCTCAGGTGGCCAATGTCTGAATTCGCTTATTAGTAACAGAGGTATACAACTCTCTGTGGAAGCACTTAAATGGGTTTACATGCATGTATCTCAACTCTGAATCAGCACTTTGATAAATGATTGCAATTCAGGGATATTAAGTTCACTTAATGAATGTGATTGACAGATTTTTTTCTGACAACGATGTTTACTGGGTCAGCTCCTCAGTTGTGAAATATGAGTAGTGAACCATGAACCATGTGTATTGTAACTGGTAACTGATATGCAAAACTAGACAATACTCCTGGTATTGTCTCATAGACCTTTCAATTTAACATTAAATAGAGGTGCCTCATGGCAGCATTAAAATGTTTTCAAAAGCAATCAGCTAGCCCATTCACAACTTTTCCAAAAACCTGGAGCCAAGCAATTAAACACATTCCCCTCAAAGCTGCGTTCTGATTGTAAGTGACAATCCTTTTTGCTAATTATTTTGCATTCATAAATCATAGCAATTCAGTCTTGGCAAAGGGCAATGTGCCAGATTAGACAACTGCATAGATGTAAGTGATGTCTTCAATGGAAAACCTCACACAATTACTCAACATGCAAAAGTCTTCACAGAGGCCTAGTTATTTCCACTTCAATTATTTGCTTTGTGGCAAAGATTTAACTTATGTTAGCCTGACTATTGGTGGCCATTTCCTAGCTGGCAGCATGAAAAGGGACCTTAAAGACATTCTGTCATTTCTGATAATGAGTTTACATGTTCTAAATTCTAAAAGTAATCATCAGTTTGTTTTGCCTGTGGCTAAAAAATGATGAATGCTTTTGTCCACTGTCTTTCAGTGGATTGTGTGAAGTCCAAAATGGTTTATAATGTGCTATAGAATTAAAATGCTAATTATTATTACGTTCTTATTTGCAGTACATATCTGTGTTGATTTGAGGGCCAGAATCCTTATAATCACAATGCACTTTGTTCATAAACAACTTTAAGAAAGATTTTTTATTATTTTTTTTTATCTTGCTCCCTGCCTATATGGAAATGATAGAATAATACTGCCTCCAAGCAAATGAATGGCTCAAGCTGGATACCACAGACCTGACTGAAACGGGTCTGAACTGCAGAAGACTGTAAAGTTCGGCCCTGAGTTGCTTGAACTACTTTCCCATCATCTGATGCTATCTCTGCCTGATGAGTCTCCCCTGTGTAAAACTGAGATGTAAAACTGAGACTTTCCAATGAAAGGCTAGTAAAGATGAAAGATATTTCAGTGACAGTTGACATGTCAATCTGATCTGCCAGAAATGTAATCATACCCTCATGAATTCAAATGAACTACTTTTGTTGGAATAATGAGAAAGCATTTAATTGCAGACTCCCAGCTTAGAAAAATATACTCATGGCTATTACTATGCTTACTGTTCCTCCACTCTGCTCCACAGTCAGCAGAGTACAGTGGATATGATGTCAATTATATTAACCATACTTTTCCATCCCACCTCGTAAATGAATTTTGCTCTAGGAGAGTGTGCTGGAAGGGCGTAGGGCAGATGATACATTAACAGAGGGCTTAATTGACATATCCCCTCTACTGGGATGTGTCTTTGCTTGCACAGATTGTGATTGATGGCAGAGTGCAGCAGCCTTGGCATTCACGGTGGATCATTTGGAGCTGACTGAAAATGAGAGGTGATCTGTTCATGTTGAAAAAGACACTAAAGGTTGGTTTTAGCAAGGTTGGTTTGGAATCATAGATTGTATGAGCTTATAGAGTACAAACATCAATGTTTTTGGGCTAGAGTAATGAGGCTGATTTCAGTCCATCTGAAAGCCCTGTACTGTGTAATTTGTTTGTATCCTGGGAATTAAACTTGGTGAAAACCAGATATAAGCCATGAGTTACCCATATAATTTACAATACATAATCACACACACACACACACACACACACACACACACACCACAAAAGAGGTGGTAGGTGCAAGACTGAAATAAAACTGAATAAAGAATAAATAGTGTCCACAAACTGCTCCAGGTAGGTACATTGTGAGCTAGCTAACGAGGGAAATTTATCTACTGTCCAACAACTCTCTGTTTTCAGATAGGTTAGATATAGACTATGCAAGCAATCATTTAGCTCAGCATGAGTCATGTGGGTAGTGGGTAAATCTAAAAAGATTTGTAAATCAAGCATTGTAAAACAGGTTTTGTGCTTCTATTCAGACTTACACTATACTGTAATAAAGTTTGTACTTGTGTGTGCAAGATGAGCTTTGTGGACTATTTTAACATAAAACATTTTATTTTAGTTAGTTAGTTAGTTAGTTTATTTATAGAGTAAAAGCAACAACTATGCCATGCAAGTATAAAATTTTGTTTCACAAGCACATGTTTTGATTTACAAACACTTTTGGCACTATTTTGATGCCATAGTTATGTCTGTGCAAAAAATAAAAACAAACTCTTGAGAGCATTAAAGTAGTGAGCAGGCACAATTCATTATTTTTACACATAGACGTCACCCTCTCTTCATCAACATCTGAAAGTAACAGGAGATTTTTCATCAATGCAATCCATTACCTGACAGCAGTTCAAGACTTATTGTTTTTTTCTTGTAATAAACACTGGATGGCGCTGATTATCCATTTTATATTTTTGTTTTTGGTGATTCTTCAACCTGTTTTCAACCATGCATTGAAATGCTTGTTTGGAGCTTGGAAGTGTCTCATTTTAAAAATAACGCTAAGATGGTATGCAAAATGTATAGAGAACAGGCATAGAGGAGTAACGTAAAGGGGCAGGCACACAAGCTGTGGTATTCTCCTTCCTTGATAAATGTATTGATGATCTGTTGAGGTGTGGTAATTAATTGCAGAAGAAATACAATGATGTATCTGCAGTCCACTAAATATTCCTACTTTGGATTAGGTCTGCCTTGAGAAACCATTTTGTATATTAGTTCAGTTTTCCTGAATGACGCACCTTACATCATGTGTACTTCCCCGCAACTGCCATGAAAAAAAAAAACATATCACCTGCTGTCTTCAGCAATCTGAGAAGACTACACTAAATTGCCCTGCTGGGGACACCTAAGGTTGTTGGTGTAACTGCAATATTAAATCATGGATACATCATAATTACAAATTCCACATGAAGGGTTTTTTCCACAAAACCACAATGTTGAAGGCAATTTCCGTACCATACCTGGTGTAAAGATATTCAGATATAAAAATACCACGTCTTAACTTTGCTCACCAAAAGTAGTCCCCTATCAGTTAAATCAGTGCTGAGCATGTGTGATGTGGTACAGGTACTAAATGACAAAGGCTGAAACCTGTGTGTGCTTTGGCTGAATAATGGAATCTGTACCTTTATGAAAAGTTAATTCTGTATATGGCAATATAATCCAAAATAATGAATATGTTTTTGAAATGTTTCAAAACATATACATGAGTTCCACTTACATGCATGAAAATGTATTTATTGCTTTATGAAATTTGTATATCGTCATTTTGTACAGTTGTGAATATACAGTGGCTTTGGCAAGTATTCAGACCCCTTTATTATGCACACTTTGTTATAGACTTAATCTGAAATGGATTAAAGGTATTCTTTTGGTCATCAATCTACACACAATAACCTCTAATGACAAAGCAAAAACTTTTTTTTAATTTTTGCAAATTTATTAAAAATCAAAAACTGAAATATGTTATTTACATAAGTATTCAGACCCTTTGCTATGGCATTCCAGATTGAGCTCAGGTCAAGGGTCAAGGGTCAAGGGACCTTTATTATCCCCAAGGGGGCCAAATTGTTAGGCAGTGTCAGTACTCTGCCCCCCTAGCTGTGTGTTTGTGTTCTTCCCCTGTCCATGTGCTTTTGTTTTTCCTTGTGTTCCAGCCCTGCCCCCGTCTCCGCCCACCTGATCATCTCCACCTGCCTGCCTGCACATCTGCTTCCCATCACCTCATCAGCCCTACCCTATATTTACCCTGCTTGTCTCTGTCTTGTTTGCCAGTTCGTCTCAGCATTCTGTTTCGTTCTTGCCATCTGTTACTCGGTTTTTCAGCGGTCTTCTGTCTCCCGCCCTGGGTCTCTGTATTTGCCCGCTGTTCTGTCACGTGAGTTCAGTCAGTCTGTTTTCTGTTTCGTCGTGTCTTCGTGTTTCCCTGTCTGTGGTAGTCTGCTCCTGTCTCCTTGGCACCCGCCTGCCTTTCCGCTCCGGCGGCCTGGGCCGCCTGCTGTTCTGCCTCCGCTCCCTGTTGCCGGCCTGCCCGGTTCTGCCCCTGTCCAGACCCTGCTTCCCGCCTGCTCAGTCCCGGACCAGCCTGCCATTCTGCTCCGGCTGCCTGGGTTGCCCGCGGTTCTGCCCCAGCTCCCTGTTGCCGGTCTCCCTGGTTCTGCCCCTTCCCAGACTTCACTCCTCGCTTCTCGTCTGCTCTGCTCCGGACCTGCCTGCCCAGTTTGTGACCCCTGCCTGGCCTTCAGATCTCGTCTCTGCCTGCCGCTCCGTTCTGGTTGCCCCGCTGCCTGCCTGCCCATTGCTGACCCTCGCCTGTCCAGACCACGTGCCTTGCTCCTTGTTTGCTTTTTTGGACTGACTTCCCCGGTATCGATCCTGCCTGTTTTTGACTCTGCCTTTGTCTGCTCCTGTGGTGGTCTTTAATAGTCACTCCGCCATTCACCTCCGGGTCTGCGTGTGAGTCCTCACCCCGCATCCCTGACAGGCAGACAGCAGTATCATTCACACAGCAATCATTCAAGCAATAAAAACAATCAAAAACAATAAAAAGATAAATGAAATACACACAACCCTGCACAATAAATAGCCTTAGAATAAAAGGCCGCGATGTGGGAAGTCCACATCGCGGCCGCGTCAACTTTACAGGAGACCACAAAAACGGTCAAAAAACCATTTTTCGTGAAAAATGAGATGGTGGTCGATTCAAATTCCTAAAGTGCTTATCTATCATCCCCTTTCTTTTGAAACTGAAAGTGATCTGTAAATATGGGAAAAAAAAAAACAATAAATATCAAGGCAAGTTGGTCCTCCGAGAACTAACGGAGGAGAAAACGTCGTCAATGTTGCATTATTAAAACAAGCGCTGGCATATCGTATGCTTCCGTCTTTTAATACAGTCATGCAGTTCAAGATCACCCTCTCACATTCGCTGTGGTGTCAATTTGCAACACAAAGCCATTTTGATAAAAATGTAATTTAAACAATACTGGATTTATGACTGAAACCAGAAGGAATGGCCTTCTTCTATGGTGGGAATGTTGACAGCTTTTTTCTTCTGTGGTGTGAGTTTCGATACTTTCTTCTTCAGTGGTGGGAGTTTCGATTGCTTTCTTTTGTGGTGTAACACAATGCTGAGCATTCATTGGTTCATATCCATGTGCCGATTGTCAACAGTTTGACACATACTTCCAGGTAACAAATAACATGGCACGACCAAATCATGTTTTCTTACTTCTTGTAAAAGTTTTGGTGTTATCATCATGGACTACGAGACTCTGAGTGTGACCAAAAAAAATGGAGGCAATCCTCAATTTCAACTGCGTTTGCGGTCGAAGGCGAAAAGAAAACTCAAAACTCGGATACGAATCCTGTTCAAAGAAACTCTTACGAACGCATATACGAACTACGCAGTATGATCAGCGCGTTGTCACAGTCGGAAAAGCACATGTTCATCATGGGACAACTTTTCAGTAACGGGAGAAGGAGTGACATGACGAACGACAACAAACGAATTGCCACCAAGAGAAAGCATCAGTGGACTCAGTATACCATTGAAGGTGTTCAAGTCTGTATATAAAAGTTTCTTATTCACAAATTCAGAGTATCATAGCTCTTCTTTCATGTGCCTAGAGAAACAATGTGGCTGAAACAATTGCTAAACTCCATGTAGTCCTCCCAGGTAGTCCTCCAACTATTCAAATGCAAATGAACACCCACAATGAACAATGGCAAGGATTTTCCAACCATCAGCAGCCATTAGTCCTCCAGCCTTTCATAGTCAATTGCATACTGGGATAGCTTGTCTGTCACACCTGGGTAGGTGAGAATGAGAGCAGAAGAGAAAAGGGCTGATTTCTCAGAAGTGTGGTTTGCAAAGTCATGATGTTCTATTGAGCATTACAGCCAAAATATTTGGTCAATCTTGGCAAGTGATGCTTCGTTTTGTAGCTCTGAATCTGTACTTTATTCCCTTGTGTTAAAACAAAAATGGCAATTTTGCGAATGTGCCCCTAAATCATGCGTGCGGTCACAAATAGGAAGATAAATAAATATAAATACTACCAGGCGTTATTTAAAAGAACAATGGCACTCGGGACAAAAGAATTTCTCATCCTATTGGTCTTGCATGAAGGCAGACTGTATCTGCAACCTGATGGGAGCAGACTGAATTCGTGGAACAAGGGGTGGCTGGGATCAGCTAGGACCGACTGGGCTTTAACGAGGGTCCTGCCGTGAAATAAAGTCAGGTCGCTTAAAGTAGTGCCTGCAATTTTTCTGCAAAATTTGACAATGCTCTGCAGTCTATTTTTGTTCTTGACTGAGAGCAGCCCATACCACGAGATAAAAGAGAAGGTCACAATGGATTCAATAAAACAAGAGTAAAACATCCTCATAAAAGTGTTATCCACCTTAAAACTGTGAAGTTTGCGATAAAAATACATTCTTTGATGAGCTTTCTTGTGCACAGCATCAATCTGTGGCTCAAAAGTTAACCTATTAACAATTATTGTGCCTAAATATTTATATTGCTGTACCACCTCCACAGCGTGATCATTAATCGTCACCTGGGGGGTTGACTGTAGGATTCTTCCTAAAATCAACAATTATCTCTTTTGTTTTGGCCACATTAACATTTAGAAATGATGCCCCACACCAGTTGGTGAAGTCGGACACTATCGGGCCATGATCAGGGTCATCCTCGTTGAGGAGAGACACGATTACTGAGTTGTCAGCAAACTTCAGGATATGTCGCCTTAGGTAATGTGACTGGCACTCATTTGTATAAAGAACAAACAGAAGAGGTGAGAGGACACACCCCTGAGGTGATCCAGTGGAAGATAAAAGGACACTGGATAAAACACCGTTCACTCTCACACATTGTGACCTCTCAGTTAAAAAGTCCATCAGCCAGGCTATGAGGGCAGGGTCAATGTTATGGGTGGTCTTCAATCTTTCTGCTAAAATATGTGGCTGAATACAGTTAAAAGCTAAAGAAAAGTCAATAAAAACAAGACATACAAAGGTCCTTGCACCCTCAAGATGTGTCAGGATCATATGAAGCAAGGTACTTGTCGCATCAACAACCCCTCTACCAGACCTGTATGCAAATTGAAATGGGTCTAATTTAGACTGTACAGTGCTTAAAAGCTCGTCCCTCAAATCTTCTCAAATGTTTTCATCACCAAAGATGTGAGTGCAACAGGTCTGTAGTCATTCAATGACTTGGGGGAGTTGTTCTTTAGCACAGGTACAATGATTGATTTTTTCCAGACACTAGGAACTTTGTGGAGTTGAAGGGATAACTTAAAAATAAAAGAGAATATATCAGCCAGCTGGTCTGCACAATTTTTAAGGATGCGACCACCAATGCCATCAGGTCCAGGACTTTTCCGTTCCTTGATTCTCCAAAAAGTTTCATTACTTGGTCCCTGTTAAAGTGCACAGTGCTATACTCAGAACAATTTTTAAAACCAGCCAGCTCCTTACTAAAATCATGGGCGTTAAAACGATTATAAAAATGGTTCAGCTCATTAGCGAAGTCGAGATCAGACTTGTTAAGGGAGATGGCACACTTCTTTGGCTGCATCCCCATCATAGATTTCACCCCCTCCCAAGCAGGGCGTGAATTTCCAGAGCTGATTAACTTCTCCACTTTATCTTTATAATTATATTTAGCAAGACTAAGATCTCTTAACTTGTTTATGGAGTTCCCTATACCGGGTCATATCACCTTTAATAAAACAAATGTTCCGCTGTGTGATTGATTTTTTTAACGGATTTGGAAACCCACGGTTTATTGTTTGGGTAGATGTAAATTAATTTCCGAGGAATGACCAAGTCCTCACAAAAAGTAATATAAGCAGACACAGTCTCAGTCAATCCATCCAAATCCGTGCAAGCATCCTTAAACACATCCCAGTCCGTGCAACTGTAGCAATCTTGGAGGCACCGTATAGAATCGTCCAACCAAACCGGAACCACCGCTGCTCAGGCTTGTTTCTTTTCAGGGCCGATTTGTAGGACGGAAGTAAATATACCACATTGTGGCCGGACGTGCCGAGCAGGGCTCTCCGCAGAGATTTGTAAGCTCCCTTCACAGAACCGTTACAAAGATCCAAACATCTTGTCAGTCGCATCGGACAAGTTACATACTGATAAAAATTACCCAAAGACTTCCCCAGTTTGCAATTGTTAAAATCTCCCATGATAAAGTTCGGTGCGTCCGGTGCAATATCCTTTGAAGCCGTTGCACAGTTTTAGCCATAGCCTGAGTAGCCAAATCAACATTAGCCTTAGGGTGGATATAAACAAGCGTGACAAACAACTGAGGAAATTCCTTGGTAAATAAAAGGGACGTAGGGATAAGGACAAAAGTTCAATGTCTGGGGTGCAAAGTGACTCCCTAACAACCGCAGACTTGCACCAGTTTTTATTAACATAAAGACAAACGCCTCCACCAAGTGATTTGCCGGTCACTGTGGGGTCTCTGTCTAAACGGAATGGCTCTCCAAACCCTTCGATTTCCAAATCGGACTGTAGATCAGAGTCTTTGAGCTATATTTCCGTCAGAGCAAGAAGGCAAGCGTTGTTATATTCCATCAGGAATCTGGTATTTGATCGAAGCTCGTCAATTTTGCTACGAAGTGACTGGACATTGGCAAGGATCATTGTAGGAAGGGGTATCCGACGGTGGCCCTGTCTCTTGATCCTTTGACGCACCCCACCGCGTCTCCCCCTTTTCCTTACTCCTGCCGGTTTGGATGTCCAGCTCCGATCGCCCGGAGCAGTATCCAGCTGAATGATCTTTGAAAGTTGCCGATGAGTCCAAGGTACCCAGACCGGAGTTGCGGAGAAGCAGAAGGAACTCACGGTCATACTGGATAGGCCTCCGTAGTTCACAAAAACAACAAAGGAAGTGGCACAAAAGCATTAAGATGAGGAGGGAGCCCGTCATAGGTCCTTCTATACTGCAATCCTGTTAAAAAAAAGTTAATAAGAACGAGAACGCTTGGAAACACCACACGCACTCATACAACGCACTTGCACATCTGCTGCTGCCTGTCACCATTACCAGCGCCAGTTTGTTGATGAGGTGATGAACAGGTGCATCCTGTTCACTTTGATTATCCTTGAGAAGCCTTTAGAGCTTGATTTGAGTCCACCTGTTGCAACTGAAGTGACTGGACATGATTTAGAAAGACACACATCTGTGTATCTAAGGTCCCACAATTCACAGTGCACGTCAGACAAAAAATCAAGCCATAAAATCCAAGGAACTCTCTGTAGACCTTTGCAATCAAATTATCAGATCTGGGCAAGGGTATAAACCCATTTCTACAGCTTTGAATGTTCCCAGGAGCACAGTGATCTCCATCATTGTGAAATGGAAGAAGTTTGGAACCACCAGGACTCAGTAACCGGGCAAGAAGGGCCTTGGTCAGGGAGGTGACCAAGAACCCAAAGGCCACTCTAACGGAGCTTCAGAAGTCCTCTGCAGAGATGGGATAACCTGTCGGAAGGACAACCATCTCTGAAGCACTCCATCAATCAGGCTTTTATGGTAGAGTGGCTAGACAGAAGCCACTCCTGACTAAAAGGCATATGACAGCCCACCTGGAGTTTGCCAAACAGTACTCACAAGACTCTTAGGGCATGAGGAAAGGATTCTCTGGTCTGATGAGAGCAAAATTTAAGTCTTTAGGTTGAACTCCAAGTGCTATGTCAGGTGAAAACCAGTTATTGTTCATCAGCTGGCTTATACCATTCATACAATGAAGCATGGTGGTGGCAGCATCATGCTATGGGGGTGCTTCTCAGCAGCAGGTACAGGGAGACTGGTCAGAATTGAGGGAAGGATAAATGCAGCCAAATACAGAGATCCTTGAAGAAAACCTGCCGCAGACTACATACAACCTCAGACTGGGACGACGACCCAAAGCATACAGCCAAGACAGCACTGGAGTGGCTTTGTGAGAAGTCTTTGAATGTCCCTGAGTGGCTCAGCCAAAGTCTGGACTGGAACCCCACTAGAATAACTGTGGAGAGCCCTGAAGATGGCAGTTCACAGATGCTCCCCATCCAATCTGACTGAGCTTGAGAGAATCTGCCAAGAAGAATGGGAGAAACTGCCCAAATCCAGGTGCACAAAGCTTGTAGAGATTTACCCAAGAAGGGTTGAAGCTGTGATTGCTGCCGAAGGTGCTTCTACAAAGAACCGAATAAAGAGTCTGAATACTTATGTAAATGAGATTTCAGTTGTCGATTTTTACTAAATTTGCAAAAATGTAAAAAATTGCTTTGTCATTATGTGTTATTGTGTGTAAATTGACAGCCAAAGAACACATTTAATCCATTTTAGATTAAGTCTATCACAAAAAAGTGTGCAAAAAGTTAAGGGGTCTTAATACTTCCTGAAGCCACTGTATAAGATATAGTAATTTAACATAACATACTTTTTTCTAAGGAAAGCAAAGATTTACCAATAGCTTTGTGTGCTTCTTTGTGTGTTTTCTTAACTTCGCTAACAACAAATAAGTCCCCATATCAGCTTTTCTGTCTGAACAGGGGTAAAAGTATGGCAATTTTTCAGGTATGTTTGTGGTCCAAAATGAGTCAGCTTTGACCACCTCTATCTGCTGAATAGATGGCCATTCATGTCCAGACTTACCACACAGGGACCTTTCCCCCAGTCATACACATTCATGAAATTTTTTCATTGAAGGAAAAATCAGACATGCTTGCTCATTTTCCCCAGCTTGTGTGTGAAGGATATTTTTGAATTTATATTAAATAACAATGAAACAGGCTCTTTAAATGAATACCTTCAATGACACTTATGATTAACCTCAGCTGGTTCTGACCTCCTCCTCTTCCTTTTCATTTGCCAATGAACTATTGAGTTAAAGCGGGCCATTCCAATTATTCCACCCTGTCCTCCATGTCAAATCCATTTCCCTCATCTGTCTCTGTCCTTACCCCTTGGGATGTATCTTCCTTTGTGCCTGCACCTTCCCTTTATTATTAGAGTTTTGAGTGGCACTGCACCAAAGGAACTCTGGGCATGAATCTGTGTGTCTATGAGACCTCTCTGAAGAGGTGGTCTCTGATAAACTAGATACTGATACTGATAAACTGTTTGAGATAGTCAGCTGGGCAGTGCATTGTTTCTGAAGGAACACAAACAAACATGGCAGGTACAAACATGGCTTCGAGGTCAGACGTGGACTCAGGAGGAAATTAGCTGTCTTTTGGAGGTTTGGGCCCGACTTTATAAATGTTTGTCGTCAACTCACAAAAACAGCGATGCAGTTTTTAGCAGAAGGCTCAGGTCCCTGCCGCATTAAACTTTGCAGAGTACATTAAAGTACTCTGAAGTGATAGTCCTTTGCTCTCCTGTGCATCAGACATTTCCCGCCGATTCGCGCTTCATTTTAAATTGTGTAGTTCCACAAACAACATCTCAAAACATCCTCTGTGGCTCTCCTATCTGCCTTGCCCACGGCTTCTGGTGCGGTATGTATTCTGGTGCACACCGAGGTCGTATGCCTGAAAACGACCTTAGTCTGATGTAATCTGTCTTATTTTCTCCAACTACCGAAGTAAGGTTGTTGAGTTACACTTATTATCAATATATTTAGTAATTTTGGGGATTCTTTTCAACATTTGGGTTTCAAAAGATAAACAGTTTTAAACTGCCATAATCAACCTCCCCTAAAATTGCAAGCACATCTCCTCTGTGGCTCTCCTAACTGTTGCCCATTTATGCTAGAGTGCAATAGGCTTTTCTTCAGTCATCCTGTTCACAGACAGACTGACAGGCACACAAGATCAAGTAACCTCCACTAGTCTCCTGGTGACAGACGAATATGCATCCATCATTACATTACATTATATTCATTTAGCCAACACTATCCAGAGTGGCTTCCAGCACAATAGAACAGAAATGTATCCATTCAAGTTGATGGATTCAATGCAATAACACACATCAACAGCCATGAGTCTGAGTGGGATTGTGTTTTAATGGTTTCAAGAAATTAACTAACTGAATGAACTGCATTTGGATTTGTAAAATTGGAGAAACATCCCAAACAGCTATGTGTGTGGGTCATTTTTCTGCAGTCTGTTGGAGGAATTACATCCTTTGAAAGGAAATCATTAACATATTAAAGGAATAAATCATACCCAAGTCTGCTGCTGAGGACCAGCATGTTGCCTTTTAACCTGAAGAGTGGATTAGAACTGTGAATCATTCCCAGAGACAAATTAAATGTTTGTGTTCAGAGGTACCACATTGAACAAATGAGGAAAATGTCTTTCACACCAATGTTCAACCCATAACCATATATCAGGAGAAAAAAAAGAAACCATACGGCACTAAACAACCTTCAAAGACTTGATGGTGGAGACATTAGTCCTTACCCTGATGCCCCCCAAAGCAATCCTGTGCTTTGGAGGTGGTCAAAATTGTTATCACTGGCACACGGTGCATTTATGCAAACCACAAAATTGTGAGAAGACCATAAATTATTGATGTATTCCTTGAGGGGAAAGAAGGGACAAAGATTTCCATTTTAATTTTAATAAAAAGTATTCATCAGTTTCACGTAGCTGGAGGGGCTCACGACCTACTTCCAGGAAACAGCCCACTAGTCACTATGGAAACCATACAAACAAAAAGTCATATCTTAAAAAACGCAATAAATACTATGTAGATATCGCGATATAAGGAGACAACTGGGGGTGCACTGAGGTTCTGTCCGGGGCTCAATGCACCCCTAAGCACCCCCACAGCGCCGGGCATGCCGATTTAAACATCTATGTCACAAAAAACAGTTTTTTCATAGAGGCAGTTGGTGTTCAAAGATAAATGCAGTAGATTGGTGCTAGAGATTATTTATGTTGACTGAAATGAGTCCTGGATATGTGGATGTGACAGAGGGCTCTGACCCTGGCCTTGACAACACTCGTTAAATGCAGTGCACACATCCGGTTTATGTTTTGTGTTGACATTTCATTACCGTTCCTGTTTCTATATTTAGTGCGCTGATATTGAGAGTATACACCCAAAACCTGTGCTTACCTTTCCCGGTTCATTCAAAACACACCGTACATATTCACTTCCTAACCAGTTAATCTCTAAAAATCAATTAAAAAAAATAATCAACACATACACGATAAAGTCTTAAAAATGTTTATTTTATTTTACTTATCCGTTCCGTTTGTAGAGCGTTCTATCAGTCTTTGGTTGTTTCGCTGTTTCTCATCCGTTGCAGCGTTAGCTACGCATCTGAGCCGACTCAACTTCCAGGTGCGTCACCAAGGCAGGAGGACCCAAACCGGCTGACTTTGTAGTGCCTGACCCAAGTTCTTCAGCTCTGGGAAACACCATGAAAAGTTCTTTCAGTCGATGTTCTGTTTTAAAAGCATTAATAATTTTCCCCAGTGACAGTATAATGATGTGATAATTAATTGTTGCATTGTGGTTATTCAAATGCCCACTTATTTTATCGTTTACTGTATTTGACTATTTTAAAATTTATCAGCAGCTGGTATGTTCTAGTGGGAGGGGCTTTGTACAAAGGCATTCCAGGTGAGATTGAGACTGAGGAAGAGTGTGCTTGTGCTTGTTTGTGCCAGAAAGCAGTAGTGAGCAGCTACCACACTATATTTGTTAGCATCAAAGCATCAAAGACAGACACAGTGACATCTGGTGGTTTGCCGAAAATACAGCAGCCATGAGCTCGACACTCCGGAGGAAGACTGCACACAACACCTGGTTGATTTCAGTTTCAGAACGTTATGTACTGTGAAAGCCTAAGAGCGCGATGTGTCTTCAGTTTGATCTTCGATCACTCATTGAAGTCCTGCAGGAAATGTATGTTGCTACCTGTCTCTATTTGCTACAATAAAATGATGTTTAAATGTGTTGTCCTTGAATTATAGCTGCCATGACAGCATACAGTATAGCTACCATCGATAGTTGTGATGACCGAGGCTTCATGCCTATCGACTCAGGTTGGGCATGTGCCCACCTAAGTGATTTGACCTAGGCTAAAGAAACAAATTAAACACTTTTAAACATATAATTGTGGCTACAATGTCTGAACATTACAATTAATGGAAAGGCGAGAGTTTTCATGCATAGGCTTAGGCTACATCTCGCCCCCTAAAACAGCCATCGCGACCCACAAGTTTGTAACTACGCAGTTCATGTATAAGTCGGAATAAAGTCATAGAATGATAAAGTCATTAGTTAACCGCAATTCATGTTAACGATCGAAGTAGTCTACGTGTGGGTGGGCTAGGTAGTTACTGTCTTAATATTTAACTCAGACTCACTAAGTACGCTAGTTTGTATGAGGAATAACAATCAAATATATTGTTAACAGTGATAGGTGATGGGATTGTGCTTAGCAACAGTTCAGACAAACAGTGTAAGAGGGTTTGGGGAATGTGCTTGTGCGACACTTCAAACAAAAGGAACAGTGAGTAATAGGGTTTGGGGAACGTGATTGTGGGGCTGTTGAATAATAACAATAACAATAATAACATAAAACGATACCAAAGGAAGGACCTCCAGCATTGCCTTCATCACTTTGGTTCGTTGGGAGTGTTGCATGTTCATGCTTGGCACGAAGGTGCCTCAACATTGACGAGGTATTGTTGTTACAGGCCAAATCCTGAGGACAGAGCTGACAACGAACCTTAAAATAAGGAAAACACAGTGACAGTATTGAAATACGACCCCGAGCAGGATTAAGCGGTTCGAGAATGAAAATTATAGGCTACAGTATTAATGACAAGTGAAAAGTTCTACTGCAAAATAATAGTTTTGTATTAGCCTACCTTATTGGGAGATAAGAGGTCGAAATGTTCCCACACTCGCGATCGACGCTTTCCACTTGTCATCTCCATATTTTACGTATCAATTTATCTCGACTCACTATGAAAAGCCGAAAACCTTCTCTCTCCATTGTTTTTATAGCTTATGGGGTATGGGATAGCGCCAAAACTTCGAATCGTTCAGTGACATACGAAGCTTCGGACGTCATCAGTCACGTGGAAATGGCAAAGCTTCACCAAACTGTTTCGAACCAGTATGCTTTGCGAAAGTGAAGCGAGCTTCGGTGCCTCGGTGTCGAACGTCTGTGTATATATTGTTAGGGAGCACTCTACTTGCACGAAAGTCCGACTGCAGTCATTCAGTATGTTCATGGTGACCCAAAATACCTGATGGCCAGGACCGGCGCATGCACTTCTGCCGCTCTAGATGACAAACAATTATGCCGCCCCTCTATTTGCAACGTACCATACCAGCAACAACACACAAACGCTGATATGCCATACACATAACGCAAATAGTCTAGTGCAACGTTAGTGTGCTCAAAGTGTTAACAATATTAAAGTAGGGCTATGCATGACGCAATATGCGGGCATTTTGCGGATCCATATACAAATAACGCACCAAACAGGTCTGCATAATAACTCCAATAACATACTTCCAAATTCTTTACAGCAGAGTCATGACAGCACAGCTATTTTCCAAATAATCCAATTTCAGATCCTGAAACTAAATAATACCAGTGCAAATCTCTCCTATCTGCGCTCCGATGATGCTGCTAACATTTGCTGTTTCTTGTGGAGCGATGTCCCTAGCTGAGTTAGCAATCTCCTGACTTGCTCCTGGACTTGACGGTAGATTTGAAGGCAGGCTATAACGTTAGCGTCTGCTCTCGTGGTGCTGCTAGCACATGCTGTTTCTCCTTGTGGAGGTACAGCGTGATTGACACATTCCTCAGCAATTCATATATTTTTTGAATGGTTGGCTCCTGGTTGGCCCACATTTTGCCGCCCTTGCCAAAGTGCCGCCCTAGGCAATTGCCTAGTTCGCCTATATGGACGCGCCGGCATTGCTGATGGCGGAGGTGATTGTGGATATCAATGAGCAGATGTACCCACTGAATGCTGGGGTGGTTGAGGGCTTGCCTACAGACATTGTCTTAGGGAAGGATGTGCCTGTGTTAAGTTATCTGTTGCAACAGAGAAAAAGTGCTGAAAGGTCACCTGCTATACAGATTTCAGTCCCAGCCCAGTTGTAACCAGAGCCCAAAGAAAAGCGGGTCTGCAGCCACTGCCAGACTTGTGCGATAGTCTGTGCCAGGTAGGGTTGGGTATCGTTTGGGTTTTTTCCGATACCGGTGCTAAAGCGATACTTTTAAAACGGTACCGGTGCCTAAACGGTGCTTGAAGCAATACATAAAAAAGGCACAAAACGACGGTAGACGACATTAAAGAACGGCTTTTTTATTGCTAAGGAAAATTTGAACTTGAAATTGAACAATATATTAACTGTTAACACTTTTAAAGTATACTGAAATATATAAATATAAATAAATACAAAACACTTAACAAATTTACATAACAAATTTACATAATAAATAAAACCTAACCCAACTATAATAATTTAACACTAAATAACAGTTACAGTACTAATAACAGCAAAATAAATTTTGAGTTGGTATTCTTGGTATTCTACAAACTCCAGCTTCAAACTTCAGCAATTCTTTTGCAGAAATATTATCATATTTGCTTTCTCCGGCAAAAGACAACACCTCTCCTGACTAATTGCATGTCCTGCACAGGAAAAACTCTCAGATGGTGTCGATGAGGCCTGTACACACAGGTATGTGTTTGAAAGTGCGGACAATATAGGCAGGCTGTCCTGCTTCCCCCATCACCAGGCTACAGGGTCTTGCCCTGATGGGATGGAAGGCAGACTTCTGTAGATCTCAATCTCTTTATGGACCCGTTCAGTGATGGAGAGGGCACTGCTTTTAGTGGTCGTTGCCTGAAGAAGCTCTCGGTCCTCATCCTCGAACAGCTCCTCTAGGGCTGACCTCTTGGCATGCTTCTTGTGAGATGGAGGCTGAAAAATACATAAAAGTAGTGTTTAGACAAACATGCTTCAAAAATGCATTCATTTTAGATATTCCATGATTATGAACTTATATGTTCCTTTGCCTTGTCCTCCTCATGGTCATCCAATCTTTCTTCCAATCAGTGTCCTGAAGGCCCTCCATTGGAAGCTGTAGACACAATTTTGCACATGTAAATAGCAATACTTCATCATAGAAACTGTAACATGGCACACATGGGAAACAAGGATGAGCATAAAATACCTGTTCTGTTGCAGTGCCAGCTACTGCTTTCTCCAGCCTGTCCCAGGCATCAGCAAAAGCACATCCAAGTTTGCCTTTGAAACGAGGGTCCATCAAAGTGGCCTCCTGGAGGAAGTTCTGAATGTCATCATCCTGTAATGAAAACATGACAAACTATTTAATGTCTAACAGCAAAAATTATGAGGTTTGCCCTCTTTCTTTGTAAGCATAGGCTCTGAATGGAAATGGAAAATACCTGGTATTGTTTTTCCAGATCTCCCCAGACCTTCTCTTTCACAGCACTGGTAAGCAGAGTATCTTTTCAGCCACCGTGAAATGCACCTCCAACTTAGACAGGATGGGGAGAATTTGGCCACATGTGGGGGACCTCTCACTGGATACACAGAGGATTGAGGTGTACAAAACTTCATTATGTTAACAAACTCCTCTGCTTTCTGGAAGTCGTCATCTGTGAGCCTTTCCAGTCTGGGGAAAAAAGAAGATATGAAGATAAGAATAAAATATCAACTATTATGTTGTTACTCATTGTTTAACAACTGATCTTCTTGTCCATCTCCTGTCTTTCTCCATTGGCTTCCTGAGTCATTGGTCAAGTGATGCTGCCTGGATGGCCGGGTACTGCTCCAAAAACCTCTCCACCATCAGGAAAAGGGAGTTTCACCATGTTCTGACATCCAGAATCATGTTGTGTTCTGGCAGATCTGAAACACAAATACACATTTTGAATTACAATCTACATTGCTGAAGATGTTTGAAACAAACATAACTTTCTGAGATTTATAAGGCTACGCTACTTACTGAGAAGTCGCTGCTTCTCCCACAGGACAGTTTTGGCCATGGTGGACCTCTTCAGCCACACCACGACAGCTCGAAGTCTGGCACACCACTTTGTAATGGCACTGATGCTGTAAACCTTCTGTGCTGCCAGGCGTAGGGGATGGGTGAAGCACCCCACCTTTAAAAACTTAAGATTCTTCAGTGCAACATCCATATTGCTGGCGTTGTCTACTGTGGCAGCTACAAGTTTAGTGTTTATCTGGAATTCCTCCAGAATGCCATTTATCTCGTCTGCCACCACCAGGCCTGTCTGTGACTCATACACAGCTTTGGTGTTTAGCACCTTCTGCTTAATGTGGCCATGACTGGTGTAGTGCACAGTAACTGTGAAATAGTGGTCCAGTGCCACACTGATCCACCCATCACATAGCAGCCTTATTCACTTGTGCTAACTCCTGAATAACATTTTGTTTCTCAACAGAATACCATGCAGGAATAAGAGTATTGGACAGATCATCCCTGGATGGGAGTCGGTAACAAGGATTAAGGGCAGTGGTCATCTCTCTGTATTAAATAAATTTGAGGATATTTATTAGTCTTTTTGACTACTTTTGACAAATGGTCTTAATGGCATAGATTTTCTACACATCAAGTAAACAAATATTGTTTTTACATCACTTTAATTTTTTTACCTGAACCTGATTCCACAGTGGAAAAAGAATGCAGTCCCTTGACCACAAATGTGGTCACAGCCTTGTGGAATTCCTCCACCTTCTCTTTTGTCAAATTAGCCTTCTTTGCCAAGATGAATGGGGTCACTGTTGTAGCTGGAGAGCCAAAAAATATAAACATAAATAATGTTAAATATTTTACAAATCATTTCATTATTTGTTAGTACTTTATAAATGCAAGATTTGCAATCAATGTTACATTACTAACCTGAGGAAAGGCTGCTGTTGGCATCATCAATGGTCTCCACATTGCCAGGGTTGGTATCAATAATTGTGTCCCCATTGCCGGGGCCAGGGATGCCCACACTGCTGGCTGATGTGCGCAAGCAGTCGAACATGGTGCATCCCTCTGCTTTCAAGTGTATCCCGTGCGTCACCAGATGCTTCATTACATTTGATGTGTTCCCCCCTTTACACGCAATTGTTTTTAAACATTTGTTGCGCGTCCCGCTGTTGGAATCCTTTCGAGTGAAATACAGCCACACTTTAGACCGCTTAGGTTTAGGCATTTTAACCGCGTTTAAGGTAGCTACTAGCTAATGGTAGGCTACCTGCTGCCATCAGAGCAAGTGTAATGTTAACTAGCGATCAGGTGCGGTGATGCTTCTGTTGCCTGTAATGACCATTTCGGAGCACCAGAGGGCAAATATTTCAATTGACAGCTCAGGCTAGGGCTGGGCGGTATAGCTGTTGCAATACATTGAATAGCTATTTTTAGTGCAATAACTGCTATCCCCGGCATATGGCGTTAGGTTTCTTCCCGTATTTTTTCCCTTTAGGCATACCTGATGCGGGAGCACACCTCCAAAGTCCAGTGAAATGCTTCCGAGGCAGAAAAATATCACTTGTATCTATATGTTGGTTAACTTACCTATTAGCTTTGAAAACACATAGCATATGTTTTCACTCTTTATCTTTGTAGCCATGTGTTTCTATCTACCACATGGAAGCAGCATAGTGCTGTTGCTGTGATATCACCATTGAATAGATGCGAGTGGCGTTTTTTCCCTGGAAGCATTTTACACGGCCTTGGAAAACTGGAGGTGTGCTCCTGCATCAGGTATACCGCCCAGCCCTAGGCTCAGGCATTTAAGTGGCAGGAAAATGAGTGACTGAAATCTGCATCGCGATTCGGTCCGGTAGATACTGGTCGTATAGGAACCGGTGCCATATTGGCAACGGGTTTTGGTACCCAACCCTAGTGCCAGGGCAGGACCAAAGAATGAAAGAAACCATGCCCTTTGGAGAAACACCTGGAGTCCCCTGCTCCTAGTGTTGCTGTGAATGGGCTTTATGCCAGTGAATGGGAGGTCACAGGGGACATTGTTACCTTACAGAGTGGGGTTTTGTCTTTAAAACACCTGTTTGACAAAGCTTGTGTGGGAGGGGATAAGTCTGATGGTCAAGGTAGAGGGCAGTTTGTTATTGTAAATGGTATCCTGTATGCTGGTCATGCTGATAAAAATGTTTGGTTGTGCCTCCATCCTGTAGACAATTAGTGCTTCATCTTGTACATGCTATCCCATGGGCAGGACACTTTGTGTATCAGAAAAGATATATCATTTTTTGCATTTTGTTTGTTCCCAAGATCTTTACTGCCTACCCTTGCCTGCAGTGTGCTGGGTTTAAGCCAAAGGCACCAATGTGGCTATGGAATACCTTTGTAACTGACCGACTTTGCTTCTCATTAAAGTACATTTTGAACATTTGCATGGAACAACTAATGCTGAACAACTACCCTTCCCTGTAGGGAGAGTACAGTATATGATTGTAGGTAGGGACATTGACTTGCTGAACATAACCAGAAGTTAGTTATACCCCTGCAGAACGTAGATGCAAAATGGAGGGATTATGAAAGTTGGAAATAAATCAAACAGCTCAAATCACTTCTGAGATTTTAGGACAGTTCTGAGGCAGTTGTGTACACACATGGAAATACTGATGACTTCAGTGACCAGTACTGTGGACTTTAAATAATATTCCAGGTTAATTTAGGATGTTTAAATGCAGGGCACTTGTCTCATGATTTTGACCTCATGGGTTTGACAGTAAGATGCCAATACAGACGGTGAAAGGCTTGTTTGTCTTAGCAGATTGTAGAAAAGACTGAAACTAATGCCTTTTTCAATAGTTATTCATCAGTTTGTTTCAAGGTGCTGGAGCCCTGCCAAAACTTTACTCATCTGTATAGGGAAACATGTTTCAAACTTGGAAGGAGAGACGATCTGACATCAATGTCTGTGCATGATCAGTATTTGTACATTTTGGGAGTTATAAAAGGAACTACTGTAAGGCTGTATCAACCCTGTAAAAAAGGTCCTGGAATTTAGTCCTGGAAAATAGAAATGAACTCAGATGCTGTAGATAAGGTAACAGCAATGCCACAAGCAGTCAGGACTAATTTGGCACTTGTGTAATGATATTTAATCCCTCTGCTTCATTGAATAGTGGCCTTTATACTATCTGATCAAACTTTCTTAGCAAAATTAAAGCATAGAGATCGTTCAGTTATGTGTGGTGTTTATCAATTGTCACATCTAATTATCAACCACAACTGAAATGCTTTTCAGGCAGGTTTTCTTTTCTTACATTTAAATTGGGGCTTGATCATTGTAGTCATACTGTTGCATGTTAAACCACGAGTATTCATTGTAAGCAGTTACAGGAAAGGATGTTTCATAAATGATTTATCAAATAAAGCCACAGCTGTTTAAATAACCACAGCAAAAGTCAAGTGAATCAAAGGAGGATTTCAGTCTTAAGCACTGTATGTGGTGTGTCATTTGTACAATCACTGAGTTTCACCAAGACAAACAACCTAAAGCAAAATTTAACTGAGTGCTTCAGTTCTGTGATAAAGTCCTGCACTGGTGCCTGTCAGGGCCCTTTGGGTTTCCACAATTAATTGCAAGTCACTCAGCAAGTGCCCCCAATCAGAGCAACTCATATTATTTGTATGCATGCATTAATACAAATACAGACAATGAAATAACAATAAACAATAGTTTTATGGTTATTAGTAAGCAATTCATACATATGCATTTACATAAAGTACATAATGCGACCACAAAGCATAGCAAATTATGATATCCCATTCCCATAGACATATGTATTAGTGGGAGAAATCATGAGAGGAATCCCTTGTCTCCTCCAACTCTTCTGTATTTCCTAACATCTGAGACTGTTTTAATTAATCATTTCAAATGATTATTAATCAACCTAAATATGCTTCTTAACTAAAAAAGACATGGAAATAGTGTGCATAAAACTGTATAGGTGCTCCTTCAGGCAGGGAAAAGAACTTCATTTAAATGGATACCAACCACCTTTCAATTTACTTTATTATTTAGTCATATCAGACAAATCATGCAAATGTTTTTCGGTGCCAGCCTTCATTAGAACATGACACAAAGTTTTAAACACATTAAATGTTTGTGAAAGTTTGGGATACCTTGTCTGAATCACCAACCAACCTACCAGTGACCAGTCTATTCCAATAAATTTCAGTGAAAACAGCTTAATTTTAAAAGCACAGAACTGCCGTATGAAGATGAACCTCTCTCTGCAGATGATAATGAACAGCTGTCTGAGGATGAGAGTGGACCAGCAGATGTGACTGAATGGCAACATGCCATGATTCTAGCTCTCTATTGTCCGGTACGTGTAGTTGTTTGGCTTGCCATAAACAGGCCTGCTTTGGACCTAAGACAGCAGAATTGCCCAGGTAGCTGACATGATGACACTAGGAAGATGGAAGAATATTGAGCCCAAACTCTTGAACAAAGACCAAATCAAAGAAGTAGTACAACCAGATAGTTTTTCATTCATTCCATTTTATTATGGTAGTGACAACATGTCCTAAGGCAATGAATTTGATTTTAGGATGGGGGATGAAACTGAACGTTTGTGATTGGTTGACATCAGGGAGCCCCAAGTTTCAAAAAAGGAAAAAAAAAATCGGATGATAAACCAAAATCCATGCTATAGAACAGTATGTTTATATCCAAAACATGTTTGTTAAGATAACTGCATTTTGAAGTTTTTTTGAAATGACTACCTGTGGCAGATGTACTTACCATCTAACTATATGAGACCTACAAATTTCAAGGATGAAGAATGTACCATGATTTGCTTAAATGTAAATTTTTGCCTTTGCCTTTTTGAAACTTACACAGGTCACAACTGTTATCTGTTTATTATGGATATATACTGAGGCAATTCTGGGTTAGGTACCTTGCCCAAGGGTACCACAGTAGTGTCCCAGCAGGGAATCAAACCAGCAAACTTTCAGTTAGGAGCCTGGCTCCTTACCCCTATGCTACACTGCTGCCCATTGCAAATGCCCATTAAAATGACTGTGTTCCAAATGTTGTGCCATACCATTTACTTCAGATGTAATGTCAAAAATGCCAGTGAGGGAAATCAAATTCTGGAAAGCTACTGATGCATTAGAACTGAACAATGTTGCACATATCAAACATAAAACTGTCACTCTTATACCCAAAACCAATTATCCTAGGTCTTAATGATTATTACAGGCTCATGTCCCAGCCTGAAGTGAAATCAAGTGACTGTGTTTTAGTCCCCACCCCTGATCCTTTTCATTTTTAACTTTTTCATTAGAGATGTTGAGGGCACAGGAAAAATGTTGTTTTTCTTTTAGAGACATCAGAGAAAGGTACAAGGGTAAAAGGGTACGAAGATGTATACTTTGTCAATTGCTATTGAAAACACACAGTAAAGATGTCAAGGAACCACTGTATATGTGAATCAATAAGCCCATTTTACCAGTGAATTAAAAGGCATGTAAAAGAGATGCTTTAAAATGTAAATTGGAAAGAAAAAAGTTCTCTGCAAGGCATGGCAATTATTTTAAAGGTTATCCAACAATATCATGCAATTTTACTTTTTACGTTTATGTGTAGAAGTGCAGAAATTGCTTTAGTTATTTTGTAATTTTGATGAGACTTTTAACAGAAAGAAAATATTGAAGTGGCTGATATGGATCCAGTGTGAACAAACTGAGTTTTTGAAATCATAAACTGCATATTAAAATTCTGACCAGCTGCCTAGCTGATGTCCACTGTGGGATATTGTTTAATGCTGCACTTCACATCCACCAGTGAAATTACCTGTGAAATTGTACGTGCTTTCAGCATATCCCTTTCGATGCAATGAAATCAGTATGCCAACAGCTCATACCAAGCTAACTAGCTGGCTTACCATTGCCTTAGTTCAGCATACTGGGCGGCACATTGTAAAGTTTGCTGACGACTCTGTCATTGTTTCTCTCTTAAGTTCAGACGATTTTTCCCATGGTCCTGTAGTTACTGATTTTATTAACTGGTGTGAGTCGTCCTTTTTAGAGATAAATGTGGGAAAAACCAAGGAGATGTTCATTGATTTTAGGAAAAATCATAATGTTATCCCTCCAGTGGAGATTAAAGGTCAGGCTGTGGAGGTCGTACAGCAGTACAAATATCTGGGAGCTATTATTGATAGTAAGCTGACCTTTGAGCATCAGGTGGACGCCGTTTGCAAGGAAGCTCATCAATGCTTGTATTTTTATCGTAAAGTCAGGAATTTTAATGTGGACAGTACTTTTATGAGAATGTTCTACTGTTGTTTTATAGAGTCTGTTCTTACTTTTTCTTTTATTTGCTGGTACGGGTTACTGTCTCAGAAAAACAGGTCCCGCCTCCAGCACGTGGTTGATATGTGCAGGAAAATAGCAGGTACTTCACTGGAGTGCCTCCCTGTCTTATACAAGAACAGGTCTGTCAAGAAGGCCCAGTCAATTCTGGCTGACCCTTGCCACCCTCTGTTTTTAGAGTTCTCTCTGCTCCCGTCGGGCTGTAGATTTGTCTCAAGGAGGTGTAGAACAAACAGATACAAGAACTCATTTGTACCTGCTGTTATTGGCTTCCTAAATTCCCTCACATGAGCATTTTACTATTTATTTATTTATTTTATTATTTATATCTTTTATGTCCTTGATGATGTTTGGGCTTGTCTGCTGGCTGTGAAACAAATTGCCCCCCTTGGGGATAATAAAGATACCTTGACCTTGACCTTGACCAGTTTGAAGTTTCAGTCTGACTCAGCTGCCAATACAATAAAAATTTCCTTAAAGATAAATTAAGCAAAACGGTGCAGCAGAATTTTTGGTACAAAGATGTTCTACGCTAGATTTATTGGTACACACACAATTATGAATGATACTATTGGACTTCAGCTTGAATTCCAAAACTTATGGCCAATACAATGATTACATAAGTATCAAGCAAGACAACATTAACTTGTATGCTATGTGGCTAGCTAGTTGAATAGGTTGTATTCTGAAAACCTTTTAGTTAGCTGGGGTCTATGGCTAATCTGAATGGGAGTTATAACATTTTGCACTGTTGTTAGCTAGCTAGATTTAAAAAAAATTCCCCTAAAGTTAGCTGTCCAATACAACAGTTTGCATATGATTCCTATAGTTGTAACAGGATGTTGTACCTAAATAATCCTGTAATAATAACTATGTCCAAAATGCAGCTAGCTAGGCTGGAGGACTCAGAGGTAACAGGTGAAAACAATGAAAGGAGTTTACTGGTCAATATACTTCTTTGGCACATTTATTATGTAGTTGCAAAATCACTGATGGGATGTCCAATGCCAATAACTTTATTACAAAAGGCTATTTGTTCAATGTAATATTGTTTGATATAATGCTCTAAATGGGAGAATTATCACAGCTCTTCACAGTTTATGTTGCATTTGAAGAATTCAAGTAAAAGCAGATATAAGCCAAATAAATGAGAGATATCCTCAGACAGTACATATTCAATGAACGCGAGGATGAAAGAGTATAAAAAAGTCTTCACAGTGTTATTTGTTGGGAATAATTATGGTTGTGGTTGTTTCCTATGAAAACATTTAACCTCTTGACTCCTCTTTAAAGTTACACCACATAATAAATGAAAGAACAACAGCCGTATTGGGGGAAATGCAGTTGCTAAATTCTAAAAATAATCAACTGGTGGTAATCTAAAAAGATGTGTCTGAATCAGTTTGGGTATTTTAACAGTGCCAGAGCTTGTGGCACTAGTGGGCAGGTAATAACACTAATGAATTGTCCAATCAGGGTGCCTACACGTGACCTTTAAATATGTGTTTGTCAACTGCAGCTGCAGGATAGTCACTTTTACAAATGTCAAAATTTAGGCAGGTTAGGCCATCAAGACTGCTAGCTTGCTAAATAAGTACTTTTGAAAGATGAGTACAAACAACACTGCAACTTGGTGTGGTGCATGAACTAACAGAAACCAACTAACTTTGGAAGCCCAAAGGGTGGGCTTTTCTGCAAAGAAGCCACACTCCTGACACTGGTTCTTCTGGTTATTTTTGTCCAAAGTCAAGAGTAAACCTTTTCCACCACTTACTTATTTTCTCAGCTTAGAGCCACATGCAGGTATTCAGTAGCTGTGAACATTTAAAAGTATAAAATGTAGTGTCACTCCATTGATAATATGTGAACATATGAAAGGACTAATGAAAACCTAACTTTCACAGAAATAACATTTGATGTGATGGCAAACAGCACAAGCACAAATCAGACTAGGCTATGCTAGAGCCACTGAGTGATGTTACCCACTTCATAAAGGATGCCAAATTTTATAATAAGCAGAGCATGAAAATTAGCCTAATTGTAGTGACACAAACACAGCACAAATGTTTACCAATTTATGCTTTATCCACCCTTGCATTAAAGTAATATTTTGTGGATATTAAGTACAAACAAAAATAGATGTAGAACAAATGTATTGCAATTATATATTTAATTTGTAAATGATGTGTATAGATATAATGATATAATAGATATAATGATATTTAATTTTTGAGTGTGCATATTGTGTATATTTTCTGTTCACATTGGCTTTGCTCAGCTGCACTGTGTTCCTTGCATGTAACATTTTATTATATTTTCCCTTCCAAAACACTGAGCCTAGAACTGCCACTCAGAAAACTGTTCTCTCAATGGATTTCCTACTATGAGAGAAATACCTATAATGTTTGATGCATGTAGGTTAAAAATATTACCCTCCTTGGGAACATCCTGTCTGCTTTTCATGAGAAAAAAAAAAAAAAACATGGATGCTGCTTGGCAAATTATTAGTGTCTGTAACCTGCAATGCAATATGTACTTTTCTTGTTTTAATCAATTCTTAATATTTAAGCTTGAACAGGTAAGGCATCCCTTATTCACTTAACTGGTAGCATCCCTAATATCAAGGGGGTCCATTTCTATCAGTGAACAAGTTTGATATCTTACATGTCTTCCGTATATGGCTAACAGTGTACAGGCTTGACATGGCATTGCCATTAGCAGAGCTTTTCACTCTATGAGACATGCAACATGGACATCAGCAAGCATGTGTTCCATGGATCCAGATAAAACACACCTGGAGCATCCCAGAGGTGCTCTATTCAGAATGTATTTTTGAGAAAATAAAGAGGCTAGTTCATTACATGCACATCGCTCCTTGCTAGGGAAGTCTGAAAAATGTGTACAAATATTTTTGTTGACCTTTTCATACAGACTTATCCCCGGAACAAAATATGCTCAGATCAGTGGACATTTTGATGAAACCAGTCAATTGTACTAAAGCTGAATTTCCAGTTGTAAATAAAGATATGGTGCATAAAGCATAAAGAATTCTGACATCTATGCACAACAGTAATAAGTTAGCTGAGGAGCATTCTTTCAGATCAATAAAAGAAACAAAGGAACATACATAGGAACCCCCTCCACCTCCCACCGACAGTGGTCAGGCCCAGTAGACCAAAAACATGTTCAACTGGTGTTCACTCACAGATGGCCTGTTTTTAAGATCAAGGATAATTTACCTTATGATAAAAACATATTCTTTTGTAAACAGGAAACTTATTAGCAACTATTAAGCACACTTAGTAGATACTGAATGTACGAGCTAGTGCTGGAACTGCCAATCATGGGCAATCTGATAAAAAGCACTATTAAACTTGATTAGTTCATGAACATACAGTACTAATATGAATCATTTTAGTGGTCCCATGACATTAAGAATGTATGAGAGCAATCAACAGCCACAGGGCTCAGATTTACATTTATATGTCCTCATTCATAAGGAACTGCATGTAATAAACATTGGAGAGGCAAGGATGTATGTTATAAGATAAATACATCAATAAATAGATAAGGACACATGCCTAGTGCATGCATCCTGTTTTGACAATAATATGACACCGTGTTCACCAAAACGATACCCTAAAGAAACACTTTTGCAGCAAACCGCTGTCAAATGAATATTGAATTAAATTAAATTGAATTAAATTTATCAAACATTATAAAAAAATAATGATGAATAACTATTGGATGCCAGTCATGCAACCATATCCAGAACAAGCTATATTTTTGTGTATATAAAACCCATGCCTCACTAATCTATCAAATGTGAGAAGAATGAATGAATGCTTTGAAATATTACAAAGGAATCAACATTGTGAGAGATTGGGTGTTGATACCAAGAGTTTCATGTGAAGCTACAGGGCCTGTTACTTGAGCCAAATTATTCAAAACAATCCTGTATGATTGATAAAGGTTTATTATGTACTACTCACCTGTAGACAGTAATTCATTAATTTAATTTGTTCTTTTGAAAAATGAAAGAAAATGGTGAGTTTGTGTGTGTGTGTGTATATGTGTGCACACAGTGTCTGTGTATGAACTTTGTACATGTGTGATGTAAGAAAAAGCAGATAGTCCACAGGATCAAGCACTTTCCACACTGCCGACTATTCTTCACTGCTGTAGTTTCCCATGAGCCTTCACTGCATGTATGGAAAGCTCTAATTGCAAATCTGTTCTTCAAAGGACAGCCATTGTCAGCTTCACCCATAATTGGCTTTACCTGCACGGTTGACTGCACAGACAAAACAGTTTGCCATCATTTTCCTGCTTGTTTTTCTCTGGCTAATGAGTGCTCTCTGCATGCCAGTGCTGTAGTGTTCAGAAAAGTGCTTGATGTTCTTGACATCTCTCCAAACAGCAAATGGGAAAAAATGCTAACTTTCAAAGCTAAAGGAACAGCACATAAAACATCTAGAGATCTTTTCATGAATAACATCTTCCTAGAACTACAATCACTGAGCACTTTATTAGGAACACCTGTACACCTACTTATTCATGCAATTATCTAATCAGCCAATCGGGTGGCAGCTGTGCAATGCATAAAATCATGCAGATACGGGTCAGGAGCTTCAGTTAATGTTCACGTCAACCATCAGAATGGGGAAAAAATATGATCTCAGTGATTTCGACCGTGGTATGATTGTTGGTGCCAGATGGGCTGGTTTGAGTATTTCTGTAACTGCTGATCTCCTGGGATTTTCACGCACAACAGTCTTTAGAGTTTACTCAGAATGGTGCCAAAAAACAATAAACATCCGGTGAGCAGCAGTCCTGTGGACAGAAACGCCTTGTTGATGAGAGAGGTCAACGGAGAATGGCCAGACTGGTTCGAGCTGACAGAAAGGCTACAGTAACTCAGATAACCACTCTGTACAATTGTGGTGAGCAGAACATTCAATTCAATTCAATTCAATTCAATTCAATTCAATTCAATTCAATTCAATTCAATTCAATTCAATTCAATTTTATTTGTATAGCGCTTTTTACAACACCAGTTGTCACAAAGCAGCTTTACATTGTTCCTAGGCCTGTGACCCCCTGAGAGCAAGCCTAAGGCAACAGTGGCAAGGAAAAACTCCCTGAGTAACAGGAAGAAACCTTGAGCAGAACCCGGCTCAGAGGGGGAGCCCATCTGCCTCTGGCCGGCACTGGGCAGATAGAATTAAAGACAAAACTTACAGTTGTACAATGTACTTTAGGACATTTGAGTTTGGCAGACAGAAGTAATTATCAGCAGAGTAAATAATAAAAATGTCTCCTAGGATGTCTGGTTCTTGGAATGCAGGTGGCTTGATAGGCAGGGCAGTGAGGTAGCAGGACTGGAAGTCGTAATGTGATGCTTGTGCTGCAGCTCCAGGCAGGAGCCCGGAGCAGGGATAGGAACCAAATAGAAGACAGTGATTAGTGGATGATAAGAATGGCAGGAATGTACAACAGAGAGGCAGGAGAGGAGGGGCAAGGAAGAAGGTGCCAGTGTACAACAAAGAAAAAACCCCGGCAGGCTAACATTACGGCAGCATACCTAGGGGACAGGAGGCAAGGGACCGGCATAGTCATGAGGGTGACCCTAAGGCAGTCAACACCAGATAACGGCACAGAGTCCATGATAAAGTGACAGCAATGACCACTTAGTCCACCAGAGACTCTATGATCCATGCTAGCACCAGGCCATGTCCCTCAGCTGAAAGATTTACTGTATAGATATGTTTTGAGCCTAGACTTAAAGGCGGAGAGAGAGTCTGCTCCTCGAACCTCGGTGGGTAAGCTGTTCCACAGGAGAGGGGCTCGATATGAAAAGGCTCTACCGCCTATAGTATTTTTGCCCACTCTTGGAACGATGAGAAGCCCGGCATTTTGGGAACAAAGGGCTCTTTGTGGAAGGTATGGGTGAAGAAGGTCCTTAAGCATCTCAGAATGCACAACATGTCGAACCTTGAGGCGGATGGGCTACAACAGCAGAAGACCATGTCGGGTTCCACTTCTGTCAGCCAAGAACAGAAAGCTGAGGCTGCAGTGGGCACAGGCTCACCAAAACTGGAAAAACATAGCCTGGTCTGATGAATCTCGATTTCTGCTGAGGCACACAGATGGTAGGGTCAGAATTTGGTGCCAGCAGCATGAATCCATGGACCCAACCTGCCTTGTGTCAACAGTCCAAGCTGGTAGCGGTGCGGTAATGGTGTGGGGAATGTTTTCTTGGCACACTTTGGGCCCGTTAATACCAATCAATCATCGCTTGAATGCCACAGCCTATTTGAGTATTGTTGCTGACCATGTGCATCCCTTCATGGCTGCAATTTACCCATCTTCTAATGGCTACTTCCAGCATGATAAAGCACCATGTCACAAAGCAAAAGTCATCTCAAACTGGTTTCATGAACATGACAATGAATTCAGTGTTCTTCAGTGGCCTTCCCAGTCACCAGACACCTTTGGAATGTGATGGAAAGGGAGATTCGCAGCATGAATATGCAGCTGACAAATCTGCAGAAATTGTGTGATGCAATCATGTCAACATGGACCAGAATCTCAACGGAATGTTTCCAACATCTTGTGGAATCCATGCCACAAAGAACTGAGGCTGTTTTGAGAGCAATATAGTATAGTGTTCCTAATAAAGTGCTCAGTGAGTGTATATTCTTGTGGTTGTACAAAGCGTAATTGTTAAAGTTCTGACACAAAGCACAAACTTTTCTCATATTGTCATCTGACAAAATAGTCCACATTACTTTTTATTATTCATTAATAATGGTGTGCAAAACTGAAAATAGGTACCTCATGATTATGTTATACAACTGGTGGCCAGAAAGTATTACCTGACTTCCAGTCCCACAGTATAATCATATATACTTTGCTACTTCCCTGAATTTTCAATTATTTTTCTTGAAACTTTAACATCAAAGTAAAAACAAAAGGCAACACACCCTTTATAATGGGAGCTGTAACTGTGCTCCAGTCTAACCATCTACCATCCAAATCATGCCCAAAAGTAATTGCCTTTGCCCGTGGCCAACTGAAGTGATTCTTATTAGTTCAGGATAAAATCAGCTGCTCCTGTAGGTTTTCTCAGCAGGTTTCCTTATTTCTTAGTGCATGACGGTGGAAGGAAACACCTGTGGACAACAGGTAACTACCAAAACATCTGCGGGATCAAATTGTTGAAAGGTACAGATCAGGAGAGGTTTATAAAAGATATCAAAGGCCTTAAATATATAACAGAACACAATAAAAGTCATAATCAAGAAATGGATTAAATATGGCATCACCAGGACCTTGCCTAAATTAGGCCATCCCCCTAAGACCATGAAAGAAGGAAGCTCATCAGGGGGGCCATCAAGAGGCCAACAGTGACAGTAAAAGAGCTGCAGGACTTCATGCCAAGGACTGGCCATGATATGCACATAGCAAAAAATTTCATGTTCTCCACAATTCTGAGCTGTGAGGTAGGGTTGCAAGATGGAAGCCATTTTTCACAAAGAATAACATGCAGTCTTGTCTGAATTGTGCTAAAAGACACTCTCGATCTCCTGTTGCCATGTGGAAAAAGGTTTTGTGGTCTGATGAGGCTAAGATAGAATTTTTTTGGCCCAAATTCCAAATGATATGTTTGACATTAAGCCAACACAGCCCATCAGCCCAAGAACACAGTTCCTACTGTCAAGCATGGTGTGGTCAGCACAAAGGTATGGGGCTCTTTAGCAGGGATGGGAGTTCTGGTGAGAATAGAGGGGAGAATGAATTGTGCAAAATACAAAAAGATTTTAGAGAAATACCTGCTCCCCTCTGCATAAAAGCTAAAGATTGGGAAGAATTTCACCTTTCAGCATGACAATGATCCAAAGCACACTGCCAAATCACAGTGAACCACAGTGAAATGGCTGCAAAAAAGGAGGCTCAATATCCTGGAATGGCACAATCAGAGCCCTGACCTCAACTCTATTGAAAATCTTTGCACTGACCTGGAGAGAGCTGTTCATAAGTGGTCCCCTTGAAATTTAAGTGAACTTGAACTCTACTGCAAAGAAGAATGTGAGAAAATTGGAAAATCTAGATGTGAGAAGTTGGTGAAGTCTTATCCAAACAGACAGACTAGTAATCAAAGAAAAAGTTGTTTCCACCAAGTAATTATTCAAGGCTATGCAGATGTATGCAACCAAGACGTTCAAAGTTTTTCTTTTTTAATGCTGTTTGGAAAAACTGAGGCATTTGATCTTCACTTAGATATTGTTGGTTACACAAATAAAGCTAAAAAATGTCTGCCTTCACTAGCTTTGATTTCAGCCTTTAAGACACCAAAAACAAGACATTTTGAGGGTGTGCAGACTTTCTAAATCAACAGTATACTCAAGCAGCAAACCAGTGACATCATAGGCATTTGATCTTTGATTGTTTTTATTTAGTTCAGCTCTGAGATTGTCTGTTGCACAGACCAACTGATGATAGTGAACAGAGATGATTAGATAAACCACTCATATACTGTAAAGATATGAGTGGACTGTCGACAACCTGATGTCAGTGTCCGTTGTGTTTTTTTTTTTTTTTTCTGTCCATGTGCTTTTGTTTTTCTGTGTTCCAGCCTTGATTTCTCCGCCCGCCTGTTTCCCTCATTGCCTTCACCTGCCTGCCAAGACATTTTGAGGGTGTTATCAGACTTTCCCTCAACATCTTCCTGTGCATCAAGCAGCAAACTGTGACAGTCACAGGTTGCTTCTGCCCGTTTCGTTCTGCAGTTTCGGATATTTTATTGCATTTCCCTTTTTGATTGTTTTTTTTCGACCTGTTTTTTTAGTTTCAGCCCCGAGCCTGTATTGTCCCGGTGTCTGCCCAGACCAAACTGATGATAGTTTACAGAGATGATTGGTTTCTGACCCCTGCCTGGTTTTTTACTGTGACGATTTCTGCCTGTCGGACTCGTGCATATCTGCCGGCATTCCTGACTGGTCCCTGCCCGTGTCACCTGAGGTTGAAAAATAAAGTGGTTTTGTCATTTCAGCCAAGTCATTTCACCTCTACTTTCATGCATAGTGTGGCCATAAACCTCTCAAATGATTATCTTTGGTGGTTGAAAATTTGTGCAAAACCTTAGCAATTCTTGACACTGAAATGTTCCTGTGGAGAAAAGTCCCAGTATTGTCTTTGAGGTAAATGATTGTTTTAATTTATTGTCTTTTTCATGAAAAATTAGTTCACAACAGATGAATTTTTTTAAATCACTTTGAAACAGTGAGTTTAACCCTTGTGTTGTCTTATGGGTCCAAAATGACCCATTTCTGACTTTAACAGCAGAGAAATCCCCCTAAAGTAACTTTTCAGCATGATTTTTCCTGAAGTGACCTTAGCATTAGAAAAAGTGAAGTATTGCCCTTTTTATATTTCAATTAAAAGTTGTACACCTCAGGGTGCAAAGATTATCTTTAGGTCTTTTTTGATCTGGCAGTTAAATCATTTGCAGACAAATTAATAAGATGGAAAATGAAGTATTAATAAATGATTTATAGCATAGTAAAGAACCTGAGATCATTTTCTCCTGATATCCTTTTCTTTTCCATCTCCTCCTTTCTCTCTAACATATAAAAGTGTACATATACACACATGAGGACACATACATGCATGGCTTCAAATGGAGTTCCAGTATTTTATTCTCTCTCATTCTCTCTCACTCAAACTCACACGCACATGTGCACACACACACACACACATACACACACACACACACACACACACACACACACACACATAGAGTAAGAAAGAGAAAATGTGTGTGCGTATGCTTGAAAAACAAAAACTTTCTTGTGCATGTGCAGCATCGCCCCTCCCCCAACCCCACACCTGACTCAGTTTCACACACCATTTCCAACAAAATAAAATCAACATTTCCTGCAAGTGAACATTTGTTTTCTCACAGGTATTTGAGTCAGTGGCAGAGTCATAATGTTACAAAGGTGCTGCACATGTCAACACCCCAGTTTCTCTCTTTGCTGAAGCCATGAGTGCATGTTCCATGCCCAACAGGGTGTTGACCTGATTTTTTCTGAAGATGTCCAGGAGGAACAAGAGAACTTGATGTCCAGGAGGAACAAGAGAAGAGGATGATGAAGGGTACAACCCAAAGCATGATGAGTCAACTTCAGATGATGAAAAATCCCTGAAGACCATCAAGCTGACAGAGAGACATTTTTGTCTAAGAATAACAACTTAACATGGTCCTTATAATCATATGGCAATCAGGGCAGGATGGAAGCACACAATGTGTTAAGGATGACCCGGGGCCTACTAGATTAACAATTTCCATTGCACGTGACATTGCTTCAACCTTCCACCTATTCATTACACCAGCCATTGAAAAAAATCATCCTGGAGATGATCATCATAGAGGGTTTCCGCTAGTATGGAGAAGACTGGAAGAGGATGGAGGAGATAGACCTGCATGCCTGCATGGGGCTGCTGATCTTGGCTGGTGTATATAGGTCCTGAGACATCTAATAATGACAATAATAATAAAACATCAATTACAGCAAAAAAGTATGTAAAAAGTATTATGTGTGTTTTGAAGTAAAAACAGTCTCTGCACAGAGAAGTAGGAAAACATAGTTATTTACCAAGTTGTTGATGAGTGACAGGTTGTTTTTTCATGGAAAATAGATTTGCGATTTTAAATTCAATTAAGAGGCTTTATCATAGGGGTGTGATGAGGGTGGTTCAGTTTTGACCCTTAGGACAAGGGGAGTATACAGAACATGAAGATTACACAAGGGCTGAGAAATGAAGAGTATTCAGTTACATTCCTGCAAATAGATTGCTGCAAGGTGTGCAGGGCAGCTAGTCAGGCAGTGGAGACAGTGATAGATGCAGATGTACAGCACGTACATTTCACAGTCCTACATTTGAGATAAATGAAGATGCCACATTAATACGTTATATGGCTGCAAAATACATTTTGCCTTGTTGTCTTCACATTGTGCTTGTACTTCTCATTGTGTCATCATAAATCCTCCACATCATCATTGATCTCTCTTCATCTTATACTCACATCTGTTTATTGAAGCCAATTGCAAGTTAAGAAAACATGAACACTTGCACTCTTTATATTTCTGAATGTACAACCAAAAGGGATTGACCCATGTGATGCTGTTTCAGCCAACAGAGGTCCTCAAAAACTAGATGGCCACCATCTTTGTTGTGGCTTAAAGCTGGCAAACTAAAAATAAGATTAACACTAGAAGTATTGATAACATACAATAGGTATAAAACTGCAATGTCCTTCAAAAATGCATGTTTAAAATACACTTTCAAATAAAAAACTACCTAGTTTATTATGGTCAGTCAAAGCAGCTTGCAAGAGGACTACATAGGCATCACAATTCCATAAGGTCTATTACTTACCTACATTTAGCCAGATTCAGGTATAGAAAGTTATCATTCAACACCTGTCTCCTACACTAATAAATACCAGCCTATAGCAGTCGATATCGGTATAAATGAATACAAATGAACCTTTTTCCTTTTAGGACTTAAAATTTACATAACATATAAACCTGTGAAGCAGAGCTGAAAATTTAAAGATCAGCAACCTGACTTATTTAAGATAAAACCAACAAACAAACTACTGCACTATAGTACTGTACAATAGGGTGACATAGTTTTTGCTAGAAGCATTTGGGGTATTGCCTGAATAGTAAGTCAAATGAATGAATCTTTTAGAACAGTGAACTAGTACATTGCCCAAAAAGACTTCAACTGGTGATCCAAATACAGGGTTGCATTAAAGGAAACATTTGTGTCTGTATGCATTTTATTGCCATATCCGTTATTTCTTTACCTGTGCATGTACAAAACTAAGACCGGTTAAAGCATTAAGTGGTATGGACAGGCACATTCAATACTCAATTGCTTACATGCTTTAAACCGACTTAGATATGGCTTTGATTTTGATTTGTATCAGTTCCAATAAAAAATGAAAGTGTGGATGAACCTTTAGTGCACCACCACAAGCAACACCCCTTTGGACAGTCAGCCCTCTCCAGCCAAGCAACTGGTTTTGCCATCATCTATCCTGTTCCAGGTGTCCTCCATATAGTTGATGGATATCTGCAGGTAGCAAGCAAAATTTTCTGGGGAACACACTCAGTGTGCTTGCTGCTCTTGGCATCACAATATTAGGCTTTTTCTCTGTGAGCTGTGTGGCCATAAACTTGGATTTCCCAGTGATTTGTGGGGAACTGTTGAAATAGCCTGCGAGGGCTCTGGAACCTGTTGGCAGAACACAGTTCATAAATATATGCACTGTCAATGTCAAGTTGACCAACTGCACTGCCAGTTGAGCAAAATCTACATTTATCTTCTGTGTTTTCCTTCATTAATCTTTGCCTTTCCAAATGAGACTATGAACTCCTCTTCAAATTTGGCAAAGTATGTCTGTGTGCTCAAGAATTCAGTGTTGAAAAAGATCAAGCCTTAAAATTCTTTCTGGTTATAACATTTGGTTGTTAAATTTTCATGTTGTGCAAGGTCATGTCACAGTCAGTTTTAACAAAGGACTTAAATAATAAAACATGACATATTTTCCAGAAGACAAAATTGTCAAGGACCACTGTACTGTATTAATGTCAAGAGGATGTGGAATAGTTGCCGAAAGGTGCATTGTATTTCACTGCAATTATGATAATGCATGAAAGCAGTGCCAAACTCTACATCAACCTTGTAGGAGTAAAGATGGGTTTATTACCCAAGTGGTGAAACTGCTGATGTTACTACTGAAAAGAGGACAGCTCAATTTGTTCCCCTTATCATGTTTTGAAAAATGTTTCCTTAGGGCTTTTAACAGATTTCTAACATATTGTGGTATTGGAGATGTTATAAATATTTATGAGGTTAAAATTTTGCAAAAATAATTGCTGGAGGTGGGGTGGTGGGGGGGCATATTGCAGCAAAAATACAGTTCCTATCCTCCATCACATTTGTGGATGCAGGAATGTGGTTACAAAGGACTGTAACCATATTCTAATACAATAATTTAAACAATGTATGTGTGACAGCAAAGAGTATGTGTCATGTGTTTTATTTCAAAGATGTTCTGCTGTGAAAAGTGAAACTTTTTGACTTTTTTTTGGGAACGTCCCATCATTTCCGCAGTATACCAGATTGCTAACCCTCTGTTCCTATCATTATTTACTTAACCATATGTTTTCATAATAAAGTCAAAAATCAGCTGTTTTTTGGTCTCGTGAGGTATGCTCGTTTGCACTGTAGTTTTGTTAGCATCATGTGAATTCTAATGTGACCCACAACATTTGCAGAGGATATTCAATCACTAAGGAGCAGTCATGTGAAAGGAGGCACATAACAACAGAACACGCTTATGAGGCCTAGGGTGATGGCTTTCCATGAATAGGGCCTGAGCTTTGTTCTCAGGTTTTTTTGTCCTAGTGCTCATCATTAACCGAGGCCAATGGAGTTTTTGCTTTACTCAACATAGTTATAAAGATACCATGACATGCTTCATTTTGACATGCAAAGGATTACAGTTTTTTACAATCATTTTCACATGTGTCTCAATACCATGTCCACTTTTTCAAAACACTTAACACATTCACCATATCAGTAGACTATGTGAACTAAACGGTGTATACTTTTGCATTGCTTTGATACAAAATGCATTTAATCACCACTTCTTCCAAAATTCATGAATACCTTCTCATTCAATGTTCACCACCAGCAAAATTCTGTACAACTACAGCAAATTTTGCAGACATTTAGATACTCTGTTCAAAACAGTTTACTTTCAGTTCAAAACCTAACAAAATTTAGATCACTGTAGATGGAAATATGCTGCATTTTGACAGACAAATGGAACTATACACTTGAAATAAGACAGATTATTCTGATTTTAGCAGAAAGTTTATTCATTTTTTTGTTTGCAGCCTTGTTACCATCTATACAAAAATGGTCATATTTGCATTGAAATGTGCATGTATATAGGCAAAATATAGATGTAGTAGTCACTGAAGAGATTTTTCCACTATTACTGCTGTATATATAAGTCATGGGCTATCAGTGAGAGAAAGTGACCCAAAATGCAACTACAGTAAATTTACCACACTCAACAGTGGTATCTACAGTATTGTGACAGGCAAAACAACAGATCAAAAAGTTTGTTCTTGGTGTCATGATAGCTGCTTGGCTTCAAATATTTATGGAGTGTGGGGGATTGTAGAGGTGGATAAGATATGCTAAAGATTTTTTTCTAAAGGTTCAAGGCAAGGGAGAATGTTGCAGTAAATGTGAAATTCATAAAAATTTGACCCAAAGTACAGAGGACACCATGGATCAGCATTAGGGCTACAGCAGACTTCTAGTGGTAGTATCATGTGTTGTTGTTTCACTTTCTTTACTATAAATGAAAAGCATCTGCAGACTTTTTGTTGTACTATAGTATACCTCAGAAATTGTAGCATAGAGCTGTCATGGGGCATATAGCAGCATTTCAGATTTATTTGTTTGGTATTACAATATGTACTGTAAACTTTACTTTTTTTGCAATGCAGCACTAATCTATGCAAGAACAGAGGCAACACATAATATATGCATTTTGCAATGCTTTAAGTTTTTTTAGTCCATTGTGCTTTGAGTGACAAAGTAGTCTTCCTGGGAGAGAGCATTTGCTATAGTTATGGCAGCACAAGTCACTTTTGGGTGAATTATGAAGTGTTTTTGTGGTTGTAGTGCATTTTGCACAAAAGATTAACTGATGTGCTCATATGCATGGTTGGTAAGCACACTGTGTTAAGAGTTTTGAAAAAGTGGGCATGGTATTGACCTAAGTGTGAAAACGGCTGTAAAAACTGAATAATACAAATTAAACCCAATATCATATAACACAACAAATGATGATAAAAATAAAGTCTCAGATATTTTCTTTTTTGTTTAATTGTAGTTGAAGTATGGTAGGAGAGCACATTTTATTGTCTTTATGTGAACTGAGAGGCATTAAAAAGGGGACAAATTATTTTGACTCAAAAATTTGTCAGCTACGTGTTTACAAATTTCACTGAGAATATTTTACAGCCACTTACATTCCTAACAATCAATACAAATTGAAAACCCTGTCTAAGTCTCTTGTTTATATTATAAACACACCACATGAGGCAGAATGGTTTGTGGGAGTGTAAATGTGAACGTGATCCTGGTGATTTTCATGTTTTGCTGCACCTGTGACCATGGGCATAACAAGTTGAGGAAAATGTGTGCTCATTATGACTGATAATGCCATGTCTAATAGAAGGTAGAAGAGAATTGGCCATTTGGGATCCAGATGGTAATGTTAAGTAGCTAGTAGTTATTAGTTATCATCAATTTCTTTCCATTTAAATAAACATATCGGTATGTATGTATTGCACGTGTTCCACTCACAGTGTGCTACATGCAATTGCTCTTGTTCTAATGAAAGATAATCCATGCCTACTGCAAATACGGACACAGCTTTAGGCTCATCCATTCATTCTATTGCTATTCAGTAAAGCAGTGTAACTAGCACGTAGTACAGTACTCAGTAGACCAAGTTTCTATGTTAGCTATAAGTTTTCAATAAATGTATGTGCATAAGCTGTAAGCACTGGAAAACATAAAAAATACATTTGATAGTTCAAAACCATCAAAGATTGTGTGTCCAAATTACCAGTTATATGGTCATTTAAACAACACATTTAAAGAGTGAATTTCCCATAAGTAAGGATAGAAAAACAAAACAAAAATGGATTTTTTAAAGTAAGGGATCAGTTTATTTTTGAATGTCTGACTTTCACTTCTTTTATTTCTCCAAGTTTTGTGAGAAATGAAGATATTTTAATTGATGCAAATGTTATATTTATGTGGTACACTTATTTTGGAACAAAATTCAATGTTAGGACCTTGGGAACATGAACATTAATATATTGTTGATGGCATGTGCCACAATGTGAAGCAAGTGCACTATGGAAGAGAGGAGTTGTCCAGAGATTTGGCAGAGTGCACCTTGCTGGGAGCACAGGATGTCGGGCTGTCTCAATAGAAACCCAAAGGCAGCACACAACACACTTTCCTTTTAAATGCACACTATCTGGTCTCTTGTTCCAGAAGGATGTTGCTGCAAGCTAGTAAAATCTGCTGTAAAATATCTGCATGAAAATAGATATGCTATTTTTACTGGGCACTGCTTTTGACATGACACAAGTTAACAGCAGAACAACCTCAAAATTGTCTTTTTTAAAAATTGCTTTTTTATATTTTAAATGTGTATTGACCTTGCTTCAAGATCACCCAAGGTATTAAACAAATATAAATGCTTGTTCTGGGCTTCCTGTCCTCCAGAGAGGTGTTATAAACATTGAGTACAAGTAAGGACATAAGAAATGCAACAACATAAGAAACAGATTGAATTATGGAACATCCTTTTTGATGATTAATTCCTCTGACTTGTATTCTGTGATGTCCTATTTGAAATGTTAGAAATCATTCTGTCTTTAAGATAACTCACTGAATAAGCAAAATACTGTTTGAAATGTCCAATATAGCTTTTGTTTTCTCTTGAAGTGGGGAAGATGCAAAAAGAATTAGGAATGACAGGAACAAGACTGCTCATTTTTTTCTTAATGCCTAGCATTGTAAGTTATTTATTTATTTATCTATTTATTTGTTGAATGGCAAAAAATTCAATCAGCTTGATATTACAGAATTCATTATGTGTAAATGATAAGGAAAACCTTGTAGTAGTAGTACAGGCTATATGATGGCCTACTTTTGTGTACTATAGCAATGTGTTTCAGAGTAGTCGTTTACTGTACTGTGTTTCATCTCTTTTGTAGAGAATCTTTGATATTGATGCCAGAGACACTCCTCATGAACTCATCTTTGTTGATGAAGCAGGATTTAATCTTAACAAAAGGAGGAGAAGGGGGAGGAACATAACTGGCCACCGGGCCATTGTGAATTTCCCTGGCCAGTGAGGAGGGAACATGACCATGTGTGCCACCATCAGCCACCGAGGGGTCCTCCACCGCCATGCCACCCTTGGTCCATACAACACCATGCATCTGCTGGCTTTCCTCGATGGTCTGTGAGATCATGTATACCGACTAGACCAGAGGGAGCCAGCACAACCACAGCAGCCATGCTATGTTGTCATTTGGGACAATGTCAGTTTCCACTGGGCTGCTCTAGTTCATGAACAACCCAAGATTCAGCAACATCTTTCTACCTGCATATTCTCCCTTCCTAAACCCCAATAGAGGAGTTTTTTTCAGCATGGTGGTGGAAGGTCTGTGACCGAGAGCCCTACATCTGTGTGAACACATCTGTGTTCACCTCCTCCAGGCCATGGAGGAGGCTTGTTTAGATATTATGGTTGAGGCATGCCAGGGGTGGATAAGGCATACAAGACATTTTCCCCTGCTGCCTGGCTAGGGCTAATATTGCCTGTGATGTTGATGAGAATCCCTGGCCTGACCCAGACCAGAGATGAGATGCTGAGGCAGAATAAATGTGATTTTTCTTTATGTACAATTTTTTTTTCATCGGTTTACATTTACATTATTGGCATTTAGCAGATGCTCTTATCCAGAGCAACTTACATCAGTTACAATGTTATCCATTTATACTGGATATAGCTGGATATTTGCAGAGGCAATTTGGGGTTAAGTACCTTGCCCAAAGGTACAACAGCAGTGCCCCAGCAAGGAATTGAACTGGCAACCTTTTGGTCACAAGTCCTGTTCCTTAACCACTATGCTACACTGCTGTCCCGGTTTATAGTGGTAAATACATGGAAATTATTTTACTGTATTCTACGTTTTTTATCAGTTGCATATTTTTACATTTAAATAAACATATTTTTTTACTTTTTCACTCAATTCAATTTATTTTACTACAGTGCATTGAGGAATTAAAAATTTTGAAAATTTATACATGTGTTGTGTCTTTATATTGTGTTCATCATGTAAAGAGGTTGTTCTGGGGGGAAACCATAAGCACCATTATTCATTGCACTAACAGGTTTTTACGGTAGTGTTTTGAATTGATCTCACCAGTGTGTAATGGCTATTTTGTAGTGTATGTGTATTTGATGGCTTTTGTGTGATGTCTGAATGCAAAGTTTGGTTTAGATGTAAGATTACATCTTTTGAGTGGAGAGTTTGGTTTTGACATGGAAGTTTGTGAAGATGAGTGTGCAGTTACGCATCTGTGTTTAGAGTTTTGGGAAATGGAGCATCATTTCAAAAAATGTGTCTTGGCATAATTTCAAAAAATGTGTCTTGGCAAAAAAAAACTGTAAAAGGGCTGAGTAAGTTGTGAGGAGTAGTTAGATTCTTCTGATTTTTGAAGGAAACCCTGTAGGACTGGCACACTGATATGATGCACATCTCTGTGCATGTTTAATGACATTTCATTTCTGTTGAAGTGTTGCAAATGAAGCACTGTGAAAACTAGCTGCTGCTCATGAAAAGGCAATAATCTTTACAGGTGTGATGACACAATATGAATATCCCCTAGGATGGTAAAGATTGTCTTAGGTAATCTGACCCGGTTCATCAGATAAATCGCTAGCTGTATAATGTAGCCAGCCGTTATACTGGGTCACTAGACATCTATCTGTTTAGCCTGCAGCTAGCTAGCTGCTGTAAATGTACTCTTCTATTCTGTATGCTAACGTCCCCATTGCAGAGGCTATTTTGTAAACGTACTCTGTTTCTGAAATCATTTTCCCATTCTGCAAATTCTGCCTGAATAGTATGAAGTGTGAACTGCATGCTAGTCTTTCATATGGTAATTGGAGACCTTTCCATCTAGACGTCACCTTGCCATATGCAGCTGTTTCAGTGGCATTTTGCCAACAGACCATTTTTGTATTCTGTTCTTATCATTCGATGGATAAACTCCAACCAGGATGGAGTATGTGAAGATATTCATCCCCAACGAAATGATTTATGTACATAAAAATGTGCTGTGCTTTTGTAATTGCAAGTTTGGCACATTCCTCCTTTCCCTCTCATATATGGATATTTCACCCAGTATAAAACAAATGGTAGGTAGTTCACAATGATGCCAAGGCAGGTTCTATTCAGTGTTTATTATTCTATACACATTGCCAGAAGTGTCATTCTAAATCTGAAGAGGCAAGTAAAAACTAGAGGTATTTAAACACACACACACACACACACACACACACACACACACACACACACACACACACACACACACACACACACACACACACACACACACACAGGCAAGGAAAGGGGAAGGGAGAAAATGTCTAAATGGCTCTTTTCCATACCACCAGCCATACTGGACCGATGATGAAGCTGTAGGCAAATCAAGACAGTTATCTTGCAGCCATAGATCGTCCCTTCAAATGATGAGCCATCTATGAAAGATAATAAATAACCAAATAATTTTTTGGAGTATTTTGTCCTGCTGTATGTCAGATTTCTTTGCTGATTGAATAACTAGCTAGTTACCTATTTAAACTCTGGTTGGGGCTGGAGCTACTTAATTTGCTAGCTAGTTTCCTGTTTTAAGCAGTATAGTGGCATTAGGAACATGATTTTGGTTGTGTGTTTTAAATTTACAGATTTCTGAATAAATGTCATCAGCAAATAATTGTTACCTAGGTTTAATGAATGGATGAACCATTTTGCAAAGTGCTGCAAAGCCAACCAAATATCATTCAATGAATTTGTCCTGTAAGCCCTCAGAACCCCTTATTCAGTCTAAAACCACTCCTTCATTCAGGCAATCACCATATTAAGCTAAACAATGTCCCAAAGCTGAACTTTGAATATCTAATGGTGCAGGAAGCCAAACAGAAATAGACCTACCTTTTCTGGATTGAAAAGTATGCTAACTGTGTGCCTGTTGGGCAAGCTACTTCTGAGGGAAGATTCACAGTCATGTACAGTGAAATTACACTCAACATAGCCAGCTACAGTAAAATGTTTTCTTAGTTTTTTTCTAGCAAAGCCTACAAATGCTGGCACAGGCAACCCTTCTGCCATTTGGAAACAAATGGTACACAGAGCCGTCAGTGCCTTCTCTGTGATCTGAGGAACTGAATTTGCTCTAGGACAGTGTTTCTCAATCCTGCTCCTGGAGGCCCACTGTCCTGGATATCTTCTATCTATCCTTGCCCCAAAGACACCTGATTAGTGTGATTAACATGCTCTTGATTAAATCACATTTACTCAGCTAATCAAAAGTGCCACTGATGAGTTCAGTCAGGTAGGTAAAGCAGGGAAAGATGGAAAACATGCAGGACAGTCAGCCTTCAGGAGCAGGATTGAGAAACACTACTCTAGGAGACATGCAGAGTATGGCTTGCACATTTACTTGCATTTACTTGCTCTGTGTAGGCATGCATTTGTGTCACAAAGAAGCACAATTGCCCAGAAATTGGAAACATATCTGGCTTACCGAAATAATCAGTTTGCCTGAACCTGGTTAATTTATTGGTTCTCCATTGCCCTTCAGCACCTGAGCAAAATGTCATATCTATGGAGGTCAGTGAACAAGGGCAGCGTGTTTCTGGCTTCACTCATATAAACAGTTTGTCCTGGTGAGGCTCATATTTTTAAAAACAGGAGCTCTGCGGTGCAGATGTCTCTGTTTAATGCCTGAAGTCCATGGTTATCAAGCTCATAAGATAACTACAGTTACATAATGACAGTGTTCCTTACTTTTACCAGTGTTCCTCATACAAATAATTTTTGTATTACTAATAAAACTGAAGAGTGGCTAAAAAAAGTATTTTCTCTTCTGTTTGGCTTATTCATGTTGACCAAAAGCTAGAAAGGAAAAAGGAGAGAAGAAAGTCCCATATTCACTGATGTGCCTCCCAGGAGCGTTACTTGGAGCGCAGTACCGACACAGAACAGCTGGAGCTTCACAGATGATTAGCAATCCTGTCATGGCACAGCAAGGACGATAATGATAATAGTATGATGGCAGATCAATTATCTGTGCTGCCAGAGAACCTGGCTGGCTCTTTAACAGAAAAAATACAGACAATTGGTTCCTGTATGGAGGAGTAGAGACAGGGTGTTTGATGAGATGAGGATACATGAGGCTCTGGCTCTTAATTGCTTTGTGTATTGGAAAAATTAAGATGCTTATGCATCTTGACAATTGGTTTCTGACACAGCTAATGACATGCAGAGGAAAGGGTAAAACAAATGGCACCATGTTATGAAGTAAGACAGCAGAATCTTCACTGCTGCTCTTTTGGGCAGACACTCCAATTGAATTTCCTCCTCCACAGATCCTCTTGTGCTCATGGCTTTCTTGAAGAGACATTTTTCAGAGAGCTGAAGCCAGCAGAATTGTCAAGCAAACCTGTTCTCCAATCAAATACATATCCTAGCAAGCTAATGCTATCAGTTCCTGATTATCTGACTAATGGAAGAAATAATCCTGAAAATGGTGTTTTAATTGTTTATTTACCCTTTAAATTGACAATTGAAAAAACTTAAAAATTAAAAAGGTTGCAAAGCTGGAGAGCTAACAACCTGCATACAGACCGTCATTTGATTCTGAAAAAGACACATACTGTATACCAAGATACATGATACAATATAAAGTAACAAAAAGGCAGTTAACTCACCATCTAATAACACTTACACACTGGCTGTAACCTGTCTAAGATTTTTTGATCACTTGTTAAATTGAATTGAATCAGTTCACAGTTTAATGGAGGCATAATTTTCTACTGTACTTCCCTCTGAAATTATATTTCCATTTGAATGCCCAGTGAGTGTTAGGTTAGCTGCTATCCCACTGTCAGCAGTGGTAGAAGGAGAAAAATGTTATATATACTGTGTGCATATTTTTATGAACAATGACATGGACAATCTGCAGCATGGAGCTGAATTTATATATTCATCTTAAATTAATACATACAGCAGCAAATCATACATACACACCTTGTAGGTAACATAATAAATGTTCTGCGTTTTTCAAGCAGCTATTCTGAAAGGGCTGCTCAAAAATTACAACCAAGCAATAAGCTCATACATATAACAACCAGACACACAAGAAGGCCTTTGCCTTTTCAAATTTAGTTGAAGAAGCAAACTGTGGTTTAAAAAAGCTGCTTTAAAATGTGAACTCTCTGTTCATAACATGAAGGACCATTGTTTCCCTCATTTATTTTAATCCACAGCGCATATGAGTATGACTCCATGTTTTTGCACTGACCTCTGCCTTGACCATGACCTTCTCTGCAATACCATAGCCAGTGACACCCTGAGGGCAAACAAGACAAGCGCTCCATCCCTCATCTTGTTCCATGTTGTTGCACACTGCATCTTTTGCTCTGGATTACGTACATTTCCTGTACCAAAATGAACTGTTTCGAAACCAGGTTACATTCCTAAAAGTAAAACAAGTGAACCAAAATGAAACACCTGGGATCACAGTAAAACAATGGCTCATGTCATCCACCAATATCAAGGTACCATAAATGAACAATGCTGCCTTTAAAACTCTGATTTTTGCCCTCATGAAATGACACATTACCTACAAGTATGTATAGGAATGTGTGTACACATGAACAGAATTTTTTCAAATAATATACATTATTGAATATGATTTTCTGTAATTTTTGTAACCTTATATTTTGTAATTTAAGGGGTATGTTTCCACATCTTCACATGCAGTGTTTTCCCTGGACATGCATTGAGGAGAAAAATGCATTGATTGGCAGATACATCCTGATAATGATTCTGCATTAAAATTTTGACAGGCCTCTTTCATTGCCTGTAGAAGGGTCACTTGTTCAAGGGGATCATGGTCATAGGCCTTACAGGATAACACTGAAAAATGAAGACCATAGATGTGCACAAAACCAATCACGGTAAGTGCAGAGTGATGGAAGCTTTCTCTTTCCTAAATGATCACAAACATTATTAGGTCTTACGGTTAGCTGTTTTTTGAAAACCACTTACCACTAAGAATTTATTTCAATCTGACCAGGAAAAATGAGTGAAATAGTTCCATGAATAGCCAAAAACCTCCAAATTAAACGAAGTCTGGTGAGTGAAATTCTGCGAGCTGCAAAATAATGAACTACAGTAAATAAGTAATAAATAAATAATTACTAAACACATGCAAGTATCTATCTAGCAGTGCATTGACATTTATTTTCTTGTGTAATTTTGCCTATACTTGAACACTACAAATTCTCCAGCAGAGAACAGTACAGATTCTTCACAGTACAATACTCCTTTTCACAAATACATACATAAGTAAGAATATCAGTACAGAACACATATAAGTAAGAATATCAGTATAGTAGCAGCACCTTACTAGATTGTGAATCTTCAGGCAATGACAATCTATCTGACATAATTCATTTCTTTGCATTTAAGATTTTACACAAAATATTAAATATTTACACAGTATATAAAATATTAATACAATATAAAATATTAATATCATTATACCAGAATATCTCTTGCATCCTGCAAAATTACTGAAGTGGTTCAAGAGATATAGGAAAGAATGGGCACATGCTGACCTCACCATAGTGCATTAGTGTATGCAGATCAAAAATCACTCATGTAACTAACCCGGTAATCATATACCTCTTTACAGAATATCTACCCAGAAGAATTATTTCCTCAAATATTTCTGAAGCTTGTATTCCCAAATCTATGTATGTGTTTACAAAGGGACAGCACTCCGAAAAGAGGGACTGTCTGTAAACATATGCAGCCACTATGGAATGGCACATTTTAAGAGATTACAATGTGTGAATAAGAACATGATGATACATGAAATCATTCTAATACCTTGCTTTCCATGAAAACAGGCTGACAACATTAGAGTGTATGCAGATTTCTGTGGCTGAGGTAGCATGATGCACAAGTCAGCCCCCTGGAGAGGATTCCAATTCATGACAGGGATGTTGGAAAATTTCTGGCATTCTGTAATTGTTGACATCATGGTTTAAGGTGTACATATTTTACTTTTCATATTTTATGCCAGTGATGAATTAAAAACATAGCATCAAGGCAGATGAAGAAGAGATGAGAAAAAGGATATGGTGCAGCCAATTGGAAAAAGGATTATCCATCTTTATTTGAAAGAAGGTGACATAAAAGCATTGATCAATGCAGCTCACCAGACCTTCACATTGTGATGCCTCTCCCATGGTCCCTGTCAAGGAATTAGTATTAATAACTCCTCTCAGAATCATTATGATGATGTCCTTGGGAGTATCAGCTTTGCTCAATTTAAAGTTGGGAAAACTTTGATATGGAATCAGTGTTGCTCCAGTTTTAATCTCTTTTTACACCAGTTTCTCTCTTCCATTTGGAAGTAATCTGCAGAGGGATATAAGAAAGATGAGAGAGAAGTATGATGAAGGAATGATTTCAGTGGTTAAAAGTTTAATTTTACATTAATTAATTAATTTTATGCCACATAATTTTTATTCGAAATCTAATGACTAAGCATATTCGCATAGGCAGAATCATATGCACTCATTTAACCTTCCTATTGTCTTAAGAAATACTAACACCTATTACCTTTGGGTCACTATGACCCGGGGTCCAATTTATCTCATAACTCAACTAAACCTTTGAATACAAATGTGAAATTTGGCACAATGTTACAGCTATAAGTGTAGAATACAACCAAATAGTCATAAACAACATCAGCTGTTTTGTTAACTCTCTAGCACCCCCCAAAGGTCCCTTGCACTGCAAAAGCATGAAAAATGTTCTGGATATAGATAAAATTGTCATAAAATTCCCCAAAATACAACTCTTAGCCTTTTAAGATGTAATAGATTCTGATATTTATGAATTGAAACTGTCTCAACATAAATTAAGTTGATAGGGCCCCCTTTTGAAGTAGCCGACTATAACATCTGAATGTTCAAATTTTGTAAGAGAAAGAAGATAAAGCTATAAACTTATGAATGCCAATGAAACTATCAACAGACATATTTAAACTAAGTCAAGGAGGTTGTGGTTCTGTAATATTACCATGAACACATCTAAACTGCCCAATGGAAGTGTGTGAATTGGAATTTTCTCTTTTTTTTGCTTTAACCAAGACAAGTTGATTTCAAGACTGATTACAACATCTTTGAATTACTGCTCTTTCCAACATCCATATAATCCAAATGTATACTAATTCAAATGAATAATAGACAAAAAAGAGCTGGTCTTAGTCTAATCTCTTACCTTTGGCCTTCCTGTTATGGTTGGACCTCACAGGGATTGGTACAGCCCCTATCAGTATAGCTCATATAGTATGATCACTGAGACACTCAAGCTACCCCACCCCGACAAGGTGCCTGCTCTGTATCGGGGTAGATATGGATAGGTAGGATAAAGGGATAGTTTGGTAAAGTTTGGGGGTGGTTTTTTTTGTAGTTTTTTTTTTTTTACATGCAGTCCCTCTCATTATACAGTGTGTTGACAGTGTGTAGAAAAATCATGAGGTGTTATCTCAAACACATGACTGGCAAAAGTTGTAAGCATGTGTTTGCATGTCACTGTCAGTACTCTGGCCCCCTAGCTGTTGTTTTGGTGTTCTCCCTGTCTGTCAATGTGGTTCATGTGCCTTTGTTTACTGTTTTCCTTGTGTTCCAGCCCTGCCCTGCTCTCCACCCTGTCCCCGCCCACCTGATTACCTGATCTCCTCCACCTGCCTGCCTGCCCACCTGCATCCCATCTCCTCGTCACCCCAGCCCTATATCTACCCTGCTTGTCTCTGTCTTGTTGCCAGTTCATTGCAGTGTTGCTTTGGTGTTTGGGCACATCTTTTTCTTGCCTGAATCACCAGTAGTGCTGTTGTTACATTATGTGGAATGCGCTCCCTCTGTGCCATGACAGGTGCCACAAGATCTTTCCCTAAATGTTCAACGAAAAGTCAAGGTCAGCTTCTGTGCTGCTAATAGTTGAGCATGTGTAAAATGTCAAGTCAATCATTAGAGGTCAGGGGGCATCAGTGGTTTTGATACAGAATGGAAAGATATGGAAATTGTGTACTGCTACCAACCTAGCATGCTAAACTAGCATGCATGCTAATATCTTTGAAATGGGCCTATTACCAGGTATTTATGAGTATGAGGAAATACTTGATGAGTTTGTGGCACTCTGAGTTGGACAGAGCTGCTCATGAAGATCAAAAGTTATCTCGGGTCATATTGACCCTAAGACAATAGGCTTTACTTTTTTTGTGGCAGCTACACTGAAAATGATTTTTTTAAATCACCAAATTTCCATTTTTGGGGTCATTTTAGGAAGGTACATAGGAGGCCATGTACTTAGATTAATGTTTTATATCACTTTCTTAGGTTTGAATATGATTTTGGGTCATTATGACCCCAGGACAATAGGAGGGTGGAAACCTGTGGTTATTAACCAATGTTTCAATTTCACTTGACTGTAAATTCCATATTTATTTAAATAGTTAAGTCCTATTTTGAGAGTTTTAAAGAATTCAATTAAACTGGAATGGTATCTATACAAACTTAGGATTTGGGATTTTATTATTGTAAATGCATAACTCATGTGAAATTTCATGTTAAATGATATTTTGCATCTGTATCTAATGCGCTTTCTGTTTGCATGCCCATAATACCCATATTTGTGTCAAGGTCCCTTGGAAATTTTCACTAATGTATGCATGTGATAGTAAAGATAGTTGAAGGTATGCTAATGAATTGAGAATGCTCATGGAATGAGAAATGTGACCTGCTTTTAAAAAGTGCTTTAAGGAGTACCAAACAAGATCAAATCCAAGCTGGCATCAGTTTTTGTTTTCTTTTCTTGGCCTGTAAGAAACATGCTACTGACTATTACTAAAAGTAAGCTGGCTCTAATAATTGACATTAAATATTTAAAATATATGATTTTCAACCCAACAGTTACTTACAGATACTAGTAAATAAAGATATTTTCTTTTTTTTTTCATGTGGTGGTTCAGTATCTCATTTTGCTGCCCTATGCAGAAACAGCAATCACATCAACTTGAGGTTGTATAATTATCTAATTACTTTTGACTTAAGTCCCTCAAGACTTTATTCAGAGTCAAAATATTCCACTCATGAATATCTACTGTCTACATTCAGAAATGAGGGAAGCTTCTTAATAAATTAATGATCATAATTTCTGACAATTTCACACAAAGCCATAAATGTTATAGATCTGAGTTTGACTTATGAGTAGAGATCAATTCATCATAATAATCAGACAACACCATCTATTTAAAATTACATGTAGGCTTATTGATACATGCATGAATATTAACTGATTATATTGTGATTTGTAAAGCAGATTGATATGGAAGTTGTATAAATGTAACTATCAGGTAAAAAAGTAATTTCTTGAATGCACTTACTTCATTGGATTAAAAATGCATTACATTTAACTATTATAATCATAAGAATACCACAATATTGTGCTATACAATATATATTTTTTAGAATTTTAGTTCAGAATCATGCCCTCAAGAACATCTCAAGAAATTACAAGAAAAAACACTAACCATCTCATGACCATGTATTGCAATAATGCAAAATGTAATTTTATAACATAATTACAGTTTAGTCTGTCTTGGTTTTATTGTTAGTTTTAGGCTGCAGAGGTTTCAAGAAGATCTAAAGATCTTAAAATAAACTGTGACAACTCTTGAAGACAGACAATTGCTGTCTTCTGCTTTGATGCTCATAATCATAATCCAACAGGATGGAGTACTTATGTACTAAATGTTGCATTTTAGCAAGACATGCTGAAACATGATAGTATATGGAAATCTCTGAGGATCATGTAATAACATATGGCCTCAGATGCATATACATTCATTTTATTATTTTTATTTCCAAAATAGATAGCCAAGTGGTAACTGAAAATTAAGAAGAGCTCAATAACAAATTGTGATAAAAATGAATCATAATGCTAATGTTTTATCCAGAGGACACTATCTCCTATATCACTGTACTAGGGCATTGGTGTCCTGTTTAGTCCAGAAGGAAGATTGCCTTCTACTGGTCCAATAAGACTTCTTTTGAATGTATAATATATAAAATAGCCTTTAAACTCCCAAATCTCAAATGAAATGCACACATTCAGAAATGAATGAATGAATGAATGAATGAAGTAAGCTACATTGTGATTTAAAGACATGTTTGTATTTGAATTTATAAAATAGTCACCATTCTCTAAGAAGGGTACCCATTACCCCTTCATGCTGGAAGAATCCTAGCCCCAACTGCAGTGCTGACCGTTTTGCATCACTGTCATCATCATCATCATCATCATCATCATCATCATCATTATCATCATCATTATCATCATCCTTCAGCTGCAGCCGAGATCAAAGTCACTTGAAGCATCCATGTGTCCCTGTCCGTCATCAGTCTGGCCAGATCTTCCACTGGCAGCTGGTCTCTGACAATGGCATTGGTATAATTCAGAGGTCTCCTACCCCTGTTAGGGCAGGGGAACCTCAATAATAAAAGGTCTGAGACAACTTATCTTTGGCAAGCAAGCAGTGTCCAGCAAATCTAGCTCCATGTTGTACTACGATGGTGGAAATGGGTGGTAAGTCACCATAGATTTCATGCTTCACTCGATGTGCTCACCAGGAAATGTTCTTGACCCTGGTGAGAAGTTTTGTGTAGGTGCCATCAAGTCTATCCTGAAGATCTTTCTTCATGGTCCATGTTTCCACACCATAAAGCAGAATGCACAACTAAAACTGAGTGTTTAGATTTAATTGACATTTGGGTGATAGTTTTATTGTTCATTTTAGTAAATAGTGTTTCTCCCCCTTTATTTACTTTAGTTACTTTAGTCATCCTAATATTTCTGATATGTCACCAGTGTTTGGTTACCTCATGTCACCTTTTAGTGACCTTTAAATGATATCTTTTAATATTTATTTTCCAATAGGATGCAGAGTGAACTCTGCATGAAAAGATAAAAATTCAGACATCATCTTTTTCCCCTGAAATGGACAATAAAGTGATGAAAAATAGGCTTGCATTTCTCACTGAGAAGGGTAGCGCTGCAGACTATTGGCTTGTGCTGTGCTGAGGCTGACTGGTAGAACAGTAATACTGTATTTAGCCCATCTAGGCTCCTCATCTAGGCACCTCATATAGCCTTGGGTGTATTTAATATTCTATCAAGTATATGTGAATAAATACATTCCTATGTTTCATGTGTTTAATGTGAGACTGTGCAATTGTTTGGATAACATGATTTTATTTGAAACTAAAAATGTCTTCATAATAAATGACAGACATGTTTTACCAGGTTGTCAAAATTTTGTAGAATGACAAGCTGTTTCAGGACAGAGTAAAGCTGCTGTGATTAAAGAGAATGCAAAAATTCATACTATCCAGAGAGTGACACCCTTGTATCCCAGAATATTAACAATATTTGGAATGCTCAAAATCTTTATGTTATAATGAAGCAAAGAACAAACAATCCAAAAACAACCAAAGCATACCCATTTTTTAATTTTTAAACCATGTTTTTGGGATTGAGCAGATACAGGAGAGCCATAACTTTCACTCATGTAGACAAACTACACAAGTGCAGTGTATCTTACCCCTTGAATTGTTAATAACACATACAGTAGAGTAGTCAGGCAAGGTTAAGTACAAGAAAAAAAAACACTTTCTAAAAGTGTTTCCTCAGGTTAGCAGAAGACATTTTGCTCTTCCCAACAGGCAGTGCCATTTTTTTCCTCACCTCTCATGCTCAGACTACTGGAAAGTGAAATATTGTAAGGAAATGCTGCTCTTTATCATGAGTGCCATCACATCACAGCCTTGATGTCAAAGCAGAAGGCCAGTATTAGTTATAACAGTCCTAAAGATTAGGGTCCAGCGATGAACCACAAAGGTATGGATTCGGAGAGATATGACCAATTGCTCATTTGCTGCTGTCATGTTTCTAACTTAAAACTGTCATTCCATCTTTTCTGACAGATGGGCATAAGTGTGGTCTAGGTGCTCTAAAATATTAAGTTTACAGACTCTTGCCTCCAAAGTTATTCAATCAATTTAATCAGTGGATTAGTTTTTATTATAACAGAGGGTCATAATAAGTACAAATTTTTTTTGTTCATTAGTTTTCAAGCCAGCAGAGGGCATGCAGAGAAATACATCAAAATTCTTAAGAGCCCACAGGTGAAAAACAACATTGAGGTTGTGTTACTGATGTCAAGTGCTGAATAACAGTTTATCTGTTCTGGATGTTAACAGAGAGTCATATGGTTTCTTGAATGAAGCCAGTGTTTTTTCCATTTCTCTCTCTTGGTACCATGCATTGTATTGTGCGGAAGTGATACAGCAACAGTTTGTTTGCATGATCCAGAGAGAATAATTCCACCAGCACAAACATACAATATTTTGTGAGCAGAGATGCAGAAGTCGAGTCTTGTGATGACCAATTTTTTGATTGCTTTTAATTGCTTTTTGAATCCTTAATTAAACCATGGAAGCAAATGCACCAGGAGACCCATCTTAGAGAATGAATGACTTTGATCAAGATTATTCATTCTCCCAAATCTATAGTCAACCACAGTTTGTGAGATTTTGCTTGACAGCCCTGACCTGAGTAAAAGGAGTGCTGTTTCATATCAGTTGCTAGTGCATGTTAGAGCTCTGTGCATACCCTAAAACCTAGCATATATGCAGAGAGGCCAGTGAGCCAGCCCCACTGTGAATGACCTGAGAACATAATTGAAAACACAAAAGCACAGTGGTGTGGTGAGAGCTCTCATGTTCTGCACTTCATTCTGTGGGTGGATATCGCATGTCAAGGGGTGCTTAAACTGGGATATCCTCTCCTGCTATAATATAAGATTTGGTGAAAAGGGTTTTTTTTATTAAATACAATTAACTACTACAGAAACTGAGGTTCTTGCATGCATATTGCAGGGACATGCATTGTTGTATACAGAAATGTTCTCAGGGAGATGTTAATCTGCACACTTAATGAAATTTTCAGCAGTGTGTTCATACTTTGTGTTGAGTCCTATGCTAATTAATGTCCCTCAGTGATCTTCAAGGTGAAATAACCCATGAATAATGCGATAATCAGTTGCTTCTGGAACACATTAGAAAGGAAAACATTGATTTATGCAATCTTTTGAAAACCATGGGGACTAACACGGGGAATCTACATGTTGGCAGTGTTTAAGGCAGAATGAGAGGACAGGAACAAGATTCCACTGATGGCATTGGAGGAAGATGCTGTAATGTAACATTAGGTCCGGATGTCTGGGGGGCTAACCTTCCCTCTTCAGAGCATCGTATCCCTGGAACTGAAATCCAGCCTCTGTAAAATACACAGAAAAATGATTCAGTTTGCCACTGGATATATGAATCACTCTGTCTCTCTCACTTTGTATCCTGACCCCACATGTTAGACTGTGTGATCTATGGCGCACTTGTATGTGTATCTGTTGTCCTTCAGTGAGACAAAAGAAAACTGAATGCCTGTGCATCACCCATCAAAGTATGGTAATGACTCAGTGCTGGCCTCTACCATTAGCCCTCGCAGTGTAATAATGACAGCCACAATTTCATTTAACCAATCCTGACCCTGCCTCCTCTGATATAAGCACTTGATGAAAAACACGTTCCTTGAAGCAAGATGTCTGCCTGCTGATTAAGGGCAAGAGGTGGCTCAGCCCTTTTTTCAATTCCCTTGAACAAACTGACTCCTCTCATTTCTTTCTGTTTGTCTTGCATTGAAAGTAGCACATCTAAAACATCTGTCTATGGAACAAGACAAAGGAGACATATATACAATAGGTCTATGTCAATTATTCAAGCAAGGAGGAGAATACAGACTGAGGAAACCGCAGTCAGAAAACTAAATTCATTCTAAATTATTCATTGGTAAGACATAACAGACATGTACTATTGTTCTTTTATGTGTTTTTCATTGACTAAAATGATCATACTTAGCTCTGTTCAAGCCCCGTAGCATATGAGAACATTAGTGAGAAAAATCTAGTTTTCTGTTGTTGGAAATCATCTCTGACTGGGCATGACTACTGCTGTGCTTCATCTACTTCTCTACAGGTCTTTTCCTCTCTCTCCACAGCAACTGGGAGGATTGTGCAGCAGTATCTTAGATTTATTGGAAGACACTTCATATTGAGATGCCATTACTTAACCAATAATTAATATACTGCCGAAACATTAACATTTAATTTGGTGCCTATTCTGAAGTGGACATCACTCACCCCTTATAAATCAATTTAAGACAGGCACATTGAAACCATTCAACCTGTTTTTAGCAGTGATCTATGTTCACTGAACGTTTATAATTCATTCATAAGAAATGTATAGAGTGTACTTTAGAACAGACACTGCAAACCAATTTATACTGATGTTAACAAGTTTTAATCATAGGCAATCATTTTCAATGAATGGCATCTTAATGTAAAGTGCTGATGCTTATTTAACTTGTAATGGATGTGTGATAGCATCTTGCATGAAAATCTGTTTTGACATTGTCATAGATAATGGAGAAAACAGTGAGAAGATCTTCTTGCCTATTTCATTGCAAGCCAGATACAAGTCCTGATAGAGGTTCTTGATATTGACGAAATATTCTTTCAGCTTCCATCCTGACTTAAATGTTTCTGCTGCAGTTGCCTCAGCTCAGGATGGTTGTTTTATCACCAGCCCACTCCATCAGTTGTAACTGTTTCAGAACTGTCTGCCCTATCATTAGAGCATTGGGACACATTGACATTATTTCCATGATTTTAACGGTTTATTTTTTTCTACAAAGAAATTCTGTGCCTCATTTAATATAGTGAAGCATGTTTTCTACATGTAATTCAACTATTTTTAAGGACTATTTTATTTTGTGCTTTCGTATGCTCATTTCCACTCTTTTTTGTGTTTTTGGTATGAATCCCAAATATATTTTTACACACTGAAATTTTGCTTATTTTTTGTCTCAATCTATTGTTATATACTCTTACTGTATGTCTTCTGTTCCACAGTTGTTACCAGTTGTTGAGATGGATAACAGGTTTTTCTTCCCTGTTATTCTGTCTTTCCCTCTGTTTTGACTTCCCTCTGATGTCTGAGAACTAAGCTCTGTAATAGTCCTGTTTTCTGAGTTACCTCTATTTATTACATTTTTCTCATTTTTTATTTAGCAGATGCCCTTTTCCAGGATGAATTGCAAAATTATTAAAAATACAGTGTCTAATCCAAATATCACAAGAGCAAGTGCAATACAAGTGGTATTCAACTGTCTTAAACCTCAGTCATCCAAATTGGTTGGTGATTTTAATCTGCATTCAGACAATGCATATAATTTAAAGGCAGTGGAATTTATTAAACTTCGGTACTACATTAATATTAATCAGTATGACACTGGGCCAGCTCATAACTTGCATGCGTACTCTGGACCTGGTCATCTCTCCAGGTTAGATGTTAATGCATCTGCCATCCTAGACATGGCTGTGTCAGACCTGTTAGATCTTAGGGTCTTATTATCTTGAGAATGAAATTATGTGGAGAGCACTACCAACAGCCCCTTCCTGCATCCCACAACAATTGATTTGATCTTATAAATATCATTGTTATCTCATCTGACTGGCTGTGTGGTGGAGGTTGATTCTCTGAGCTGCACTGTGCGAGGCTGTCATGAACCCCTTGTAACTAAATGATCAAGGTATCTAGCAAAATTCACAAATGAAACATTCTCTGCCTTCTCCAGTCTTCCAAGACTCTCCTTATCCTCAGTAGCTCACCTTAGCAAATGTGAAATACAAAAGATTAGGAGTGTTTGTTTCCTGTTTTTATGTTGCAAAGATATGAAACTCAGTATCACAACGTGTAAGACATTATGCATCTGTAAACACCTTTAAATCCCATCTTTTAACATACTTTTTAAAAATGGGTCTTACCTGTTGTCTTTTATGGATTATATTTAATTTATTCTCCACTTTAGTTTTATTTGATGCATACATGTTTTATTACTGATGCTTATGCACTATTTCATTTATTTTATGTTTTATTTGTAAATAGGTGATCAAGGTATCTGGCAAAATTCACAAATGAAACATTCTCTGCATTCTCCAGTCTTATTATTACTTATTACTGATGCTTATGCACTATTTCATTTATTTTATATTTTATTTGTAAATACCCAGCATTCTACCTATTGTTTTCTCAGCTTCATTATTTGATTTTCCCAACTTTCTTTCTTAAAGTTTATCTTTCTGTGAGGATTTTTTGGGCTGCATTTTATTGTATGAAAGATATCGTAAGACAAGGTATCTTAGAATAACATGACATCGTTGTAATTTGGCAGATATGGTTTAACTTTTTAATGCCAAATTTTTCCATTTTTACCATTTCATTGATAGACATGGAACACGGGGTTACCTCTTGTGATGTTGGGTTGCAGCCATGTTATCTGAACTTGCAATAACATCTGATGTCAAATAAATACTGAGGAGCTGCAACCCCTGAAGGCAAAGAAGAATGCTAAAGGAAGGTCATCTACAGATACACAGCAAGTTATTAATCATGCCAACAACCAAAATTGATGCTCCACATAGATACAGAGATTAGGTATTAATCTTAGTTACAATGCTAAATTTGCATTCTTTGTTACAGTATGTAATGAGTTGTGGAAATAATTTCCTGATATGATGCATTGATATTCCCATGCTTCCAGTGCTGTTGTATTACATTTATCAGCGATACATTTACGAACATTTCATGATTGCTGCATATACCTCATGAAGCAGAGCAATTACAAGATGAACGGCGTTTAATATCAGTGAAAGAGCATAACAGACAATGCGCTGCATTCTACAAAAGAAGTCACATCCATCAGTGTCTTGTGGAACAACATCAATTGCATTAACAAGCCTACAATGTCCACTGATTGTCCTGGAAGAGGACATTATATACAGTCATATTTGGTTGTGAAAGACAATTTATTCCTCAGATCTTGTGATCTCATACAGTTAATTTCAATGACAAAGGTGTCCTGTGGAAAAAATGAATTAGTTGTAATATGGCTCTTTTGGTAAAGCATCTTAGTAGATAATGATTACTGAACAGATACTGAGAGTGTAACACTGTTCAGATGGATGGGAAGTCTTATAGAAGTTCTGCATGCAATCTTGACTCTCCAGCTCATTATTGCGAGGTTGTATCATGAGGTTGTAGTGCGCCTGCAGTTAACTTCAGTTTGTGATTAGCGATTGACTTACACTAAAGCTGTTGATGACACACAAGTTAACTATTTATTTGAATTTAAATTAATTTTGGTTAATGTATTTATAATAGAAAGTGCGTTGTACATAAAATCTGTGACTGTCTTCTCTGGAATTCTGCAAGCACTATGTTTTAGCCAAGGGAAGACAGGTTTTGGATGAAGATTTAATCTGTTGCCACAAAACTGGTGTAAGAAAGAAGGGTTAACCTTAAAGGGCACTGGCACTTTTTTGGAACAGGTGAGACCTGTGCAAATGTGACAGGATATACTTGAACCAGAGGGGAAAAGACAGATTTGGCAATATGTTTAGAATAACTGAGGAATACAGTATATAAACTAGGGCAATGGGCAGCAGGGATCTTAAGTAGGGTTAAAGGTATGGAAATACAGAATGAGTGAATGTCAGGTATGATGGATACTCCTATTTATAAGAGTGAGGACATCTTAAATAAAGTCCAACTAGTTCAAATGTGTCCTATGTTGTTGTGTAACACATTAGAATTTCATGCAATTCCAATTATATAACTGAGAATGTTCTAATAACTATCCCTCCATTATGCTCATTCAGTCTGGTTACTTGCCAAAGAGCACATAAAAAAATAAAAGCATTCTCACTTTAATTTTGACTTCTTTTTAATTGGTTGCTGAAGAATGACTGCTCCCAAGACTGATATTTCTGTTGAAGTATTAGAGTTGAAGAAGTACACTCACATAAATTGTTGCAGCTTTGTTACCATATTGAGAACAAACTTCAGTAGCATGTTCCTTTGGTCCAATTAACATGAGTTTCACGTCAAAATGAAAGAATCATCTTGGAATCATGCTTTTAATCCAAAGGTCATAAAACTGAACTGTAAAGTTTAAAACTGAACTGTGTTCTTCAATCTCAAAGGCTAACAGTTAATTTACTGAGTCAACCTGATCAAGTCTTGTCTCTGCTTCCTTTTTGCTCATACACTCTGAAGATGAGGGTTAATATTTCTCAGGGAATTCAATTTGCAGTCTCTAGTGCACATGTGAACCAACGCATTTAGGTTTGTATTATTAACAGAAGTGACACTAAATTTAAATGCAAAGCAGTTTGGCCTTCACTCTTAAGCACTGTGAGACTAAACCAAAAGACCACTTATGACTAAATGCATTATTCATTATTCATTACTTAGACAAATCACCTTCATGGCTCAACTCAGCAACCCCCCTTAGTCTGTCAGACTTTGACCATTGAATCTTTTCAGATTTCTTTATAAAAGCGCTTTCAGAACCCTATCATGGCAGCACAAAAATATGTTGCAATGATTGAATGAAATTAGCAATGTTGATATTTTGATATCCACAAAAACAGTACAGATGCTGAAAAGTAACAATTGCCCAGAGGCTGTTATTTTCCGCAGCACTTTTTCCCAGCGCTTGTGTTGAGTGGTTGTGGCTGGGGTTGGAATATTAGTTTGGTGCTGTGGATTGTTAAATGAAGTACAATATTATTGTAATGCCCACAGGTAAAAGGTGAATGAAATGAATGAATGAAATGAATGAAATAAAAGGCATGAATGTTTTTCATTATAAAATGTATAGTTCTGACCATGAAATCTGAATTGTCAATTTGGTCTTCCAACCATGCTATTATTCACAGTAACAACACGGTTAGCAATTTTGCTAATTGATGTGAGAAGCCTGTGTCTTTATTACTTTTATATTTTATCAAATGTTTACAGCATGTGAGAAAATATTCACCATTTGATCTGAAAAGGCTCACCCACTTTGTCAAACTTTTTGATCATTTCCATCTACCCACCATTTTGGAAATCTAATATAACATCCGTATTTTCATTCACTGTAAAAGAATGTATTTTCATGTTTGCAAAACAGAGGAGCTCTGTAAGGTTTTATGTGTCTGTACTAAAGAGTAAATTTATTGGAAAATGTAGATGCCTACTTGTGTGTGAGATATGCTTTCTTATTGATATGAATATATATGCTGGAATCAATATGAGTTTTTATATGGCTTTAAAAAGATGATTATATGCAGTATATCACTAATGGATGAATCTATTCCTCAAATACCTTAACTTAGCCTCAGCTGAAGCAGTTACATTAAGGGAGTTGATTGAATCATGCATCACACCTAACTGTATCATAATTCTCATGGATCTCATTTCCTACAGCACTTTGAATGGGGACAATTGCTGCAATTGAGAGAGCAATATTCTTTCCTGCTGATAAAAGTCATATAGTCTCTATACACAAAATGGAACAACTTAACTAGATAAAGCAAAAATGACCATGGAGTTCATGGAGTTTATGCATGTTATGTGTCCCTCTAGTATTGAAATAAACTACTGGTTCATATTATGAACATTGACTGTGAGCAATGATCAAAATTTAATGCAAAATTAATGCTTTAAATACATTTCATGCTGCATGCTGTTAGTTTTCAATACATGTCCAATTAGATATTCAAAGTAGTCATACACTTATGAATATGATACCATGGAGGACAGACACAATTGACTTCTCTGCACATCCCATATTCCATATTTGATTGGGGAGACTATTATTACAGACTAAAGACATTTACATCAACTTTGAGAATAAAAACAGAATGATCTGAAAATGAGAGCTAATAATTTCACTTGTTTCTGAATAAATATAAACAAGACTCCTGAAATGTGATGTAGTGTTAACTCCTGGAAAGTGCTTAGCATGAATTTACCCCTAGGACACAAGCACACAAAGAGTGCAAAGAAATGACAGGAGAAATATGAAATTGTTTAATGTAGACAACTGAGAAAGTCTGGAATTCACAGGCATTGCATGTACTTGCATGATATGCAGTTTAAAGGAATGCATTTTTATTATGTTTATCTGAAACATAGATGTTCAAATGTATGAATGTATTTGATTGAATTTGACACTCATTCTGTTAAGCCAAGTGGCAAGGTAAAGTAATTGATAATGTAGTAATGTGGTAATGTAATGTAGTAATTGATAATTTAAAGTGAGAACCAAATAGTTCAAGCACATGAAAAAATGAAAGGCAATGCATAACCTCTGGATGTCCCATCTCATAATGTGCAGTAATTCAATAGGCAGGAGAAATATTAAACAATTGGATCTGTATAAAAAGAATAGAACCAGTAAATCATCAGGTCAGGAAGTCATCAGGAGTGTCCATGCAGTACCAGGTACACACAAGGTACCTCTGATATTACAGTTGTATTTCCTGAACATGTTGAAATATTCCAGGTGGGGCCATAAACAACAAGACACAGTAATGACAAACACGGTGAAATCACAGAAGCAGGGCAAGATAATTCAAATTGAAAACAGCAAGGGCATGAGGTCATTTAGGAGACAGCAGGTTATGGAAAAAAAAACACGTACTGTATAAATGATGCAGAACGGACATTCATGATACAGAGTTCATCTGTAAATAAATTAGCTAAACTGATGCAGATGAAATCACTGAAAGCAACACAAGCTGTTAAAGCATTTATTACTTTACCCTTTAAAATTACAGATGCTCTGCCAGATCTTACATATTGTGGCTCATTAATCTAAGTAAAAAGATACAAACAGTTTTCACAAAATGCAACAGATGTCAGTGCATGAATCAATTCAGATACGAAATAAAACTAAGCCATCTGAACATTTCTTTCCATTAATCAGGAAATTAAACAAGAAACACACACACACCACAGGCAGGCAAGCAATGACATCATGGAGACAAGCACAAGCTGTGGTATCCATTTACAGCTATGGCAAAGCCTTACAGTAAACATAGCTGTTTCACATAGCTACTGGGCATTGTTGTTTGCATATGTGAGTGCATTTCTCCAGCCAGGTTCAGCAGGAACTTCCATAAATCAAAAGCAAATCAAAGCCATACAGTGCCAGATGATCATATGCCTACAGTATTTCTTCTGCTTTAACACTATGAAGGGAAAACCCTTGTCAGTTATAGCACCATATCACTTACCGCACACATGACTTGTACTGTATAACGTTGAGAGAACAGAACATGATGAAAATTTAAATGAATGCACTGTTAAGCTAAGGACACACTTGATGGTCGATCTCAGTGCTAAATGGTATAGCTTTGATAAGGTGTCCGAACACACTGCATGACTGTGGCTGACAACTCATTTACAAGTACATTGAGTCTAAGCATGAAGGACAAACCCTCCAGACCCGGAGGCGAAGGTATCTCTGCTGTCTGCTCAAAGAGAAAACATAAACTGTAGATAAACAATTGAGAGCTAAATTTGTGTTGGGGCCACTTTACAATATCATAGGAACCAACTTCCATCAGTGAAGAGATGTCTAACAAACTGCAGGTAGCACTGATGTCATTGTGATGGGTATCTAAAAGAAAATATTTTATGAAAGTGTTTTGATATAATATGCTGTACTGCATATTAAAATATTTCCTTTAGGTACAAGAGCAAGCTTTAGGCTCTTATGTTATGTGGGTCTAAAAAAGTAATTTCATTTGTTTGATTATAGTGGTCTGGTCTTGTGAACTGTCCTGCAAGTAGAAGTGTGGAGCAGCACCTCTGTATACTTGTGTACGTTATTTAACTAAATATTCCCCTTTCAGGTAAAAATGCCTTGAATTTTTAAAATTCTAAATTGAACTTTTAGATGTAGATATATTCCTGGGTTGACAAGGGTTGTGTTCACATTTGACACTTTGCAATAGTACCACTATCAAAGTCTGCTTGCTAAACTGCTAAATGTTAAGATGAAGATGAAATATGGGTGTTGTTTTTAGAAATCATTATGAATACGTACATGCACATGGGGTAGTATCTTCAGACTTTATGAGTTTTTATGAAATGTTCAATACAGGTGATTACAGATTGAACTCTTTACAAGTAAATGCACATACAAGGTCATATAAGCTGTAAATTCAGGACTGAAAGTGTAGTGTAAGTGAAATTCAAGGTTAGAGGTGAATTGCATGTATTTTCTTATTTTCTTTGTAACAACATTCCAGTGTACATTCGATACTGGGTATAGTGTACTTACATTAGCTGTATAACAAAGGTTTTGGTCCTTATGCTTTGAGTCCAACAGCTGAAGTTGCCCCCTCCCATTACAGAATGGTTTGGTAAATCTGTCAATCTGTGTCTCACTCAACCAGGAGGAGTCAGCTTCATGGACATGTCCACGAGGCTTTAGCCCTCTGCTGCTCTTCTCCAGTTTTCGGCTGCCACTTTGATTTCCTGCAGCCATCGGGTGAGCCTGTGCCCGTCTGTGAGGACACTGCGTGGAGCTGTCCTCAGGTTAACTGAGTGTCTGCTCACTGTAGACACTGAGTGTTACCTCCTCACACATTGTTCATCAATAAAGAAGTACTGGCAGGTGTTCCATTGCAAATTACTAAGATTATTGCATACTGGAAAAATAAATAAGAAAATCAGTTTGGTAAATGGATCTTGATTTAGCCATAAGTTTGGAGGTACTAGTTGAAAATCATTCAAGGAATAGTGGTGCAGCAGAATGTGGGCTTGTAACACAAAGGTTGCCAGTGCAATTGCCTGACAGGGCACTCCTTTTATACTCTTGGGCAAGGGACTGAATTGCCTCAGTAAATATCCAGCTGATGACACAAATAAAAACTGAAAGCAATAAGTTGCATGTGTCAAGTGACTGTAATGTGAAACTATAATGACATTGAGGTAAGCACCTGCTAAAATAAATAAATAAAAAATACACTAGCAATATGAACTTACATTTTTATTCTTTAAATCTTCAATGGTAAAAGTTTCTCTATTTGGACAGTAGATGTGAGGCAGGATAGAACTCTCTAATCTCTTCGTTTCATAATAGTTTCTTTCCTGTGGCCTTACCACTCCTTGTCTCTTCCACCAGCAACCATGCAATTATATAGTTTTCTTACTGGCCTGACTTGTCACCTAATCTGTTATCTCTCCCCTGCAGGCATTGGGTGTTTCTTACTGTTATTGAATACAGCCATCTTTTACATTTTTTAAAGCTGTATCTTGCCAGAGGGACCTCATTTTGTCGCTAAAAGTCACATATGCCATGACATCATATCTGTGGTCCATAAAGTCAGTGAAATATGTACATTCAAGGGAAAGCTGTAAACATTTTGGCACTATAATTTTACAAAACCACCATGTTTACCTTGAACATCTGTGACATTTGTTACTTGTCACCTTCAGAGGAAATTAACAAGGAGAATTCACAATGATGTAAAACAATGTACAGTGACAGGAAATAACAAATGTTGGAATGAATTTTAGTATTAGTCATCTTTAAAATGGACCTTGCATAATTATAAAATATGTTGAACAACATTCTATTGATAGAAGACACACATGAACAAGCTCAAATAAATAAAAAAATAGTGTGAGTAGGTGCTTTCCAGCAGGAAGAGGACAACCCCAGGTAGAAAGGCATCATGAGCAGTTGATACCCAGAAAAGGTGACTGTGAGATTCTGTGCAGGCATTACTGATGATAGACACTGATCGACAGATAATCAAAAAGAAATCTGCCAAAAATATAAAGTAAATTGTATAACTGAGACTATCCAGAGCACAAAATGGCATGAATTCTTTAGCAATTAAAGGGAGCAAACTTATCTAAGGTGTTTAACAGACCCATTACTTTGAGTAAATGGGTTTCAAAAGGGGTCACACTAATAGCACAGAGATGATGTCAGGTAGTTTTACAGATATTGCATTTTACTATTAGGATATTTATTACAAAAGTACACCTATATTTTCAGTTTACAGTTTTTCTTGTTGTGTAGCTTGCTAATTCCTGTGTGAGTTAAATGAGTTAGCAAGAATTAGGCTTACACTTCAAAGACTAAATGTCAAAGGCAAATTGTCATTTTCTGTATGACATGATCTTTAACATTGAAAAGATTTACCCTGGGGAGGGTAAACAGGCACTTAAGGGGCAGACAGAGCTGGTCCTTGTTTTGAGAATAGAGCTGAAATGTTATTAAGTCAACTATTGCCAGGGCCTTTAGAGGTAAAGCCTGAAAATGCATTTTTGTTTTGTTCTGTTTTGCTTGTCCTGTCTGCATAGTGTAAGGTCTTGTCATAAACTGGACATCATGCATGCACATCGAGTTTTGCATGGATTTGGGGATCTGCACATCCTGTAAATAAAAAATGGGTGTTTTTTGAGAATCTTGTCTTATGACCATCTTTTTCATCTCCACCATTGATCATCCTCCCACACAATGTCTCAGTTAAATGAGTCCTGAAATGAAAGCACAAAATTAGCGGGAATTCCCCTGCGACCTACTGCATTTATGAGGAATTACAAAATGGATGCAGCAGTAAGTGTGCTTATTGAGAGAAGGAAAGAGATTGTCTTTAAAGTGTGAAAAATATTCTAGTTTCAAATATATGTTAGTTGGGTCTACCTTTTAATTCCCTTAAGATATAATAATAAGAATAATAACAGAAATAAAAAATGGCAATGTCAGTAAGAATGCAAGAGATATGTGAAGAGATCATTAGCATCAATTTTTATTGCACTGAATATGTCGTCTTAATGTTTCTCTTTATGCCCTTAGACTGAAGGGTAATGTATTTTCTTATTATGATGGTGTTGCATAATTTGAAATGTGAGATGCATGGGGAATCAGGATGCAATTTGTCAGCAGGTGACAGTGATAATGAGGGCAGCACATATTTATCATCATGAGTATGTGTCAGCTCCAAAAAGCCCTCTCACATGCCAAGAAATGATTTGTGAATGTGTATTAACCACTTTTAATGGGTTCTTCGTAAGATGATTCAAGAAATATGACATCCACAACTCATTGTGGGGATACATTGTTGAGTGTTAAGGTCCTATTAAAGGATTTCAAATGACCCAAATGGACAAATGCTTTCCTTATGTAATCTTTTACAGTTTCCAACCATTTGGTTTGAGGTTTGCTCATTGTTCTGATACTGGCCAATTCAAGATGACTTCCCAGGGCCAAGTCTTCCCAGGGCCAATGTTTCTATGTGAGGTAGGTCTTTGGAAGGTATCGATATTGCACCAATATTGTTAACCCATTGCTTTGCCAACTTGCAAATATGATAGAGGGGAAAGATTGACAATTTATATTGGCACCGTATCTGGATTATCCAACAAGCCAGTACTGTCATTTGACCAATATGAATAACTACCTGCACATCCATTCATAGGAAGAAGTTAACATAAAACTTAACCTCCTTGGATCAAAATTGGCTTTACTTCAATATACACAATTGGCCAACCATCAGATTTGCTCATCAGTGAGTGAGCAAACAAAAAGTCGGACATTTGTCTTCATCAAAGGCCTGCTGATGGGCAGATTTCTGTTGGGCAATTGTTATCCTCTTCTGGGGGACAAAGTTGACAGCAGAGTGATGTACTGCCTCTGTGCTAATCCTGGCAGCTGTTTGGATTCAGCTCTCTGAATGCCCACTTTGGCAGCTGATAAGATGTCTGACTAATGGGTAATTGTATTGCACTAGCGCTAAAACAAAGAGCTGTAATACTGAAATGCCCTATGCACTGAGCTAATTTAGGATATTGGCTGATGTCAACTTTTGGGTAATAATCATAAGGCATCCAATAAGTTGATCCTTTGCTGACACTTTTGCAGTATCTATGCAGTCACTTATCTACTGTGCACAACAATTCCTCTGATGGTGACCCAGTGGAAGGATTATATAATGGAACAATACTGTTGTTCAAGTATAACACCACTATACAAAACTATTGTTTGACACATATCTATTCAATTCTTAAAAGCCCATCATTAACTTGTTATATAGGCTCATGCATCCCCTGCAAAACTAGGCAATTTTGAATTGGCCAAAGTCAAAGAAAATCATCAAACCTCAAAGTAGTAATGTACAAATCCTGTTTGCCCTTTTAGTGTCTATAAAGAAACCTAATAGTTGGCCAAATGTTCAAAATGAGATCCAACTTAATTATGTTTACAGGGGAAGTGGCTACCACAGTTCAATGAAATGAGTGCATAAAATAATGTTCTAAAATGCCTATGTCTTGAACACTTTGAACAAAAAGGAGTTTCCCTCATGGAGTTTCTCATGTGGGATTGTAAGGCCTTTAACTGTACAAAATAGATTTTGAATTTTGCATGAAAGGAATTTTAGAACCTCTACAAAAAGCACCATTAGACTTTTATCAATAAAGCCTGTAGGAATTTCTCCACCTGTGTTTACACCTTAGTGTGAAGCAAAACTTAATTTTTTAGTGGAAAGCTAAACATAATTTAGGTTTGATTTAGTTTGTGGCGTAGCAGTCCAAAAATGTTACCATTTTTGTTCTGTAAATGTTGGACCTGTTGCAATTTGATTCTATTCCTGAAAGGCAAAAAGGTAACCTCAGGCCAAAGACATGAAACTGAAAGGAGGGCAACACTATGCAGTTAAGTCTGAAGCAAAACTTTAATCTTCATCTAGAACAGATACAGTGTGAAATGGACAATATTACAAATGTTACATCTTGACAGATGTGGGTTTTTAAATCTCTGTTCCATTATTGGCTAATGAAACATTCTTTGCAATTAGATGGTAACAGTCAGAGATGAAAGCTGAGATGCGCTTTTTGGACAGCTCCCTCTTGTATTTGTAATGGTTCTGAAGACATATTGAGCAGAAGAAAGTCTGTGAGGTAAAGAGAGGGGAGGAACTGGAGCAGAAAGTGCCACTCTCATTAACAGTAGGGGATACATTTTTTCACAAACTGAAGAAACTTGCTGATTACAGAAAAAAACACTTTTAATGGGTTCAATTATAGCACCTTCATTGTTATAAATTTAAAGTCTTATTGTTGCCACTTGTTACGTGCTGCGCGCTTTGTGCACTCGCGTTAGTCCGGGCCGCGTATGTCCCCCCCCTTTCACAGGTATACAGCTGCGACTGCGCCGCGCACCTGTCCATCTCCGTTGTGCCGGATGCTGTGCCCCCTGGTGCTCCGCCTCCTCGTTCCGTCTGGGCCAACCGGAGATTAGGCGCCAGCCTTTAAAGATGCCCGGACCGACACGATGAGAGATTCGTCCTCGTTCTTGTGCTTCGCTATAATATTGTGATTCCAAACTTGACTACTAGTGTATCGACCTTGTGTTCATAACCTTCTACTACGGCTCTGGATTGTGTTTTGGCTTTGTTGCGCACGGCGGGTTCGTGGGGAGTAGGACAGGTAAGAAGGGGGATCCCCCGTGTTGCTAGCCTCGTATTCTGTATAGGGTTAGGGTAGGGGCGAGTGCCACTCCCTGTAAGTTCGGTTCGTAGGCAGTTAGTGTAGACAGGGTTTTTGTTTGGCTCTGCCACCTTTTTGTTCGAAGATATTCCGGTGTTGGTGAAGGTAGGCAGGATTGTTCTGTTTTGTTAGTTTCTTTTCGTTGGCACCGCCCGGCGTCCTCTCCCCCGTTCCTTGTACATAATTGTAAATAACTGTACACTGTAAATACACCCCTCACTTTTGTTGCACTGGTAGTGGGTTCCGTTTGTGTTGCGTCCCGACGCAGTTTCCCCTAGACGCCGGTATCCACCTGGGACGTAACACACTGCTTGTCTGCATATCTTATATGAGACACAAAATATGTGCTGACTCATGCACTTACTGTATTTGACCATTATAAAACTATAGATAATACTTTAAAAATTAGAGTACTGAATTCTTATTAAAATTTAGTCCATATATGGTTTAGAATGACAATCTGCTTATTTCATGTTGAGAAGGAAATATATACATAAGAGTTTAAATATTCAAAATATCAGAAATACTGCATAAAGATTCAAAGTTATGCATAAATTTTGAGGTTGTAAGTTGGTAAGGTTACATGTAATGCCATTGTAAATGAATCATGCAACAGAGTTTTTAGCCACGGTGATGTCCCAATGCCTCTGCATCAGGCAAAGTTGAGCAGGTTCATCTTCCCTCACCTCATCCTTCTGAACTGCAATAAGGATTAGGTGTCCTTGTCCTTTGTGTTAAACTATTTATGTCCACAACTACATCCAATTTCTGTTTCTGTTGCACAAAATCTGTTCATAGAGTGGGTTCACTTCATGGTCTACCCTGTTTGCCAGTTTTGTTCTTTTCTTCTAACCTTTTTTAAATTCAGCAGAAAATAGCAGTAAATAACAGTATGTAGCCGTTTTAAAAAGAATACAGTATTACAGAAATCACAGATTTGCTGTGGATATTTCCTTTAAATCATAGAAGACCTGGAAAACAGGAGGCATAATGAAATTAAAATGTAGAATCTCTTAAAAGTTACATTTTTATGTTGCTTTGTCATGATTGTCATGATATTATAGATTTTTGCAACTAAATCATCTGTAGATTTGTGTTGAATTATACTCACATACCCCACTCATACTGACTGTGCTACCCAATACAACCATTAAAAAAGATTTTATTTGGATTGGATACATACATTTGGATATCATCTTTGTTAGTAAGAGCTGTGAAATTAGACTTTTTCCAGTTCTTCACTTCTGGATTCAAACTTGAATTCTGTCTTGGTCCCGGACTTGAGTACTGGTGACTTGAGATTTAACTTGGTTAAGAGACATATATATATATATATATATATATAGAAAGTGTTGTAGTCAAGTCTTAACCACATTAAATCTCAACATTTAATGCAAAACTAATGAAGAAATTGAAAATTTTATCAGGAGCTTCAACTGGCTTTGACCTTTGTCATCTCAAAATGAACAGGTTTCTGGAGAGATGTGAGGACAATATTTGTGTCATGTTTAATTAATTTGTGCAACATTTAGCAGACACTCTTATCCAGAGTGACTTCCAGCACAATAGAACATAAGTGTATCCATTCAAGTTGAATGAGCAACAGTGTCAGACCAGGTGAATGACACTCACAGACCGGTGAGTGTTGCATAACACCATTCAAGCCCTACCACAGGTTAACTTGTGCAACCTGACTAGACAATGGAAACCAAGTACAGAAGAACACAGAATTCAAAATACATCTTAATACTAACGCATAAAATAAACATCAATCCTAGAGGTAGCAGGTGTTAGGGGGCTGGGATTGAGGTGGACCCAAGATGCAGACTGAAAAGGTGGGTCTTCAAGTCTGCCACAGACGATGGCCTGGGATTCTGCTGTCCTGACCTCAGTGGGGGGTTCATTCCACCACTGAGGGACTAGTACAGACAGGGATCGTATCTGAGAGGAGTGACCCTGTCGGGATGGGACAGTCAGTTGCCCCGTAGATGCAGATCATAGTGATCTTGATGGAACATAGGGTTTGAAGACTGGTCATAGGTATGAGGGGGCTGTCCCATTCACTGTCCTGTATGCCAGAACCAAGGTTTTGAACTTGATACGAGTGATGACAGGAAGCCAATGAAGTGTCACTAAGTTTAGGAGATTGTGGTTAAGTCGTGCAGCTACATTCTGGATTAGTTGTAGGTGTAAATTTAATTTAATGATGGACAATGGGACAGCTGCATTCTGAGGATTAGTTGTAAGCTCACCTGCATGAGTTGTAAATGTAATTTAAATAATAATTGGCAATGGGACTTTCAGTGGTTAACTTTAATCTAAAAATGAAGCTTCAGCCCAGATTTCATTTGCCTTGGAACAAAGTGGCTTTGTCTTGCTGCATGAGTTGATGTTATTATAGTGCCTGCAGGTTAGACAAATGTATCCTCCAATTGGCACTCAGCTGACTGAGTAGTTCAGTGGTTTGATGGTACACTTTAATTTAAAATGAGACATGTTGACCTAAAGCTGCAACTTCCAACCATTTATGCAAACTTCTGGTAAAGACAAAAATTGTGTGTGATAATCTGTTTTATGCACTGGATTTAATGAATGGTTCAGGTTTAAGTCTGGCAGGATAACACTGTAAAATTTAAAATGTTAAAAATCAGCATATTGAAATCCACCTTGCGACTAGGAATTTGCACTGTTAGAGAGAAAAGCCATGACACCAATTAATGTGTTTGAGATAAGCATGGGTATCCTGCTAGGTCTGTGTCCATGAGTCATTGCTCAGTAAATTGTGCCATAATTTCTTAACAACTTCTCACCTTTATTTTCTCAGCCACCTCAAGATAAAGGTCAGCCTCTGAGAAGCACTAGGATGGCTGCCCCACAGCAATGGGCAGCATGACCTGTGAGCTGTCGTCTTCTGATCCAATTAATGCAGTGACTTGCTTGGTACCTCTGAAAACAACAGGACACCAGCACTGGAATTTATAAAGTTATCTTGGGTTATAAGCACACAGAAAGGCCAGCAGTTGTAAGTACCTCCATTTCCAGTGCAGACACTTAGGCATAGCCCATTTCATAAGTACTATAAGCACCTGTCACATGCAGAATAAATCAAACTGAAATATACCATGGGCATGCTGCATCTTGTAGAATTTCATTATTCACTATGTCAATGTGGAAAAGGATTAGAGGTATTCATAGGTGGGTGGGTGGGCAGGTTCATCATTTTGGTCTGAATTTACAATCACAGTCTCTTTGTGCATTTTTTAATCCCTTGAAAATCCAGTCTTTTCTCATGTGCCACAGTTTGAATAGGTGCTGTTGAAGGGGGAAGTGAGAGGCATTAGCCCACATATATATCCTCATCTTCGATCTGCTTTCAGTTTCCATGCTTTGCAGTCTCTGCTGTGGAACAGTTTTCTGCTGTCTCTCAAGGGATAACTTACGTATAGATTCCAAATGGATGCACGCTGGGAAACAGCTCAGTGCAAAGGGAGAAAGATACACACATCAGCCATGTAATTGGATTTAAAATGGGTTTTCTGTCTAATGTCTCTTTCTTTGAGTAGAAATGCTGTTTTATTTGTAAGCTCAATATAACTCATTATATATATATATATATATATATATATATATATATATATATATATATATACATATACACATATATATATATATATTTATATATTATACACACACACAGAATTTGACAATTTAAAGGAAAACCCTGAATAAATGAGTGGAGAAACATAATGAATACAGAGGCTTCCACACAGGTGTACTGCATGGTACAATTAAGCAATTAACATCCAATCATGCTCTGTGGCATGTATAAAAACACTGAGCAGGCCCAGTTAATCTCTATTTTGGATCAAGATGGCAAGAGGAAAAGATCTAAGTGACTTTGAAAGAGGGTTCATTGTTGGGGCATTGATGGCAGGAGCTTCAGTCACAAAGACTGCTCAACTGGATAGTGTTTCAATAGGAACAGTGACTAAAGTGACATCTGCATTTAGATATATAGGAAGGACATCAGTAAATACCTCACACATTCGATGACCGTGATGCTTGTGCATTAGTGCGATATGTAAGGAAAAACAGAAGAGCAACTCTTCCTCAGGTGACTGAGAATGTCAATGCAGGATGTGGAACTGTGGAACAGTTTTCTGCTGTCTCTCAAGGGATAACTTACGTATAGAATCCAAATGGATGCACGCTGGGAAACAGCTCAGTGCAGAGGGAGAAAGATACACACAGCAGCCGTGTAATTGGATTTAAAATGGGTTTTCTGTCTAATGTCTCTTTCTTTGAGTAGAAATGCTGTTACATTTGTAAGCTCAATATAACTCAACTGTTCTGCGTCAGCAAGAACAGTCCGTCAACAATTACATAGAGAGGGATATTATAGTAGGGTTGCAGTGCATAAACCCCTCATTACAAAGATGAATGCACATTTGAGAGTTCAGTGGTGCAAAAACCTTAGGCGCTGGTCTACAGAGATGTGGAAAAAAGTGATATGGTCAGATGAGTCATCCTTCACCATATTCTCGACAAGTGGGTGAGTGCATGTGTGTCATACACCAAGAGAACGGTACAGGCCTGAATGCTTGACCCCTACAGTGAGGGGGTCCGGTGGATCTGTTATGCTGTGGGGGCCATTTTGCTGGCATGGTTTGGGTCCACTTGTCCCCTTAGAGGGAAGGGTCATGGTAAATCAATACAAAGTTGTTCTGAGTGATCACCTTTATCCTATGATGAAACATTTCTATCCTGGTGGGAGTAGTCTCTTCCAGGATGACAATGCCTCCATCCATAGGGAACAAGGGGTCACTGAATGGTTTGATGAGTATGAAAATGATGTGAATCATATGCTATGGCCTTTGCAGTCACCAGATCTGAACCCAACTGAGCACCTATGGGAGATTTTGGGCCAACATGTTAGACAGCGCTCTCCACCACCATCATCAAAACACCAAATGAGGGAATATCTTTTGGAAGAATGGTGTTCCATCCCTCCAGTAGAGTTCTAGAGACTTGTAGAATCTATGCCAAGGCGCATTGAAGCTGTTTTGGCAGCTCGTGATGGCCCAACTACTAAGACACTTTATGTTGGTTTTTCCTTTAATTTTTCACCCGTCTGTACACACACACACACACACACACACACACACACACACACACATATATATATATATATATATCACACACATACCATGAAACCTTTTCATGTTTAATCATTCTTGAAAATGACATGAGGCACATGTTATAAATATATTGTTTTATACATTTTTAAGCTATGTAAAATGTATATATGCTGGAGCAGATATCTCAGCTTTTCCATAAATGTTAAATACAGACTAATGAATGTTTTGCCTCCATTTTCATTTATTCCTTATGTGACTTTACAACAAACATGAATGTGCACCAGACCTACTTTGCTTGTGACTACAAGCAACAACAACAACAACAATAATAATAATGATGATAATAATAATAATAATAATAATGGAATATTTGGAATGTTTTGTCATATTAGGAAAGATAAGACTGGTTAATGATAAGACCATAAGAGAATAGCTGAGATTTCTCTTTGGGAAGGTCTGCTGAAACCCATGGAGTCAATAGTCTTCAAAGAAATTATGCTGGGTGCTATTCCTGGCTTTGAGGCAAACAAAACATCTGCAATTTTTAGACATCACTCTGGGGAAATTCATTTAAGGACACTATGATGATGTTTGACTGGATAAACACCTTCACTATGCCAAGGCATTTTTACATTTTAAAATTCAGAACTTTTAGCTCCAGGAATAGATGCACAAAAAGAAGGAAACAACACTGCTGCAGTTAATCTGTAGTAATATTGCCAATGTATTATATAAACCTTCTTTTATTCAACAGTATTATGCAACCTACTGTCCTAAAAGTAGTCCTCACCAGCTGTGGGGCTTAGGCTCCTGAATTAGCCTGTGGTTGATGAATCTAAGCTTGGTGAGGTTTTGGGTCTCCCCTGAAGACCTGGGGTTTGAAGGACTGAGACCTGAATTTTTTTGTATGAAGGTGAAATATTTAACCCACAATTTCCTCAGTTGCATTCAACTGTATGAACGGATAAAATTGTATGTTGCTCAAGATAGGAGTGTCTGCCTAAATAACAATAATGTAACTGTAAAAGGGAGAGTAGTAGTGGGGAAAATACAATAAGCGAAAAAGTTAGTAAAGTACCAGCTGCCAGTCTTGTTTTTCCCTGATCGACCAGTTTTATTGTCCATCACACGTGAAAACACTTCATCATCATGTAAAAGGTTCTGGAATACAGAATTTGCTGAAATCACAATTGGCTTGTGCCAGGGAAAGCCAACTTTTTGGATTTAATTTCTTCCTGATATAATGTCTTTAATAGATAATTTATGAACAATTGATGCAATGTGGTGAAGCACTCTCAATAAGTTTTCACTGTTGATGTTAACAGCTGGGCTACTGTGATGACCCATTAGTTAGGTCAATGTAAACTGCCTACTGATGGTTAACTGTTGGAGATTCAGCATTGACTGGAGGAAGACAGGTTTAGTAAACACAGTCATGTACAAATGCTGACAGTGGAGAGTCGGAGATCTTGAACGTTTCGGTGGTATGCCAACGTCATCAGCTCACAGATTGTTGATTGTTCAACAACTACAAAGTACTTTCAGTGAACCAATATTGACAACTTAAATATCAGCAATTTTTAGGCTTTTTGATGCACAAGCTTTAGCTCAACACAGGCCCTGAGCTGTTGGGCTATCTCCAGCCATTCAACACAGGGCTAACATTGTGAAGGAACAGATGAGTGGTTGTTGGAGAATTAATAGTAATCCAACTATATTCAAATGCTGGCAACAGACAGTAAGTCACACTGACCCTTTAATCAGTTATACAAAGTTGGATCCCTATGTGAAAATATTTGGTTGTGGAAATGGTCTCCTGGGGCATTGTAAGGGATAACAAGTTTGTACTGTTACCCCGATACTTATATTTTAGGAAGTTCAAATTATACACAGTACTTGTATATGGATGGATGTACTAACAGACTTCCTTTAGATATTGGAACATACAATGGACCTGTTGGGGATACTGTGTGCAGTGTAAAATGTCCCTAACCCCCCATCAAATAGTGTAAACTATCATAGGCTATGGCTATAGGCTATGTAAGCAGGAGTAAATGAAGATGCAGGGGGTGAAGGGATTAAAACTGCATTTAGCATGGGAGGTGGGACATATAAGGATTGTTGAGTGCATGTGAATGGCAGTAGTGATTGCTGTTGGATGTATGGGGAGGTAAAAAGAGAGCTTTGTTCTTTGTTTGGGAGACCTTGCAGTGATGTTCATAACTGTGTGTGAGCATGTGTGGGTATGTGTGGTTGGTATACCCTGCTCTACCAGCAGAGGTAGAAGGGGGAATTATCTGGTGGTGAGGAAGGTGTCTGGGGAAAACCTGGTTTGTATTGCTGAGTAGAAATTACACACTTAGCAGCACCAGTGTGTGTAAAATGGAAAGTCGTGGTGTGCAGTGTGTATGGGACAGGGTGCAAGCCTGCTCTTTGATGGAGCTTGGGAGGGAAGACTGGGGTGGGGTCAGCAACAAGGACATCCTTCCTGGTAACAACTCTGGTCCTTTAAGAGCTGGTCATATACCTATAGTTGTCTGTTCAGTGGTTCTGTATTTGATTGAAAACTGGGATGATTTTTTTCCAAAGGCAGACCCATTTTATACACTGCACACCTTGTTCACCCAGTCTGTTACAAGCAGCATTATCTTTTTTCTACATGACTAATTCAGTTTTTAGGAATTGGGAGAATACTTATATAGGAAATGTCCTGGTATCCACGGTAAGTTCTGGTTAAAGATCAGTGTTGAGAAGAAATGTCCTTCTCCACATTAAATTGTTGTTTTAGGAGTAGGGTTTGTCAAATTATGAACACCTAACCCTTTGGAGTCAGCATTTTCTTTGTTAGATGAACATTGTGTTGGTATTCAGTTACTATACCACTGTTTGAGTCTATATTGTCTTTCATGTCCTACCTGAATGTGTCTGATGAAGTGTGCTAATTACCCATTCACAGCACTGTGGGAGCATAATTATGTAATTGGCCACAATAAACATCCCTCATGAATACTCAGTTTATTCTTCCGCACAGCATATGGTTTTCAGTTGTTTTCACTGACCCATTCTGGCCACCCATTTACAAAGGAGTTGTGACATGATCTACCTATGAAATGTGGCCAGATTTTCATACAATAAAACTTCCTCAGGCACAGGAACAAAATCAGACTGTAGAATCAGAATTTTCTGGGCTCAGCTGGATTTCACCTTAGCCACTTTACCTTTGTGAATAGCTAACATGCACTTTTATGTCTCAATGACACCACTTCTACCAATGCAGACTTGTAGTGTCCCACCGAAAGCACTGTAAACCCTGTCTGTCAACATTGTAACATCTAAATTAGGCTGGAGATTTCTTCATACCTCACTCTCAAGCTCTTTCAGTACTGCGTCTGGATTGTTTCCTTCCCCTTTGTCAATGCCAGAGACAGGCCATTCTAATATTGTGCTCTCCAAACCTCTGCCTAGTTAGGTAGGTAATTGGCAATGTAGTTGGAGATACTTTCTAACTGTGTCAGCTATTTCCCCATGCTGTGTGCTGTTGGAGCTAGCTTTGCAGAATTGCAGAAACTGAGTTGGGTTTAAGAGGGCCTATGTATGACTACTGAAATAATGAAAATGTTGCTGCATGCAGCAATCTTGCACATTGTGTCAACCTCTGGAGTCTTCCTAAGAGACAATCGTTCCATTTTTGTTCAAACAACACATGATTAATATATCAGTTTTCCAGAGATGTTATACCCATTGCAAAACACAACATAATAGTATGTAATGATACAGTACCATGCCACAGAGCAAATTCAGAAAAGCCAGAGAAAATTCTGTGAATGGACCTGGGGTCATATTTTTCTAAATGAAATATTTTGCTTTACAGCATTTAAACTAAATTTTGTTTTGTTTCATTAGCTTTTACCATTCAGAACAAATCCAAACCAAATTGGAATCTCACCACCCACCTTACAACAATGCTATCTTACAAAGAACACAGAGGAATCTGCATGAGAACAAGCAGCAGATTAGCAAAATCTCCTCGCTTAGCAACCACTGCAAAAGTGAAGCAAGCACTCCAGAACCATGCACTTCTAGCAACTTAATTAAGAATGAGCTGAGAGTGATCAGATTTCCATGTTGAATGGGATGCAGGCTCCAGTTTCTTGGAGGATAACCCATGGCAGTGGAAGACTTGCTTAACACCAGGGATCAGAAAGATTGTCAGATTAAATTTATTCTGCAACACAAACAAGCACAATTCTGTCTCATTTAATGCCTATAATGCTTAAATGTTCTGATAAAAGTTGCTGTTAGGGATTGGCCTATAATCCTTTGGCATTGTACCTGCCTTTCTATTTTATGGTTAATTTCAGAGCCTCAAGCTGTATGCATGCTTCATGCTCCAACAAATTTCATGCACTAAAGGTCATAACTGAATATTTTTTCTCCTTTTTTGCAAATAGGTTATAATTTTTTGTATGAATGGAGCACTGAAATGTTTCATAAAACACTGTGGTGTTAGGCTGGTTTGATTATTGTAATTGATGGTCATTTCTTCCACTACAGCAGCTGCCAAAGGTATATTTATGTGAAATATTACCCTGTATTAGAATATTTTCAGTGTGGTTCATCCAGTTAGTAATACATTAATATATAGCTCTACACAGCAATAACAGGTTGCAAAACACAAATTGGCCAATAATAGATATGGAGGTCCTGATTAGATGGCATGAATTATAACATTTTTTGAGGATCCTCTAAAGAATAAATTAATGGCTGTTGCATGCCAGTACATCAATGATGCATGCCAATACATCACTCAGTCTGAGAGAACATTCTGTGTGCTATACATATGATTGATAATATGGCTAAAATCAAATGGCTTGTGACCAGAGGTTGACTGATATCAGTCTTTTAGGACATATATCAACGTTTTAAAGAACACGTATGCCAATGATCAGTATTGCACTAAACATATTGCCATATCTGGCTTGTAGTGATATTTTGTGTGCTATCTTTTATGTGCTTATTTTGATTGACTGAGCCTTGCAGTCCCTGAACTGATTCAATAACCCAAACGGTGCAAAGTGCCCTTGTGTCAACATTTGTCAAAGCTGCTTAATTTTCCACCATTTCTTCAACCATATTATAATGTTTAAGTTGTTGCTCTCTAGTTGATGATGATTTTTTGGGTGTGAGCCTGGTAGGGTAAATTGCTGAACAAAGAAATGTAGTAGGCTACAGGTCTTTAGAAAGTTTGGCTAACACAGTTGGCAGTTTGAACAAAAGCATTTTGAATCCAATTCCAGAGCATTCCACATTCACAGTTGTGAATTGTGTAATCTACAAATAGCCTAGGGCATGAAATACTATACTGTAACTTACATTTTAATTGGCAGCAATTAAGCCCCTACACAGATTATACTTAAGTAATCAACTAAAAAGACAAATGACAATAAAATAAAAATGACCATTTTTATTGGTGTCAAAAAAATAAATAAATAAAGAGCTCATGGGATGCCATTTGGTGTTCATAAAATGCCAGCTTTTTATGATCAGAACAGCATAACACCTTAAGAGCCTGATTTGATATCATCATACATCTGTATTAAATTTAATTTTTTATCTCTCTTTGCTGATTTTCTAACCAGTGTTATTTCTTAAAGGGTACTCAATCCAGCGGTTTCCATCGAGGTTCCTGTCCCCTAGTTTAGGTGGTCCTTTGAGCTGGGTAAGAGTATTGCCTGGAGGAAGAGCATGCAGATGCATCAGCCCAGCCACAATCTGTGTGCCAGTTCCTCCCCAGGGAGAGATTGCCTCCCGCATATCTGGCTAATTATGAAATTGGCTACTTACCTGAAGGAGAGCCACACCTACCTCAGCCTACTTTCATACCTCCAATTCTCAGACTAGAAGGCAAGAGTAGAGAGGCAAAGCTGTCTGAAAGAGAAGGAGGTAAAGCTGGAGAAGGCAAACCTTGCTGCGTCTTAACAGAACAAGCGAAGAGCACAACTGGATCAGTGACAGGTGGTAGCAAACCCACCGCCCTGTCTCACAGGCAGATACTGCCTCTTTGTAGCGAAAAGCCAGCTGAGATGCCTTAAAGGCTCACACATGCTGTCTGCACACCTTCAGCACTCACTAACCACAGACTCCCCTGCAACCTACTAAAAGCAGGGGTACTTCGTACTGCATCTGTCACACCCGTGGAACTGTATATACTCCCTGCTCCTGGCCTTTCTTGTCTTCCTCCAGCTGCACCTGCTATGCAGTACAACACCCCCTTACCCACACATGCATATCATGCAGCAACATACCTTGCCACTGTGTCTATAGCAATACACCCTGATGCACCCCCACCAGCTGCAGCATTTGCACCTGCCTCATTGCCCATTAGGGACCTATTAGTAGCCCCATCATAGGCATTCCCAAGACACATTGCCCACCGTTGAGAGTGGCAGGGTAGGGGATTTTTGCCCCACAGATAACATTATGAACAATCACATAAACTGAGTGCCCTTCAAGTGCTCCAAGAGAAATATGGTCCTCGACAGTTGGTGCATAGCAAGCTTGGCTTTATCCTGAACCCTTCACCAGTCAGGTGGGGAGACGCAGGGGCCTTTGACTTTGAACTGTCAGTGTACTCCTTGATGGTCATGGTGAGGACACTGGAGGGACAGAATGGTTATGAGCTTAGATGTTGTTTACTGTGTGCTGACTAAACTACCACTAGATGGATTTGTGGAATATTGCCTGAGCTGCAGGATCTTACAGACAGGCGCTGATTGGACTTACACCTTACCTGCTGGGGCAACATAGTTGCAGATGAAGTCACAAGCTAAACATATCTCCAGTCATGCTGCTGATGTCTACAATGACTGAACGGAAAGAATTTTAACTTAATTTTTTGCTCCTTTTAAAAAAATCTTCACAATGTGGTCCAATGACACTGCTGGTTAGGGAGGATTTGCTTCTGTTTGAATATAGCTCATTTTATCTGACACTGCAGCAGCTAGCTAGCTAGCAAGCAAATACAAATTGTATTTGTTAGGGTGTACCGAGGGCGGAGGACACAGAAGATGATGAAACAGCGATGAGGTGCTGATGGTGGAATTTATTTACAGGTGGCAAATGGTGGAGAATGGTGGCAGTGCAGGAACTTTAGGTGTTAATTATTTACAAAAACAAAAACTATACAAAATAAACAGACAAACAAAAAGGAAAGTAAGCTGGCTTGGCTATATCTGAAAATCAGATCCAAGTCTAGCAGTCTTCCTCTCTCAACTCACTTCAACAACAACAAAAAAAAACCCTGAGTTCTAAACCCCACTGGCTATAAGGACGTAGCTCCTCCCACTAGGTACCTTCCATTTTCTCAGAAATCAGTTAACACAACAAAACAGAAAATAATAAAACAATACATAACTAACATGGCCATGAGTTAATTAACAAGCAATCAAGAATGAAAGAAAAACAAAGGACGAACTAAACGCAGATAAAAGCTGACAATTGCAAATGTGTATATTTCCCCCCTTAAAACAAACAAACAGGTGGTAGTACCCACTACTCCCCCTGCAGAAATAGTACCTGGTTCTCCCCACTTCATGTTTGGTAGTGGATGAAACAAATGGTCAGGTAAACATGTTTAAGTTTCTCTTACTGAGTGTTAAAAGTTAAGTTAACCAATAAACGTTCTTAAAAGTGCTTTTATCGCTCTGTTGTCTTTCATAACCCTTACCCGCTGTTATTAAAATATAAGCGCATCGTTATTTAAAACTCTAATACCGCTGTTCTAACAGGCCTTATTCAGAACAGGGTAGCGGGCTCTTTAAGTGGCTACATTATCAACAAACACAGCTAGTTAGCACACTGCACAGATAACACAGGCAAATACAAACATACACTTAATACAACTGTTGTTGAGTTTGCCGGAAAGATGTAAAAAGTGTTGTGTTGCGATGTTCGTGTTTTGCGCGTCTGTAATAGTGTACGTCTCAGTCTCGTTGCGGCGTAGACCGTGACAGTATTTGTTCTATTACAATACATTATAACATTAATTAATGTTATAACACTGTTGTGTTTGAAAACAACAAGCAACACGGCAGCTCAGTTGCAGTAACATTTGCTGGAGCACTGTTGTTATACTCCTGGGTGATGTACTTCACCCACAATTACCTATATAAATATTCAGGTGTATAAATGGATAGCATGTTGGAACTGTAACCTATGCAAGTTGCTCTGTATAAGAGCATCTGTAAAGCAAATAAAATGAAAAATGTAAAAATAATGTAAATATAGCTGCACACAGAAAAAGTGTACAGTGCCACGAGAGAGCTGACACAATTGTATTAGAAAACTAGCCTCTATTGGTCTTAACCAGAGGTGTAAAGAGTACTAAATTATTTTACTCAAGTAAAAGTACTGTTACTATGGTGAAATTGTACTAAAGTAAAAGAAAAATTACTTGTGTAAAAATCCACTCAAATAAAAGTAAAAAGTAACTTATTTAAAATTTACTTTGAGTAAAAGTTACTTAGTTACTTTTTTTTTTAACTGTGTGGTTGGCGAGGTGCGGATAGATTGTCCTCTAGGACCTTTCCCAGGCAATGCAGACGGGGAAGAGCATGTATATAACATGTTATTTTTAATTTCAGATCACCTTTATAAAATAAAGTGCATTAAGAAATTAAAACATGAAATAAACATTGCATAAATATTTGCATAAATATTTCTGGAATAAAAAATAAAAATGATATAAAATAAACTGCATTAATAAAAAAGTTAAATGAAATAAACATGAAAAAATACAATTAAAAACTAAAATAAAAAATAAACATGATATAAAATAAAGTATACTAACAAATTAAAATCAATTGCCTCCTCAAGGACATTGTCATTGGATTTAAAACACGTGTGACGACAGACTTAATGAGACCAGTCATTGAAGTTTCTAAAAGCCTGAATGGGTCTCCTTGCTCAGCTTCAAAAGCCTTCACAGCTGCTTGGACCTCTGATAGAATTGACCTTAAAAATGCTAGGTATAGTACATTCTGTCACTGTACATTGCATAAAGTGTCTCCGCCATGTAGCAATGCTCAGAAGACTTTGTAAGGCCAAAGTGCAGCTCCAACTCATCCCACTGTAAAGCTGAGTCCTGACAGTATGGCATGTGACGATACACAGAAGCCTTCATAAAATTCCTCCACACTTACTTTTAAATTGACCGTTTCATGTAAAGAATTCAACACTGTTCAAATAGTGTCATTCTTATGGCTGGTTTGCCTTCGCTGTATTATTGGCCTAATGTTGTTACTTGTGATTAACATTAGAAAAACCAACTAAGCACCCTGTGGAGTTTTTCCTTTTTAAAATAAATATCTTATACTAACATTTTTAATTTTTACTATTTAAAACAGAAGTATTGAAAAGGCTAATCTCAGTTCCAGAACTGCTTAATTTTCTGGAAGTGTCTGTTCAGCTTTCATGATTAAAGTGAGTCTAGTGAAACTGCATTCTGCCATAAAGACCAGTAACACTGTAATAAGTCCACTAAAAGCCACTAAACTTTTGGGGAGGAGGTGTGATTTTTCATGGCAGTTTACATGTATTCACATTGGGCAACTTTGTGCCATCCATTTTCAGAGATATGCAGGTGTCTGAATTAAATGTGATTGCCAAAAGCTGAAAAATGTGCAATTGAAGCTTAAAGTCTGAATTGGCCTCTCTGACTCTACACATACAAAAGATTTGTGTATTAACCGAAGACCTAATGATGAGGAAAGGAATTGACTGGTCATGCTGAATGAGAATTTGTATTGATGGGGCAAAGGCAAGACAGGAAATGAGTTTTATCTCGCATTAACAGCAAATACTCAACCACAACCATCAATAGAACCTTTTCATATCCTAAGCCACAATCATTGCTAAGAAAATTGGTAATAAGCCTAGCCTCAATAAAGTTCAGCCAAGACTTTTTACAACTCTGTGAACTGAAATGGGAAGTAAACACAAGACACTTCTAAGACACAGATTTTCTATGGTTGTTACACACCCAAAGTCCTAAAATGACTTTCTGAACTAAGTTGTGACATTTTGTGGATAAACAATTGACTTCTTTTTTACATGGTGTCCTAGATCCAGAAACTGACATACCAGGCAGATACTTTGATAGAGTGACAAAGACAGTTAAATTTTGTACTCACTGTGTCAAGGGGAGCACATCTGACTGCTCTTCAACACCGCAAGAACTTCTCTTTACAAACAAAATGGACTCAGACGAGCATTTGAAAGCTAACATCTTTGAAAAACTGCTTCAGAGATACTTCCCCACAACTGACCACATCTTCGAGGATGCTGCATAAAGAGAAAACAAGAGTTAGGAAGTCCATCTTGTTACAGAAACCTTTGCTAGTACAGTAGGTCAGTGTCAGAGGATCTTGAATAAATCGGGCATCCCTTGGGACATATGGCAACGGTTTATTTTTTGACAGACTCAATTCTAGGAAATCTCACAGGACTTGCAGGGAGATCTCAACAGGGTTGTACTGTATTTCAACGTATCACTAAGTTCTGCCTTGCCTAGGCCCTGAAGCACTGACTGAAACACAACATCTAACAGGTGTTGTGGCTGACTGACGTTGTCTGGGATCTGTGCCGCTGGGGCGGATGAACGGCCCTCACCAACCTGTTCACACATCCATCCTCCCCAGCAGGGAGGCAGGCATCCACAGCCGTCTGCACTTTTCATGGTCACTGCACACACTGCACCCTGCACACAATTTTGAGAAACCAGAATTTGGCATACACTCATTCTCTTGCCTGTGTGAAATATGATGTATATCTTAGCTTTACTTTCAAAACAATTAACCCAACACTTTGATAAACCATACAAACTCATACCACAATGTTTAAAACAGTTTGTGACTCGGGGTGAGAAGATCAACTTTTTAAATGCCTTTAAAAATAGCAACCCCTCTCTCTGCAAACAGAGGACATATGTGTGCTATATCATGCTGAAATGAGTAATACACCTCAGGGTTTAAAGTACATCATCCGTTGTCTCATCCTTTCCATCCACAATATTAAAAAGGGTCAGCAGCACAATTAATAAAATTGTGCTGCACATCAGAGAACATTCAGCTAGGAGTGCCATGTTGGATGAGATTCATAAAACACACTATCAGTTTTTTTTCATGAAACATTGCTTCCCAGTGCACTTATTAATGGGATCAATGATAATAATGTCAAAACCACCCATCCCCCCATCTACTTATCATAAAGGTGATTCATAAAAGAAACAAAAAATGGCCACATACTTGTGGTGGAAGGTATGGGTGAACAGTATTCTCTCCCCTTCTATTAACCTTGATACAACACAAGGCATATGACCACCCCACTCATGGTACTCAAATGTACAGATGACCAAGATGTTTAATGTAGTGAGACGTGCAGCAAATACAGAACAAACAATTAAAAGCTGAATACTTAATGCCACACACTAGATGAGTGAGAGTTAACTATCTGTCTGAAAAGGCTAATTTCACAGTGTCACACATTCTATCTATCTATAGGTCTTTTTTACTACTATTCCACAGCAAGTGACCCATACTCACAATAAAAAGAACAGGAGACAGTAAGAATTACCCAGTGGGAGAGAAATGGATACTAGGAAATATTTCTTATTGCAGGCACCACTAAAATGTCACACAAAAATGATAATCAAGCAGCTAGAATTTTCTAAATGCCAGTTATTTAACCCATTGCATGGGCATGAATGTTAAATTACATTGCAGCCATTTTTGGGGACATATGAAGGCCTCTTCTTCATAGGCATTCTGAACAATACTTGTTTATTTTTGTACTTACTTACTACTCAAACCATTCTGACCTATGTGAAAAGGAACTGCCTCAGCCATTTGCATCATGTCATATATGTTAGCCATTTGTTTGAATAACTGTCAGTTGCTTCATATTAAAATGTAAATGTCAGGAAGACTATGGTGTATCAAGACAAACAGCATATAATTGGAACTCTTTGTGGGTAGGATGCTGTGTTTGCCAATATTTCATGTTGATTTTATTACCACCCGTGATAGAGTAAGTTCAATAATGATGGGATAAGAATGTCAGATACTGCACATATCCCTATTTCATACATATCAACGTCCAGGCTAACACTGCATCAAAATCAGGACGGGAGGTGCACGATAATTATTAAATTCGATAGGTTGAACTGTTCAGCAAACAATTATAAACTCTCTCTTGCTGGGGTTTTGTCAATAAAACAATAGGAGTATATATTTTTTATTAAGTCTTGCATACTGCAAAGTCACAATTAAAGAAAATATAAATGGATTTCATCACAAGAGCTGAGTTGTCAAATGTCTTCATTTGATTTTACACTTCTTTTATCCGGTGAATTTATTTTTTATTGTGTATTTTGCTTCATCATACTGATGTGAGTAGATTCAAATGTTCATGGAATTGCAAAACATACAGGTTTTGTAGAAGCTGAACCTTGTACTGTTCCATAATAATTGCATAAACTTAAAATCAAGCTTGTCTATTTTTAACATGTCATTATTCTTATGTAATTAGAAAAGAACCTCCAATGTATCAATTGTACCTGAAATATTTGCAAATGCCTGTATTGTTCATATAAAGAATATTTACCATACTGCAAATGCTTTCAGAATGATTTCTTTCTGTTTTCTATGAATGGTTGTTATTATGTAGGGCCACCACAGTTGGAATAGAGAGTTCAGAAATGTAAAAGCAAGCAGCAATGACAGGGGTCAAGCAGGACCAAGGCCCAGTTGGCACTAAATCAATTTATTTAAATCAGACTTTGTACAATAGTGGTGGCTGTAAATGAATGCAGAATTGTCAATTTTATTGCTAACATAAGGTTTACAAATAACTAGGCAACACACAATATGCATTTTTAAATTTTAACCAATTTGAAAAATTGGGAAATTATCACTGATTACCCCACAGAGCTGATAACATCAAACATTGGTGATTTTCGCCACAATGTGAGCATAAAGACATTGTCCCATCCTATTTCACACCTATCTAAAGGAACTGGAAAACATTTTACCATGACAACATTTTCCATGGTTGATTAGACCCAATTTGCATATCTGTGTGAATGCTCAGTCAGAATCCCACAAGTCCTTGTTGCATTTCTAAAATATTTCAAACCAAACACAGGCAAATATACAGTGGAAAATATGTGTGAACAATTTGTAATTTAAACAATGTTATCAGGATTTCCCTGAATGAGTGAGGAGAGGATGATTGTAAAAATTTCATCAACACTCGCTTGTGGTCAATATTAAATTAGTTATGTCACAGACCTTTGGCACACAGAATACTGTAACACTGTTACTGTATTGTACATATAGGTACATTCAGTAAGGCGTGTAACTGAAAGACAAGCCCTCCAGGACTTTTCTTATCCTGAGTCACAAGGGAATTTTTAATGTGGTCCACTGACTCTCCAAAATTAATGTGTTTAACTGAGGAGCATATTGCTTGAAGGATGAGCAATAGCAGACAAAGAAAATTCAACACTTGCTCTGAGCTTTGTAGAGTGGTTTTACATTTAATTAATTCTTTTTTAACAGTTGGAAACTGTAATTTAATAAAATGTCAGTGCCCATAAAGATGCTTTTAATGTCAATGGCCTTAATAGATAAATGTGTACAGACTGCTACTGCACTGCACATGTGATGTGTTGTGTAAAACTGTTCCTTATAAGACTATATAACAGGTATCTCCATGGATAGGTATCATTCAACTTTGAACAGTAGTAAAAGTAGTGAATTTGCCCTAGCATATGAATAAAAGTTGTGAATTTACAAACCATCAGAAAACGAACAGCTTCACGTTCATTCCCATTCCCAAGACATTTCGGAGCAATGGTACAAAGGTAAATGTGGATGTGTTGAAATACATTTGGAGTACTGGTCATGCAGGGGAGTATGTCTGTGAATAAATTCATTAATTCTCATTCTATAAGTACATTTTATTATCACCTCTGTGACGTCTAAAACCATTAGACTGTTGGTGATGTACTTGTGTTGCACAGATTCTACTGCAGGTTCCAAGTACAGGTTACACCAACCAGGTTTGGTAGTCTTTTCCCCACCCAAAACCTTTTGGCATTTATTATTTATTCAACTGATTATGTGAAATTATGTTAATGTGAATTTATTAGTTAATGTGAAATTATGTACATAGTCCATCTGTGAAATTTAACATTTACTATACAAAAATATAATTGTGTTTTCTGAATTCCCATAAACTCAGAAATGACCAAGTTTATGACTTAAAAAATTAAACAATCTGACATGATGAACTTCTTGACATTTATGATACACAGCAGCATGGTCAATTGTGTCATTGTATTCCTAACATGGCCTTACCATTTTACTGCTGCCTGGTTTCTCTGTAACAAACACCCTCATAGAGATTGAGTACTTCATATGATTCGCAAAACTAACTAAAACAATTAACTTCAACGTTGAACACTTCCGTTTCCTGGTTTGAGTAAGTAATGTTTAAAGGTGAGAGATTTTTGGTTGCCCACATCAAGAGATGTTAATGACTATAATTCGTTTTGCTGAGGGTCAGTTTTCTCTGGAGCAAATTAAGTTAAAATGAATGCTTCTTGAATTTGACTGAGCTGACACATGTTCACCCTGTGGTACAGTGAGAGTGTCTATCAAAGACAACAGCTTTCTCCTCTTAAAATTTATCACTGTGTTGATTTCCTTTAACCCTTTTTATTCATGCAGAGAGCTAGCTATTTGGCTTGCACAGTAAACCAAATTTAAAATTATAGTCTGGAAATTGAAATTAGTAAAAAGTAACATTGCATTAGCAGGCATATAGATGACAGTCACCACTGTCTTCTACCATCATATCACACATCACCTTAATTCTGTAAATACACAGGGGTCCTCTGTCACATGAGGTTTTTTCAGTAGCTACTTCATGTTTCCCAGATAACGCAAGTCAACCTCACAAATGGGCATTCCACAGCAATGAAGTGGGGTGCATGTACATATCACCACCAAAGGAAATGCTTTCAGCATACAAAAATGCAAAGTTACTTTCAGATATTGTGTACTTGTAGAAAATAGGTCAGTGGACATAAAAATTCTTTACATTAAGCTAAATTGCACTAAAATAACTGGTTGCAAAAAATCTGGTCAACTGCCTCTCTCAAAAAAGGTTTTCTTTAAATGCTTTGGAAGAGAGATATACAACAGATTAATTTATTATAAATAAGACAGTTAAAACTGGCGTAAGTAAAAGGGCTAAAAAGGACTCAAATAAGGGCTAAGATCATCTAAAATAAGGCATTAAAACTTCAAAATTCCATGTTCCATTCTTGCCCTTTTGTCTGCTCACCACCTTCACTCATTTATAGCGTCTAGTCTACCTAGTTGGAAGGTGTGGCCGAATAATTAATTAACCAATGACCTGTCTGGATACACTCGCATTCTCATGCACAAAAACTGTCCTTGTTGAAAATGAAAAAAAAAGCTTAGGTTATATCACAGCTTGTAAAATGAAAGCAGAACATACAATGGCCTTCAGAACACTCACATTCCTATATCTATAAATTAAAACATTCAAGGAAGCATGCCCATGTAAGTGAAGTTCTTCATATTGGTCATAGCCATTTTACCTAACACAACATAACTTCAAACACATTTTCTATAACATAATGTGGCAGGAAAATTAGAAGGAAGAGAAGAGGGTGACAAAGAAGATAGTAACAATGTCCAGGTTTGGGAAATTAGTATGTACATCCAAACACATTACATTACTTTCTTCACTCTCTCCAGAGTGACTTACATAGGTTACATTTTTTTACATGTTATCCATTTATGCAGCTGGATATTTACTGAGGCAGTTAACTCACTGGGTTAAGTACCTTCGCCCATAGTACAGCAGCAGTGCCACAAAAGAGAATTGAACCAGTAACCTTTTTGTTATGAGCGCTGCTCCTTACCGCTATGCTACACTGTAGGTGATGACATGCAAGTCTGTGTCTTGAGTGGCACTATTGGCAATATTAAGGGCAGGATATGTCTTTTTGGCTAGTTTCAAGTCATGTTTTGTATAGGTGACAATGCTGACAGGTTGCAGACATTAGGTATCATTTGGTAACTAGGTAGCCAATTTTACAGGAGGCTGGCAAAAACAAACACCAGATTCTTTGCATCATTGAATGTTATCCTAAACTCATCAGCTTTTTTGCTGAATGCTGCTTTTTCATTAGCCTGACAGAAAAAGATATTGGATAATTTGCTTGCTAACAATATCTGAAGGGCTGCGCTGTTCCCACTTGGCTGAATTTTCCTGGTATCCAGTATGCTGCTTAAGGGTAGAATCTCATTGAGTAGACATGCCCTAGCATATGAAATAGCAAAGTTTCAAACCATGAATTAATGCCAAAATGTAAACTATCCAGATGTCTGATGCACTGGTGCTCCAGCTCTGTGCTTGAATAAACATTGAGCTGAATGTTTTGGACACAAATGTAAACTTTTGGGAGGTTCCTACAGTATTTTTGTTTTGCCATGGTTCACCTGGGCCCAACACTGTGTACACCACTGTTCACAGTGCTGCTCTTCCACAGCTTATTGCTACGAAATTCAGTGTTAATATTCGATATATCTTATTTTAGAACTAAGAAAGATATATAAGAACTGGGACTTTGTGTAACTATACAATGTGTAATCTGTAAAAAAGCAAAGACAATAAAAACAATAACAACAGCAACAACAACAATAATAACAATAATAATAATAATAATAATAATAAGAAGAAGAAGAAGAAGAAGAAGAAGAAGAAATAGCCCCTTAGGGTTCAGTTTAGTAGTTCAGAACATGAACAAAGGTTTGGAAATAATAATATATTCATATCCGGTTTTCCAAGGTGTTAAGAGCCTTCAGGAAAATGGAATTAAAATGACATGAAAATGACACTGGTGCAGATCTAGTCCATTAAAGGCCAAAATGAAATGAGACAAGAGTGCTTTAATTAACTTAATTCAATTATAATTGCAACATTTCTGAATAAAAGTGAGAAATATGTCTCATTTTCTTGTTACTTCAGTTCCTTCAATTTATGATTTATTTTGCCTGAGAACTGAATGTAAACCTCCCAGATCTGACAAGAAAATAAACCATTATCAGAAAAATTAAGATTAATGCAGTGCTTGATAATGTAAATGTAAATAAAGAACCCCTGCCAAAGAAAAGAAAAGCAGGTAGTTGTGAATCCCTTCATCCCTAAGAGTTAAAACTGAGAAACAGAAAGACATTTTGTAAACTGCAGTTATATTTTCTTTCATTAATTTATATTATATTACAAGAGTTGTTGACATTGAAGGATCCCTTATGGCAATTATTTTGAAAATTACAAACTGTTCAAGGCTTTCCCAGTTCATGTGCATACATATACATATACGTTACTTTTAGGCTTCTGTTCAAACTAATGATTAAAATATGGCTGCAAGCAGCAATTTCTGGTGTAAGGAAAAAGGGACGCAATTCCACTCTTCGTGGAAAAGACTTCTTTATTTACAGGAACGGCAGTTGTCAGAAATGTGTGAAATGCACTCTGGGTTCAGCGGCGTCAGATTGAACCCTGAGCACTAAGCGAAAGCATTCTTTATACTGATACAGAGCTTTGATCAGGATCGACAATAATTAGTGTACAGGTGGTAAAATACAGGAGGTCTGGTAATTACATTATCTTCCCTAGCAAGAACAGTTCTCAATCAGCTATCACCAATTTCTTTAGAAGTATCAATTGCCACAATGGCTAGCTGTGGCCAAAGTGACAATTGAAGTCTGGGAGCAGAACTGTGGTTACAATAAGACAAATGAATACAGGTATTTGCATACCTTAAGTGAGAGGATCTGTGCTATCTTATGCCGCACTGAATGAGCTGGTTTAGGGATCTGGACCAAAATCTTATACTGGGGGCAAGCAGGAGTGAGGTATTATTTACATGGAACTGATAGGATATCTTAGCTGTGCAACCTCTTCACACGGCTTTATCTGCTGGAACCTAGCAGGATAATATAAAAATAAATCCAGTTATTCAACAGACTGATGAAATTAAAAACCTACTCCATATAGTTAGCTAGCTATTGCTGAACTTTTTGTCATTTCATATAAATGCATTACCAAATGTATGCACCAGATAGTTTCTATGAAGCAATACAGACAACAAAGGTTTTCTTAATACAAAAAGACAAATACATTGCTACCTAGCTATGGATGTCCAAATGCATAGGTTAGCTTAGTTTTCTTATTATAGCTGAAGCAGGCTCTGACAAGTAATATGGGCATTATATTTCATTGCCTTGTGGTAATGTACACGCAGAAGTTAACTAGCTAATGATTACCGTGGGAAGGCTCCATGACTCTTTGCCTTCAGACACCTCAACATTTATTCACTTGGCAGATATTAATCTTGTGGAACTGTATAATTAAATATACTGACACAAAGTATGGTGTAAATATTCAGACACAGACTGCTTGGTGTTTCAGAAATGAAAGGACAAGAACAGCAGTGAGACATAAGGTGTGGTCACTGGACTGGTGATTATTCAAAGGTTGAGTGAGACACAAAGGATATAGTAAATAAAATTATTCAAAGGTTGAGTGAGACACAAAGGATCATCAGGTTTTCTGTTGTGTTCTGTTAACAACACTATCCCTGCACTGGGATACAACCATTTTACAGTCAACCACAGAAGGTGGTATGTGGATCCTCATACAGGAAGCCACACACACTATATTGAAAGAGCTTGGTGGACTTTTAAGGAGCAAGTATGGAGGCTTAGAGGCAAAAGAACAGAGGACATGTTGTCTGACCATCTAAATGCTATAGAGTGGCATGAATGGCTTGCAAAAAAAGCACCCCAGTGGTCCATTAGGCAGAATTCTGCATGATGCAAAAATGTACAGAAATCTGTGAGGCTGTACTCTTATTTTTCTCTGTTGTCTCTGATTATAAGACTTATATATACATACAATTATGCATTTTTAAATGAGCAATTTTTTCCAACAATGTTGAAACAAGTACATGTATTTAATAAGCCATACATCCCTTGTGTTTTCTCTCTCTCTCTCTCTCTCTCTCTCTCTCTCTCTCTCTCACACACACACACACACACACACACACACACACACACAGTGGCTTAATCATCTAATCAGAAGTAGATAAAATCATGTTAAGGTCAGCTGCAACTTTATAATAAGGGTCTTACAAAGAATGATTTAGATTAAAACAAATAGATATACTATTTATTAATACAAAAGTAAATATGAAGAGGAAGTGACAAGTACACTTGTGATCATCAAGTTATTGTAAAAGCATTAATTATTAGCTGTTAGTGAGGGTCTATGATAACATGCAATTGCATTTATAACAATCTTAATTCATGTAATTTATTAATTATTGATAGATCATTAAGAAGTCATTGATTACATGTAAAGTTGCTATGGGTTTTATAGTAACAAATGGTTTGTATGCAAACACTTAATTTTTAAATAATGAAAGGAAGATTATTTAGTAATACCAATAAGCTACATTGGTAACTATTAACAATCATCAACAAACTATTAGGTAATGGCTACTTTGCTATTTATTGTGGCCTGTTATTATAAAGTGTTACCAACATTTCTGCATCTGTGGACAGCACACCACTGCTCTTTCAGTTCTATTTTAATCATTGTACAGCATCATGTTTACTGTAAAAATGCATTGCAGCCTATTGTCCCCACTAAAAGTTCAAGATAAAATTAACTGCTGATGATGTTAGTGCCTGTGTTCATGCTCATTATTGAATTAATTATCTATTTCCTTTGTCCCCAAGCTCACATTTAAAATCAATATACACTTATATATGAAAAGGTCACATCCCCATATTTCCCTCATGGAATTGTCAGATCACTGTATGACCATATGACTGCAAAAATACAACAAAGGACTGTATGGCTAATGGTGGAGAGATAATGGAGCAGAAATAATTTTATGATTGATAGCTGTATTTTAAAATATGGAGCTAAAACATGTACAGAGGGATTACAGTCTACTTTATATGCCAATCAGTTCTCCCAATGCAAGAACCAGTAATTGAGCCGCAATAATTAGTGAAATGGAGGTCTGGAAAGAATCGCGTAGGGAACTGTATGCACTTCTGTGCTGCTTCTGGATTCTACTGTTAGGCAACATGGGGATTACAGAGAGGATGGAATATGACCCATACAATGTGAATTTTGGAAAAATGACCATTACAGGAATCATCCTCATCTCTTCTTAATTTATTGTACCATACAAAAATTCCATCTAAATAAATCAGTAAACAAAAAATAAATTCTTGGAATGAGATCATTCAAATCCACTTCATTGGCATTCCACTGGATTTGTTTAACCCTCAAACCCAGTTAACCACTGGTAATTAGGAATGTTCTCCCTCTGTAACTATGTCATCACTTCTTTCAAGCAGACATAAATCATAAACATAAAAGTTAAGTGCACGAGGAATCTGAAAGCGATTATTACACAAAATATTGGAATGAACTGAGTCTGAGTCAAATTAGGTTTTGAAGATGCAGCTTGGTGTCACATTTTATTTTTATATCTCATATGGACCTAACTGTTCACTTTTACAAAATGAGGGAGAATAGACATAAATGGTCCTAGGGGTTTGTATTGTATTCTGTTAACAACACTATTGTGCATTCTAGTTGATGGTAAACCCACAAAGATGACACATGGACTGAGATCTGATCGTCAGTATGTTAAGTACTCCTGTAAGGTGTGTTGGTTGTCTCACCCAACAAAAAGTAGTTCTGAATTTACCAGGTTAGGTAAATAGAAATTTCCAAGATTTATCTTGAGTGTGTGGGTGTGCCCTGCAATGTACTGGTCTCTGGTACTGGTGTATAGTATATGATCTGGCACTGACTCATTACAATGCTCTGAAGACTAGAGTGGTCAGTGAACATGGATAGATAAATACTATATATTTTATAAGGAAGAAATAAGTATGTGCCTTTTATTGACTGTTATTTATTAATGTCCCTATTGATACTGAGAATTCACTGAAGCCATCAGGGACATTGCTGGCAAGTTGCACTCTGTCCTTTGTCCTTAAATTATGATGAGTGTGACAGAGACTCTCCCAGTGTGTGTGTGGAGAAGCTGGCCGATACTTCTCCAATCAATGAGCCCAAAAGAACAAAAATTTAAAAACAAACAATAATTTATTTTAAACCAGACAAACCAAAGGAAACCAGCCTATACACAAACAGCAGCAGGGACAAAGTGATCCTTCCCCTGGTCTCAAGCCACACTTGTATTGAATCCACATTTAAATAAGCAAGGTGTGGCTCATTATCCAATGTGCTGGTTCCCTTACAAATTGCCAACAGGTGACTCAATTAACAAATGATTGTCACACAAATTAATGACATCAATTAGTCCTTAGGTAGAGGTGGTGAAGGCTCTCCTTCACAGTGTGTTATATTGTGGAACCTGTGATGTCATTATCAGAGTCCTTCCCTGCATTTGTCTGTCATATGACAGGTTATGTATGGTTTATTCCTAAAAACATTCTTTTTAACAATTAAAATTATGAACATGAATTTCAATCATAAAAAGCCACAGACAAAAATAGATATGGCTCAATTTGTTTGTTGAGTGTTTTTTCTCATCTCCACCTTCTTTGTACAAATATTTTATAAATATCATTAAGAATTTCAAAATGTCCTGTGCATAAAAAATGAACGGGAGCTCTTGAAAGTGGTTAAAATAAGAAAAGACTGGAGAAGTACAGATTGCCTTCATCTGCATCTATGGATGAAACTTCAGATGCCTCTGTATAGAAACTATACTGCAGCCTCAGTGGAGTATGAAGAGACATTTACTGTTGCATGAGTGAGTATTATTGACAGCATTAGTGACAGGGGATTATAGAATCTTTACGCTTTCATCGATCCTTTTGTACTCTGTGCATGATAATCATAGCATGCCTATGAGTGGAACATGCCATGCGATCCTAATAAATACTCACTGGGACATATTAGGGCAAAGAAGAACATACACATTTGAATGCAATGCACTGTCAAGTTAAACATCAGCACTGATATTAAATGATATTACATTAAACCTAAATCAAACACTGGGTGATGTGGCATGCATGTTGATTCATATGACTTAAAGCTCTCACTGTCTTGTTATTTGATGAAATTCTTACAGCACGTGGTCAGAGTGGGAAAGACGGGAAAGGATGTTGGAATTTTAAAAGAAGAGGGTTATGATTGTGTGCAGGGCCCATTACATGTATGCATGTATTTGAAATGAAAAGGGTATTTGCTTGTTAACCAGCAGATAGATAAAGTTTACGTGGGTGGGTTTACAGGGGAAGAATTATCTTCCTCAATGTACAGTTACAAAATTGCTTTAATACACAACAAAATAACTTTTACTTGGAAAAATGCCTTTCTAATAGCATAAGAAATTTCAAGAGACTTAAAATCTCTGTCACAAATATTGATTTTCTTATAGGTCCAGTTGGTTTTTGTTATGATGGTGGAAATGGCAGTAAGAAGCCACAGACAGATTACTTCAAAGGTGATACAAGAACACTTCAGACCATTAAAATACAACCTACATTGGTGTAAACTGTCAGAATTTTACAAGGTACATTTATGTAAGAATAATGTTGGTAAAATAGATTAGGTTTTCTGATTCCCTTGGCAAAACAGAGTGGCTCACTAATAGAGCTCATGGAATTGCGACTAAGATTGAAACTGTTGTCCTATCTCTTCTGGATATCATCTGGTTAAGCTTCATTTGCAGATGAAATGCACACATATGAAATGAGATGGGTTTTGCACCACAAATTGACTCTGATCAAAGCTAAACTTGTTTACATACAAAGGAGACATACTGCAGTCAGTAAGGACAACTCTGCAATCAATATGTGCAATACTGTCATTAATCCCACCATGGTTGCAACCCAATGTAGAATTGTTATCAGGGGCACTAAACCTTGATACTGAGACAAGCAATTGAAGAGGCAAAGCAACCACATTGATAATGGTTATTGGTATTGAATTTTATTTGTGTGGAGTCCACACAGCTTGCTATCTACAACTTTCACCGCTGCACATGACACAACAGTTCTCCTAAAGTTGCATGGTGTGACACATGCAAATGAGAATGTAAAAGGGGACAAATGCAGATGAGGTTGCAAGACAAGACACATGCAATGTAATTAGTAATGCATGCAAATGAGTTTGCAAATGAGTCCCACACAAATGAAATCGCAAGAGGAAACACAGACAATGTAGGTGGTAATGCACACAAATGAGATTACGAGGAGCCACACATGATTGATATGAAAGTGTGGAACAACTGATTTGTGATAGAAACATAGATCAAGTGGTGTTGAATGGAAGGTAAACGTAAGGCAAGTGTCTCCCCTGGCAATCACATTTGCATGTCTCTCCTCAAGTCCTCATTTGCATGTGTCTCCACTTACAAATTATGTAACCTGCCTGTTTGATATACAGCTAGCTGGCGAATGACATGAGTAGTGTTTGACAACGTGACAGTGTTGTGTTATCAAATCTACAACCTACATGTTGATGTTGACAAATACAAACATTGATGTCAAAGAGGAGTAGTGTCACTTTGTGAAACTTGAGTCAAACTTTCAAATGAAACAATACTGATAAGGAAGCAATTGGTGTTCCTTTCAAACCGAATAGTCATGCGGTCCACGGGAAAGTTGTAATCAATCATTTGATTTGATGTCACCATTTCACACTGTTTCTTCTATGATGAATAAGATAAAATATACATTTTTGCATTCAGGGTAACTATTGAAGTATAATTCAACATCTCCAAGTTCTATCCTGACTGACAATAGAGTGCAGGGAGTGTAAAACAGTACGTTAGTTGAAAGACAGAAATCATAATACAATCACTGATTACCAAGGGCATACTGTTTTGAATTTTGTCTGTGTGCTTCAGAGTAATGTTTGAGATATACATCACATTACCACTCTTGACAGCACTGAAGTGTTTCTACAGAACACAGAACACAATTTCTCATTTTCCTGCTCCCCCTTGACATTTTGAAGTAATATCTGTCTTTTATGCATGGTTTTCCTTGATTATGTCTGCATCCCATCATGGGTTGCAGAATAGAAATGAATTAATCAATGCCGCCTCAATTATTATTTCAAGGCAAACATTTAACTTCAAACCAAAACTCTTTTGACAAATGTAGTTGGAAAAGGCAGAAGTTATCACTTTGCTGTCTTCTATCATAAGATACTAACAACTGAGGGAAATCAATCCCTCAGATATTAGTTCAATCTATTAGCATCCCGTGATAACACACACATAATCAATTGCCATTAGATTTCAAAAGAGCCAATGGAAAACGCTTAAATTAAGTTATCATAAAAGTTCAAAGTATGTTCAAAGCAAGACCCTGTGTACAGGAAATGTCCAGCTTTGCTGAAATATTTCCCACCCTTGAGAAAAGATGAGATCTGAAGTTTTTGCAGCAATATCTGTGGATGGAGAAAAATCCACCTTGTACACTTGAGGTAGAGCTGTCTGACAGAAGTTGTGAAAAACACGTAGCCAACATCACAACCACCACCTCTCTGTTCATGAGTGTAAGAGCACAACTTTCATTTCATTTCTCCTGTAATTCACTTTACCTGAAGGGTCTGTTATTCTCCCTTTATGTTCCATGTCTGCCAGATCAATACCTGGAAACATTTTATGGACCCTTGAAACCACACTGATGGGAGTAATAAAATGCTTGGCCTGGAAGAATAATGGCCTCAAGAAATTTGTAAGGAGTGAGCACAAAATATCTGTTTTCATATTCCAATATCATGCAGCAAGAAAGTAATAAAATGTCAAGGCATTGGATCTTTTTGATTTACAGTTCAGGTTCTCAGTGTAAATCAAGAAGATCTAACTCCCAAGTCAGAACTTGGAACTGAAATGAGGCAGCTTGAAACTGTAATGTTTCAATCCTTCCATTCTAATTTTCTTTAGATTAGTGGGATAATACTAAACAACTGTATGTATGCAATGAAATGCACAATATGAATCATTAATATATGTTTACATTTACATAAAATACAGTTGTCATCATTTGTGATGAAGAAAACATTGTTTATGTAATACATAAAGCATTTATTATTGTATAAAATAATCTGTATGTTATATTAAGATGTATCCCTCTGGGAGAATTTTAGGATTATCTTTGACCCCTATGTAGTTGTGACTATTGTTAAGATGTGCCTACTTTTGTAAGTTCACAGCAGAGCAAAAGAGTTTTTGACTGTAAGGGTCTCAGTGACATGGGAATGTAAGAGGTACTTATATTTCCATGGGAGAGGATATGGGAATAATATGTGTACGTATCATAATGTTAAAAAAAAAAAAAAAAAAAAACTGTCGTGAATAATTTTAGGGACTACTGTATCTCATTTTTGGAGCCTTTGCACAAGCCATGACAATAAAGAAGCAAACTAGCAATATTAAAGAGTATAGTAATCAATGTCACCATTTTAAATGGGTATCCCTGGACTTTGACCATAGATTACCTTAAAGCTTGTTAGTGACAGTGGCAACCATAGGTAGGCTGGATAGAATTAATGCTTAGAGAATAGAAGTGTCTGTTTTCAGTGTGAATTAGAAGCCTCTCTCTCTGATTCATGCTGCCACAATCAGCGTTTGCAGGAAGGATCCACACAGCTTAGTGAAATGTAGGGATGAAACGGTTACCGGTTTCAAGGTAAACCGCGGTAAAATTCCCGACGGCTAGTATTACCGTTTCAAATTTGAATTATCATTAAAACCGCGGTTGATACCGCTCTTTGAAAAACTCACGTTAAATACTGTGACAGGATGAAACGGTTACCGGTTTCATGGTAAACGTAAACCACAACGGTTAGTATTACCGTTTCAAAGTTGATTACCGCGCTTTGAAAAACTCATGTTAAATACTGTTCAGCATCAACCAAAGTTAGCAAGTCTCCCAGATGCAGATGCGCAGGCGCAGCATGCAACGTGGGTGTGTTTTGTGTCAGGGGAAAAACATGGCGGAAGGCAGTGACAGCGTTCCGGAGATTTTTCAGCCTTCTAAGGGGACTAATTTGCTATTAAGAATGAATTCTGTGTACGTTTGTATTTGCATATTCTTGAAACAGAACACTGTTTAGACCAGTTTATTTCCTCCTTCTGTATGAATTTTCCAGCGTAACTATGATGTGACAACATTATTTGTATTTGAAGTTCAGTAAATAGTTGAACTCTTACGAAGTCTTGAGTCAATTAGCCTACTTTGCTGTCAGGGGGAACTGAACAATACCGCGATAATACTGATAATCATGATAATTTTGGTCACTATAACCGTGATATTAAATTTTCATACTGTTTCATCTCTAGTAAAATGTCAAGCTGTTGAGCTGGGAGCTAGTAAACGATAACCTTTCACACTGAGGAGGACTCATTTTAGCTTTGTAAGGAGACAGTGTATTTTTCATTCTAAACAAAGTACATTATTAAAGAGAAAAATTGAAGTGAATGGTCCTCCCAGGGGTTCCACTGATTCTCAACATTCTGATTCTCAAATTTGTGTACAAATTCATACCGTGTGTGCAACAAAATACAGACTATTTCAACCAGGACCATTCACCTTGGGGTTTGGACCACTTAGCTGGTGTACTAATCATTGTGAACTGCACAGGACTGCACAAGACCATTACTGAAGTAGCAAACTTGCAAAGAAATACACTACCTAACCTTATTTTTTGAAAAGGTTTCTACTTATCAACACATAAGAGGTAATGAAATATTTAAAAGTTTTAATCTTATTTTTAAAATAGTATTGAAGTTGGAATTGTATAGCCTATTCAATACATTCCAATGCATACTGTACGTGCACTGAGGATCACACGACTATATATATAGTATACATAGTATAGTATAGTATAGTATAGGTGGCAGTGGCAGTGTAGCATAGTGGTTAAGGAGCAGGACTCATACCTGAAAAGCTGCTGGTTCAATTCCCACTGGGGCACTGCTGCTGTACCCCTGAGCAAGGTATTTAACCCACAACTGCCTCAGTAAATATCCAGCTGTATAAATGGGTAACATTGTTAAAAAAAAAGTGTAACCAATGAGTGTCTGCTAAATGCCAATAATAATAATGATATTCTTGTATGTTCTTTACCCACAAACTTAAAACTTCACCATATTGAAAAATCGGTTATATAAGCTCAGGATAAGCTAGGATGATCATTTCAAGTGTTTATTGATGGTACATCCACAGGTTATTCAACAGATTCTTCAACTGCTTGTTTGTGTGAATCATTGAAAGAAAGGCCAATTCAGTGTTTACATGGTATGTCCTATTATAAGGATACACATAATTAGTGTTTCCTTTTAAAGCAAAGGTACAATTTATAATTACATCTATGTATTATAAAGAGTACTACATGCTGAGTAATTACTCCTGCATCAAACCTGACCCACCTATGCCATCCCAAAATGGCCTGTGCATAATACATGTTTAAGATGTAAAAAAAAAAAGGCTCACTGGCATCATCCACATAACCTGGGGACAGTCTTACTTGGTATGGCATGATGCATCGCTCACTGCGATAGTCTGATACAAATGCAGTTCAGTATCAAAAAGAGGTCACACAGGGCTATAATAAAAATGAAAACATTTTGAGCCAGTAGCCAAGGAGAGATGAGCTAGATACAGCTGCATCCAGATGGTGTTGCCCGTACTATTGCACTACCTTGCATTTAATTGACACTATTGCCTTGCTAATGCTAACTGATACAGAAATGAGATATATTCTACTATATTGAGAAATGTGTTGCTAAGCCCAAGATAATGTTGCATATACACCTGAACATCACACCTATATGAACTTATTGGACATCCCATTCCAAAACCATGTGCATTAATATGGAGTTGCCCCTTTCAGCCAAAAGAATCTCCATTCCATTCATGGAATCTGTGCCCATTCAGCCAAAAGAGCATTTGTGAGGTCAGGCACTGATGTTGGATGAGAAGGCCTAGCTCACGTTCTAAGTCTTCCCAAAGTTGTTCAGTGGGGTTGAGGTCAGAGCTCTGTGCAGGCCACTGGAGTTCCTCCACGCCAAACTTGTCAAACCATGTCTTTATGGATGTTGCTTTGTGCACAGGGGCACACTCATGCTGGAACAGGAAAGGGCCTTCCCCAAACTGTTGCCACAAAGTTGGAAGCATACAATTGTCTAAAATGTCTTTGTATGCTGTAGCATTAATGTTACCCTTCACTGGAACTAAGGGGCCTAGCCCAAACCCTGAAAAACAGCCCCAGACCATTATCCCTCCTCAGCCTAACTTAACAGTAGGCACTGTGCATTCCAGTAGGTAGCGCTCTCCTGGCATCTGCCAAACCCAGATTCATCCATCAGACTGCCAGATAGTGAAGCATGATTCATCACTCCAGAGAACGTGTTTCCACTGCTCCAGAGTCCAGTGGCGGTGTGCTTTGCACCACTCCAGCCGTCACTTGGCATTGCGCATAGTGATGTTGGGCTTGTGTGCAGCTGCTCGGCCATGGAAACCCATTTCGTGAAGCTCCCGACGCACAGTTCTTATGCTGATGTTGCAGCCAGAGACAGTTTGGAACTCTGTAGTGAGTGATTCAACAGAGGATAGGCGGTTTTTACATGCTACATGCTTCAGCACTCGGCGGCCCTGCTCTGTAAGTTTGCGTGGTTTATTGCTTTGTGGCTGAGCTGTTGTTGCTCCTAGACGCTTCCACTTGACAGTAATAGCACTTACAGTTTACCGGGGCAGACGTAGCAGGGCAGAAATTTCGCGAACTGACTTGTGGCAAAGATGGGATCCTATGACAGTGCCATGTTTAAAGTCACTGAGCTCTCCAGTACGACCCATTCTACTTCCAAGGTTTGTCTATGGGGATTGCATGGCTATGTGCTTGATTTTATGCACCTGTTAACAATCGGTGTGACTGAAACACCTGAAATCAATAATTAGGAGGGGTGTCCACATACTTTTGGCCATACAGTGTACCTTAAAGATATATAAATTTAAATCAGAAATGTATTGCCAAATAACAGAAAACAGAAATGTCAATAATTTACATATTTTTAACATATGTTTTAAATGAGGGTTGTCATATACAGTATAATTATTCAATGGTGATTTACTGTGAGCATTGAGAGGGAAATTTGTTGTAGAGTTTATATGTATAAGCATATAGTTTCAAGACCTTTTACTTCAAGTCTGAAATACTGTGGATCTATGATAGGTACTACATAGCTCAATAATTAAAAAGAATGTAGAATGCCAAGTGACTTATTTTCCATTCTTTAAACACAAGGTCACTGCAATACTCAAACATCAAAATCACAAAATCAATTTTTTAGGCATTAGGTTTTTTGTTTGTTTTGTTTTTTTTTTTTAATTTTGTCATTTTATTTTGAGTATATTATTATTTTGCATTCTTTTTTATTTTTGCAGCTTATTATTGTCAATTTGCAAGTTGGTTTAAGATTTGGTTAAAATGAAGAGTGCAATCAAAGTTCACAAACACCAAGGGTGGGGAGCATGAGTAACTACTGAATCATTACTTAAGTGTTTCAACTGGGAATAGGCATCTGCTGTTTGCTTCATTTAGGGTTACAGAACCATGATGACACTGCTTAGTATTCTGGAAAGAATGTCTTATCATGCCAGTTGAGCACACAAATTAGCAACATTCACCCAAACAGATAAAAACAATTGAGATTTGCCAATGAACTCATTCTTATTTATGCAAATCGGGACTCAATTAAATTGTGAAACAATTTTTCTTTAAGGGCAAGAAAAGCATTATTCAAGTCTTTCCCCTCATACCACAGAAGGGTAATGAGATTCAGTGAATAAATTTAGGTTAATGAAACCTAATATTGGAGATATTCAAAACTCATGTAAACATGTTGCCATTTTCATTTCAGTGACATTGTCTTTTGTTCTTCAACCGTGAGATTGACAGTGATGCAGTGATTTGGTGTTTCTAACATGGAAAAGACAAATAAAAAAAAAAACAAAAACAAAATGGTCACCAAGAGTGCACTGCAAGCCCAGAGGCATGCTGTATAACAACCTCAGCATACCTATGTCCTCCAAGCACAAGGTGAGTTTTAGTGAGTTTGTAAATATGAGTCAGGGTGCCTGACTTGTTCCAGCCTTTGTTCATCTGTCAGGGTGACATGCATCACTGGCCACCATGCAAGCAAAGCTTTTCTATCTGAGTGACCTAGGAGAGGCAGCAGGACCAGTATTCCACCTGCCGATCTCTGCACACACGTGTTGACTGACAAAATGCATACAAATTCATTGGTTGTCGGTGTATATTCAAATACTTAAACACCAAAGGGAAAATGCCACTTCAGAGTTCTTTTCAATTTTCCATTTAGCGTCATTTATCTTAAAAGTAGTAACCTGAAACCTCTTATGTGATTTCTCAAGGGGCCTCTCCTGTGTGCTTACAAATCAGATGGCCACTTTAAGTGAGCAGCTCTTTGTGGTAAATCACCTGCGCACTTCAGTCTTTTGGAGAGATCAAATCAAATCACAGACTGCCATCTATCCAGGAGGACTGGTCCCTGAAGGTGAAGATCTCTGTCAGCAAATAATGTTGTAGCGTTTACAGGAAATGAGCGAATGCAATTATTTAAATCAGGTTCTCTTTATTTGTATGAGTCTCAAGTGCTAGGATGGTACAGAGGATTAGTGATTGGTTGCTATTCAGTTTGTTATCCTTCCATGAGGAGTCTTTCCCATGCCCTCCACATGCTCTGAGCCACCCCTTGTATTCCAGCAATTAATTACACCTGTGCCCGAATCCCATCCCAGACATCATTCATGCATGACATTGACTGTAGCTGGTATTACTGGGTCATATCTCACTGAACAACTGAGCAGGTGACAAGTGAGCAGTTCTGTTAAAACAAGTTGCCTAGGAGAAAAATCAATCATAACCATGGCAACGTCAATGTTAGTAATAGGGTGACCAGGTGTCCCGCTTTGCGTTGTACTGCACAATTTGACCCTTTGTCCTGCATCACGCATATTGAGATAATGTCCTGCATTTTCTTTGGTCATTTGTTTTTTAACTGTCAGAAACACATGGATGCGTTCTTTCACCCGCCCGGCACATGAGCCGCTTATGCTGTTGCAGCATAGTTTCTACTCTATTTAAACCTTTTGCATGTAACTTATTTTTATGCTATGTATAGCGCATGTGTTACGTTAGCCTACATGGTTTGTTATGTTTTCATTAGTGTTATTAAGCTTCTCATAGTTTTCAGTTATTATTTGCTACATTTTTTCACATTAAATTGCTGTTTCCTCAAAGCTAAAACGTAGCTAGAATTTTTCCAATCTAGTGCTCTAATCGCACCGGTTTTAGCATACATGCTAAACGGCTAATCGCACCGATGTGACGGTACACACGAGAAGGGTTAATAGTGCGTCAAAAGCAGCAAACCTGGCTCATACAAATGCAACACAGCCAAGCTTTTCTAAAAGCCTGGCTTTCATCCAATGGCTGAGAAGAGAGCAGTGAAGGCGGTCATCAAGAGGCTGTAACGGCCGTTAATCAAACTGCAGACGTGGGGCCAGTGACATGCTATGTTGCAAAATTAGGATGCCTTTGGGAATGACAAACAGCACTGTGCTCATCATATCTTTCATATAGCAAAAGCTGTAGCCTGTATCTTTTATGGCCTAACTGGTGTGCTGTGGAATCGACTAGAGGACAAAGTATAGGTGTTTACAAGCCGAAAGGCAGAACACAAATGTCTTATTCAATTAGATAGACATTATATCAAAGTTTTAGGTTACCTCTCAGCGTTGGTAACATGCCCCACATTGTCCCACACAAACTTACTACCCGTCCCACATTTGGTCTGTTTGCATCTGGTCACCCTAGTTGGTAACAACCTGCAGATGAAAGAACTGACACATCTGTTTCAAAAGGAGCACAACTGTTAGTAATGGACTGTTGAAATTAAGTGGCCTTACCGAAACAAAAAAATACACCTGTCATGGTTTCAGTTGCTGTTGCTTTCTGGAATGATGACCAGAACGACTCATAACTTCCTGTCAGGGTTCCCAGCTGCTACTTCCAGGGACAACCACTGGATGGCTTCACTCCCTATTTTTTCCCTGTCTCATTTAGTTAATGTTTTCCACCTGTATTTAGTTATTGTTGTCCACCTGTGTTTTCTGTTAAGTCCTGCCCTGTCTTGTTGCTTAGTCTTGAGTTTCCATGCTTTGTGTATGCACTCCTTTACCAAGACAACTTTGTTTTCTTTGAACCAACCTTTGTGTCCTGAGTCATTTCTGCATTTGGATTCACCCTGCTCCTTGTAACACTTTCAAGAACAGTGTACACTATATCCCTGACTAATGTATAAAGTATGTACCATATCATATTTGAAGGCATTAACTGAGATTTATTAACACAGGAATGCATTGTAATGAGTTGTGAGCTGAAGTGAAGGTTCTCTGTCATATCTAGCAAAGTAACCAAAATCATGTGATGGACTTCTAGAAATTGAAATGGAGTAAATTGTCAGATTTTCATGAAATTTCTAAAGGTGCTGGCTTCATTAATGACACCTGTGCACAACATAACAATGACAATGCTTTCCTCCTTGCAAATAAGCTTCTCCTTTAAAGGGTTAAAGGAATAGAAAATCATTAAATAACTAAATTATCATACAATACAAATTATTCATATTGCCATGTGCAAAAAACATTTACACACTTTCTGAACTCCTCCGTGATGTGTAATAATGAAACTGTCTGTTAAATTCGTAATTGATCACGGGAAGATTTGGCTACGTTTTGTTAGGGTCACCAATGAAAAGTTTGTGAAACTCTGCTTCTGAGATATAATTTGTACAGCATAACAAGACAAATGGATGCACAAATAGGAAATTGTTGTACTGGACAATTTACTAGTTAGCTACACAAAATATTGCTGCTGCTTTTAGGAACTAGGACTTTTGTATGTATGACACTAGTTGGGATAAATACCTGGCAAGGACTCAGAGCATTAGGATTTCATTATGGGTTCACATAGTTTCCAAGTCTTCAGAGAGGAGCGGGCATACATTTTAAATCACTGCTTTTTCCAACTGACAGTGCTGAATACACTCTTGTCTGTCAACCCAATACCATCTACATTCTCATTTTCTCAACACTACTGAAACCACTTTAATTACCTGTTGTTTGTTTACAGATGGTGTGACCTTTTTCATAAGTATTACTGTTATTATTTTCTTCCATATAGATACTGTTTGCCAGTTAGTGTTCACTTTATCTTGTCTAATTATTACATGATAATAGTATATAATAATAAATACATAATAATATATCTTATTCTAATATATTTAGTCTACAGTATGTCCATTTTGTGCAGGATCTCTGGTATTTACTAAATCTATTTCTGGTTTAAGGAAAGCTAAACAAATACAAATATATACACCACATTAACAGATACAGTGTTTATCATTTTTAAGATGCCTTGCATTTTCACAAATTGCAATTCACCATGTAAACGCACTGATATCATTATCCAGTGCTGATCCTACATATACCTGCCACATAGTATCCACAATCCAGTGGGGTAATGTGGGTCTGAAAAGCTGATGGTCCAATGTTTCACTGCAGACAAACAGCTGCTCTGTTTACCTATGGTGCTCTGTTCTTTCCATGTACACTCTCAAAGCCCAAACTCTATATGCCAATGATGCCCATGATGCCCATGATGGAGGGCAGTGGGGACAGAGGTGATTGAAGTTTTAATTTGACTAAAGTGAAGTGGGGACAGACAGGACACATTTGGATGCAATGTCTTTCTGGTGTTATTAGCCAAATTCTGAAAATGTCCTTATAAACAGGGAGAGCCAGCAATTCATCAGCTCTTATAGCTGATGTTATGGCCAAAAGGAATGATGTCTTCACTGATACCCACTTTGGTTCAACAGAATATCAGGCTTAAATTGGGTAACTATGTATATGATTAATTAATTACAGGTTCAAGTTCCATGCAGGAATGAAGTTATCCCTCTGGCCAATGAATTCCCTTGAGGAAACTGTCTGATTAGGCAGTTATCCCTGGTGTATCATCTTGAGAAGTATGTGCAGTGCTATCACAGGAGAATCACTGTAGTAGTACACTGCCCACACATGCCATTTCAGCCAGACCCAAAGTTTGCCAGCTAGCTGAGGGTCCCTGCTTGGAAACCTATAGGTGGAAGTGGTAGGGTCTTAAATGTGGCAGTCCCCAATCTCACTCTTTACTATTGCAGCAAGGTGGCATTGGTAAGTCCACTAGCATATGGAACGCCCCTGGCAGATGGACAGCTCAGAGGAAAGTTAGATGTGAATGAACAGTGACAGGAGATGGCATGCTGTTTCATATACTGACAATGAACCCAACATGGTAGAGTGACTGCAGTATGTCATAACATTTGTGATCTCTGGCCATATTGACACACACCTTCCCTGAATTACTGGTGAAAAGCATTTCAATACAAAGTGCCCAGCCTTCAGTTCCAAGTGCTTTATGACTAGACTGCACTGTCTGAGATCCCATTGGCCACAAGCCATCTGGCTTCCCCATATGGCACACCAATCTAGAGGGGAAGCTTTCATAATTATGGTTGCCAGAGAGGAAGCATGAAAAAGCTGTTGCCATGCCAAATAATGCAATTTTCCTATGATTAAATGCACTCCAAACTAGACTGAGGATGGATAATACAAATCTATATCCCATAAATCTTTCATACTTCTCGAAGGAAAGGCATGGAGAACTTTTATATGCTGAAAGAGTAGATTTAATATTGGGAAGCCAGGCTAGCAAGATATTTGTGTTTCTCTCTCTTTCCTCAGAATCAGAAACCCTACTTGTCATTTTAAGCAGAGCTGATTAGAAGTTGCTTTATCTTTGCGTTTCCCACCTTGCAGGTAGCAACCATCAAGCAAACATAAAAGCAAAGCTTCTGATACATAGGCTTACGCACACAGACAACAAATAACAAAATATAAACACAGCCCAAAAAATATATATTTGTTAAAGGAAATACTGCACATGTAATTTTTGCTTTGCTATAAACAGGAGAGTAATAATATCAACCCTCTAATAAGACACTCATTAAAAGTAAATAATCGGGTTCCTGAATAGTTCAGTGATCAAAGTGAGAGCAAGCTGAGCTCTATGGCCTGGGTTCATTCCCAGTCGTGCCATCAGCTGGTGATGACGGGGGCCCACAGTGGTGGAACAAATTGAAAACTGTGCTGCCGGGATGGATATGTGGATGGGGTGGATATTTTGGCAGGGGTTTCTTATATTGGCACTCCCAGGCACCCTATGACTCATCAGGTGCCCACAGGTTGCTGGGAGGATGTCAGTGAAGTGGAAGCCATCGCCCAAAAAGCATTTCGCTCTCTGTATTGCACTCAGAGACTTGCAACCTGAAAAACGTCATGTTGGCATGTGTGTGTATCAGAAGGCTGCGTTCACAATGCCCCACCCTCCTGTGTGAATACAGTGGTCGTTGTAGCAACAAATGACTTGTCCAATTTGCGATTCCAAAAAAGAGGGGTACATAGATGGGAAAATTCATTTAAAAAATAAATAAAAGTGACAAGGAATCATTATGGGCCTAGTAGACTAAAATTATTTTTAAAAATTGAACAATATTCATCTTTATGTATTTAAATAGTGCAGCAACAGTTACTGTTGGCTGTGTTTTGGCAGCTTTTGGATGAGAATATTCTATTCAGGAGGGCTTTCAAGAGATCTAAAGTGCTTGCCTGAGAGGTAGAAAAAATCCTTTAAAGTGACATAGCACAGCAGAATGTTTTCCAGCATTTACACATTAAAATTCTAATGGGAGATCTATGAACTGCAAAAGATATCTTAACTTCCTGTATATAGAAAGACATTTATTTGGTTTTTGCATCTTGTATCATCCTTTTCCTCAGTTTGACATCTTGAACCATGTCAAATATAGTACTTAGATCTACAATAAGGAAAAAACGGGCAATGTCCACAAAACTTACCATCTGATGTTTAAAAGCAACAGATCCTTTTGAGACATTCTGTCATGCGTAGTCCATCAGGGGCAACTGTGAAAACAGCACAAGTCTCCTTGTGTCTTGGATGTTGCTGGAGGGGGCAACATCCAAGACAGTCTGCAGTGCTTCAGACAGAATGGCGTTATCCTTATGATGTGATATGACAGTTTCCTGAGATACTTTACTAGATACAAGTCTGCTAGTGTCCAGATGTTTTGGCCCACTTTTCTTGAACTTGCCCCACCAAAACCTTCTAGTTTCAGACTCTTTGGATGTAGATGGCGAGAGCCCCCAGACTTTATGTCACCCAGATACTTCATTGGTTAATTGCAGAACTGACAGCAGACCAGGAAGCTCACTTTAATCACTTATCTCTTGTTGGATTGCATCTCTATTTGGATTTAATTCTTCAGTCAAGGAAAAAAATGTATGATCAGAGCATCCTCTTACATCCTTTTTAAACTATGCTTATTTAGTCTTTTAAGAAGCTGTAAGGAAGTAAAAAAGGATTATATCAGCTGACTGAAATTACTATGAATGCAAGACTCCTTTAGGCATATACTGTCATCTGTGGGAATGTCCATTTCCTTTTTATGAACTGTATATTTATGATAGTGATAAAACTTGTGTTACCACTACTTAAATAAACACATTTATAATCATTCACAAAAATGTTTTGTTCTGTTTTGTAGCTCTCAGCAGTCTGTAAGCTCCAAGGTCCAAAATGGATAAATATGTTGGAATACTACAAATGTATGTGGATACTAAATATACAAATGTATTGGAATACTGCTGAGAGCTTCAAATATGACAAACTATGGCAAAGTCTAACTGGTATACATTATCTGTGTGAAATATCAAAGTCAATAAAGAGTTGAGTGTTCATAAGATAGATAGTACCTAAAGTAATGCCCTGAAAATGCACATTTTCCCCAGACTAGCACTTGCATACCACTCAAAATGGTTAATTCTAAAGTTAAATGGTGAAAGGTGATGTCATGGGGCCTACACAATGCTAGTAGACAGAGAGTGCATTCAGCAGTTGTGAAGCCAGCGTTTTGAAAAAAGAAATTGAAAATATGTTTAAGCACCCAAGGGAATGAAGAGATCATGCAAATTAGGGAAAACTGAATCTTAATTTTATGTATTATTTCTCAATTTAACTAACTGGAATTTACAAAGAAGATTAATTTTTTTCTGTTTTCTAAACACTTCTGAAATCTTTGATCTGGAAGAACACATCACACATGATAACACATGAGATAATAATGATAGAAATCATTACCTTTCAAGAATTATACAATGTCTTGTAGCTTGTAAACAATTATACAAATGTTGCCTTCTATAATTAAACTGTCTGATGAATGATGTTTACTCAGCAAAATCCAAAGAGTCACTGGCACTATCATGATTGTCTTACTGTAAAACTGTGATCATGAATTTTTTACCTTCTGTTGCATGGATGAGGTACCTTGTCTTGCATGGACCTTGGATAAGGTAAAATGAAAAAGTGTAATCGATTGATGTGTTGAATTGAAAATTGTTAGTGTGATTAGTGTTTAATCTAAAACAAAATAAACACAATGCTCACACAAATGCAGTAGCCAGTCCATTAAGCATTTAACAGTCATCAAATGTTACTGAATGTGATATTGTGACTCATTTTACTGCCAGTTTTTTGAACAGTAAAAACTGAAGGTATGATTTCACAGTAGATGTTAAAAAACAGCATCTATCATTAAGAAAACTGTTTAATAACATATTGACTTTATTGTTTTATACATATAAAGCTGATTTGTGTAACCACAACTCTGTGGTACACTGTATAAATAAACATTCACATTGACATCTTTCCTCCTGATTGATCAAATGACATGTATTTAAATAATGAAAACAAAAATATTGCAAAATAAAGGGAAGGGTTGAACTTGTATTTTTGTTTATATTATCCTCTTATACATGATTATATATTATAAAAACATATATGGTCAAAAAATAATTCATCTCATCATGGTGCTGACAGAAAGAAATCTGACCCTGACTAATTTTCCAGAAAAAAAATAGGCACACAGTGAGAAGTTGTCAAACAAACAATAAACCTCTATATAAACAGATTCCTTCCGAGTTGCCTGTCAAGTGAGAATGTACTGTAAATGGAAAAGGCTACATTATTTTCATAAGTTCACTTCTGCCAAGTTGTTGTTTGTTACTGCAGGAGAGGGCTTGCTCTTCAGGCCTTCTGTCCCACATTTCGAGGTGTCCATGAACAGCATACGAGGGGTGCACAGTGCTAAAAGAATCCGTTTGTATTCCTTACGAAAGTTTTGGTTGAGCAGCCCGTAGATGACAGCATTGAGGCAACTGTTAAAGTAGGCCATGAAGTAGCTGGTGACAAAGAGCCACTCAGGGATATTAGGAGCCACCCGTGTGGGGTCGATGGCCACAGCTAGGCCAATAAAGTTCAGTGGGCCCCAGCATACTGCAAACAAGACAAAGACCACAAACATTGTCAGGAAGTTTCTGAAGTCGCTGGGCTTTATTTTCTGCTTGGTGTCAGGTTTCACCCGATGTTTTACCTGGATGACCAAAACCCAAATTCGTAAGTAGCAAAAGGAGACCACCAAGAGAGGTACCAGGAAATGGATAACCACCACTGAGATGGTGTAGTAGGAGCTGACCGTCTGGGCAAAAGTGCAAGAGAAGATACGAGGGTCATACTGCAGGGAGCCCACAAAAAAGTTTGGCACGGTGGCAAGGGCAGTGAGGAACCAAGTCAGACACAGGTAGCAGCAGGTGTTCTTGATGCTGTAGAGGCGGTCATACTGCAAGCTGTGACAGATGTAGCAGTAGCGGTTGATAGCAATTGCGGTGATATTGAAAATGGAGCCAATGACGCTGAGGCCCATTATGAAGCCACTGACTTGGCAGTGCATATCCCCCATAGTCCAGTCATTGTGAAAGATGGCCATGAGGGCCAGTGGGTATGGGTACACTGCCACTACCATGTCTGCCACTGATAGGCTAACCACAAATATGTTTCCTGAAAGGGAAAGAGAGAGGGATATTAGCACACTGGAGCTGGAAAAAATAATAAAGTCACAGAGTCCTGACAATTCATACAAGAATTCAGTCCATTAGATTTACTCTGATTACCAGTCCAGAAACAAGTAAGACACAAGTCTACTGTTTTTTTTGAGAAGCAATGTGCAATGCTTAATACATTCAGTACTAAAATCTCAGCTCTTGAAAAGGTCTCAAAAGAAGAAGGCAGGAGCCATCTATTTGGTCATATTCCTAGAGCAGTCAAAAATGTCATTCTGTAGGTACTTTCATACAAAAACCTATTTTTGGAGAAAGGACTGATTATCTGTGTGTATGTTGCACTTGAAACGAGGGGTAGTGATTGTGGTTGATTGTTGTTCTGCCTACCATCACACTCCATTTCAAATTGTTTCTCTTTTGTTTGACTATGAAATCAGGATATGTCCTTCCAATTAGGCTGCCTCATTTCAGTGAACAAACCTCATTTTCAGTTAGGTGGACTTAGCAATTCCAATAAAACAGGACAATCTCACTGCAGCTTGACCATTCTTTAACTATCAGATTGCAGCTGTAATTGCATGAAGTTGCCGTGTTGTTGTATTAGGCAGTCTGGGGTTTGGGTCATAGAGAGTTTTATTGACTTGGTAATGAGGTGGCATTTTACTGAGCTCGTAATTGAGCTAGTAAGGATAAACCAGAGGGATCAAGTTCAGCAGCATCTCATATTCAAGCCCAACGTCTGAGTAGTGCATATTCGGTGAAAATAACTGCACCCTGTGGAGCCTCCACTGCACTGCTTTCTCCATTTAATTTTATCATCTATTTGCTCTCATCCTATTTTATGCTCAAATTGACTTTTAGCCTTATAGCTTTTTGTGCAATTGCTCCAAGGTAAAGAACATCAGTCACCCATCAATTTCTTTTATGGCTGTGAGTACTGCCCAGTACTGGGCAAAACAGATTTTAACTGAGGTCTAAAATTGAATTAAACATAGCCTCAAGGCAGTAAGTGTACTACCAATCATTGGGCAAAAATGTGACAAGTCTTAAACACATTTAAGTATCGTCTGCATCTCACAAATCAGGTCAAGTATGTAAAATGACAAAGCAAGCATCATTATGTCCTTATGTGATTTCCACCTAATTACAGTCAAATAATTTCCTGCTGTGCACTCATTCTCTCAGTCCACTAGCTTATCAAATTTGACCCTTCTGAAAAGGGTCAAACTGTCTGTTTTCTATTCCCCACAGAAACCACCATTTCAACTGAAACAGATAAACATCTGAATTATAGTACTCCAGGAATGAGCTGTGCACATGAAATATGCAACTTGATCCACAATTACTCATGTTATTCCATTTAGTCAGACTGTGCTCCAATCCCCATCTGTTTTGGGGTATCACAGATTAAAGAGAGCATTGCAAACATTTTACATTGTTGAGACTTTGCCAATAAAGTAAAGGATTGTAAAAGTATTATGAATCTTGACCATGAGTAGTTGTATAGTAATGTATTATGTAGCCAGATGTAGCCAGGTAAATGAGACATTTTGCTGGAAATAATTTTTCATATGTGCTCAGCTGCAGGTCAGTTGACTATGTTGTTGATGCCAATGCATTAATTGCATTACCTTTACTACCAGCAAATCCTGGACCGCCTGACAACCATACCCAGTTTGAGAATCAATGTAACTCCTCTGTACTTACTAATGTTATAATATAGTTCTGGGAATTAAAATTCACAACCCTTCAGATCCAATGCACTACCCACCACTCCACACATATTTAATATAAAGATGAATTTTAAAATATGAGTGTTAGGATGAGCTCCTCACCCTCAAAGACAGAAATGTTTGCCTATGATTTAAACTATATTTTTAAATGTTTTACAAGTAGTCTTGTCTAAGGTTCTTATTTCCCACATGCAAGACTTTACATTTATCTAAATTGAATGTCATCTGCCAGGTATCTTCCCACTTTTGGATGATGTTTAGGTCTTCCTGTATTACCTTAGTTGATTCTATACTGTTGGCTAGACCCCCTAGTTTTGTATCATCTGCAAATTTTACTATTTTACTACTAACCTCTGCATCAAGATCATTTATGTATATAATAAATAGCAAAGGCCCCAACACCGATCCCACCACTCCACACATATGCCTCTACTAATGATCCAAAAACCCCAAACAACCATAGCTTTGAAAAGAAACCCATGAAAGTCATTGGACAGTAGTGGGAGGCTGACACACTAAACACATTGTAAGACATCATTGCACCATGGACACCTGTGATTGTTCTGACTTAATACGAGGCTAGAATAACTGTTCATTATATATTTAGCTACACATAAATTAATCCATGGTCTGGCCCTCAGCTCAACTGTCACAAACATGCAAACATCTCTGAATGAATTCCAAAGATATGCATCTTCTTTGTGCAAAGACTAAACCTCCTCCATAAATACTCAGTTTTGATGCCTTCGAAAATGACTTAATAAACAAGAGGCCTATATTGTTAGTGTGACATTATAGGGGAATATCCACTTTGTGATGGGCACATTAATGTAAAGGCTATAAAAGTGCTCAGGGAGAATTTGAAGGAGCCGCACAGTGTTGACTTGGGCAGCATCCATTGAGGCACTGGGTGAAGCTGAAGGCAGGGATCTCACACATGAGTCAGTACAGCTTCCCAGGTTACAGGTTCTTTAGTAATTATGAATTCTTAGTGATGACACAATAGACTCAATTCAAGAACAAAACAAAAAAAAACAGAATAAAATAAGAAAGAATGGTTCCAAAAGTCTTCTTCTTAGAGGGGTAGGTTCTACCTAGAGACATTTTCATCTGAAGAAAGGGATCTTTAAAAGACACAACATTCCATCAACAACACTTTTCAAAAGGGAAAGGGGTCTTTGGAGGGTGAAAGGATTCTACATAGAATCCTGATAAACCTATTCTATTGTAAATTGTTTGTTGATTAAACCTCAATATCATTAATCATAATTAATAATTTTAATATAAAGATGAATTTTAAAATATGAGTGTTAGGATGAGCTCCTCACCCTCAAAGACAGAAATGTTTGCCTATGGTTTAAACTGTATTTTTAAATGTTTTACATGTGTCTGGGATCCCCATATTCAATTCATTTTACTTGTATTCTGCCATAATTGATATCTTTACCATCATTTCCTCCCAAGCAATACAGTGAACTCTTTGTTCATGTAGTCATGTGTGTCTGCCCTTGATATCTGCTCTTGCCTCATTGAATCTCTTCTGAGTTTCTCCTGAATTTGAGAAATAATATTGTCTTCCTCGGGTATGATATTATGATGTATGATTTAGATTACTTTTCTCTGATGTTTCTTTGGTTTTTCAATCCAGCTTCTATCATCAGTCCTCACAGGTGACCACACCCTGTGTTCCAATTCTCTGTCTTCTAAAGTGACCCTTCTTCCAATTAGAACATAAGAAGAACATAAGAACATATTATGACGAGAACAGGCCATTTGGCCCAACTAAGCTTGCCATTTCTTAATTAAAGAGTATCCAAAACTGCATCAAGTCTTGACTTGAACACAGCAAGGGTCTCTGCCTCAACTACATGACCTGGCAACCTATTCCATGTATTGATAGCTCTTTGTGTAAAATAATATTTCCTTATATCAGTGCTTAACTCTTAACTAGTTTCCATTTATGTCCTCTTGTTCTACAGACTGAACTCACCCTAAAAAATCTATTATAGTTAACCTTATTAAATCCTTTTATAAATTTAAAAACCTCAATTAAATCACCCCTAAGCCTCCTCTCGGTAAGTCTAAATAGGTTAAGTAACTTGAGTCTTTCCTTGTAGCTTTTATATTTCATGCCAGGAACTAATTTAGTTGCCCTTCTTTGAACTTTTTCAAGAGCTTCAATATCTTTTTTATAGTGTGGTGCCCAAAACTGCACAGAGTATTCCAAGTGAGGTCTGACTAAGGCATTGTATAATTTCAATATAACCTCCTTAGATTTATACTCAATACTTTTGGCTATATATCTGGCCTTTTTTACTGCTACAGCACACTGTCTAGATCCTGTTAAGCTTGGGTCAACTATTACTCCCAAGTCTTTTTCAAATTGAGCACATTCTAGTTTTTTTCCACCCATGAAGTAGTCTTGTCTAAGGTTCTTATTTCCCACATGCAAGACTTTACATTTATCTAAACTGAATGTCATCTGCCAGGTATCTTCCCACTTTTGGATGATGTTTAGGTCTTCCTGTATTACCTTAGTTGATTCTATACTGTTGGCTAGACCCCCTAGTTTTGTATCATCTGCAAATTTTACTATTTTACTACTAACCTCTGCATCAAGATCATTTATGTATATAATAAATAGCAAAGGCCCCAACACCGATCCCTGCGGGACTCCACTTCGTACAGGACCCTGTTCTGATACAATTCCTCCCACAGTTACAGTCTGCTTTCTACTAGACAACCAACTTTGAACCCACTCAGTGATAGCTCCCGTAATTCCTGCAGATTTCATTTTCAATATGAGCCTGTCATGCGGAACTTTGTCAAATGCCTTTTGAAAGTCCAAATAAATAATATCATAAGTAGGGATGCACGATAACTGTTTTTTACAACCGATATCGATAACCGATAAATTCCTGCTTCTCATAACCAATACCGATAACCGATAACATTTTTTATAGTTTATATACACACTTCAGTGTAGGGATGCACGATATAGCCATCGCGATGTATGGCACAGCTATTTGTAGCGCAATAACAGCTATCCCCGGTATGTGGCGTTAGGTTTTTTCCGTATGTTTATCAGTGGCTGCGGGTGAGCTGGAAACAGGGGAAGCGGAAACACTACCTTTAAATCTATCATTACTTTCAGCCTGTTCCCCTTTATCCTCCTTGATTAACAATAAAACAAATAATTCACAGAATAATTGACACCAATCATAAATAAATGATTATGCTCGCGAAACAGCGCAGATTGTCTGTAGTTTGTGTGCTTGCGAAAGCGACAATGTGAGATTGTATAATTAACAAGGATGGCATTTATCGATGTAAATTATGTTAAATGCTCATGACACATCACAGCTTTTGTGAGGTCTGTGTTCTAAACATTATTTGTTCATTGCACTCAACCTAACCTGAAAGTTTATTCTCAGTAATTTAAATCGATTTAACTAAATTTAGCTCCGTTTTGTAATTTGAATTGTTTAACACAAGAAAGCTATAATTTGAAACATTTAAGACAAAGCTTTGGGATTACTTGCCACTCAATTATTCAAATTGCCATCCTTGTTATTTTGAGCATTTCAAGTAATTTAAATCGATAAATGCCATCCTTGTTAATTATACAATCACACATATATATATACTGGGGATAGCTGTTATTGTGCTAAAAATAGCTGTGCGATACATCGCGATGGCTATATCGTGCATCCCTACTTGAGTGTAAGAAAGGCTAAGATGTAGTGAGCAAAGATGAATTTAACATTATAGCTCTGCCTCTGTCCTAACCAAATATAAATGATATCACTACTGTTGTAATCACAATAAAAACAAGAACAGTTCCAATTTTTCAAATGAACATTTATTATTATTATTATTATTATTATTATTATCCAAGGAATTTAGGTTTCTTATATCGGTTCTATTTATCGGCGAAAATTTTATTATTGGAGTTATCTGAATGATGTCATTTTTTGCAATATCGGGCCGATAATTATCGGTGCCGATAGTTATTGTGCATCTCTAATCATAAGCTTGGTTTGAGTCCAAACATGCTGTAGCTTCCTCAAAGAAGTCCAGGAGGTTTGTTAAGCATGACCTCCCTCTGCGAAAACCATGTTGGCTATCATTTTTTTCCAGGAATAATTCCAAATTATCCCTAATGATAGATTCCAGTATTTTGCAAGCGATACAAGTTAAGCTGACAGGCCTATAATTTCCTGGATCAGTCTGATCTCCTTTCTTGTAGATAGGTACTACACTGCCATGTTTCCAGTCATCTGGTATTTCTCCAGTTTTAAGGGATTGCTTAAAAATAACTGTCAGAGGCTTGTAAACTACCTCTGCTAATTCTCTGAGAACTCTTGGATATATTCCATCAGGGCCTGCTGCCTTATTTTTTTAAGTTGAAGTTTGTCTAGTACTTCTGCATCATTTAAATCAATTTCCTCCATAAGTCTCTGAGAACTGACTGCACCTGAAGGCATATGCAAAAAGACTTCACTAGTGAAACTCTCCACAAAGTAACTGTTTAGTGTATCAGCAATAGCTTTGTTATCATAAACCATAATTCCATCCTTATTTTTTATACCTCTTATTTCATCCTTAACTGTCCTTTTTCGACTGTAATATTGAAAAAAGTGTTTAGAGTTGCTCTTTGCATCTAGTGCAATCTGTCTTTCAAAACGCCTTTTAGCTTCCCTTATTTTTTTCTTAACTTGAGCTCGCATATTACTGTATTCAATCTTATTACTCTCTGAGCTCTCCATCTTGTATTTTCTAAATAATTTCCTTTTTTGTTTCAAACTGTCCTGTAAGGACGTATTCATCCATTGTGGATGCTTCTTTTTCAGCTTCCCTTTTCTCACTTGCGGAATGAATTTACGCTGTACATCCTGAATAATCGTTTTAAAAATGCACCACATTTCTTTCACAGTTTTTCAATCTAGAAGAGGTACCCAGTTTATATTCCTTGTATAATCACGCATCTTAATAAAGTTAGCTCGTCTAAAGTTGAATACTCTAGTATTTGAGAATGCAGACTTAACTTGCCAAAAAACTTCAAATGTAATTGAACTATGGTCACTTGTTCCGAGTGGTTCCCCTACCTCAGTACTGCCGATTCTATCAGGATTATTACACAGAACCAGATCTAGAATTGTGTTCTCTCTCGTGGGTTGTTACAGACTGTATCAAAAAACAGTCATTTACAACATCCAAAAACTCTTCCTCACATTTGCCTTGACCTGACACAGCTTCCCAATTAATTCAGGGTAATTATTACTATTGTCTCACCCTCCTGATGCTAGTTTAATGTTATCAAAGAATACTGTCTGAGGCTGGTGGCCTATAGCATACTCTTTTTTTTAATTAAAGTTTTTTTATTTGCACATTGTGGTACATAGCACAAGTGGTACAGCAGACTGAAGAAGATGTTCAGACAAATAATACAATGGTATTTCCTGGTTTAAAGAAAAACAACAAAGATAACAAAATATAATCTAAACAGTCAAATTTGCATAAATCACAGACACAAATGAAACAAAATAATACAATTAATTCTTAATACTAGGTAGAAATAAGGTACTCTGTGAAGTAATCCCAACTTCCTAAGGCCACAGGCCCTTTACCCCTACTCTAGCCAGCATAACCTCATATGACACAGTCTCACTCATTAAAATTTTCCATTCTTGAAACGTTGGCTCTGTAGGTGACTTCCACTGTCTCAATACGATTCTGGCAGCTGACACTATCCCAACCATCAAAACTGCATGTGTGTCTTTTGTCAGCTTGGGTATAACAGATCTATCTCCTAGAAGACATAAACGTGGTGATGCCAGCAGGCTGACTCTTAACCACTTCTCTAGGTATGTCAGTATCTTGAGCCAAAAGGGCTTGACCATAGCACATTCCCAAATAAGATGCAGAAATGTGCCCGTTTCCTTTTTACATTTCCAGCACATATTACTGTTTATGAGTCGCCTATAGCATACTCCACCATTCAGACCTTTTTCATTTTCCCCCAATATTTTAATCCATGTCTTCACTAACACCAAGGGGCTCCATTCCTGGAATTTCCTGACTATTAAGATTATCCTTTACATAGAGAGCTACGCCTCCTCCTCTTCTATTGATTCTATCTTTTCTTAGCAGCTTGTATCCCTCTACATTATACTCATCCCCATCCCCTGCACCAAGCCATGTCTCTGTATCCCAACAACATCATAGTTACTATTACTCATAACAGTTTCTAGATCCAAAATTTTATTTTTTATGCTTCTAGCATTTAAACAGAGAAATTTCAGGGTACCACGTGTGCATTTCCCGTCCTTCCCCCCTGCCCCCAGCTGCTGAGTACCACCTCTATTACAGTGCTGCACTGACTGATTTACAGGCATTGTTTCCTCACTACTACTAAGATACTTAGCCATGGTATGTTCTGTTCTGGCAGTCTGTCTATCCCTACCCATCTCACTGTATAACCTCCCTGCCCCCCCAGACCCTAGTTTAAATAACCCTCTGCTACCCTAAGCATACGCTGGCCCAGTGCAGCTGTACCCCTCCGGTTCAGGTGTAACCCGTCCCACTTGTACAGGTCACCCCTGTTCCAAAAGGAGTCCCAGTGCCCCATAAACCTGTACCCCTCTTTCCTACACCAGGTTTGTAGCCACGTGTTAAACCTCCATATAAAGGCTTGCTTCCCTTTGCTTGCACGTGGTACTGGTAGAATTCCAGAGAAGACTACCGTGGAGGTTCTGCTCCTAATCTTCCCCACTAGCTCAATAAATTTTTCTTGCAGAACCCCGAACCTACCCTTTCCTATGTCATTGGTTCCAACATGGACCATGACCACTGGATCCTCCCCCGCTCTGGCCAGGAGCTTGTCCGCACTCTCCAGGAGGTCTCCAACCTGGGCACCAGGCAGGCAACAGACCATATGAGACTCCTTGTCTCGCGAACACACTATGCTGTCTACCCCACTAATGATTGAGTCCCCCACTATCACCAGCTCCCTTTTCTTGGAGGATGAGGCCGCCTGGGTGCCCTGGGGCTCTTCAGTCCTCCCACTCTCAGGATTGTGGGCCAACTCGTCCTGCAGTGGCACAAAACGGTTGGTCACCGTGATCTCTGGAGATGCCGCCCTTCTTGGAATTGTGTGCCCCTTTCTACGCCTACGCCCTACTGTAACCCAGCTCTCTCGCCCTATCTGGTCTTTATCTTCCCCCCTACCCAGTTTTGGTGAGCACACTATCTCCCTATAGGGCGTATTAATCAGTTTCTGGAACTCTAACAATTCAGGATTACTGTGGAGTCCAGCTAGTTGGGTCTCGAGATCAAGAATCTTGTTCTCCAAGTGCTCAATGAGTCGGCAATGGTCGCAGATGAACTCATCCTCCAGAAATCCGATCATCCGGCAACTCTCGCAGTTTTGGCCACATTTTTTTTCCCCTAACTGAACAATCCTTCCCTAAATAAAGATTTACTGCCCGAGACAGAATTACCAGCTAAAAAAAGTGCTAAAAGCACCGAGGTGGCTCAGAACAGCCAAAGACAGAAATCAAGCACAAGAAATGCCACTTAGCCTAAATACAATAAAACTATGTTTACAGTTTAGCAAGCGCGCTAACACAACCAGAATCAGAATATCCTGAAATCTAACGCTGAAGAACAGTAGAAAAAAAAAAATTAAACAAGCGAACCGGCTAGCTAGCTAAACTACCCATCTAGCTAGCTAAAGTATGCTGCTTATATATTTAAAAATTTATATGTTTAAAGATTTGCTCCTGAGAGGGCAAAAAACCACAAAAAAACCTCTCGTTGGCTAGAATATGTGCTGAATTAGCTGCGTTTGCCAACAAGCTAACTCATTGGATAACGCTTCGACGGAGGAAAAAAGTGGAAAATTCCCTCTCTGTCCCCTAATGGCAACAAAAGATTTAACTTTAGGAGCAGATCAGACCTACCTTATTTAATAACTGGGTAAATAGCCCCAATTTTTATTTTTATCCTATTGAATGTAATAGCACAGAGACCACTCCACTCCACAAACACAAACACAGCACAGCACTCCACAAACACAGCAGGAACTTGTCCAGGCTAGAGCAATCGAGCAAGAGCAAGCAATCCCTTTGATTGTATGGAATATGGAATATGGAATATGGAGTATCGGATATATATGTGAATGAGGAAGTGTGCTGAACTGAATGTTGCTCTGTGAATTGCTGTCTGCTGGGGTGGATTGTTAGTGTAGCTGGTAAAATGCATGCCTTTGGAGCTGTGTATCTCCCCCTGTGGTGGCAATCCCACATGAGCTATACATTTCTGATCCATCTTCTCTGTTTCCTCTCTCTCTTTGGCATGAGGCTCCATCCCACACGAAAGAAAAGTGTTTGTTCAATGGACATATCTTACACAGAACAGAATGTGTTATGAAGGATTGCCTTTTGAAAACACAGTTCGACAACAAATTAGAAACAGATGATGCAGACACAGAATGAATTCCTTACAGTCTGAGGAGGAAATGTTCCATTCCAACATAGATGTAAGAGTTTAAAGCAGTAGAGATCCAATACAATGTACCACTGCTAAGTGTTTTGTACAAATTTGGCTCAGATGTTTCAAGGCCATGCCAAGCCAAAAAGATAGCTCAATGTGTACTGCTGCAGACTGTGGTGCATCAGGATCAAATCCTGGCTGATAATTTTTTTCTTATTATTTATGAAGCATTACCTGACTGAGATTCTTAGTTTTTCAACACAAGCTTAAGGTTCACAAATTTTGAATCATACCATTGCTCCAATGTTTTTATTTTACCATGTTGTTGTTTAAAACATTGTAGTTGTGCAACACATGTGTACCTTTGTGTCTATATACTGAGCCCTGCAGCTGGGGTTTTAGGTTCGATTCCTCAACTTGCACCCTACTTGTAACGACTCAGGCAAGGACTCAGTCGCAGACCATGGGAGCTTTGGATTCCAGGCGGATTTATTAAATCGCAAGGCAAGATCGCAAACACGAAACAGGCAGGGTTGAAACCAGAAGAGCAGTCCATCGGCAGATCCAGAATCAGGAACAGGAACAGGCAGGGTTGAGAACCAGGCAGGCAGAATCTCGGGCGATCAGGGCAGAGCGGCAGGCAGGAATCAGGTCGAAGATCAGGCAAGGTCGAATATGGGAATAGCACACAGACGATAAACGGCGGGGCCGAAACAGGTGAGAGAACGCACTGCAACAAACTAGCAACAGGACAGAGACACGCAGGGAAGATATAAGGCAGGGCTGACGAGGGGATGGAAAGCAGGTGTGCAGGCAGGCAGGTGAAGGCGATGAGGCACTCAGGCGGGTGGAGACCGGGCGGGGAGCGGGGCAGGGCTAGAACACAAGGAAAACAAAAGCACATGGACAGGGAAAAAAACAAAAACACCACAGCTAGGGGGGTGGAGTACTGACACTACTACTGCTATGGGGCCAGCAGTCCAGAGCAACATAATTGGTCACATTCTCAAGGAAACACTACTGGGTTAGTCTCCTTCTTCAGCTGCCAATGGAGCACCTACAGTATAGAGGTGTGATTGTTATATTGCATGATAACGGTCACAATGCGCAGAGTCAAAAGAGGCAGCAAATGGCTTTAGTAGTATTGGAGGAGGCTTGTCCTAGTCACATGTTTTAACTGGGCTAGTGCATGTTTACATGGAAAACTGTTTGAGTCTTTGAGGTTGAGGGTTTCACCCTAACATCCATTTTTAAAATTTTTTGGTCAGATTACTGAACCGTGATGGTGTTGAACTTTAAATACTCATTTAAAACAAAGCCCTAATTAAAACAAAATCAACTGACAATTTAAAACAGAAAAGGTTTATTAGGATGAAAAGGGTTTTGTACAGAACCATTTTGCCTTCTATGCAGAATCCTTTCAGCCTCCAAAGCATCCTTGAAGAACTTTTTTCAAAAAAGTGTTCTTTAAATGAAAATGAAAATGGTTCTAGGTAGAATCTTACCCCTCCAAGAGGAACCCTGTTGGAACCCTTTCTTCTAAGATTGCATGGTAGTATGCTATACTGCAACCATATTAAATCATAAATTATCCTAAATGAACTCCAATTAACAAGGTAGTGATTATAGCACAGGTCATCACTGAGCAATCATATGGTGGCGTCTTTCTGATATTATGATGCATCAGTGAGATTTCTGTAGATTTTGTACGGTAACATCTGTTGTACTGATCATGGTAGGCATTCAAAACCAATAATAACCTATTCAGACAAAAATCCATGATACTGGCTCTTAGAATAAAACAGGTGATATTCCAAAGGTGTCTGGAAAATCAAGTGTGGGTGATTTTTGAGTGAGAGATAAAATGTATGGTGTGAGGTGATCCATAACAGTATTCATGGAAGTTTTAATATGCGTCATCCTGTGTGTGCAGGAAATGAGACATTGAGCAAAAAAGGCAAGTGTCCGAAGTGTGTCTGTATTCTTATAATTTGTTTGTTTTATTTTCGTGACAATGTATTGAATCCATATTCCATACTGAGCAGAATTTTAAAGGCCCAAAAAAAGAACCATAGAACTGACATTCAAAGATGACAATGATAAAAAGGGGAAATGTTGGCCTCAGTATTGTCATGAAACTCCCTTTCTCTCACTCTCTCTTTTCAACCTCTGTTTCCTTTACCTTTTCAAACCATGACATGTTCTATAATTCATGTTTGTCAATGAATGTTATATCTGTTAATGAATTGCATTGACTATTCATACTAATAAGTAGAGCTCTATTAATTAAAAAAATCAGATCAGATGTCATTGATTTATTATTGTTGTTATATGCTAAGCAAACAATTTACATAATATAATTACTTGGTGCCCTTTAAATAATAAAATATCCAATATCACTCATGCTACAGTGCAGTAGACTTATGATTTTTTTTCTCAACAGACAATGCTCTGGACTGTACATGACTTTGATTTCCAATAATAAATGTGGGGCTGATTTGTACTGATGACAATGGAAGAAAAAAGAGGCATAAACCAGTGGCTGGATGAATAAAAATTGTTTGTTGACACATAACTTCTGTATACCCAAATACAGGCTACTTAGTGCCTTTTATGTTTTGGTCCTGTGCTGCTATATATAAAAAGAAAGCATGTTTTCTGTATCTTCAAAAAAGCATGTTTTTCTCAGAACAAATAAGCATATCAAACTGGGCAGCAAAAACTCCTATTGAAGGATTTCTAACATAGAGCTGCATAATCCGTAAAACTACAAAGTTCTCATTCTTATGTTAACCAGGTTCTATCTCTATATTTAAAATGAGCACACATATAGCCCTGGAGTTTCCTGGAAAATGCAAACACAAGCATATGTCAAGCCACTCATTTAACACTCAGGCATCTGACAAATGAAAATCTTTTAAATTTACATACAATAATTGATACGATCTCCACAAATACCCATTATAAGTGCTGTCAATTGTCCTTTATGTCTTCGGCTAGTCATTGCTGTTGGCAGACCTGTCACTATACATTAGTGCAGCCATGAGGATTTAACGCATCCATGCATCTGTGATTGTGTTTCCCTTCATTTTACATTCTGACATTGTGTAGTGTCTCTTTTCTCTGATGTACAGGCATTGAACAGAGTGAACTATATTCAGATCAGATCATATGTGCAGTGGGCTTTGTTCCAGCCCTCTTGTCTTACCGTCAATATCATTCAGAACAATTTCCATCATGCCAAGGACTGCTGCCACGGTGCTGCTGACAGTCCCAAACTTTATGTCATTGAGTTAAATGTACTGACATAACGTGTTATGGATCTAACGTCTCCAGCAATGGCAAACGGATCTGGAAATACTGTACATGGTGCCTTTAGAGTCATTGTGCACAGAGATACAACCACAGGAATTGCTTGACAGAGAGATGTGAATAAATGGAACATTTTGCGACCTTACTGCTAGTCGAGAGGGTTGCATCATTATGCGCTTGCTGACATCTGTCCTATTTGCTGACAGCTACGCGAGCCATTAACACCACAGCGTGTGAGTAGAATCACATGCTACTGGGGCAAGTACACACACTCCTGAGTTGCCTCCTGCATTGTTGACGTGACTTAGAGCCTGTTAGTCAGGCATCTGATGACCAGCAGAGTTTGAAATTTGGCTAGCGCAACATCCTCGTGGTCACGCCTTCATCCAGCTGGTCGGAAGTCTCCCCTAAGGCCTGCCCCAGGTCTGGGTGATAGCCCCATATGGTACATTCAAACCAGGTGCCGCGCTCTGAGTTTATTTCACTTGCTGCAGCCCCTATTACAGGAGCCCGGATAACTGCATTCATGAATCCCAGGTTGTCATAACATACTTGTACCGAATAGATATCACCACAAGTTCTACAGATCTTTTTAACGAAGTTGTTCATATGTTTCAGTCATTGCTTTTATTAAAATGACAGATTTTTTTGTAATGACTGCAGTGACAATAGTCTGCCCCTAAGAAATAGTTAAAACCTGTGAAGACCATAAAGCCTGCCCATGAAGCAGCAAGCCTGTTCCATAGATAAACTTATATTCTGGATAAGTTACAAAATACTAAAAAAAAAAAATTCACTAGTGGCCAGATGCTTTCAGCCCAGAAAAATCTCTCTGTTTTTATGTCTTCAACTGATCAAAAATGCATTTTCAGTTGGTTTTGTGGTGCATAGACATTTTATTATTGTATTGTTTTATCCTTATGGTGAAAAATTAAGTCTAAAAAATATCCTCCAGGTTTTATCAAATTCTTGGGATAGATTCTGATTGCCATAACTCACATTGGCACATAACCTTGAAAATATGCAGCAACAATGGCTCCTTTTAACTAATTCTGAAATGAAAGAATAGAATGCAAAAGCCATTGATACTGTATTTAAGTCATGTAAAGCCTCTAACCTTGGAAAATCTAGTATTTAACAAACAATAAAATAATGGCCCTGATAAAAACTGCTGTATAGGCTGTTGGTCTACACTCCTGCAGACAGCTAGCAAGGGTTCATTTAAGATTGAAAAGGATGAGGATATATGTGGCTGACATGAGTGTGTGTTGTCTAGAGTTTCATTTTTTATAATTACAGTTGTACATAGCTACCTAATGTTACTGTTGGTGTTTGATTTCATTGGCAGCAGTCAGTTTGTTGTGAGAGGGCAGCACTTGGTTCAGGAGAGACACAATGCACAGGAACATGTGACATATCTACATATCCCTAACCATATCCCTATGTCCTGGGAACTGCAAAAAGCTGCACTGTCTCTTTGAATGCTAATCAAATTTTCAGATTGTTAGAGTTTGTTCAGTTGAGGGGTATAAGATGTTGTGTATTCAAATGAACAGCTGAATCCTGCATTACTGTCCTCCTTCATCCTTGGTGGAAGGGTGTTTTTCCTTGACAATGTCACCCTGGTCTAGCTATGAGGCTCTGGCTATTCTCAGGATGAGCGCCTTGCTTGGGTTATGGAGGGAGGCAGTTGGCTATTCCAGGTATGCATGCACGGACAAAAGATTGATCCTACAGGCTACTGAAAGGCTATCTCTGTTTTGCCAGTATGTAGATACAAGTTTATATCCTAAAAGTCCATTGCTTTTCTGCCAGGCTTTGACAGTCATGGATATTGAGCAGTAACTGGAACACTGAAGCTTATTTGCTGTGCTATATAAATGTGGTAGTCAGAAGTTATTATGCTGTTAGGATCACACCATGAAGAAGCATACCATCAGTCATCATTTCAATTCATTTTGTATATGCAGCAATTATAAAATTAATATAAATTACCTAAAAATAATTAAGTTCAGCTAGATGTCTCAAGCATTTACAGTTTTGAAGTGTTGTTAGTTTAGTTCTTGGTTTTGGTTTTCCAGTAGACGTTGCTAACAGTCTTGTCAACTGTTAAGAACTAATTGGAATTTATGTATACAGGGTCTTTGAGAACAGATGTGATTAAAGGGAGTGTACCCAGTTTTGATGGTGGTGATCCTTTCCATTAAGTATAGAGGAGGTTTATTCCATCTCTCCAGGTCAACTTTTATTAATATAAGGAAGAAATTAAATTCAGTTTGAAAATGTTTTTGGTTTGGGATATTTGAATTTCCAAATATCTAAGAGCCAACTCTGACCAATTAAATGGTCTTTTCCAGGTCCTACTATAACATCTGTCAGAGGTAGAACCTCAGATTTAGACCAATTAACTGAATATCCTGACAGTATGCTGAAATGGTTGATATGCTTTAAATGGGTTAGCAGAGATGGATCTGGTAGTTGTGTGAAAAGTAATACATCATCTCTATAAAGACTGATTTTATGATGTGATGTCCCTGTTTTGGTTCCAGATATATGATGATTTTGGCAGACTGCTGCTGCTAATGGTTCAGTAAATATAGGGAATAATAAGGGTGATTAAGGAGCAATTGCCTTATTCGTCAGAACAATTCAAATGGTTGTGATGTGTATCCAATGAATAAATTATGACTGGCCAGCTGGCTTCATAAAAAGCCTTTCCTGGATCTAGAGAAAGACGTGTTGATGTAATACTCAAATTGGAAAAATTGATTAGGGTTAAAATGTCGACTCATATTGTCTGATGAATGTTCATCTCTAATAAAGAGTTTGAGTTTGAGTTTGATCTAAGTGTATTATCAGTGGGGTGACATAACTGTCTAGGCTTTACTGATTATTTTCCGGTGTCTACTCAAAAGGAACAAGGGGCGATGACTGGAACACAAAGTAGAGTTATTCAGGCTGAGCGCATTGATTGTGGATTTGTTCAGGTAGAAAATATTTCTGCTGCAGCTCTTAGAAAGTATAATGACATCAGAGACTGGAGGTGTTCAGAAAAACAAGCTGGGCATCCATCCTGGCCAGGACATATATTTGATATGATATTTTAGTTGAAATAAAGCTTTTTTAAGGTCTTCAGATGTTAACAGGGTATGAGTGGAATTTGTGTGGTTCACAGTCAGTTTAGATTCATGCTTTGGTTTGGAAAGATCTGACTAAAATAAATACTCAAATGAAAAATATGTTTCATTAATGTTCTTGGGTTCATGTTGTATATTAGCTTGCAAGTGGTTGGTATGTGCTGAAAGTGATTTTTTAAAATTTTATTTTCAAATGGCTTGACAGTAGTTTCCCCAGATTTCTCCCCAAGTTCAAATTTCCTTGGCCTCATTTGAATCAATCTACATTTGGTCTTTTGGGTGAGTATATTCATGTTTCACTTTGACTCATTTTTTGTGAATGTATTTATTTGCTCATCTGTGTTGTGTACTTTCAAATCTGTTTAAGAAAAGATGTCTTCCCATAGCTTGCTGGCTATGTGTATTTTAATCTTAGCTTTCGTTATCCTGCATCCCCACTGTGCCCTGCAGTGAATGGATTAAGCCCCCTATTGTATTCAAGCCAAAACCTCCCTCAGCAATTGACTCAAAAGTGCACTACAAAGGACAGTGGTCAAAATGGCTAATGCAACTGATAAGTCTTCATCATCTAGTCAGTGCTCTTGCCTCCCACCCTCCTTTACTGCACCTTAATGCCAAACTGCCTTAGCAAAATGCCCTGACGGAGAAATATTTGTCTTTAAGAAGGTAAATTTGAAGCTCCTGATTCATCAGCTGTGAAAGTTCCCTGTAAATGTTTTTAAGCTATCCAGAACTGAAATTGCAGTGGAAAGTATAGCTAGAGAGAAAAGGAGACAGAAATGCAAAAAACAATTAACCTCCAAAAAGTTGAAAGACAGTGCTCTTAATATCCAAATTTTCACTCTGTAACTTCAAAAAACAGCTGATGGCAACTGATCACCTGAGCTTTGAGTTATTTCACAGCCTCTGACTCAAACTGTTCAAAACTTTTATTAGATAGCCCTGTATATGTGGTAGGATTGTAGGATTTGCAGTCATTATCTTTCCCTGAGACCAGATACAGCACATTGTGAATATCAACAGCATCATACTCAGTATGTCAAGAAAATTAGAAACAGATCTAGATACATTCATGCATATGAGAAGAAGGGATGAGGGAGATACAAAGCAGAGATTTGTTTTGTGTTATGGGTGTGGAGCACTGTGAAATGTTGTGTGGGCTGAGAGATCACGGGAGCACTGCATTGACTGCTCACAGACAGAAGGCACAGTCACCCAGGCCTGAAATATATGCTACTTAGTGAACTCTTAAGAAGAAGAAGTGAAAGGTCTTTTTGCCTGTCACCCAATCTTTCTACCTCCCTTTGTGCATCCTCTCATTACATGATATATTTAGCAAACATGACATTGATTTTGAATTATGCTGATATTATTATATATTAATGCATAGATTTGTCTGATTGAAAAAATGCATTTCCTACCATTGCATCCATCTTGATCAGATGGTTTTACCTGTTAGCTCCAAGAAGTAGAAGGAAATAATTATTCTGGACTCTCTGATATTGAGTCTTCTGTCACTTTGTATTTGGATGAGATGAAAAGCCAATGTCAAATAAAAGCACTTCTTTTGCAGTAGTTTACTGAGAAAAGAACACGTGTGTTTGTCCCATATATACTGCACTGTCATACTTCAGTATTGATGTTAAACAAGTTACAGCATACCCAAAACAGCAGCTAGAATACGATCAGCAACAAAAATAAAGAAGATTTTCAACACATTGACATCCTGCATATTTTAGGTCTGGCTGTTTCCCAAGTTCTCAAGAATAGAAGGATATGGCCAGAGACCAATGTTTTAGATACTGCGTAACATGTGATTGTTTCCCACAAGTGGACATGAGACAAACCTGGGAAATACAACTGCTGTAGCAAGTATATACAGTGGTTATTAAAAATGAACTCTATATCTTAAGATTCTGATAATTCCACTGGAAGTCAGTAGTGTCATTAAAGATAGCAACCTAAGTGACTTGTATCACCTTCACTTAGGACACTATCACACAGTTGTGTGTTTCTAACAACCTGGAGTTGTTAGTTGTCTTTCTGGAGCACATAAACAGAGAAGGTTTGACCTTTATTGTGTCTCAATTGCTTTGACCAATATTTTGGTTAGTAGACTTGGAGTAGTCCCCATCAAAAAGAGATGGCTATGATTGATCCAACATAAAGTCATCATAACTACTAAGCTGATGTAACAGTGACAGTGGTCCTTCAAAGCATATAAAGGGCTAAATGTTTGTCAGTGTGGGCATTCTGTATGAAGTCAATAAAACAATTTTCATAGTTTGACCCATTTTCATGGTTATGAAAGTGTACTGATATTTTGTGTTGGAAAAAGTAATTTTCATGGTGTCCTCCTATCTGTACTGTGCTTGCAGTACTATAAAGAAACAAACACAGGACTCCACTTTTGTAGTGAAAAATAGGTCATCTCCTTCTCAGAATATATTGAATAGTATTAGACATTTGTTATGTGGACACACATGACAAAGCAAATCATTTCACAGGCCTCAGCGACAGTGACCCAGGAGAATCCTTTTTAATTTTAATTAGATGCTTATCACCTGTGTCACATGAGGACCCTTGTAGCAAAATAGACTGGGAACTCAAACCTGGGAGCATAGTGACACTTTATGCATGAAAAAATTGGCCCACACAGGGAATTACGAAAGCACATCATGTTGAAGTTTGCAGGGCATCATCATCTGACCTTAAAAAGCTATGGATGAACAAAGCATGTATTGCCAATTCAGTTTTTGACAAAAAGTGATTGTGCCCCTTTTGAGGTTGACAAGGATTCATTAGAAAGCACTACAAAAATTTTATCATTAATGTTTACAGATCATATCTAATAAAACAAATTGATGGAAAGAATTTTTCAATGACTTAATAGAAAACATAAGAAAGAGCTTCCAAAACAGTGCGTTTTCATTATACCACATTCTACATTTGTTACTACATTCTGAATTTCTCATTTATTTATTACAAGAGCAACATTTGTTACAGAACAGACTAATATCTAATCAGTAAAAACCAACAAAAAATTAACTAAAAAATTAATCGGTAAAAAACTGTTGTAATTATCACAGTGTGTTTATCAATCTATCATTTGTTGACCTACAACAATGGATGTGGGCAAAAAATGGGTTGAATGGGTTGAAACATTTACTAAATGTTACTCATATAAATGATGTTAAGTGTAAAATAAATCATTTTGTTAGAACATATTTATTTTGGTTTGCAATTTAAAACCTTTGCATCTGAGGAAAAACCTCAGCATTTTAAAATGTAATAAACTGTTCATTTTAAAATGTAAAAAAGTAATTATTTGGGTTAATGAAGGATCAATGGGTTTAAATTGGTTTCTGTTGCACTTTGTACCCCACAGTGAATCTTCCAAAACCTGACAATATTAAAAAGGGAAACATGTAAAGTTTTTCCCTTTCTGATATGTACATTCATTATCATACAATTGCTGTTGGGAATAAATTTAATATAAACAGAAATGCCTTGTTCTAAATTAAAGCTACTTGTACCCTTTTTATCTAGTCACACCCCGCTCCAGGGTAAAAATGATTCACTTATGATTGTTTTTGGATAGTTCGTGGCATGGGGGGCTAATCACACTGAACACAGAACCTTTGTGCTGCTTCTTAATCCTGTTACGAGGGTGATCTTTACTGAATATCTCCTTTACCACGACTGTACGGCATCATCTCCCTAATTGTCTGGTTTATTGATATGGATGTTGAAAGTAATCACTGCCTTTGGGCTCATTTTTGGCTCAAAATAGCTTTTTGGTCTTGAGCCACTGAATAGGAATCTGATTTTAAGGATTACAGCTGCATGCATGTAAGCAAGCTACACTTCTTGTTCCACTGGCTGTCTCCTGAAGGCTCAATTCTTTAAAAATTAAAGATATCTTATTTTATGCTGTTGTGCTGCTTTAACACAAGATGGCAGAAGCAGGGGCATGCCTGTTTGATGGTCAGTGAGCACTGTACACATCTTGAAGCTGGGTGTAAGAAAGCAGCTTATGAGCTGCTTTGTAATTGCATGACAGCTGGTTTGTCACATGAAGAATGAACAAAAGAGAGGAAAGAGACCTGAATGATATACTGCCACCTATAGATGCAAACACATGCAATTAGAGGGATTATATGCATCTACTTGCTTATGTAATAGTTTGTAAATATGTAAAGAATACCCCAAGGCAAGATGTGCTGTTGTATTAAAATAAAGCATGACAGTGTGGAGTGATGTGGCCCTAAGGAAAAGCCACATGCTGTTTTTCTTTTTTGAAAAAGAAACAACAAGGTAAGGTCTACTCTGACATATGGGTTTGAGGCTAAAGACGTCTAAGTAAAACCATAAAAAATTAATAGAAAGTCAAGCACTGAAAAAATATTGCATTGTGACCATTATATTCATACTTTACATTATTTTTGAAGTTTGCTATCACCAGCTGTACTGTCACCAGTAGCTGTATCCCAAATCACCTCTCTCTACCCTTCATGCTGAGGCTTCTCAAGTGGAACATTTTTGGTCATCACAGAGTGGGCCGGGGAGTCAATGAAATGTAACAGGAAGGGGGAAGGCAGGAGGTTTAAAATGTCCACTTGGGACACCCTCTGCTCTCACTCTTCTGTACTCTACTTCCCTACTCTAGTGTCAATGATATTTTGTGACAGAATTGTGTGAAAGGAAAAGCACTGCTCATAAAGTTAAACATTATGTGTTTGGTTGTTTGTCCCTGCAAGCATTTTAAGACTGAACATTTTTAAACTTGGCAATCAACAATGGGCAATCATTAGCCCAATCTGTTGCTAACAAGCAAAGCTCTGACTGTTATGTTATGCACTATTTTAAGGAGCTGCTAGTTAATGGGCTAGTTGTAATAGCTAGCTTGTCATTACATGTTATCTTGCTGGTAATGATAGCCAGCCAACTCAATATGATATTATTAGGCAATTATGGCTGTGTTTTGTAGCTAGTTAGCAAGTTATTTTAATTGAACATCTACTGCATGCTTGCCCCTTACAGAGATGCACCTGAGATACTGACACCCCCATCAAGCCTTCATGGTAAATGAATAATTTTATGAATGTCACTGTTGCTCTTACAAAAATCATACATGCATTGCCGTTAGGTCAGTTAGACCAATATGCAGATGAGCATTAATCAGTGTTCCCCTACTATCTTCAACAATTGTCATGTTTGATTGTCAGTTGCAAACATTTTAAGAGAGAAAAGTAATATATTACATTATAATTGGCAATCATTAGCCTGCAAGCCTGCAAGTGATTATCATCTGTCAAGCAAATTGTTAATTGCTCTGCTATCCACAGGTGTAACAAGCTGACTAGCTATCTAGTTATTATAGTTAGCCAGGAATTAATTCTAGCCTGCTAACTACAGTAGTTATTATGTGCATCTATAAAAAAGATTTTTGCAAAACAACATTTATTTGCAGAATTATTGAACAGAAGACCTTCATTGTCTGTTGGGGCTACATTCTTGAGATTGGGGAAGTACCTGAATACTGTTGTGCCAATTGTAGGGTTTTATGTGAAAATGTTTTGTAATAATACAATAAACACACCCTAAACATGTGCATGTATGACAGTGGTGGACAAATTGTTTGTTTAAGTGTTAGTTCTCTAGGCTCACAAAATACAGTCTGTTAGTTCAGGTCAATGTTAAGCTTTACAGATATATTTTTTACAAGTATAATGACAAACACATTAAATTTGAAATGGGAAAAGCAAAGCAGGAGTAAATTTCAGGGTCTAACCTGTGTGTGGGAGTTGATAGCATTCCCCAATCTAAACTGAATCTAAAAACAAGTTCTTTTCAGTCTCTGTGGATGAGCAAGAATTTCAAAAGGGAATGGAGAGGTACATGCTAAGGTGAACAAAGCAAGGGACTTACAGCTAGCCCACATGCAATAACAGTTAAGCAGCTACATTTTCATTTTAGGAAATGCTGTCTTTGTATTAAATGTATTTAAAATCCAGTAGCCCCATGCGATAGCAGTCCTATTCTTTATGATGGCTGATTTGGCTGCCCATATGCAATAAATACTTGTAATGTGAAAAATAAATGAGTATAATGGCTGGCATAGCTACTACAACCTGGGAACCATGAGTGAAGAAGGTAACAACAAGGGTATAATTCTCCGCTCCCTCTAATTCACCTTCTGTGGTAATGGGGCATGACTCAGTATGGAGGGCTCCTGATGAGGGGAATTAGGTTGAAGTTTGGTTCACTTAGTGTTTTAACATGGTGGTCTTGAGTCTTTTTTTTAACAAACTGGTTTACAGTTCTGAAATTTTGCTGGTCTGAAAGCAATCTGCCCCACTTACAGGAAGTGAAACATCTGGTGATAATGTAGATTTTAGATTTTCTTTTCACTTTTTATTATGGCTGTGACAGTTGCACATACTTATAGTGTTAATGCGCTTTATATTATATAATATATATTACAGAATATATATATATATATATATATATATTCTGTAATATATATTACACTTTATATTCTGGTTGCAAATATGAACTTCTCTTGCTGATGACAGCCTATGGCACACGTTGACAGTGAGCAATTGATGGAATGTGCAAGTTATAAGATCATGATAGCTCCAAAAACCCTCTGATAGTAACAGCGCACAGTTGTTCTAAAAGGTGACTGCAGGCAGTCACAACAGCTGTTCACATTGCACAGTTTCTTCAATTTCCTTTGTAACTTGTTTTTGACAGGCTACTTGAATGTGACGCACAAGCCTAACTTGAACTACCAGTCTGAGCAATGTAATGTAGCTAGTTAGGGAGGCCCCATAGATTATATAAAAATCACTGAAGTCAAGCTAGTTCACAAACAAAATAAATATCTTGTTAGCAAGCTATACTATCTTGTTTTATTCTGTCTTGTCTTATTCTGGAATAAAAGTCATTCAGTTGTTATTGATGAACACTAAGACTTTGCTCTGTGCAATACTATTAAGATTAAAGTGTAATATGCATACAAAAATATGCAATGCAATATGTAATATGCAATATGTATTTTTCTTTTAAACCATGTTTTTGTTCCTATACATTAAGGGATATGTGTAAGTGACTCAATAGTCTGGAGTATCCCAGTGGTAATCAATTTTGAATTATGAGTTTTATTTGTCCCTTCCAGCTGTAACTATCAGTACATTATAGAGGTTTTTTCCCTCCCAGAGACACCATGTCTGACCCCAGAATGAATACAGTACATTAATTAAGAGTGCATAAAGCTAAAAAGTCTGATAAAGAAAATTAGAATATGAGGTGAAATAAATGTGCAGATGATTTGATCTGTCTTTCTGTATCACAGATATTATGTATAAAAAAAATCAGCTCAAGTAAATCACAAGCTAATAATGTTATAACAATGACTTGAGGAATGTACTGCATAATTCTGCTTTATAATGTATACTCTTAGTGATCTTTAAAATGTCAACATTTCTGATGACAGACTGTCTCTTGGCTCTTGTTAGCTATATGCTCCAAAAAGTGCAGAATGTGACAGTCATAGTTAGATTGTGCTGAAGCCCATGGCAATGCATTTTACGAGCATGCTACATTAGGCCTGGCCGACTCAGGGCTCTCCTGAGTACGTGAAAATAAGCCAACCAGAAAGAGCTTGGCAAAAAGCGCAAGCCTAATGAGCCTTGTCACTGTCCAGAAACTGCCATATGGCCTGTATAGTGTGTTCTCTAAGCACAGATGCATTGATCAACAGAGAAGAGTGGGTTGACAGAGTTTAACATTCATATTTGCAACAATCTGATATCAATTGTTTTTGGGTCACTGACACCCTTAACAACCTGTTGCCTTGTGTCCCTCTTTTGATTTTGAAAATGGCAATTTATTCAGTATACACTGTTTAAAAGGATACCCTGTGGTTTCTGTCACATTCTCAGTCCCTCATCTATTTTTGTATGATACTAATCCTTAAAAATAAAACAACAGATTTTTGAATACAGATGTCCAAACATATCGAATGCAGTTTAATAACAGCTAATTACTACTACTACTGCTACTAATGTAGCTCCCCCTCTAGCATCTTACCCCTGCAGTGATAGATGAATTGGATGCTTTGCACAAAACCGACACCACAGTTGTTTAGGTTTCAGTTTTGACTCACCAAACCTTTTTTTTGTAATTTCACTCTTTTCACTCTTTTCACTAATTAAACTCTCTTAGATATGTGAAAATATGAGGAAAATATGAAGAAACAGCATACCACTTTTATTAAATCTGAAGTGAATTCAATGAAATGTTGAAACACAATGCAACATGTTTATATTCTTTCAGTCTCCTTGGAAATTTTTGGATTTTTCCAAAACACCACGCACCAACATTAACCTGCAGTCTCACAGGAAGATATATTTCACTTTATATGTGCGTCATTGTCTCCATGGTGTTCTCTCCATGTATTTTACTGAGTTTTTCACCAAGTACAAACTTTGTTTACTAAACTAGAAGGAAAAGGGCAATGCTTCCAAGCTGGTGACATTAATCTTTTCTATCTTCCCCCTTGAGGCATTCAGACTCAGTAAAGACTTACATTGTTGTCAAAATATTAGCATGCAGTTCAACAGAGGACACCAAGACATGATAAAAAAATGCATAAATTTTTGTCTTGATATTTTCTACATAAATATAATAATTATATAACATAATATTATAATTGTATAGACATAATACATATGCAGATTGTTATACCTGGTATATATATAACTATATATAGCCTTTTACTAATATTTTATTTAAACATAGGTAGGTCAGGGTGGTCAGGGTTAGGTACTGTCAAACATTAGTATTTAATGGGAATTTATAAGGTGTTATTCCTGTATGGTCATTCTGTATGATACTTTATCCATGTCTTATGTGATCAACACATGATTCAAAAGTTGGAGAGCAGCAACAGGGGCCAGTGTAGGACACTACTAATCGCTGATAAAACCATGTGATAATGGGCTCAGTATTAAACCTGTAAACCTTCACACTTTCAGTAGAAACTGAGCAATGACTAGACAGCAACTGCACTTAAGTGCTGGAGACCAAGGGGCATCAGCACTGCTGAGACCCCCATACATGTGTTGCTATTTGGAGTACAATTCCCAGTCATAATAGATATAATAATCTATGTGTCTCCATAGGGATTATGGGGTTTTCATTGTACCAATAGGTAGCTTAGTGGCCTGACGTGGAAAGTGTTTTATTGAGACATGCCCTGTTGAAAGCAGTGCCTGCCTGCTGGGAATTTCTGTGCCAATTTTACCCAGAGCTAGAAAGAGGAGGAGGTGGTGACCAGAGCCAGGAGTTGGCTGCAGCTAAATGCCCTTACAGAGCCCAGACAAAACTGTCCTTTTGATTTTGGGGTTTTATATGGGTTTATATGCATCCTTTCCAGAACAATGTCTCTTTGAAAAAGCAGGGAACCATAGCAGACACTGATACAACACTGATAACCACACACAGATTGTGCACAACATTGTGCACAATACTCCTTCCCACTTTATCACCCAAAAAAGATAATGTCACCAATAAAGACATCTCAAAACTGAAGGTGTCAGGCCCATCCATTTCTGGAGACAAACAGCTGCATCCTCATCTTTGCGAAATTTTACATATCTAACTAGTCAAACTTTATCCCTCAGTCAGTGTGTAGGTGTATCAAAAGGTTTTTACAAGAAACATTGATTGATCTGTTCATTTGATCATTTCTGCTATACCTTCCTCACAACTTTATGCATTGTTCACATAGTGCAGATTAAATGTATGCCTTATTTGCTTTGATTTTCATGCATGCCAGCGATGCAGAGCAGATATGATGTAACAACTTAGGTTCTGTTCCCAGTGACCCGATGCTTAAATCTATAATAGCTGCCTTCCCCCTTATTCCCTAATGCAGCACTTATTGGCCTGAAAGCAAGTCTCTTCTATTGGTGATTGTATAACTATAAGTGAGCACATGTTCCACTGCAAATTGCTGCAAAGTCCATTTCAGTCATCCTTAGTTTACATATGGGGGATCATATTCTTTTGGACTTTCAACCTAATTGCACGTTGGAACAAAATGTTTTTGTGTATTTGGGTCACACTGTTATAGTGCTTTACCATCAGGATAGAAAGTGGTGTAATGCTCTTAAATAATGTTGCTGAATTACATCAGGAGTTCATATCTGTATCTCTTTCATCACTATGTTGCCAGCCATTTGTTGTAGCTGGGCCTTGGTGCCATATCCTGACCCCTTATCACCCACTTTTGTCAGCTGTCACTTTGTGGTCAATAAATACATGTAGAGGATGTAATAGTAAACAAGGAAAATGGAGCTAGTTCATACCAGTGCCTATCATAAATTAAACTGCATTTAAAAATGTAGACACATTGTGGACTCCCTCTGCTCCCTCATGAATTATTGGACATGCTGGATGGAGTGCACATAATTACATTTGCTGTGGAAAAAAGAGACAGATGCATTTTGACATTTAAGTTCTGACTAACGTGCAATGGAGCGAAATGCTTCACTGATCTCTAGGAGGCTGAAATCTCAGAGCATTGGATGCAACCAGGGCTGTATTCTTCTGTCTAAAAAAAGAAAGAAGAGAAAAAAAAACCCACAAATATTTCCTTTTGTGATTTAGGGGATTTAAAATCCTCTATGATGCCACTGGAAGCTCAACTGTGGGACTGCATCATTTAGAGCTCTTATTCAGAGAGATTCATCAGCCCACGCACTCAAGTGTAAAGACAGAGGTTGATAGTTCTCTCCTAGAACATTTCCACAATGATGTCACACAGAAAAATAAAAATGTACTATATGTAAGCACTCCTTGGAGGGAGGTCACCTTCATGGAATGAAAGCATGCACACTGAGGATGTATCATTCTCAGTAGATGACAGATTCTGATCTGGCCCCCGTACTTTCATACCTGTAAATACGGTGAAATCAGTGAATCGTTGCATCATTCTTACAAAAAGCATTATCAATGGGGCTGTATAAATAAACAAAACATCTGAATCAAGCGAGGGATGGTGATATTAATTATCATAGACAAAGGTGCTCTGTCATAAGAGTTTGAACTGTGGTGTTATTGAACAAGCAGGTTACTTGATATTCAATGCTTTTCATCCATTCCAGAACTGAGCTGGACTCCTTCAATTACACCTCATTAATCTCCCATGGGTAGAAGCCAGTAAGTCAAATACAATCAATTACATCCAATAAGCACATATTTGTATTTAAAGGCTTTAAACCCCAGACTTGGAAAAAAGGAAACTCAAAATTTAAAGGGTCTAAGCCCACCTTGCTCAGTTAAAGACAGGTCTGCTTTCCAGTATGTGCTTTGGAAGCATGATAGAGGCTGCATCAGCAAATTTTTGTTACAGAGTTGCAGCACCCTTTTCCTGTGGTGTGTGAGCCCCACAAAATTCTGCTTGCAATGTGTATCATAATACTGAATTTTACACTGTACCTCAGAAAGCAGTTTTAAATATACAAATATTCAGACAGTACTAATATCTCACTAATATTTGACTTCATTCTGTATTTATCTAGAATTCTTTTGTGTGAAAATTTAGATTTCTTGCCAGTGTACAGGACCTTCACCCCATTTATAACACTGAATTTATGGAAGCACAGAATTTCATTCCAGACAATATGGTTTCAATATGGAGTTTTCAGGAATGTATTGTGTTGCAACAGTGTGGATCCCCCATATATATAATGACACCCAATGCTATTGTTCTTTGTTTTCCCCTTAGGATTCATAACTGTTCAGTTACATATTATTGTACATTTCATCTGAATTCCAATCCAGGGATGTGCCCTCTCATCTTTGCGGTACAGGATAGAGGGTACATCCCTGCAGAAGTGGTTATGACATATAATCAGACTTGCTGATAACTGTCAGTTAACTACCTGATAATTGTTGTACTCCCATAGTTGAAATTTTGTTTTATGCTTTGTAACTTCCTCTCTTGAAATTAGTGCTGACAAAACAATAGATATGATCACAGATTTTAGAAAGAATGCAGAGCCAACCATAACACAATGACAGAAGCAATAACAATTTGGGCTATTATCAGACATCAAGTTATGATGGGAGGAAAACACAAATGCCATATACTGCTTATTGAAACAACAGTGTTTATTGTTTTTAGTGTTTAACACTGATAAAGAGTTGGGTCTCTTGTGTAAGGAGCTTATAGGGGGGTCATTCATAAAAATAACCTTAGCTGCTTATCAAACCATTAAACAATATCAGAGTAACCATTACTATTCATAGAAGCAAAGTCAGAATGATTCTGTTTAAATAGTAGATTTGGAAATGTTGAAAGAATATAATTCTAAAAAAATCTGAAAGAAAGCCATAATTTTGAAAAAAAAAATCTGTTGTGGTGCCTCAGCATTAAATGTTGAATTGAATGAAGCCAGTAATTCTGAAAAGATGTTGCTTTGTTTGTTGCAGAGCCTTATTTGATTTAAACTGGTTTACTTTAAGGTATGTCTCATTATGGATGACTGACTCTCTTTAGAGCACAATCGTATAGATGAAATGAACCCATCTTTAAAATTAAACAGACATTAGGATGGCGCCTCTTTTATGAAGCAACTGCATATTCTTTAAGAGCAGGGAAGCTTGTGATAACCCCATTTTCATGAAATTTGAGTTGCTACATATCTTCCCTTTAGCTTAACTAGGCTTTCTGTTTCATCGAAACACCTGTAGAACATCTTCACAAACTTAACTGGAAGGGCCACTCTGCCCCCTGCCCTTAGCTCATGGTCAGTCAGATATGTTAGTGCATTTCCTTTCTGTTTGAAGCACTCTGAAGAGCAGAGAGCAGAGTGAGACAGTCAAAGGCCAAGAGCACATGTTACATTATCATCTATACATGCACAATACAATATAGTATGCAATAAAGTTATGTTTTTTGACTTTGCATGAATTGTCCTGACTCCATTGTTGATAAAATATTTCCTTAGATTTATTCAAAGTTTAGAAATTTCTCACTTAGGTAGATGTGTGAGAAGCAGGTGTATCTAAAAAGAATGCGTCATTACGTCTCGATCTGAATGCCACTAAATATGGACCAAAATTAGTGTCTTTCATTTTAGACAATGACAGCAACAGCAATGTTATACCTGCACAAACAACAAACAAATACCTGCACAAACAACAAACAAATTTATTTTTTATAAATGGAACAAATATATTTTTATGTAAGAAGGTCACCAACAAAGCTGAGGTATAAAAAAATCCAGAAGTGTATAGAATACACTGGTAAACAGAAGAATTTAAAGTAAAAATAGTGTGTTCATACTTTTTAGTGAGGTACATAATAGTTTTAACCTGCACAACCTTTTAGTGTTCTTTATTTTGAATTAGGATGTAACAAGATCAAATAACAGCTACATTAAATTAAAATCACCTGCAAATTGTGATGTTGCACAGTCATGTAACTGAGAAATCAATTCATAGAAAATTTAGCAGCATCTTATGAAATGTGGCTCTTCAACATAACAAATCCATTTTTATGCATTTATCAGACTGCATGTATAAGCCATACACAATTTATTGAGTAACATAACATATATCCAGTACTCTCATTATGTCTGTATCACTCTGTAACATTTTCATTTACTGTATGTACAAATACCTAGCTTCTTACTTTAATAGGTTTAATCTTCATACATTACATACATTACATATATTCTAGTCTTATTCACCTCTCTGTATGGTGCTGTGCAAAATAAAATGTGATTGGTACTTAGAGTAAGAGTAAGAGTAATTTATTTCAGTCCTTATTAACAATTATACAAAATGAATGCACACAGAAATAAATAACAATAAGGCATTAAATTAAAAGGGAAAACAAAAAATAAAACAAAAATATATATATATATATTGACCGAAAAGGTGTAGGCTGAAGCTATAGCTTATTATACCTACCCTTTTTACGTAACATATTCTAATAGGCAGCCCTTTCTTACTAGGTTAGGCTGTACAAAGACAAAACCAAACAGAAGCAAAAACAAAAGTTCCAAATGTTTCATATACAATAGTGATCATACCTCAGTTATGTATTTGTTTACCACCTTATTTTTAAACATTTTTTTAAATTTGCAAAGTGAACTACACATTCTTAATTCCTTGTCACAACTATTCCACAAGTTTACCCCTTTGACAGATATACATCTGTTTTTTATATTTGTCCTTACTTTTTTTTTTTTTTAAACATACATATTCCCCTAAGCTCATACTGGCTCTCTCTGTTTTGAAACAACCTCTGAATACAGTTAGGAAGTAAATTGTTTTGTGCTTTGTACATTATCTGTGCAGTTTTAAGATCAACTAGATCACTAAATTTTAAAGTATGTAAGTTAATAAATAGTGCGTTGGTTGGTTCATAATAGTTTGATCGACTTACAATTCTTATGGCTCTCTTCTGTAGCATGTAAATTGTATTAGTGTTGGTTTTATACGTGTTTCCCCATATCCCCACACAGTAGGTGATGTATGGAACTATGAGAGAACAATACAGTATATATAGTGATTTTTGATTCAAGATATCCTTAGTTTTATTTAATATTGCTATGGTTTTAGACATTTTTGTTTTTACATTATTTATATGTGGTTAGTTGTGCTTATATTTTTACAATATTGGTTACATTAGTGCTTTGGTAGCATTGTTTTTGCTCGTCCTGCCAATAAAGCACCACTGAACAGAAAATTGGCTGATGTGGCATAGTGTTTTAAAAATATCGGTTGGTCATAATGGTCTACTTGGCACCAATTTGGTACCTCAATATCATTTGAGAATCCATTTTACCAAGTAATGCAATTTAACAATTTGTATAATACTACAATAACACTTTATAATGGGATTTTGTAATAAAATGCAGTACATACACTATATCTCACTAAGCTTCTTCAATTAAAACACAATGGACTTGTCTTAGTCAGCTTTCCATGACCAATGTGAGGATTAAATATGGCTAGACCTGATTGTTCCATTTGTACTATGATTATTAAGCCATTAGAGTCAGGAAGAGGAACAGCTGAAACTGACGACCTTTATAAAGTTGTCACTCACCCAAGCAGAGGGTTTTAATTCATAGACTTATCAGCTTGACAGAGAAGCTGTTCATGCCTCTGTGTGAGCACAAACACCTACAGTTTCCAATTAAGCCCCATTACAAGATATGTCTGCTCTGGTAGATACTAAAATACACTGCAAATACTGCAACTCTGACACAACATCAACATCAGCTTCTATTTCAGTAATTGTATGTGTGCTCAGATTCACTATAATAACAATATTCTTTCTCCTTTCAGTAACATATGTGAGAATGTATAACACTGTATTCTTCTTTCAGACTCATGAGTATGACTCACTGAAATCCATGACAAATTTAATAAAAAAAAAAAGTATAACTGTAAATTGAGTTAATCAAAGTTCATAACAAAGGACTATATAGTTTGAATCAGGGTGTAAGGGAGTTCACAGAGTGAATGATGATAGTCCCTCTGCACTTGGCCTGTAATAAAGAGGTCAGTCATTTCCCAAGGCAGGCTTATCAGCTGCTCACTGTGACATTTCATTTCCGGATTCTGTCCTTCCTTACAGAGAGATATTGTACAGAAATCAGCTCCCCTTCCATTATTATGGTGTTAAACTGAATGCAAATAAATATTCAAATCATATACACTTGAGCTCAGTTCCAGTGTAAATGATACACCAGTCTGGAAGGATGGCTCTCATTAGAGGAATTTAAAGAGACAAAATGTTTTCTCAAGGTCAGTCCATATTTCTCAAATGTTAAACTCTAACTACTGGAAATGGAGTCATTAAACATGTCTAGTCTATGAATTTTGTTATGTTAATATATAACATCTCTTCAGTGCTGTCATTGTACTAATGTTGTTTTGAAAATTAGAGTGTTAGACAGTGGGAAGGAAAGAAGAGGCAGACAAAAAGAAAGGGATCAATTATGTAAAATCATGGTTTAGTCTTTTGCATGGATGCTTCTTTTTAAAAGGAATCTTAGACACTACACCCGTGCTTTCTTACAAATGAGGGTACGCCATGATTTCTGGGTCAACGGAAATCATAATGTATGGGCAATATTACAAGTCACCAAGTTAATAAACTCACTGTCAAATACTGTTCTACTGAATTTGTCATTGTCAGCTCCAATCATATGAGGAGTGGTATTTCTATTTTTAACACTGCCTCCCCTGCAGTATACAGGCTTGTAGTGAATTATACAGCTCTCATAGTCTCATGAGGGAAGACCCTCAGCTGACAGTAGCTGTATATCAAAGCTTATCAGGAACATAAACAACATTACATCACTGTGTATTGAATGTTTACAAGTCTCACAAGGTCAACTGAACTCTCTCAAAAGGGCAATGTGGAAGATTTATGGAGCCACTCATAGGAATAGTTCTTTTGTTTGGAAGATTTTTGTGTACGTTACACAAATTTGATCATCAAAAAACCCTCAGACACACAGAGAGTAAGATCATAAAACAAATTACCTCATAAATGAAAGAAAAAAGTTAATACAGAATGTCTGGAAGTTGACTTGAGAATAATGATATTCCAAAGAGTTTTAAAGAGTCAAACCCTTCTCTGTGTGCCCTCTGTATGGGCCAAGCTCTGGTTCCACATGCACTCACCTCACTTACCAAGTGTATGTCAGGCCTGACTACACACCTGGTGACACCCATGCTTATTAGTGAGATAAGTGGCAGGTATGACCCCCATCTGCAGAGGACAACAGATAATTAGCGAATTGTCACTTATTTCTCTAACAAATGGTAGGTTCACTCGAAGTGCTTGAGTCAAGGCAGTGATTCATGCTGGAAGGTCAAGGTGGAGTTCCATGCACATAAAGTCAGAGACATGTGACTGGAAATTGAGCATAAAAGGCACAAATTCCCATTTCACATAGTCTGTAAACCTTCATTATGAATATAAGTGGTGAATTATGAATATCAGCCAATTAAATGATTGGATTGGTGGGCCAGATAGTTCTGTTTTTCCCATTAATCAGGAAACAGTCTGAATAGACATATCACAATGCAATTACTGATTTAATGTAATTAATGATTAATTAGCAGATTAACAATTTAAGAGAAAAGAATTGTAAAGGTCAAATTGATTATAAAGGTCAAACAAATCCTCTCCATTCTCCATCCTCTCCATGGTTTTACAATCACTGGTTGGTGGATACATAAAAATGGACTGCAGCCAAGCATAAGGGCCAGTTTTGAAGCTTTCTGTTAATCTTAACTGTAGAAAAAGTTACAGTTTAAAAAGTGAATTCTGGAGAGATGCCTATTAAAGGCTGAGTGGGCTAAGTGATTGTTAGGAGCTTTTTGATTGGTTAAGTATCCTACCTCATTATATCATGTTCTTGGTCTAATCAAACTCAGGCTAATAAGTGAAAATCTTTAAGAGTAAACTCTAGAGTAAACTCTTTAGAGAACTCTTTTAGAGTTCAGAGGGACCTGGGTTGACCCAGACAGCCACAAATTTTCAACCAATACTTTTATTTTTAGGTCAATAGCGCTTTGCCAGCCTGTCTCTCTATGAGATTAATAGGTAACACCCAGAGGTGGAAAACTCCAGCCCTCAACAGTGGAAGAACTTGCATGTATTTGTTCCACCCATGGACTGAGCCAGTTGATTTCACCAGTTTATTTCCCCTTCCGGCTGAGGAGTTGTTAGACAATCCATGTGATATGATAAAATACTGAGTACTTCTAGTTTTGACACTGAGACCTTTCTACCTCAGGTGAGGACTACACTGCACTAGGGATGAAGACCAAAATCTGAGCCCTCATTTATCAATTTTTGCAGAGAAAAGTTCTAAATTGTATCTTATGAATGAAATTTAGAATGCCCCCATGCACTTGAAAATTGGGATTTATCAAATATCGAACATCAGAAAGCAATCAATACTGATAAATATGGATTGTTGTTAACCTCCATGCTCATACATGGTCCAGGTCATTTGCATATATAAATGCCTCCAATTATCCATATATGTTAAATAAACATCCCTTTAAAGCAAATATGGAAATACACTATAGCACCTAAACTTTGAAATAATGGCTCAAAGAAATAAATCTAAGAAGAAACACTTTACAGAAACAGATACAGAGGTGTTTGTAATTGAGATTGAGTCTAAACAAAAATGACTTTTTGGAACACTTATTACAGGCATAACGAACAAGTGTAAAAGTGTTGTGTGGTAACATTGCTTTTGCAGGATTTGAGAATAACAACACACTTGCTTCTGTTTAGGCAAAATGACAATTCATACAAATTAACACAGAACATTTGTAGATGTTAGAAGTATCTTTCATCTTTCTGTTCATATGCTGTGTTGAGGTTTCTGTATTCGACCACTTGGTGCCATTTTAATGACCACCTTTTATTATAAAAACTATGTGCATGTGCAAAATTGTTCTTTCTGTGAAAGTGAGAGGGTGAAGGGAGAGTACAAAGTATGCCAAGTTGTCCTAGCTGTATGAATAGTAACATGAAAGCATGCGTGTTGTTAATATCGTCCTCTCCGATACACATCATCTGTCTTGCCAACTGATACATGTGTCTGCCTTGGCCATTACTAATGTGGGCAGAAGACAGGAGAGCACATTTTTGCCCACATCACACAAGATAGATGCATGGTCAGAGCTGTGCATAAATTTACACATGATCTCAAGCAAACACTTAAATGTACTTATGAATTTTGACTGAAAATTATGTAGCTATTCTTATCTTTGACTACACATGAGGGGATCCACATTTAGAGGATAAAACTGGGCACTGTTTAATTGCCTAACAGAGGGCAACTGCCCTTCCATAACAATCTCTTTTCTTAGAGATGAGGTCATTTAAACCATTAAAGAGATCTGAACCATGATGTTTGTTAAAGGCAAGGGGTACTTTTTCTGTTGGTCTCAATCTCAGTTTGTAAATGGAGTGTAATGGAGAGGTACTACCTTTAAAATAGATCAACTGAACTTTTTTGCACTGGTAAAGGTACTACCTGGAAGTCTGCTTGCTCTCAGCACAGTCAAATGCCTGTAATTCCATAATGCACAAGCAAAAACTGTAGTCATATAGTTTGACATTTGCTGTTTATAATTTGCACAAAGATTGCACTGCGTATTCTCCGTTAGATGCATTTGAATACACTGAAAGTGATGTCCTTACATGAACTTAAAGTCAACCTGACCTCAACAGGATGTGTTGTTAAGATTGTGGAAAATAGAACATGCTGAAAAGGAACAAAAAATGAAGTCATAATTAGGTAATTTGTTCTTTTTTTCTTCTTTTAAACTATGGATGTTTATGGTATTCACCAAATATGAAGAAGGTACAAGCACAATTATAATCAGTCACTTCTGACCTACAGTTCCCTAAAAACAAATAAAAATGTTTTAATAATCTTGTGAGTAATATCTGTCTGAACACTTGATGTGACGGTAATGACATTTACCCAGAATTATTGTTTACATGTTTATCTGTTTATAATAAACTGTGGCTGATGACACTGCTGGTTAGCTCAAAAACCCCATGGAAAGTTGTGTTCAACTGTGCACTTGCTCAGTGATGAAGTGTACTATTGGTGTGCAAAAAACTGATGGATATGTTTGGGCACAGCAGAAAGCATGCTTTTGTACACAGCTGAGAAAGTGTGCAAGATCCCATTGGTCTGCTGTGTCCTACACAATACGGCTATGGAACATGGCATTCGTTTGCCTCCAGATGAACTGCAACAAGGACCCCATGCCCTAATAGCTCCAGAGAGCTGGGCTACATTTAGAGTCGCATAGTCGCATAGAATTAACTAAGCATCTTTGACTCAAGGTATTAAATTACACGTAACCATGCACTTTTACATCTGTAAAGTCAACTCCCAGATACTTTCTATGTATCAGATGCAAATTTCATTGTTAGGAAAAACAACATATGGACAAACTTTCTCACATAAAAATTAATTTAGATTAGAGTTAGAGTTCTGTCAAAGTCATGCTTATTTAAAGCACTAATGAACAGTTGTAGCTAGCTAACTTGCAGCCTGGAAACCTGCTTACCTAGCTATGCTGAATTCATGATCTCTCAGAATTTTCATAATACCATTCTTCAGCATGTTCATAGATAAGCCTATTTACGTCAGATACATCTAGGGAGATTAACATGTGTCCAGATTATTGTGGATGCATAATATAATTGGCATGACAATATACAATAAAGTCCTACATTATTTTGTAGTGACTACCTTTTAATGCTTTATTGTGAATTATAGTGGGTGAGGCTTGCTTCCAGCAAATATTTCCTGGCCATTAGTGAGCAATCATCATACAATTAAAGCAACATATCAATAATGCTTAAATTCACAAATAAAATGTTACCATAAGTATAATTTTTAGTGTTACCAGTAGTAGTATCAATATCATATTTAAACAAAAATATTACAGTTGTCAAGGGCAGTGAGGGAAAATGACATGATCCACAATATGTGGCTTAGATTTGTTAAAATCACTAATTAGCTGATTGCACCAAATGAACAGATAAAACAGCTTGTCTTACAGTGATTACTGAGTCATTCAGTCATTAGCTTCAGTGTACTGAAATCTGTATCTCAGAAGTGATCAACTACTGTTACTCTCTTTCACCTACCACAGTATGTTACATTACATTATTGTCATTTAGCAGGCACTCTGATCCAAAGCAAATTACATAAGTTATAATGTTTACATGTTATCCATTTGTAAAGCTGGATATTTACTGAGGTAATTCTTGGTTAAGTACTTTGCCCAAGGGCACAGCAGCAGTGCCCCAGTGGGAAATCAAACCAGCCACCTCTCAATTACGAGCCCTGCTCCTTACCACAGTGCCACAGTGCTGCCATGTTAACACCCCAACAAGTCTTAATTTGAATTTTGAATACAAACTGAGCTGGCTCCCTAAGATCACATTTGTCATTAAGATTACATTCATATTTGTATTTGCAGATGCTTGGGAGCACTTGACTTCCCCTTGAAATGAAAACTGAAGATCATCTAAAGACGTCTTCAGCTTTGCTGAGTACCTGTCATCTCAAAAAAGTAACACAGAACAATCAGAATGCAGCTGTGTGCACCTGCTAAGTAATGATCAAAAACATCAACAAAATCAAAAACGGAGAAAGATGCAAACCCTAGAAATAATCAATGAACTATCTGTAGGCAGTACAAACAGGTTGTAATTGTGAAAGCGGTTGTCTGTATTGACGTCCTGATTGGAAACACCAACTGCACATTATGACTCTCACACTGCAAGAACATCTGCACCTAAACGGGGATGCTGAAGTGTGACAAATAGAGCCAATGGCCATTTTTCACACTACTCACACAGTGCACCGCAGTGAAGTTGGTGCCGATTTAACTATGGGCACAACTCCACTGATATCATCCAGGCAGCTCAGAAATTCCTGATGAATCGCAGCTTGCCTCACAAGCAGTAAGATGAGGAAACCTTGGTCAACTCATCCCTATCCCCAGAGGAATGATGCCAACTTGTTGCGCTGCTGTGAGCTCAATGTTGACGAATAACACCAGTGGATTTGAACCCTCATCATGAGCTCAGCCTGCACTCAAGATGAGCACCTTGCTGACTGAGCTACTCAGCATTCCTATCTATTACTTGTCAGCTCTCACCTGACATCACAGAACAATTTATGTTTTTAATAAGCTGTCTGTAATAAAAATGAAATATGTGAGTTAAATGAAGACAGAGGCCCTCATTTAAGCAACAGTAATGCAGCTCTCAATTTCAGAAGATACTCTGTGGCGCTGTTATCCTAAGGGCATGTCTGAATGCATTGTAGTGTTTAAATAGGGTAAATATATGTGGTTTTAAGTGCACATGTGCTGGGATCACCTCTTTCATGAGCAGAGGGTGTGACAAAGGTGTGTCTGTGCGCTGGCCAATCAGGGTGCCAGAAAAGGGGCCCATGATGATCTTTCAACACAGATCATTTCTTTTCAAATCAGTTTCACACTATTTATTAAACCTGGGTTAAAAAAAATGTGACATTAGGTAGAATAAGGACACTGTGAGGGGTAGAAAGCATCTGAATGAAAAGCTGCCAAAATGAAGCCAACTTCAGCCTCCTCAGTGCTTGGGTCATTAAGGTCAGTGCATATTCCACAGACCTGATATACAAGGGAAGGGTTCCTGTGTTCCACCATACAAAGAACACCTGATTTTGATGGTTCACTTGAACTGCGAGATTGCTACACTTTATGGATAAAGCTGTATACATTGTGTGTATATCATGATTGCAGAGCTACACTGGTGTGACTGACTAAATTCAGAGAGGCAGGAAAATATTAAATGATGACACAAAATAAGTATGCCTCCTCAATTTTCTGTGTTGTCAATGTCTGCTATAGTTCTGCTGACATACTTTTGACCCTTCACTGCAAGTAAAGCTGAAAAACAAAAGCAAAACTGTTGAGATAAAATACATAAGTAAAATATACCAGAGTTATATAAATATAGAAAACTACCTTTCAGAGGCAGGCTTTTAGGATAATTTAAATACTGTTGCACTGGGCATTTGTGCCACTCCACACCCCAAAAGTAATGGTCACATCCTGTCATACCCACTCAGTCAAGCATTAGGAAAAGCAAGGTAGAAAATAGCAATTTCAGCACGACTGTCATCTTTCACATTTATGTGGTCACAAAATACCAATACACCAATACACAAAATTAATATTGACTCTATGAGTGCAGCTGATACCACTGAAAGCATTATCACCTGCAAGCAATCACAGTCTGCTTCATAATCTATGTGCCTTGTGGAAACTGAAGTGGCATTAACTTGAATTGATTTGGTACCAAACCCACCCAATTTGCACCAAGGGAGTGAGCTTGACTGGTTACAGGAAAGCGATGCAATAACCTAATGGAGCAGAGACCCACCTCCTGTTTCCCATTAATTGCATCAGGTTGGGTTTAGTGCACACGATTCAAATCAGACACAAAATCAATAGTAACCATAATTCTGTGCGATCAGGAGGCTAAATCAATTAAACTATCTTTTCCACAAAGGTCATCAACCTAACAATCCCTGCTAAATGCATTGTGACAATATTCAAACAACACAGATGTTACACGAGTACTGCCAACAAGAGACATTCAGTATTTTCTTCAACAGACCCTTTGTCTGTTGACAAACTTGACAATCGCAGTTATGAAAACATAGACAACTGTTTATCATAGCAGTTTCATTTTGGACATGGGGTTGAAGTCTGTTTCATGTCTAAAACAGTAACACAAAGGGAATGCTCTGTGGTATCCTCGACACACTTAAAATAGCAATGAGGTAATCTCCAGAAGAATGCTTTAGTAGGTGCTGAATGACAAGTAACAGCAGGAGACATAACATATTAGGACAGATGCCCATTCTCCCTTTTTTCTCCAACTTTGCAATACTGAAATGTATCGCAGAGATGCTATTCATCCTTATTAATTAGTCCATCCTCAGGAAAGCACAGATAAACATGTGCCATCCTCCAAAACATGTGATGGCAAGTGCCTAGAGTCAGAGGAATACACTTCATTCACAGCTTTATACAGGCAGACTGTGGGCGTCTGATTGAACAGTGGGGATTGCTGGTGTGCGATGAGATGGATAAAGCATTAGGAAAAGCAAGGTAGAAAATAGCAATTTCAGCACGACTGTCATCTTTCACATTTATGTGGTCACAAAATACCAGCATAGCAAAATGCCAAATAACATGCTCTGTTTGGTTACTATCCCAGCTATTAGTGTCCTTTAAATCCGGGTCTCTAATGGAGGATGTGAACAGAACCCTGAGAACAGGTACATAGTCATACAGTGGACAAAGTTAACCATGTGTATTGATCTCAGATCAGATTGTAATGGATCAAGTAAATTACTTTATTAAGATAATCAAAAATTATAGACTAATCATCTGAAAAATAATTATTGCCCATTCTACTAACAACACACTATGTTGTGACCTGCTTAATTCCAGCTAATAGTCAGTCCAGACAGTGAAAGCTGTTGGAAGGGTTGTGAATTTGTTGACACATTAATTAGAAAGCAACAAACATTCCAAGGATATCACAGATGATAAAGGCAGGGAAAGAGGGCATAGCCCAAGTTGTTATAGGATTGATCCCATCATTAGCAGGGGTTGCAGCTCCATAGAGTGCTCCATGTATTCACTGCTCAGTGTATTAGCTGTAGACTAGCTGTCTGTAGATGCCCTCTAAACTACCTACTCAAATTCAACATATAACTCTCCATCCTCTAATGAGTGAGACATGCATGTGTCAAAACAGCCACCAGGCACAAATTTAATTCTGATTTGCTTGTGGCTATGTCATGTTATGTATGCATTCAAATCAACAGGAAATAATTGAAATTTCAAAAATGTACAATAAGCATGTATTGTCGCTGCACACAGCATCGGGAATTTTCATATGACCTTTAACAAAGACTTTAACATGCCTGGACAGAAAAAATCCATTGGCAAAGTAAAAATTAATTAATTTGTAGTAAAAAAAATTAAAGTAAAAAAATTAATGAGTAAAAAAAATGAAATATCAAAAACAAGTGTATAATGACAGCATTTGCTTAAAATCACATTCACCTTGTGCTCTATGTTACAGAGGAAGGGACAGCACAATACAGAACCATGATAGCTAAATGCCCCAATTATCATATCAAACTTAACTTGTGCAACTCCAGCATTGGATAAATACATCCTTTTTGGTTCAGAAAGGCCTTCTGAATCATCATTCATGCAATGAGACGAACATATGCTTTGTAATGGCGAGGTACAACTACAAATTGTTTTGTTCCAGGGCACACATCAGGGGGTATGTTTGACTCTATGAGTGCAGCTGATACCACTGAAAGCATTATCACCTGCAAGCAATCACAGTCTGCTTCATAATCTATGTGCCTTGTGGAAACTGAAGTGGCATTAACTTGAATTGATTTGGTACCAAACCCACCCAATTTGCACCAAGGGAGTGAGCTTGACTGGTTACAGGAAAGCGATGCAATAACCTAATGGAGCAGAGACCCACCTCCTGTTTCCCATTAATTGCATCAGGTTGGGTTTAGTGCACACGATTCAAATCAGACACAAAATCAATAGTAACCATAATTCTGTGCGATCAGGAGGCTAAATCAATTAAACTATCTTTTCCACAAAGGTCATCAACCTAACAATCCCTGCTAAATGCATTGTGACAATATTCAAACAACACAGATGTTACACGAGTACTGCCAACAAGAGACATTCAGTATTTTCTTCAACAGACCCTTTGTCTGTTGACAAACTTGACAATCGCAGTTATGAAAACATAGACAACTGTTTATCATAGCAGTTTCATTTTGGACATGGGGTTGAAGTCTGTTTCATGTCTAAAACAGTAACACAAAGGGAATGCTCTGTGGTATCCTCGACACACTTAAAATAGCAATGAGGTAATCTCCAGAAGAATGCTTTAGTAGGTGCTGAATGACAAGTAACAGCAGGAGACATAACATATTAGGACAGATGCCCATTCTCCCTTTTTTCTCCAACTTTGCAATACTGAAATGTATCGCAGAGATGCTATTCATCCTTATTAATTAGTCCATCCTCAGGAAAGCACAGATAAACATGTGCCATCCTCCAAAACATGTGATGGCAAGTGCCTAGAGTCAGAGGAATACACTTCATTCACAGCTTTATACAGGCAGACTGTGGGCGTCTGATTGAACAGTGGGGATTGCTGGTGTGCGATGAGATGGATAAACCCTGGCCATCCTCCCGACCCCTTTGCTCAGCAGAGTGAAGCCAGTTTGTGCTGCTGTGGGCTCCTGGTCATCGTCAACTGATGACATAGCTGGGATCAAACCCGGACAGTCGGACTTGGCTTGAATTTGAGGTGAACACCTTGATAACTGAACTACTCAGCTGTGCATTCTGTCTATCCCTGATTAGCATTCCACTTTGAATGTGCCTGTATGCGTGTGTGTATTTTTTAATAAAATTGTATTTTATGCTACAGTAACACATGTTATTCAGTTACTAATGACTTGCATGCTCAGATAAAGTCTTGCTCAGATAAAGGTCAAGTTAATTGTGCTTTCATTTTTTCACACCTCTTGGTAAAGTCCAAAGTGACAACACAACAGTGACAAAATACCCACTCATAGTTACATAGTTTCCAGCCACCTGCCATACCACAATGACAGAGGACTCTCTCTTAACTCACAGCAGTCTGACCTACTCTGCTACTGAACACACACTCACGGTGATCACTGCTCACTGGAGAAAACAGCATGCACAGTGTGTTAGAGATTCTGTCATTAAGACTGACTCCCCAGGCAGAAAAAATTGTTCTCTCTTCATCAAGGCACATTTCCTGTGTAGACAGGAACAGCAATGTCAATACATTCTCATTCATCCACGCCTTATGATTTTGCCCATTATTACAAAGCCAAGAGATAATTGGAATATTGCCATGAGTCCTCCATTATTCATGAGCACTTGTACACTGTGGAGTATGAGATGGAGTGCCATACAATTGAAATGTGACTTTGAAAACACTGAGGCTGATTAAAAAACCCTTCTGATTTAGATTCTGTCAACAACAAGGAGCGGCGCTCTGGTGGTCCCCTCTGTCTTTATTAATGCAGGACAAACAAGGGCGTTCACATCTGACCGGGCTCTCAACTGACTCTTAAAGACCATAATGTTGCACTAACCCCTGCCCCCCAGCCCCCACCCTCACACCACCCTGTCTGCAGGAAAAACATGCTTGTCACAGTATACAGAGGACATGGACATGGACAACCTGCTCACAGTCCCATTCATTGGCAAACACTACTATGCCAGTCAATGACACCAATGTCCTTTGGCTTTCCTCTGTGGTGGCACATGGCAGAAGGCAGTGTCCTCTCCCATAATGGGCCACCACATTTGGGTATATTGCAAATTACCCTTTTCTACAGCGCAAATATATATTATGGTGCTCACTTGAAATTACATTTTTCCTTTGGGCATTTCAGATAAGAGGGACATTTTTGTTATTATCCAGGAACCAAAGCACATCCAAGGCCTGTGTATGGGAATGGAAAGCTCAGATAAAAAGCTTTCTTGCCCTGGGTGTTTATTTGTCATGCCAAAAGTCTTGATCAAGGATTATAATTTATTGCGGCTCTTTCCAGAAGCGATGAACCCAGACAAAAGAGATGCTATTTACTGTGAAAAAAGGAAAGCTTGTGGAAAACAGCTTTTTTACCACATTGGGAGCACCTGTTGGGGGTTATCTACCTAATAACATGCCTGAGCCTTATCTCCACGATACAATTAGTTTGATCCACAGGGAGCAAGTTCTGATCCATCGTTTTCCAGCATAGGCACGAAGGTCCTCAACCAAGCAGCTATGCAACACACCAGATGTCTGATATTCAACCATTTGGATTTCAAATAGTATATTGTTCACAATATCCACACACAGATAAGCAACTAATGGCATTCATGGGTGCCAAAAAACAGATTTTCCCATGACATCACACAAGCAGTGCCAATGAACTGTAATGAACAGCTGCAGAATACCTGTGCACCCTAAATAACATTTGATAGAACAAATATCTCAGGCATCGGTTTTACCCCTTCAAAAATGACAATGTTGACCAAAAGGTTTTGATTGTAACATTTAGTTTGGCTTTTAAAGTCACATAACATCTCAAAAAGCTCACGGTACAGAGAGGGTGAGAAAAGGAAGGCAAGTATTATCTTACTACACCTAATCATCCAGTTGACAACAAAGTCTATAGCCCTTCAACTCAAACAAGCTTGCTGGATGTTTCATTTTGAAACATTGAGTTTCCAGAGCTAAGTGCAACCAACAAAGAATTTTTTTGACATTAAGCCATGAACGTTTTATTTAGCATTGGCAAGTAGTGAGCATGTTAACAACAGAGCCTCAATGTAATACATTTTCCAAAGTTTGCATTATGATTGAAAAGCGAAATCATGAATATGTGTTCTGATATTGCCAGTGCACTAAATTCATGTTCTGTTTCAGAGACAGCACAGCACCGATGGCTTGAAATTCTCTGTAATAGACTCCTTTCCTTTGAAAGGAAACTGAAAGTAAGTTTAGACATTGACCATTAATAAATAATGGAACAGATGTATTATACTGGGGCTGACTCAATGGTAGAGCTAAGGATAAAGTGAATAATTAAGTGAAAAATTCTGAGCAATTACATTTTTTTATTTACATTGTCTTCCTTTAAAAAAAAGGTCTGTCTGAATTCAAGTTTTACTGACATGGCTTATACCAGGCTATATATCAATTTACCATTGACTACCACAAACGTTGATGAGTTCTGCTCTTTAGATGTTCATATTGTTGTGACATACACTATATGGCCAAAAGTATGTGGACGCCCCTCCTAATTATTGAGTTCATGTGTTTCAGCCACACCGATTGTTAACAGGTGCATAAAATCAAGCACATAGCCATGCAATCTCCATAAACATACCTTGGAAGTAGAATGTAGAAGGTTGTACTGGAGAGCTCAGTGACTTTAAATGTGGCACTGTCATAGGATGCCATCTTTGCCACAAATCAGTTCGTGAAATTTCTGCCCTGCTAGATCTTCCCCGGTCAACTGTAAGTGCTATTATTGTTAAGTGGAAGCGTCTAGGAGCAACAACCGCTCAGCCACAAAGCGGTAGACCACGCAAAACTTACAGAGCGGGCTGCCGAGTGCTGAAGCGCATAGCACGTAAAAACTGCCTATCCTCCGTTGAATCACTCACTACAGAGTTCCAAACTGTCTCTGGCTGCAACATCAGCACAAGAACTGTGTGTTGGGAGTTTCATGAAATGGGTTTCCATGGCCGAGCAGCCGCACACAAGCCCAACATCACTATGCGCAATGCCAAGCGATGGCTGGAGTGGTGCAAAGCACGCCGCCATTGGACTCTGGAGCAGTGGAAACGCGTTCTCTGGAGTGATGAATCATGCTTCACTATCTGGCAGTCTGATGGATGAATCTGGGTTTGGTGGATGCCAGGAGAGCACTACCTACCGGAATTCACAGTGCCTACTGTCAAGTTTGGTGGAGGAGGGATAATGGTCTGGGGCTGTTTTTCAGGGTTTGGGCTAGGCCCCTTAGTTCCAGTGAAGGGTAACATTAATGCTACAGCATACAAAGACATTTTAGACAATTGTATGCTTCCAACTTTGTGGCAACAGTTTGGGGAAGGCCCTTTCCTGTTCCAGCATGAGTGTACCCCTGTGCACAAAGCAACGTCCATAAAGACATGGTTTGACGAGTTTGGTGTGGAGGAACTCCAGTGGCCTGCACAGAGCCCTGACCTCAACCCCATTGAACACCTTTGGGGTGAATTAGAACGTGAGCCAGGCCTTCTTGTCCAACATCAGTGCCTGACCTCACAAATGCTCTTTTGGCTGAATGGGCACAAATTCCCACAGACACAATCCAGAATCTTGTGGAAAGCCTTCCCAGAAGAGTGGAGATTGTTATAGCTGTGAGGGGGGACTCCATATTAATGCCCATGGTTTTGGAATGGGATGTCCAATAAGCTCATAATATGTATGTTGTAATGGTCAGGTGTTCACATACTTTTGGCTATATAGTGTAGGTCAAGATCGTCATTTCCTTCATTAATACTCAAAAGTAAAAGAAATGTAAGGTTTTCTTTCAGCTAAAGAAAGACTTACAGCTAAAACACTCGTCACTTCTCAATTACTTTGTAAAACTATTTAGCATAGCTACAGTGTCAGCCTCTTAAGAATTTTAGTATACTTGCTCGAGTTTCTATGTATAGATTGTTCAATACTAGAATGCATGGCAGCTACAAACCACTACAAAGCAACATCTGTGGCAAAATGTTGAGCAAAGAACCCGGGGCTTGAAGTTCCTTGAATTCCAGCCTGAGACTGGTTAACAAGTTATGCCTATGATACTTCCCAGATTTATAACGTATCTCAGTAGAAACTACCCAAATATATTAAATATATTCATGAATGTTAACATTAAAACAAAATGAGTTTACATTTTTTTTACAAATGTCTTACCATGACCATGTCTGTCTAATTGTATCAGACAAATAATTTCCTACATTTCAGTAGTAATACATACTGTTGACAATTGTCAAATGATATTTTTTTTCCGTTATTACACTAACAGAAGTAAAAAAAAATTATCCAGGAAAAAACAACTTTACTTTTTTCCACATTCTTTCTCTCAGATTTTGTCAGTCATATACTGCATTGCCATCGCTATTTCATTGGCATGCATAAACTGACTTCACAACACCCTATATAAAAGGTGACTGAAGAGCTAACTTCATCCTGGTTGTTGAAGCGTAAATATGCGGAACGACTACACGGACTATATCCGGACTACACATCGCAATATAGTCAATTCTCCATTGATACATTAAAAATGTGCAAACCAGTAACATCTCTATTAGTTTGGAATTTCACTGAACTAGATCACACGTTAAAACTGAATAGTAGACTACTTAGTTATTAATTAAATGTCCTGTTTAGAACTGAATGCGTCGGCAACTAAAGTGATCGAGAAAGAACTGTAATCAACAGCAGTGCAAGATTCTGGTCTTCCAGTCTTACCAGCATTCCTGAGCTTCTTGTTCCTGAACACTGATAAAATGACAAGAAGGTTTCCGAGGATGTCAACGACGATGGTGAAGATCAGCACGCTGGCTAGCGCTATCGTCACCCCAGCCGATGCCGTCTGCACTGCCAGGCTGCTTTGATTCGGACCGTGGGACAAACAATCAATACAGCTCACGTTCACTTCAGATTCCATATTCACAATATGTACGATGACCCATCAGAACTTTTAGACCAAAACAAAACCTTCAAACCAGTGCTCGAAGTCCGAAAACGGATAACTTTTCCCATTTAGTACGAACAGAGACCTCCTCGGGTGAAATATGAGACAGCAATCGTATGTCTGGTCGGCGTTTCCCCAATATTAAAGTAATTCACAGTTTAAAACATTAATATTGCAGACTGAGTCCATATGCATCTCAGTTGACGTCTCTGTCTCCCTTTTCTGAGCTTTGCACGCTATATCTCCGACGAGTAAGGATCATATTGCATCTTTCCTTGTATCCATTCACTATGTCAGCATATTAGAAATCAAATAAAAACTTAAGTATAGTCGGTACTTTTAATGTCTGTTATCACAATTATAACAAAAATATTCTAAGAGTACTCTCAACGGTGTTCTTTTCTGTGGCTTGCAAACCTGCAGCGGTGGTTTCCTCAAGTAAGTTAAAAAACAGAAACAGTTCCAAAGTGTAACATCACTGAAAGCTAAAAATTCCGTAACTGTCCTCGTACAGCAATATGCACCTAGTTTGCTCATAGCGTTTTTAGAAGAGCGGTTGTTGTCACCAAGTTGAATGTTTTGTACTGTACAGCTGGGGATATGCATGCGGTGTTCGTTGAGTCACGTGATACGTGCTTATTTCGTGCCATTCACTTGTGGAGCAAGTAGCAACAGCACATCTCTGCCTTCGGGATGCGCTGTTTTCTGATTCAGAAAGAATATGCAGGGCAGAGACAATTGGGTCATTCGTTAAGGTTGAAAATAAAACAAAACACGCTTCTCAAAGTTGTAAAGTAGTAAAGTTGTGTTTATTTAACAGATTTCATGTGGGCCATCGAGTCGAAAAAAACAAACATTTGATTTATCACACATCTTCCTATGGCAGAAACATGTTAATATATTTTAAGAAACCGGGCGCCCGTGACTTATAGTTTTAGAGCACTGGAACCTTAAACGCACAATTTAGGAGACGAAGAAAAGACATCCATAATTACCGGTTTTAAGGCCGGCAAGCAAATTGCCTGTATCGTGTATTAAGTACACGTCCTATTGCAATGTGCTCGATAAAAGTGGAGCAGATTGACTGAACTGTAGCGGTAAGGACAGATGACTATACGTTGAGTTCACCACATCGGTCTTAGTGAAGAATAGCCTACGCAATCTGCCGTGCTTGTAATTTTTTGAATGCAGTTATGTCGAGATCATGAGTTAATTATTTCGTTATCTCGAGATAACAAAGCTCGTTTTCTCGAGATACCAGGTTAATTTATCCCATTTTCTCGATATAACAAAGCTCGTTTTCTCGTGCTAACGAGTTAATTATTTCGTTATCACTAGAAAACAAAAGGTCGTTTCCTCTTATTACTTACAATGTTTATCAGAGATCAGGAGTGCCATGCCAGCATGCATAGATGGCATCTTGACAACTGTAGCTACTGATTTAAGATGAAAATGTCAGGAGTACCCATTACTGATCAACGCATCAGACTGTAGCCTACTTCAGAAATTGCATTGTATCTTTCTGTTAGAGATAACATTCAGATCCTCCCCGACAGTCATGACAGCGATCTTGAAGGCTGAAATCAGGTGTGATCAAAATGCACCAGACACTCATTTTCGAATTCTCCATAATTATCCCGTGATCTCGAGAAAACAAAAGTCGTTTTCTCGTGATAAATTATCTCGTTATCTCGAGAAATCGGCCTTTTGTTTTCTCAAGATAACGAAATAATTAACTCGTGATCTCGAGATAACGGCATTAAAAAATAATTGCAGGCAAAAAATAATAATAATTGCAAGCACGGCCATTCTCGGCTTCCGTACAAAGGTAGTTACAGCAACACACACATTTAGAATTTCAGAATTACACTACACATTGCGCCCGAGAGCGTGCTACGTGTAAAACGAATGCCATGAATCCGTTGCGACGAATACAACGAATCCCATGAAATCTCCGCGCTCCTAGAATCAACCAGTGAACGATAGAGATGTACCTTTCACTCATTCACCATCTTCACACTGAGGAGAAGGTGCTTTTTATTCCTACTTTTGGGTAAAGGGCGCCTCCCCTTGGCATGCACTTGGTATTGTAAAACAATTTAATTACTGACTTCAGGTTATTTTAAATCATAGTTGTGATCTAGTATGATTGCATAACGTCATTTGAATTGGCCTATTTATTTCAAAGACATGCATCATCAAAACGCACAGAGTAGTTACAGAGTTGTTTACCAGCACAGTGTCGAACGCGTTTTAAAGTCAGCTGTTCAAAGGTTTGTCTCGGTACATTTTCTGTTTCTGCATCCTATAGACATAATATATCTCTAAGAGAAAGACAAGCACAAGACTCCACCTCACACCTTTACACGTTTACAAACAATAAATAAATAAATAAATAAATAAATAAATAAATAAATAAATAAATAAATAAATAAATAAAAATCGTTGGATATGCAAAACCTTGTCATTAGGGATACGTATTTTATACAGGTAACATGGAGATCCTCATTATATTGCTCAGACAATGTTGTCAGAAAAGATGACCACACAATTATCAAATGTGAGCAAACACCCCATAAGAAGTTAATCGTTCCCATTCCAATCGTTCCCACTAGCATAGACCATGAGCCAAAACATAATGGGCTGTCTTTTATGGACATCTGTAGCAAGAAATTGCAAAAGGGAGCCTTCAAGCAAATGGCTGTAGTTGTACAATTCAAGGCTAGGACTGTCAGTGACTGATCTTATAGGAATTTAATAGCCTAATATTGTTAACACTGTCATAAACACTGAGAAACTACCACTTCTCAGTTTATTGGCAGGATGTGCACCATCTTTGCAAAAGAAAGTGTAAGTTTCACAGTCAGCTGACCTGCTGTGATAAATGGAAGGTACTCCATGCACAGTTCTGGTAAAGTTTAGATATTTCAAATTTTGTGCTCATTCTCCACCCACGCACCACTCTGTTTTGCTCTGTGTCTCCCTCCTGCCAGCCCTCCATAGATAATGAGCTTAACTGCACAATGCCAGGATGTTGCTTGTCTGTGTGAAAGCCACCTCAGATGAATAATCTTCCCTGCACCCTGGCATGTGCTGTGCTCTGGTCCATAAACAGACTGCAGGAGAACTGTACAATCCCTAGTAGTAAATAGTTGCTTCTGATTTGCACTTGTTAATCTTTGCACCTGTGTTTGTGCATTTACCATTTGGGACACCAAAATGAGGAGGTATGTCTACTATACCAAAGGATACAGAAATATTGCAAAGGTACATATTTGTGACCATTCTCACAGGTTTCCCGGCTACAATTTATTGCATAAAGTATGTACATCAAAGCTTGTGTCTGCCATCATGAATGTGATTCACCTACATGAATGTGATAATTACATAAGGAACACAGTAGGGGAATTTGCTTTCATGCATAGCTGCATATACTTAATGTACACAATAGAGCTGCCATGCCAAATGAGCAAACACATTTGAAAAATCTCAAAAGGATGTTAAAATGTGAATCTATATGCAGGATCTGAAGGCTGAACTGAAAGATTAGGATAAAAACTAACATATGCTCACAATATGTAAAATTGCCACCAAGGCTTATGGCAGAGCTAATTGTAAAATCTAATGCACTCACCATCTGAAGGCTATGCAAGTGACAGAACAAAAGAACAGCCCATTAGCACTGCAATATTCATCATATCATGATGAGGGGTGTGGCCACATATAGGTGTCAGTCCATGTAACCCAATCAGGTATAATTGTTAAACATTTATCACATTCATAATTTTAGAAATTGCACACAGACAAGAAGGAAAAACATTTGCAATCATCTCAGCATGCCAACTATGATTAGGTAGCCTGCTGACTGATTATCTAAATTAGTGCTGGGGCTATAAGCAAGGAGCAGCTGAGTTAAATCGGACTGCATGTCTGAGTGGGGTCAGGAAACTAGCTTCTTGGGCCTACATTTAGTCAGCTTTAATTCTTATAAAATTACCTCATATTAGATTATCCATATAGGACAAAACAACTATCTGTTCATAATTTGATGGGCTGGTTGGGCCAGCATTAGGACACTTTCTGGTTCATGACTTTATCTGATCACAAGCTGAGAACTGAACAGCAAAATAAGTATGTAAGACATTCTGTATCAGAGCAACTAAATGTAAATGTAACTGAACTGTTTAGATTGGTCTTAAACAGTTTTATGCAAACTGATTAATGTAGCCATGATGACCACTGAGGATACCAAGGTCATGACATAGATTAATTTCCATTAGAAATACTCATTGTGTAGCTATGGTTAACATTTTTATCTTCTGTTGATATTTCTGTCATATGCTTTTATCCTCTGATGAATTTTTTCTGGGCTACCTATACATGCGTCTCCCCCTTTTTTGAGGATGTTCCTATAAATTTGAGCTAACTCTCCTTGTTTTATCCTTACGTCTCCAGTTTGAAGGTATTGCCTGATTCCAGTTTGAAGATATTGCTTGCAGCACCTTTCAGTACATAATCAGTAATATCCTGAGGCGTACTGTATAAGAATGTAGTGCCACTATAACAAATGCAGTATGTAAGAATTTTTATGAAAAGTACATTCTAATTGTGCTGCTGATGTAGCCACTTATTTCCCTTTAAAGTTAAACATTATTTATTTTATGTTTTTGACCTTTACTCCCAGGAGTAGGATTACTATCATAGTAACCGAATTTACCGCTTATTTTGAATATTGTCTATTAGGTGGTTGTTTATTTTCATCAAACTTAACATTGGTAGCCTTTAGGGGAAAAATGTGACAAATCTGCCGTTATTAGTTTTCGCAAGTCGCTTTTTGGGGCTTTGCATTGCTTTGTGAACGGCATATTCTTTTACTGTCCTTTTCTGCAAGGTATGGGGAATGAAAATGATACATGGAGCTTCTCGCCATGAGATCCAGAGAAGGGGAAACATACCACCTCTGGCAACCTAGATGACGTCTCGTATTTACACACACTATAGCTCCGCCCACATTGTGTAACTTGATTGATTGTTTGAGGAAGGTTTTGTTACAAATGTAGTTTTTCAAATCAGGTGTAAGAGTTGCATCAAATTTCTGCAGTAGCAAGACAGCTAGCTTTTTCTTTGCAGGAAGCGGATACGTAGGCTTAGGGTTTTTGAAACAGCGCGAGTTTATCTGGCTTTCGAACAGTTTAATTCCAGCACTGTTTCCAAAATCGTGCACCTATAGCAAACTAAATTTCAACCTTCAACGTGTCTTCCCAAAATTCAAACAACGATTTGTTTAATGGACACTAAAATGAAGAAGGCGAAGGACACATCAAACAAAAAGCACTCAAAGAAACGAAAATCTACAGACACGACAGCGTTGGACAGCTCTGAACTCCCAAGCAAGAAATCGAAAATTCAGAGTGATGATGTGGTTGTTGCTCCTGTAAAGAAAAACGATAAGGGGCAGCTCGTTTTCGAAGGTATCATTCTTAGTGTCTGTTTTATGGTTTGCTAGTACCTTCAGAACCATTAACGTCATACGTTTTCCCTTTCCCAACAAGACTTTCCGATGTTCAGGCCTAACATGACTCCAGAGGAAGTACTGCGAGCAGGCAGTTTCGGCGGCACCTACTTCAGACCGATTTATTCCAGTATAACAAGTGAGTGTAACGGCGCAATCTCCAACTAGACCCCTCGTGTGTGTGTGTGTGTGTGTGTGTGTGTGTGTGTGTGTGTGTGTGTGTGTGTGTGTGTGTGTGTGTGTGTGTGTGTGTGTGTGTGTGTGTGTGTGTGTGGTGGATGTGGATGGTGGATGAAACTGGACGAGTTTTAACCATTCATGGAAACGCTACAGTTTCCGTGTCAAGCATGAATATTCTGTGATTGTGGTTGAGTAAGATGGCACGATATCAAAACTGAAGGATGTATCAACCAAGTGGTTTCCATGCACTGCATGATATGATTCTGTGTTAATTCTGCCTTAGTATTGCTGAGTATTGATGAATCAGTGTATATACCAATGCAAAGTAATGTGTTTGTTCTTGCCAGATTCCCATTGTATTCATGTCATTATCTGTGCATTAGTCTAAAACACTGTGTTCTATAAAATGCTATGCGTCTGCTTACCTGTGTACATCCTCCTGACTTAAAGATCTGTTGCCATCAGAGATTCAGGGGTTACCCAGAGAAATTACTCATACTTAATATGGATGTGTTTCTTTTCTCTTCGCTAAAAGATGGTAGTCTTCTCTTGCAGCTCAAAATGACCTTTTCAATACATCTTGGCCAGTAACCTATGGTGTAAATTGTTTATTTTACACATCTGCATCAGCAAAATAATTCTTTGTAATGTGGCATTGTTTGGGATGTGAGTTTCTTTGTTGTAGTAAAAAGTTATTTCATTGTGTGGAAAATGGAAATCATCTTGTTCTGTCACCAGCTGAGTGTATAAGCCTCACATTGAAAGCAACTGCCTACAGATTCAAGGTAGTGGTGATCCTGTCTGATGCTTGAGGTTAAAATTGACTTTAAGGCCATATATGGACAACTGTGACATCTCCAAAACATACAAAGCTAAAGCAAGAAAATGTGCATCAAGCATTTGTAAAGACCTCCCAAATGCTTTCCAGAGCTGAACATTAAACACTGTGGGATCCAGTAATTCAGACTGGATCATAGTAGTTTCTCAGGTAAACATACTACTACAGGTAAACATACTTGAAAGTCACATGTGAAATAGCTGTAGCAGTGGGTAGAACACTAGAAAGAGAGGTGTGTCTAGTGTTTTCATGTCATCTTGTGCTACCTCAAGCTCAAAATAACCGCATGCACATAAGTCCATCCAACTAATTAGCATGTTCTCTTTCTCTTTGCTGCACAGTACTTGCTTATCACCATTGGTTCCAGTTTGGTTATGACTAAACCCCATCTACACATATACATGGCCAGTTTAGTAGTTGTTGTATTGTTACCATCACTTGATTGGTCTCTGGTCCAGATTCCAGTTAGTGTCCAAGTATTATGATCTTTGATCAGAAAAGTCTGAAGTACATGACCTTTGATTAAAATGCATCCTAATAATATCTCACCTTCATTAGGAGTAGTCTCTCAGGCAATATTTTAAGACTCGACCTTGGCATCATCTTAATTAGAAGCCATACTCTGGGTCAGGCACACAAGCATTTTCTTTCAACTTTTCCCTGGCTTTTTTGTGTTTTAGCCAACCTTTACACTCATGGCAAAATGTCAGGTTTTATTTTTGGTGTTGAGAAAATGGATATTCTTGCAGGGACTTCAGACCAGTGAGACAAAGGATCCACATCTCCAATTAGTTATTTTATTTTAAAGTGCTTGTGCAGCTTTTTTATATTTTGTTATCAACAAGAAAACTAGCTATCTGCTTGTTTTAAATGTCAATTGGTCAGAAAAAAGAGGCAATTAAATTAACTGAGAATTAATACCTGACATATTTCTAGTCTGGAAAGTGTTGTGGTGGAAATGCAGATAATATTCCCCACAGTCCTTAACACATAGAAATAACAACCATATTGATTAATTCTGTGATTCAGAAGAGCTTGGCTTAGTATATGTCTGTCTGATGTCAAGCTTCCAGTTTAACACTTTATTAACCAGTTGTTTCAAGCAAGAAATTTAATGTTTTTTATGTATTACATTTTAGTTCATACTGTCCGGAGAAAAGTAGTTGTAAAGAATCCAGTTTAATGCATTTATTTTAAACATAAGTCTACTTCCAAGTTGCTGTTTTGACCTCTGAATTGATAATAATCGTTAGGCAGTGTTTCAGGCAGTTAATGTCTCAATATAAGGAAAGCTGTTAACCTCTGCTAACCAGGGTGACTTGTTAAATTTTCTGAGATGTGCTTGGTTTTTTATTTCTGCACTAATCGTGAAGATTGAGAAGATAATGACACCTTTATAAGTCAGGGCAATTCTGTAGGTGGATTACTAATGTTCCCATGCTGTGTTTCCTGTCATCACAGAACAGCATTATAAAGATGTCTGGAAGGAGCTCCCAGAAGATTGGCTGAAAGGTCTAGACATCCCCAAACAGGTAATACATCATGTTTGAACCTGCTTTCCACTGATGGGAAAAATGGCGTGCTAAGTTTGTTTCAGGAACCAGAATATAAGCATCTGTGGCAGCGCTCGAATAACTTGTAACAGAGTTATATGTCATTATTTTTTCCATCACTGCCCACCTACTCTTGCTGTACAAATAACTATGAGATTGGTTGCTGGCAGGTGGCCTCATCCGCCTACAGGGAGGACGTCAACACATACAAAGTGAAGTGCGGAGGCAGTCTGGAGATGTGGGAGAGCAGTGGGTGGATTGTACCACAGGACCCATATGGCTGGTTCCAGTGGTACTGCAGGTACAGAGTGTAGCCATTTTACAAAACACTGTCTTTAGCAGGTACAGAGTGTAGCCATTTTACAAAACACTGTCTTTAAAGTTGAAACTGGTGCACTGTGCATGTTCTCTGCAAATAGCTTATTCTTAAAATGACTCACTCTCCATCCTTTCATTTTGATGTAGATGATGCCAGCTCAGGAAGGATCCAAAACAATATAGATTATTTATGTCCAAGATGTTGTATTTATGCCCAGCCAAGATGTTGTACTAATAAGCAAAAAATTTGATCTGTTACTGTGCTGGATTATTATGCTACATATGGCCATTTCCTTGTATTTTGTCGGACCAGAGCTTTCCATCAGTGCACAGCTACAGATGAAACATCTTAGGATAGGTCAGTGAGGCCAAAGAGGGAAAGTCAAGTGCTATCAAAGCTTTCTGCACAAATACAATCTTGACAGCTAAAAGATTCTTCTTCATTCACATTTAAAACTGAAATAGATTTCACACTTTACTATCTGACTCAAGTTACCATTAAGGTAAGAAAACATACGTAAAAAAATTAAACACTGAAATACAGCATTAGTAGTATAATATGGTATATGCTGAATTTGAGACACCCCTGACATCTAGCGGTCAATTGAAGTATTGCACATTGTTATATAGAGCTGAGCAACTATCCTAAATGGTGTCTTTTTCTAGTTGAGAAAAATCATTTTATAGAGAGAAACTAAAAAGACAGAAATCTCAGGAGCAAAGTAGTTACATTTTATTATTACCCTTGAAATAACACAGGACGATTATAAGGACTTGGTGCACGACTGTGCAGTACAAAACTGGTCTGTGTCTTTCCCAGGTTTTACCAGGGTCGACGCACAAAGGATGATGAACGTCAGGTGGCACGATGGGCAAAGTGTGCAGGAATAAAAGGCCGTTGGAGGAACAACCTCATTACCAAGGTGGTGCGCTCAGGGTGCAGCTTTGATAATCCAACAGTGTCCCCTGTGGTTCGTCAGACTCTGCAGCACTGGGGCTACAGGCTGACTAAGGAGGACTACAAAGAGGGTGCCAAGAGGGTCAAACCAAAATGACCTTACCTCCAGTACCACTGGTATCTGCCTTTGCAGGAAAGACCTGCGTAGATGGTCTCATAGGCATTAACACTCAGTTCAGGCAATTCTGAATGATGTACCTTTTAAAATGCATGTTTCTCATTTCCATCTTGAAAAAGTATGTAAGTTGTTTGGTAGTTTTATGAAAATGTACATCTGTATAAAATGTTTTTTTTCCAGAGGTTGTCTTTTTGAGTGATGATATTGCATGGAGCAACTGTACTGCAATGTTCATTGTTTTGCTAGTGCTTTTATGTGTGAGTCTTTCTGTAAAATGAAATGTTGCTTTTTACAAAGCCTTTTTGGTGTCATGATTTCTCAGCCAATTATATATAACTATAATTACTATAATTGTACATTTACTATGGGTTTTACTTCATCCTACCCTGTCTATAAGTGGTTTAAATGAAGCCTGCTTCATGAATTTATTTGTATGATTCTTTGCTGTTGTACTTTTGTTGACTCAGCTGTTGACCAGTCTATTCAGCGCACTGATTAATGGTTGAGAAAACAGCAGCGAATCCCTAAATATTTCATAAATCTAGTCCCAACATTGTTATTGTGCTAGCACTATCCAAACAGAGGCATTACTTCCATTATTCTTGCTTGAAGTACATTATTGTCATGTAGCAGTAATATAATTCAAGCAAGAAAAATGAAATTGACACACCTGGGGAAATAACCCAAGTCTTGTCATGACAGTAACAATAGCCTTGCTTGAGTTGACAAACCTGGGGAAATGGGTGTAGTTGTATCGTGACAGTAAAGTAACTGCATAATAAAAAGTCTTGTGCATGGTAGTTATCCATATATTATGACAGCGTGATCTTGATTGGTCAGAGCACCTGGTTACAGGGAGCAGCAGTAACCTTTGGAATGAATTGTTAACTGCTTGTCTCATGTGCACACAAGCAGTTGTTGCTGAAGTTGTAGGTTCAGTCAGAAGTAGAGAGCATATATTTCTGGTTCAGCATAGGTATCTACCACAGGTCTGAAAAAAGCGATCTCAAGAAGAGTTTACATAATATAGCAATGCCGTCGGATCAGCTGTTCAAAATAATAGTAATCGGACAGTCAAAAGTAGGTAAAACATCCTTTGTTCGTCGGTATGTCAATGGCATTTTCAGTGAAGGATACAAAGTCACCATTGGAGGTATGTGATACATTTTCAAACTAATACTGGACTTGTGTTTTTCATGAATAACATACATTAATGTACATGTATATTAATCTCTTTGTGTAGTGGACTTTGCTGTGAAAACAGTCGAATGGTGCAGTAATCATATCGTGAGGCTGCAGTTCTGGGATATACAAGGTACAGATAAATGTATAACCAACATATGTGCAAGAGACTGAATTTTTTGTGTAAAATTGAGTTACAATAATGTCTCATACAGAGATGTCTTAAAGAAATGTCAAAACAAAGCAAATGTTAATTTCACACAATATTTTCTTCAGTGGTTTCGAACTGTAATATGCAAAAAGGAACTCAGCAGATACTTGCAATTACCAACATAATATGAGGCCCAAACTCCCAGTGCAATCTCAGTCTAGTGTTCAAACAGCCAAGACAGATATGAAAGTAACAACAGTTCGACCCTAAGCTCACCTTATGCTGCAAAATATCTTCTGCTTTCACTTTGCAAATGAACGATGCAAAATTGCAAAGCCATGGGAAGTTAGGTGCCATCCGAATGAAATGAAAAATCCAGAGTAACATTTTTATCGTTACTGTTAGTGGTTGTGGTAGTAGTTATGTATAGTATGCCACTTTGAAGACTCTGACTCAGGGCAAATTATATAAATTTATAAGAGCACAACATAATCAAAGCCATACACATGTGGAAGTCCCAAAGATCAGTGTCCCTCAGTCTCACATGGATTCAGCCATTCACTATATGCTAAAAGCTCACCACTCAAAGTACAGACAAAGCATCCAGATTTTCAAATGTAACAGATGAATTCTTATCATTATTAGGCTTAGACTCTGTGCTTGAATTTAATGATATGTTTATTTGAGGTATGACAGTTGTCACCTTCAGTTGTCTTCAGCTGGCTGTGGTAAAAGTAATCACTGCCCCTTAACCTCAATGTGATCACATCTGATGAGTTGAAATTGACTCTACAAGGTGGAAACAGGTGGAAACTACTTGAGAAGACAGTATTCTGTTTATAGTTCTTATTCAAGCACTAACCATCTTCAATCCCTTTTAAGAAGTTAGCTGAAAAACAGCATTTACAGCACTGTAGTGAAATCACTGGGGATGTGAACTTTTTTCTCAATAATTCCAAATGAAAAAAAAACATACAGTAAACGCCAGAGGTATGATACAACATGGGGTACAAAACCTTCTGAATGAGAGTAATCCAGCATGATTCAATAGTCTTTCAGTAGTCCAATTTCATACAACTGAGCACAAATTCCAGTCACTGTGCAAAACATCCACCCAGAACTATGATCAACAAATTTTAAACTAAAATCACCAGTGTGCTTCAAATAAATTATTAGTAAAACAACTGAAATACAATCTTAGCTTCTGTAAGGTGAAAGAACACAAAATGGTTAAAATCTAAAACAAAATAAGATGGGTGATTACATTTATATAAGTAATGGTGTTTGCACATCAGTTTAAACACATAAATGGATTAATTGATCTAAAAAAAACAAATGAAGAAATTATGAAGAATGTAAAACTGTTCATGAAGCATGTCCTCTTTAAATACATCATTGTATGTTTTAAATTTTGGACAATTGAATGTTTTAGTGTAAACTTCACATCCTTTCCCCCATCAGGACAAGAGGACACCTTACCTCTAACAAGAGCTTTTTATAAAGATGCAGATGCTTGTATCATAATGTTTGATTTGACCAATTACAAATCCTTCCAATACTGCACCTTACTGAAGAAAGCTGTGAATTCTGAAATTCTGACTAGAGATGGACTGCCAATACCTTGTGTTCTTTTGGGGAATAAGGTAACCAGCATGTGCTTATGCAAAATGATAGTATTCATACACTGTAAGTGGTATGAACTCTGCAAGTCACCTTTTTTACATTACTGCAGTGTGATCTAGAGAACCATGTTGTGTCCAGCCAAGAGATGGAAAATACTTCAAACATTCTGCAGTGTACCGCATGGAGGGAAATATCAGTCAAGGAGAACAGGCACATTGAAGAAACAGTCAGGTGAGCCTATAGGTATGTTTTCCATTTCTGCTCATGTTGGATGCCTTCCCATTTAAAAATTACTTTGAAAATATTAAGTTGTTCATTTCTGTTTTTAAGATTCATTGTGGAATCTATCCTAGACAGACAACCTCCAGAAGAATCTTTCCAAGATACAACCACAATAGCACCTCAAGACAACACTTTGGAGAGCCAATTGGAAGCCAGAAAATGTCACCAAAACACACAAATATTGAACTGTTGTGGACATAAAGCACCAAGACAAACATAATCACTCCAAAAGTGGCCAGTGTATGCTAAACCCAAAAGTGGGAAAATAATTCCATTCTTCTTTGACTTCAAAATGGGTAGCTTTGAAATATGTGAATTCTAGTCAAATTTAGACATAAATGAAAAATGTAAGACTATTTATTAGATATTTGGATACATTTTCAACATGTTCCTCCCAACCCCGACCTCTTATCAATTGAGTACCAGCTTCTTTATTTACAGTAATCAATGTCTAAAATGGAGTCAATGCTACAAAACATAACGATCACTAAGTATCTCATCATGTAAAGACAACGGTGACACAGTATTTTATGCATTTATTCAATGTAATGAAAAGCAGATATTTTAAAGTGAGCATGACAAGGTAATGAAAGTAACAATCCTGTATAAATGTACAATGTTTTTTTTGGGGGGCTATACAAAATAAGAATTACTGCAAAAGCATAAAACAAAAATAGTATTAAAGAAAAAAAATCTACAAATAATATGGGATTTTAACCATGGAACAAGTGAATTGATGTCAACCAACACCACATGAGGTAACCTTCAATTCAATTAAAAACACAGTCCCCATACAGTTTCAGAAAGTGATGCATAAAAGGTTTAATCCAGAATATGAAATTTAAAATATTGTACAGTGGGAGAACAAAAGTTACAAAAAAAAAAAAAACACAAAAGGGATGTTTCTCAGAATCTGCGGCGTTTGTTGGGGCCAAAGTCAGCAGGTCCTGGGGGGCCTCTTGGGAACCCGGCCTGACCTCCTGCCATTGCGTTGTTCCCTGCTCCCGGCTGAAGTCCCAGAGAGGAATAAAACACATAACATGTTAACAGGGGAGTTTTGACAAGCTGCCTCAGAGCCCTATGATCCTTTTTAATGGCAGCATCTGACAACTTGCACTGATCAAATCTGAATTCACAAGAAGAATCCTATTCAACTACCCTTCATTTCTTCCCAATTTACACCTACAGAGAATCTGACCTGCCTGAATCCAATTACACAAATCACATTACGTTACTTAACACACCACACGCGACATGCACACCTAAAAAAAAAGCAGTTACAAAAAGCAAGTAACTCAAGTCCTCTGATTCAAATGGCATTTCCAGTGAGCTTTGAGAAGCTTGTGTGCATTCATTGATGTGTGACAGATCCCAAGCTCACCCTTATCTTGTGGCAAGAATGACCTACCTATAACCCCCCCCATTAACAAGCCTTCATCTCCACCATGTTTTTACCCCCTTTTTAGTGTTTTTCCCTCAAACATTTTTTGCGTTCCACCATGTTAGAATTACCCTTTTTTCATCACTGTTCTTGTGTGTTCCTCCAGTGGAAACTGAACTTTGAACCAGCTGTTATACCATTAACTTGTGAAATGTTTACAACAACTAACACTGTTTGCACCAATTATTACATGTAATGATGTCTAGGCACTAGTCTGGTCACTAAATCAACTGACCCAACAACAATTTAAGGCCAGTAAAATAATCAAGTAAGGCTACAAAAACCAATATATGCTACAATATACACATTGACATTTGTCCTTAGTGTCATAATTACATTATTGGCATTTACCAGACACTTATCCAGAGCGACTTACATTGGTTACAGTTTTTTTAACGATGTTATCCATTGATACAACTGGATATTTATTGAGGCGATCATGGGTAAAGTCTCTTGCCCAAGGGAACAGCAGCAGTGCCCCAGTAGGGAATCAAACCGGCAACCTTTTGGTCACAAGCCCTGCTCCTTAACCACTATGATACACTGCCACCCCATAATTAGGACACCATAGCATAAATTGCCTAGTTTACACCAGTGCTTCCAAGTTAGTGTTAGTTGGCTACCTAAAATTAATACATAAAAATTACTCATTATTGCATAGACTAACAAGTCTAATGTTGGAGGAATATCAAATAATACTTTACTAAACTGGCAGGTGAATCAAACATTTTGTTGCTGTACTAGAGTAGATCTGTCTGTATGGATGCAGTGGACTGTTGTATATTATCTTGTAGGCTACACACAAAACTGTAGTAGGGGATAAATGATTGCCATTCAACATGACTGCATAACTGAAGTAGTTTCACAGGACTGTTCAGATGTACAACACAACTGCAGAGATCATACAGGTTTAAGCTAAATGACTTGCTCTCTTGAAGATTAAAAACCACAACAATTTTGCCCCTCTAGTTTAAACATGAAATAAATCTAGAACAGTAAGTGTAAAAGTATACTTCTGCAACTACATTCTCACAGGCTCTGCTGGTATGAGCATAACTGTAGGACTTTGAGCTTGGTGGTATTACCATTAAAGGTGCTGCTTCGGCAGGCATGTTTCCAGTTCCCGCTGGCACAGGGTTCCCTCCCATGGCGTTTCTGTTCATTCCCATTCCCTGACCTGGAAATAAGACAGCCAGCACAGTCAGACACAGTCAGGACCAGCACAGTGAAAACCAGACACTTCTTCACAAGCACACAAAGGACACTCACCTCCCATATGCATCCTCATGTCCTGCTCCCTCTAGAAACAGCAAAGCACAGTTAGTCAACCACACAAATTCCTACAATGCTGCTCACTGTTGCTTATTGCATGCAAAGAGTGTATTTGTTTTGTCTTTAAATGTGACTGAAAGGGTTTAGCAGTAAATGAATTGAACAATAAATTTGATAAAATTCGCCTACATATCCAATGGTCCAAAACAGTGAAGTACAGTCTAAAACCAAAACTGAGTTTTATTAGACACACCAGTGGAGCCATCAAGTTATTGCGCAAATTGTCCATCCAGTTAGTTGTGGGAGGAAGACAAACGGCACATGCACACCACTTTTTGCAATGACATGCCAAACTGACTAGTCTGAGGAGGCCGAAACAAGGTGACAGCGAGGCTGAAGACTCACATTCTCAGGGAAGTTGCCCTTAAAGCCCTCCTGCTGCCTCCTCATCATCTCCTCATTGTGCATCCTCATCTCCTCCTCGCGACGGCGCCTCTCCTCCTCCTGCCGCAGCTCGATCTGCTTGCGCTTCTGCAGCTCCTGGTTGTGGAGCTCCTCCATCCTCCTCAGCTCCTCCTGGCGTCTCAGCAGATCTGGGGGCGGTTGCACACACATGGTCTACATTTCTGCAGGGCTGGACTGCTGTTTTAAGGGTCAGTTCTACCCATTGATATTTATTGTTACTCTTGACATTTTGTTACCGGTCTGCTACTGCCAGAGTCTAGGAAACCAGGTCTGTCACATTGAATACTTTTTGAAATCAAGGAATCTTATTCTGTCACCGCACCCTGTGACTATTTTGGAGCCACAGGGCACCTCCAATTCATCACTTATGCTGCCCTATACGATTACAGAGAACTTTATGTGATAACAGGTTGCACCTATTCAATTCTGTCCGCCGGTTCCCCACCTACTTTCCCTCATCGTGTTTGTAATGGTAGCAGTCTATGGATGGATTAACTACACCCTCATGCCAAAGCTGAACAAAATCCTTGTTTTCTGTGTGCATTATCTTCTTGGTGTTCCTTTCTTAAATTATCCTCCTAATACCACAAGTCTTGCTACTAGATTTTCCATGAAATGCCAAGAGTTTACAGCAAATAACCTTCTGGCACATTATACTTTCAGTGGCTGTTGACAGACCCTCATTTGCTCATGAAAACAGTAATGCCATATTTCAGGTGTTAAAAATTCTGACTACATCAGGTCCTGTCCAGGTGTAACATGTCCATGAATGGACGATGCATGGTAAATTAGAGTAATGTCATCCACACGGGTCAGACCCTCTTCTTAGCTTGTACCATAAGTACACCAAGACCACACTCACCCTGCCTCATCAGCATGACCTGGTGTTCATGCCGTGCGGCCTCCATCTCAGCCTCCAGTTTCTCCTGCGCCTCCTTGATGTTCCTCTCCACCTGCTCATACTGCTGCTTCTCCATCTCCATTAAGGCCTTCCAGCGCATAGCGTACTCGTACTCAAACGTCCCAGGCTGGGCGAATCGCGGCGGTTGCTCCCGCTCCCTAAACAAATCAGTCAAAAAAAGGGTGTACTAAACAGACGCATCCTCTGTGAACCATTATGCTAAAAACTTATCGCAAGTAATATCATACAATGGTCTCCCCTGCCAAAGGAGCATTGATAATCCAATATTTATACACCCTCGAAAAATTTCCATGGAAAATACATGGTAACATTACTGAAAACATAATTTGACCACCTCCAGTATCATATCAGAAAGTTGGAACAAGTGGTAAGAGCCCGGTCTGCAGTATACTGGAGATATTGTGCAACTTTTCATTCTGCTTCATTAAATGCATTTTGTAAGTCGTTCTGCATAAGACCATCTGCTAGATGGCAATAAACCAATGTACTGCAAATGTGTCCGAACCATTCTTCATTTTGTCAACATACTATAAATCTTACATATGTAATGCACACAAGTACATCATGTACGTTCCATGATGATCCAACAACTTCAGATAGCTCCAATAAACCTCTCAGTTGCAGTTACATTTGTTAAATTACTGTGCAATTTCTGAAGCTTTCAAATCAGCAGGATAAATACTGAAGTGGTTAAAAATAAAGGAAACAAAAAAACTAAGATTCCACCCTGTGTGTGTCTGCAGTTGTCATCTTAATTGCCTGCGTTGTAGAACATCAGTCCCAATGCAAACCTGGCAGTGTGCAATCTCGACTATGATGTGCACATCAAACACCTGTATTACTCACTTGTGGTACTGCTGGTTTTTGGTAATTATTTTCTCTGGCAGACCCTCATCTTCATCAAATTGTTCCAAGGGTTCCACTGTCACAGGTCTGGGAAACCTTTAAATGGGTACAAATTTAGTGTATGTAAATTCTGAAAGCAATACAACCAATATAAAAATCACTGACTATTCTGTATTTAAAAAATGTCTAAAATTCCACCCTTTATGAATCACTGCACATCCTTAAATGCTTATTATTAATTGCTCATATCACCATTCTGAGACACCACCATTACACAAAATCCCTGAAAAAGAAGAAAAAAAACTGAATTTTGGAAGACTTACGCCGTCAGTAAGAAGGCACCATCAGCACACCTATCCAGGGCCTTCCTAGCAGCTGGTTTGGCTGCAAACTCTACAATCCCTTTCCCCGTGGGTCTGCCCCGGTCATCCACAATTACAATGGCCCTTTCAATCTGCCCAAAGATGGAGAAAGCCTCTTCCAGCAGCTCATTGGAAATGAACTGAGGCAGGTTCTTCACCGAAAGGGCAGCCCCATGAGTCGCAAAGCGCACACGCAACTGCCTGCCCCTGAACGGTGTGTCGTCAAGCTCGGCTTTGGCAATCTCCGCCAAGGTTCTGGACTCCTACAAGTAGAACATGATTTTAGCACAATTCAAACATTTTAGGGAGTTTTTTTTTTTGAAGGTTTAGTAAATCTCCATATCAGAACAGACTCTGAGGACCTGCACTTGAGCAAATAACTTACCAGTCTAATGAAGCCAAAGCCCCTGTCCTTGTTGATGAAAATTTCTGAAGACTTTCCATACTTTGAGAATAGTTTCTCAACCTCCTGCTCAGTGACCCCAGCTGGCAGATTCCCCACAAACAGTCTGCTGCGCTGGGTGTAAGCCTTCTCGCCAGGCTTTCGGAAGCTCTGCAGATCAATGGTCAAGGAAGAATCTAAAGAGAACACAAATTATATATTATACACACACATCACAGACACAATAAAAACAAAACAAAATTCCTACTAAAAAAAAGCAAAAAGGCTTACTTGGACTTGGTTGCTCACTGCCCTCTGCATGCTGCCCATTGCTGTTAGCAACTGCTGCTTTCTTCTGATGGTCTTGGGGGTTCTGTTGTTGTCTGGGTGGTCCGTGGTTCTGATGTTCAGGGCGAGGTCCTCTATTGACTTGCATACTGAGGGAGACAAGACCATTGTAATGTATTATTAATTTCTTAAATTAGCTCATTTTTAAAACACCTTTTGCATGCGGTGCGGCAAAAGGGGTAAAGAACAGGGCTCGTAATCAAAGGACTGGGGGTTCGATTCCCTGATGGGGCAGTGATATTGAAGCCTTGTAACAGGACCTCAGCCTAACCCAAACTGATTAAGCATCCAGGTATAAAAATGTTATGCATGTCATGGACAAGAACATGGTAAAATGCTTGACCAGTTAGCTAAATGTCATAATGTTAGAAAATATTCGACTGTAAAACAACCCACACATAACGCAGGCAAACTATATAAATGCGAGCTAAGGTAAAGAAAAGGACATTACATTAATATATGCATCACCTATCTGTACCAGTTCGCGCGCGTTCGGTCATTTTGAGGACACCTAGAAACAAAAGTAGCTAACTGTTTGAAAACAAGAGTATTACCGTGCTGATCGGTACCCAGCTGATTAGGTAAGTGCTTCAACACTAGCGGGCTAGTTCTATTGTCTAGGCGTACCAACAAACGTAAATCACACCAGCGAACGCTACACACCTAGTTAACATCATCAAAATCCCTACAACCGAATAGGTAAATTGATATCTTACTAAGAATAACAGATTTTCTCTTTTTACAAAATTTGAATGCAGCTGCAGGTTAAGTCTTTTTATATTAAATCGTTTTCCTCAAAATTTCCTCCATTGTCCAGCCAGGTAGCTAGCTAGCTACAGTTAGCTAGCTACCCAGCTCAACCCCTCCCCCGTGTTACTGGTAACATTACCTGCATTCCGACCGCTACACAAAAGAAAAATTCCAATTCGAGTCATGAAAGCTGTTATAAAGCTAGCTAGGTGTCTAATATTCGTCTGACATTAGAAAATTCTGCCACAAACTTGCACGCGCGCCGTTAAATTAGCTAACTATTTTGTAGACTAGCATTAGGTAACGTTAGTCCATTTTAGTTCGGTACAGCCAAAAGCGGATTTGCAAAAACCTTCAAAAATATATTCACTTACCTTACACACAGAAAACAGAAACTGTCCCCGGTGTTAAAAACGTAGCTACCGAGCTAATAATTCCTCTGGGTAATTATGCAGTTAGCTTGTTAGCTATCACGAGTGCCGAAGAAAGAGAGCGTGCCTGTTTCCTTTCTGTTACCAACCTAACTTGGTTGCGCTAGCGGTCCCACCAATCCAAAATGATTCATTAGACTGGATTGTGTAGTTTGTTTCAATGCGCCATTAAAACGTCAATCAAAGATAGTCGTATTTTTATTGGAAAACAACTTTGCTGACGTCACCTCTGTGACAACGCACTCCAAGAATGCTATTGGTATATATTACCTCTGAAATCCCAATCTTAATTTCTATTGGTTAATGTTGTTACGGGAGGAATTGAACATGTTAGTGTGACGTGAGCGAAAAAGCTTGAATCTTGTCGAAGTGTTGACTCGAATGTCGCTTCTGAATCAGTATTACCTTCCGCTCGCTTTATTATGACGTAGGATCAAGGTGATCATGGAGCAGCGTTTTTCCTGCAGACATTTGATTGGGTACGAATTTTAATTGTGTGACCTGCACACATGCTACTCTGTTTTCGTTATCCTCTTCAATTTTGTGACGACCTTGGGATTGTTACAAAAAAGAAATGTAGAGTTGCACCCCCTCTCCCCGCTCTTCATAAGGCCAAGTTTCAGCTAACATTACCTAACTAAACATAAAAAAATCAAAGAAAACATGTATGACCTGTAGGACCCAATTTTGGAAATTAAATTATTTTTAACATGAAATCTATCTTCATAAAATGCCACATGTTGTTTTCCAAAGTTAGTTATTCAATTACTTCTTTAAATTATATATTACATTCATTTTTTCGCTCATCAAGTATAACAGCTTTATACAATATACAGCTATATTGTCTTCCCATGGACTGCTCTGTTTCCATCCTCCTTTGTGACACCCCCTGTTACTTCTCTGTGCTATGAAGAACTGTGGAAAGCAGACATGTACTGTATATAGGTAGCATCTGGCTGCAAAAATAGATACTACACAATAACATTTTGTTCAATTGCTTAGTTCTGAAGGACAAGGATGATCGAGTTCATGGTAGCCTACATCACCACTCACTCTATTGAATAAGCTCCTGGCTGTTTATGGTGCATATTTTCTGCAAAACGCTTAACAAAGAAGTTTTGAAAGGGAAACAAAACAATCTGGCCATGTTAAAACCAGCTGTTTGCAGCTGGATTAAGTTCCAAGCAAATTTAATTATGCTAAATAAGTTGATGCCTTCTGCACCAACTGCTCTGAACACAGCAAAAAAGCTGGCAGGCAGGCTATTTGATTGTATAATTTTGTCAGGTCAGGTATTTGTTCTGTTGCTGCCCAGTTAGCCTATGAGTCTTGGCCAACTCTGCCTGTGTGTTGGTGTAGGACCCGCAAGGAAATTGATAATACTGCTCAGTGTTTTCTGAATGCAGTTCTGTTGAAAATTGTGCAGATTGTGCATCTGTAAACTCTAACCAGCAGAGGGGTACAGCACTGGGAGCATCAGCCGAAAAAACTGTCAAACAGACGTTAGCAGAGTTGAAGAGGGGCCTTCTGGAGGGGAGAGAGCCGCATGGAAACCACATGATTGCTGCACAGAGAAAGTGGCAGGAGTACATACTGAAAAAACAGGTTTATAACTGAACGTTGTATTAGTTCAATAATAGGAATAAATTATCTAGCATGCTAAAACCCCAAGTAGAAACTTGCCCTGCAAGGCTCCCTAGCTGATTGTGAGTATAGCAGTAAAATTGGATAGCCAGTGACAGAATCCATGAGTGACCTTGCAAATTCATTGAAAAATAAATGAATTTTTTTTTCTGCACTTACATTCTCATTGAACAGACGCCATGTGTAACACTGGCGCTGTCGACCGAATGTTGGCTATGGCAAACGTCATCTGGGCTGATTCCAGCCTGAGTTCAGCACAGTCACATGATTCTAGGTTGTGGCATGCTGCACTTGGACTGATTCTGGCTTGAGGTTTTTTGCCCAGATCTGGCATAAGTGAATTGGGCTGATTCTGGTGACAGCTTGGCATGACTTGAAAACTGGCAGCAATTAGAAATAGAATTTCTAAATAAACATTTTGTGAATGTGCCTCTCTACATTTGATCTATCTAACAGGTAGTAATTAGGAATTAAAATGCAAGCATGCAAGCTTGCAAGTTTTGGACAGCATACCCAATCAGATATCAGTCCAATCTGCCCCAGGTCACTACCAACTCCCTCGTTAAAAAAAAAAAAAAAAATCAAGAACCATCGTAACTAAAATCATTGCTGTAATATTTGCCTTGGCCAGTCCGGTATTACAATGACAGACCACTCCTGTGTGCAAGTTTATTATTAAGCTAGTGTCTTTAACCTGTCTATTGGTGAATAAGCATAGTGTGAATGTGTAATAAACATACATATTTACATACAGAAATAATATGAATAACAAGAACTACAAAAAAGTACTGTACTGATTTTAAAAGCCAGACTAGAGAGATTTGAATGTGCTTCACTCAAATAGTAAATCAAATAAAATCTTACTTTAAGAAAAAATAACAATTATATGACAATTTTAATTAATTCTTTTGTTATGTAAAACAGGGAATTGTATCAGTGACACTGCATGCCTATGCCATGTAGTGTAGACAGATGAGTTTAAACCGACACAGCATCAAAAGGCTGAGGATCCAGCAATGATAAGTTAATGAAAACACTGCAAACAACAATACAAGTATTGTTATACCCTGTTTTGCGCCATGGATGAGGTCAAGCGGAACAGAGTGATAAATGGAAAAACAGCTAGGTCATTTTACCATTTAAGTTAACTAATATCAACAACTACAGCAGCAGCAACTAGAGCTTACTTATCACTCACTGTCATGGTCCTTGCTGGACTGCCAATTGGCTTCTTACCCTTTGGCCACCACTGTATTGGATAAGCTTACTATCTTGATCCACCAAAATATAAGGTCATTGGAATTTAGCTTTGGTTGTCAATAGGGAGCTGAGGGGGAATTTTCCACATTTCTACTCACAACTGGCTTTATTTATGCTCAGGGGAGTCATGTCATGTGCTCCTTCTGCGCTCTCTTGAACAAGTAGTAAAGTATCACATTAGGGCATATCTTTGTTTACAAATAAGCAAAGCTTAAATATAGTTCATATCTCATAGTTTTTAATACTACCACTATATTGGCTTGTTCAAGATCATATCTCTGCTCTGTCTCCATTTTATGTTTTATTCTATTACTTTTCATCGCTTTAATGTAATACACTCTGAAGCATTCAATGACTCCTGTTAAGAGGAGAATATTATAGCAAGTCCAAGTTGATTGATTGATGGATAGATAAGAGGGTATGTTTTCATAACTGCATTGACTGCAGTAAGGTTTATCTAGATAAAATTTGTCATGGTTCCACAAGATGGCAGTCTTCACATGCACCAGTGCTATTCTCCCCAGACACGATGCTGAGAACGCACTATTTAAGCTGATTTTGGGGGCTAATATACAGTGGGGGAGAAAGCAACCCAAATGAAATGATGACGTTGGAACTGATGTCACTTTGCTTACCAGCTGTGTGACTCAGAAAGGCTGTAGTAAGGCTGCAAGTGGGGGTGACCTGACATCAACAATGCTTGGTAAGCAAGGTGAGGTTGAGACAGCCTTAGTTCTTGTGCACTGTTTTTCCTTCTGGTCTTGCATATCAGCTGCAATGCCCTGTGGTCCCAGAGCTATTTTGGTCCCAAACAAATTAGTTATTTTACTTTAAATTATTTTACTCAAACACAGTAGTAAATCTTATGTCTGTTTGCAGATGACCTACATAGACCACTCTATATAATCAAATAATAAATAGTAAAATTTTTCTTACAGGTCAACATAAATGAGACTTGACTTTGTATAAGGAGATATATATATATATATATATATATATATATATGAAACAAGGTAGCTATATACTGTATATAATCTTTATAATAGCACACATACCTCCAACAGCACTCTTCTTTCATAATGATGATCAAATGAACTTATGTCAAATAGAGATTTATGCAATATTGTGGATGGCTACAAGTATATGGTGCAATATTTTATGCTAAAGAACTAAATAGTATTGTAGTTCTACTGCTTTATGGATGTTATGTTTGCAAAGTTGTATAGCTCTTACAACATGCCCACAATGGTCAGGAAGGAATATATAATAGGAATTTCAGGTTAGTAAATTGATTCCATTTGCAAAATATGAGGGGTGGCAAAAGGATACCATATTGACCTTTAAAATGTATGGAAAATACAAAAATGTATTTGACACATTTCAGATGTGTCCAGTAAATATTTATGTAACTATTGTCTCCTGTATCATGTAGGGGAACAGGTGACCTGGATATCGGGATTTAAGATGTTAATCACAGCCATTCTGACAAATTCATATCGGGTGACAGCCGCTATAGGTAACTGAATTGTCAAGAGAATGAATTCAGGATAATGTCATTCTCTTGAACTGAACTTTATGACTGATCCAGCTCAGGGAAATTGTCCAAGTCAATACAGCAGGAGTTTTCTGAACCAGCCAAATTTTGCCAGTGGTTTAAACATGCTATTTTGTTCAGGTGTGATGTTGAAAGCCATTTATTTCCAAAGCCTTATAACATTTTAGTATAGAATTGGAGAAAAAAAGTCAGACATTTCATTCACATTGTAAGCTGTACTACATTTTGCCACTGGATGGCAGTAGCCAGTAGAATATATACGTTTCAAATTTAAGGATTGAACCCTCCATTTAAATATAAAAAGGCCATGGCTTTAAACTGTCTCATTTAATGAGCAGTTGTCATGTACCATTTTCAATTAAATCCAAAGTGAGCCTGTACTTTAATGGCAACCTTTGACAGAAGCACATATTCTCTTTTCAACATAATTGCCTTTCATTTCATAGCTGCCCTAATCTCAAGCACTGGCACACAGAGTGGACGTTATGTGGTCACTCCTGTATTTGCCTGTCTCTCAATTTTCTATGTGCAGGATTAAGGGTTCTATTATATTTGGTGAAATCACTGGCTTTGACACATGGACTAAATTATCATACTAGACTTCATGGTTTCTGCAATTGTTAGCAGAATGATAAAATGATGCAGTGTTGTTACGGATAAAAACAGTCTGTTTAGAAACATATGTTACAGGACAGAAGTATCTGTATTTATGGAATCTGACACCTTCTTCCCATTTCAGTTGTTTGACTGCAACTACATACAGACATAGCTAAATATCTAAAATGAATTTTAAACATTTATTATTTTTTCCATAAACTGTCCAATTTAGAAAACAGAAGAAACAGAATTAACTTCACCTGGAATGTCCAAATCCCTTAAGATGTAAGAGAAGGCTGGCAGCCATACGTGTTGTGGTTTTTGGACTGTTTTACAGTACACACCTGTATTTAATGAGTTTGTTGATACAGATGAGGCTTGTTAACCATAGCTGCCCACAAGACAAACAATTGTCATGCACAATTACAATTAGACATGTTTGAAGCAGATCTGTTATTAGCCGATATGAACTGGTGATTAAGACAAGGATGCCCCATTAAAATTTAGACATATTATTCACATTAATGAACACACATAGATTAAAAAAAATCAAAAATCACTGTAAACATTCAATTTCAGGGATAGATACTGTTCAGTACGGGCGGAGGGCTTCATAAGCCAACTGTTTATAACTAAATGTCAATAAATAAACTAAAATGCAGTAGTCAAATTAATTTCTGCTGGGCACCAAATATTTTCAGAAAAGCTGTAGTTTTTCTATTAGAAATGCATACTGTGTATCAACCAATCAGGAGTTCCCACAGATATGGACCATGGGAATGATTTCAGTGATTTACAGAGTTTGTATAAATAAGGGGTTTTTAAAGGAGGAAACTGAATTTAGAAAGGGATTGAATGGGACTGTAATTTAAATTATGTGTTAGCCATGTTACCAAGCCTATATTGGTATGTATGTGGTTTGCTGGTTACAGAAAGGCTTATGTAGTCAACAAGCTAGGTATTTGTTTAGCATTTCACCTTATTCCCTAAAGAGCTACACTTAGAAGTGAAAAAGGCAGGTTGTTAGGTTGGCTGCTAACAGATCTGCAAATGGTTCAAAGAGGTGCCACCTAGGAAAAAAAAAAGTAAGCCCCTTTCAAGGGACTGTTTTACATTGAATTGGAATTCTCCTTAAAATGGCCACTACCATCTTTTCACCTTCCAAGCTGCCTTTGCAAGGAACACATTTCTTGTTTGGTGCACAGCCTCTGTGCGACAGCCCTTATATTAAATGGTTTATTAGAATTATATTGTTTATTAAGGAAGCAGGTTGTCATGCATATTAATAAAGTCCAGGTGTTAGACCCATGCTGTGCCATTTCTGAGCCAGGCCTCTAGAACTAGCCAATATTAATCTACATGTGTTTGCTGTAATAATTACTGCAAACAGGACTGCCATTTGGCTCTCAGTGAAGTTAGCTGGAAGACAAACTTTATATTACATTTTGTTTAGTTTTTCTCTTTCCCTCATTTTTTGTCAAAGAGCAGGGAATCTCTCAACACCCCCAAAGGTGGTCCAAATGGTATCACCCAATTTTAATAATTTTATACACATTTAAAATGCTTACAAGAGCTTCACAAGGTACCACATCCCACTGAACAGACAAATCAGGTATGAATCAGTGAAGAAAATCTCCTTGCACCATTTAAATAGTGTTTTGGGAGCATGGTATATCTTATTTTTGCCTGATTAACAGAAAATCATTGAAGCTGTCTTAATAACACTAAAAGTTTATAAGCCTCACTTGAACTTGTATGCATAGAAATTCTATGTTGAATTTGGTTAAACCTTGTCATTAATTCTCAACTGAAAGATGAATTTTTACATGCTTCCTACACCAATGTACACTATGTAAATAACATTGACAGTGTGTTATTTATTGGCCTGCTAAATATACCCTGTAGTTCTGTTTTGTTAACCTTCTGTCAGAGCAAAGTGGTGTTTCTGTGAATGTCTTTATGTGCAGATGTAGGCACAGGTGGTCTGTCATGTGTTACACTAGCGGTGATTTACACAAGATTAGAACCTCAGCACTACATGAGGAACACAGTAAGCATGTAAAAACATTGCTTCTCTCTGACTTCGGTTTATAAGCCATTTTGGTTCTCTTTCTATCACTTTCATTTCTGCCGCCCACTACTACACTACACAGAGAGACACATTCAGTAAAGAGCACACTTTGCAATCTATGACCACTTTCCTGTTATACAGTTAAATTGTCTCTGTCAATACAATTTATTGGAATTATAGGAAGGAATACTCTGTGGGCCCCAGGGGGCTCGGGTAAGTTGCCCAGATTCTCTCAAGATGCTCTCAACATACTGTAACCACAATGGTGTATTACATTATATATAACCTGTACTAATACATCGATTACATTTGGTAGCTCTCAAGAAGATTAGGAACAATAATGCTTTACTCTACGCAAGTCTACAAGATATTGAAGGTAACATTGTACTACCTCTGTTGAACCTCACATTCAACCTTGTCTAATCCTGGTGGATTTTAACACCCAAACTTGTGTCTTTTTTCAGTTTTCTTGATCATTTGCAAGCATCTGTTCCAAAAGGAAATACAGGTCAGCATTAGTTTGTGGCATCTCTTCAACAATGGAAATCAACGGCATTCTGTGAGCAAGTGAGAGTTTGTGGACCCTATTGAGCTTGTGCTGCTGAATGAAAAGAGACACATTCCTGCTGTTGAGAGGTGCTTCTCCAAAATAATGACCCCTTGTACCCGTAAACCAACTTAGGCAAGAAAATATGATGAGGTCTATTAGGATTTTGTATTTACTTTCACTGGTGAGTGAGGAAGTGAGATCCAAATTTAGGTGTTAGGTATGAGCTTAGGTTAAGTGTGTTGTGGTTGTTGTCATAACTAATTGCAATGTCATGGGAGGAGCTTAAATACCACTATACTAGCATATTTACAAAATGTGCTTCATTTGGAATGGTTTATCAGGGTTTGCAGCTGTAATATGCTTGTTTGCGTAAGCATAGCTACTCATTTTGTGTTTGTGTTGAACATTGGAAAAGTTCTACCTCACTGTTTTCATTTACAAGAGTTCCAGTTCAGCTGGTTACATACTGTTGTATATTCATTTTCTAATACTTTTTACAATGTGAACAAGTTAACATTATTAATTTGCAAATATAGTCAAAAAGTAAAACCATCAGATTAACCCCTGGTTTAGCAGACATGGTAAAAGCTACCTTTTTAACCAAATCTACCTTTTTAACCAAATAACACTCAGCCAAAAGCATGTAATTTATGGAGAGTTTGGACAATATAACCCCAGCACACATTTACAAAAAGTTATGAAATCAGCACTGTAACTCCACCAAAAACCATGGCAATAAACCTGTCAGATAGAACAATGGGGGGTGGACAGTTGAGGTCACTTTCTGTTCCTGATGAAAGATCTAAAATCAGATAGCTCAGACCTTATCCAAACCATAATTATTTACTTAAAATGTTTTTTTTTGTTCAAAGCTGTGCACACAACTTTACACACAGACACACAGACACACACACACACACGTGTTCTAAGCACAGCCCTTCCTCCTTTAAAAATAGATATTAGATATCTTAAAAGATTTCTTGATGTATTTTCAAGTACAAAAATGTGTACCTACAGACTTGAAAAGTAATTAACATTTCCACAGAAAAATTCATTGCAGCTTTTGAAGTTTTCCTCTAGAAAAGATTCCACCTCAGGGTTGACAGAGACAGAGGTCGCTGCTTATGACTTAATGATCTTTTTATATTTACAGTAATAGGTGGTGGCTAAAGCTTAGCATGGGACATTTCTGCAGTGTTTTGTTCTGCTAAATAACTGCAATTCAAAGATCTACAATGGCTTTTCAATAGGCTCCATGATGGGTTTGGCCAGATTTTGATAAGAAAGATGTTCTTGCCAGATTTTTCAATAAGGGAGGTAATACATTTTGCTGAGCAAGAAAACACAATTGTTTCATTTAATCAATATGTGGGGGCTGTTATTCTGTTGAAAACCATTTAAGCAGCTGAACTCCAGTTGTATCTGTAAATCAAATATATGTTCAGTGTAATATTATTTGTGATATTTTGTCTCTGGGGTTACTGATAGACTTTCACTTTTATACTGAACAGGACAAATGACAAATTTGCAAAATTTCATCTCAGTATAAAGCAGGGGATGATACATTTCTCATCTTGTCCCTTGAAAAAAAAGATATATGGAAATGAATTGTTTCATTCTGTGAATATCATGAGAGGCACGAAAACAGAGCTGTGGCAGAAATACACTCCAGTTGTTTGTGTGTGTGCATGTGTGTCTGTGACTTAATTCATTAAATGTGTATATTTAGATGACTTTTCATGACTTAAGACTTGATGACCTGACCAATATCTCTGGGTGTCATGCACTGTATATTCCATTTCATCCAAAATCATTTTCATTTTATTTAAAATGTTTGAAATAGTCATCAAATGTCAATGTCAATGTCAAAAGTCAATGTTATTATCTCCCAGGATCAAGTCCCTGTTTGGAGATGACAGTTGCCACCATGTTCAGTAATCTACAGGACTGTTGATATTCTTTGTGTGTTTTCTTGACTGAAGTTTGATAGTTATAAAGACCTCTCTTGTCTCCACGGGCAGCACAAAAGCAACATTTCCACTTGTCTTATGCAAGGTCACAACTTAATTTTGCCTAAAGGCTGATGAACATAGGTTAGGTTTAAGCTTAAGTATACCTATCTTTGGACAGACAGGACTATGAGAGCATACAAAATCACATTTTCTTCAAGAATAGCTGACAAACTATAAATTAACTCATATAAAGGTGCCTATAAATCTGATCATTAAAAGATTAGGAAATTCTTAATTGAAACCCAATTAGTCTGAGATTTTACCCAGACTACAGACAAACACACACACAAAACTGGCATGCAGTTTTTGGTTTAATGTCATAGAAGATGCCAAATCATCTGTTATGCTGATGAAGCTCACTTTTCTATGGTCTGATTATTTCAAACACCCCATCATAAAACATTGATCTATTTTGTTTCTAAAGACGCACAAAAAATTTGGCTGATCTAAAATAAAAGTTTTATTACATAGAGAAGAAATAGAGGTAATGGTAAAACATATCCTCTAATGATGGCAAAGCTAATTAACACAGAGTCTATATTTTGTACATCCCCATATACAGAAAAATGCCACAAAGCCCAAAAAACAACAAAATGTTCAGCAAAACATTTTAAGTAAAAGAAAAAGCTGTGGTTCTTTAAAATTAGCCAATGAAATAGGTTAAATGACAGGTATTTTTTGTATGATATGAGACATATTTTTTACAATTATTGCTATAGATGAAAACCCAAGTAGTAAAGAGTAGCATTTTAAAAAGTCATTTTACTTGTAAAGTATGATGCTACTCAGTTCCTGGTGAGTAATCCTCGAAGAAAAGGGAAAGGGAGTGGAATCTGACCTTTGTGTGACCCTCTCTGAGGACTTCACTTTTCAGCCATGCATATGCACAAATTTTCCAAAAGTATGAGAAGGAAATTCCATTTTATGTATAGTATATGATTTCTAAAAAGAGCAGCCTTCATGAGAATGTTTCTACCTTCACACAAATTTCAGACTGTGCGTAGGAACATTTCCTTGAGGCAGTACTACAGAGAGAAGCACAACTTCTTTTACATATTGGCAGGCAATGGGGATTTTTCAGAGCACAGCATTTCCTTCAACATGCTAAGTGAAGTAGAGAAAGTCCTTAAAATTGAATGAACGTCTAAACTTGGTGATAGTAGTTCTGATACATATGAACATAGACAACACATTTCCTCAGTACATTACATGCATATGCTAATCTGTTGAAGCAGAATGAAATGTTTCAAATGCTAACAATTAAGTAATGTAATATGTACAGAAGTATTAATCAAATGCCTTATACAAATATGAAGTATCATACCAGATTAACTGTAAGTGTCTTGAAAATAGTATATTACAAGGACAAAATCTCTTTAAATATGTGCAATGCCTTTGTTTTTCTGTTAAGAAGACCAACTCTCTGCAGTCATGCTATCCCTAGACACATATCGGTGCTACCAGCCCAAGGTTTTTTGGCCACAGACACCTTTCAATGGAAGCTTGCAGGTATGTCAGTGACATCACAGCCCCTTTAAAACAGTGCAGTCCCTCATAACATGACCTAGAAATATGGCATCACTATGTGATCAAAGGCCATGAAGGGAGATAACCCATTACAGGAGGAGTCAACTCCACTGCCTCCAAATTAAGTTGGCATCTAAAATTGGCATGTGATAGTTAAGTAATTGTGAAATATACACATACATATATACAGTGTGATGGGGAAAGATTTTTTTTCTTTTGTTTCTGCATGATTTTATGTATTATTTTCACATGATTCTGTATTTTATTGTGTATTTTATTTTCATGTTTGTGTATGATTGAGTGCACTGGTACAGCATAAGACAACATAATTTTCATTATTCACGAATGGGTCAAAGTCAAGTTCAAACAGAGTTTAATTGATTGTAATCAGCTCCTCATATGAGTGCTGCATTGTGATTGGCTCATTGTTGATTACTCTGGAAAGCGCGCGAGTTGTATGATGAGAAAGTGCTGTGAGGAATGTCACTTCGGGAAAGACGAAAAAAAAAAAAAAAAAAACAAAACTCTGGAAGCACGCCGTGGTCGCGAGGGGCATTCTTGGACCTGATGACTCGCCTTTGGATCCTTATCTTTGGATTTACCTCAAGGACTGTATCGAGAATAGATGCCAAACCGTGTGCACTTTTTATGGAGACTCTTATTTCACGTTCGGACTGTTGGGACACTGCCAAAGACTCTCATGGGTGCGCGGCACACCTTACAGTGATGCCTAAGGGACCGTAAGAGGTTTCACCAGGGTATTGTGAATGCTATTATGTTTTGGGGTGACTTTGATGTGAACCTTTTTTTTTTTTGTTTTGTTTAAGACCTAGGCTTAGGCGAACTCATTATGGTGTAGTGAATTTTGAACTTATGGGTTTAAGATAAATGATAAAATGAATGAAATGAAACTTTTCTGTCACTCTCAGTTCCATGCATCTGCTGCTATTTTAACACGTAACAACAGGTACAATTTTACTTTACCATATAACACATTGTATCTCCATGTTATTCTTTTGAAATGAAATGTACAATACTACTCGCATGCATACAGATCCCATTCAAGTTTATTTAAGTGCAAATGACCCTAAGATCAGTTGCATCACAGATACTGTACAGATAGTGCATTCACAGCATGGAAGATCTGCTGTAAGGCTGCTGGATTGCACAATGCATCTACAATTCCTACCTGCATATATAATGTGCTTGGCATTTAGAAGGCATCTACTTTGTACATCTACAGTGTAGTGTTAGCTGTGAAAAACTAATGAGCTGAATGTGTGACAAAGATGAGACTGTACAGTGGCCAATCAGGATATCTGCCACATTAACCTTAAATTAGTGCTAGTAACAGAGCCATATCTTATTGTCATATACACAGTAATAGGAGATGGCACAGAACCAGAATATGAGACTCAGGCAAGAACAACTATGTTTGTTTCCTCGTGTGAGGTTTTTGCTTGGCAAAATGCCTTCTCTGTGACCTCCAGCAACCCCAGTCAGATTTTAGCTGTGAAGCTAGCCAGGGAGTAGGCAGCAAACCGCATCAGTGCCCCTTCTGCTGGGATTAAGATGACAATTTAACAATGTAGAAGTCAGTGCAGTGACTTGAGGCAGAGAGGCATGTAAACAGTCTCTGCTATTCGATGAGAAGCAGAAGCAACAGGAGGCAATAAATCTACAAGCCAGTCCCTGACACCAGATGAGTAAATTTCATCAAAGAGTGTAGGTAATGGATAGTTCTGTGTTGACAATTCAACGACACACAGAAGTCGTGATGACTGAAGTCAGCATTAAAGTGATCAGCATGTTATTATTTACAATTCATTTGCAACGGTTGAAGCAGTTACAAAATGCAGTTAATATTTTAGTCCTTTCTGAAGCCCTGTTAGTTCAGTGGAACTCTCATGAAGGACAGCAGGTGGATGTGTAGACCTCTGAGAGTGAAAGCAGCTGGACAGAGCACACTGCAGATGGGAACCACACTGTCCATGTAAGGCGAGAGACGACAAGCATATCTGGCCCCAGTGTCAAGACCACCCCAGAGATGTGGAGCTTCAGCCCTTCCTCTAACTCTAGCAAGCTGGGTTTGAAATGCTACAGATGAAGCTGTGGTCCATGAGGCATAATTTGTTTCATGATTAGCTGTTTGAGATAAAGTCTGGGTCTTCAGAAATCTGCCCAGTGCTGAGTACATTTTGTGTGATGCAACCCAATGTAGCAAAAGTATCACAGCATTTATCAAATCACTGTGCTGAGAAGCCTTGGCAGTGCATAGGCCAAGTTTAATTCAGAGGTAATTTCATAAACTTCCGATCCTTTGCTGCTTTTCCCAGTGTTAAATTTGAATGTAAAAGTAATTTTTTGTTAATGCTTTTCAGATTTTCTATGATGATTTGACCTTAAAATAACAAAGCAAACTACAACAATACTGCAAGTTACAATGAAAGTGTAACTGGCCAGATGTAGGCTTTGCCTTCTGTTTGGGTTGTTTGGGCCTTCCCAGCCACTGTATTTACTTCCTGGCTAACACACAATCAGCTGATTGGACGGCAACATATTTAAACCCCTAGAGTAGCAGTTCTAGGTAGTATGTTCATTCTCTGTTGGTTTGCTTGGTCCTTGCTGGAGATTGCCTTGCTGTGGCAAGACCGATGGTGTTCCGTGCCATTGCAATAGACTAGGGGTCGACCGATTATCTGGTCGTTGGATAATCGGGGCTTATATTTGCAAATTTTTAATTATCGGTCATCGGTATATTTTTTATCGAAATTCCCGATTAAAAAAAACTTTTAAAAGCAATGCGTGTACTGTCCCGACGCATCTCCTCTGTCAGAAAAAATGCTATTGGCTAACATTCTTTCCACAAAATTCCTCATTGCCCGAGACAGACGTTATCTGACCTTGAAAATCATACGTTTTCAGCTGCTGGAAACAAGGACGGAAGGTAAGTATTCAGTAAAATGCTCATTGTGCTCAAACCACACCGTTAACCAAATTGCACTAGGCAAATTGGACCTTTTGAATCAGTATAAGTAGTCTACGCTTAAGCTAAAAACAAGCTTGGAATATAAAAAGAAATAAGGACTTGTAGCCTAATAAGGGCTAATTGGTACACTTATGCTATAAGTTGCAACAGCTTGACACTGCACATTTAACAAATAGTAATGTATATTTATTCTTCAAATGAAACATTCAAATAAATTTACCCTAAAGCAAAGCTTCTGAATTACAGTCGTCATTTAAGCAACAGTTCACGAAATTAAACTTCAGCTGGCTTGCGGTTGCACTGTATGTCGGAACCTCGCGCAAAACTGAAAATATCCGTTTGCCGCTGTGATGTTTCTTAATTTGGCCTTATCATCATCATGGAAGTCGAGTTATTAAAATAAAAAAAATGCAGCACACAGTTTGCACTTCAGTATTTTCGCTAACTTTATCACAGCTCTTCGACACGGTACCTTACTTTTGTATGAGCTTGTTATTTTTCACATAAATGACTTATGAGCAAATGGGCTCCTAGAATCTCCCCGCAGCTTCAGAAAAAGCGTGGACGCACAGGCTAGTTTGATAGGTTTGATATTTTATACTTTATGATGAAACTGCAGCCTAAATGATGTATCAATTCACTTTATTTCGTACGCAATGATTGCCGTCGTTCGTCCGATAATTGAATGCTTTTGAAATAGCGACAGGCATCTGTTGCGTAGCCAAAATAAGATAACCATAGAGAAATTTACCCACAACGACAATATTGCAATGCACATTTTAGTTATTGCAATTTTTAGTTTACTTTTATCTTTGAGAGAGAATTCATTTGATCTTTTTGCTCTTTATTTAACTTTCATAGTGGTGATGTATGCCTGAAAACATAGGGTATGACTAAGTAAAGAGGGTTTGTAATTAAGTCCATGTTGTCACAGCCTATTTCTTTTCAAACTGAAAAAAAACATGTTAAAAGCATTCAAATATCGGCCTGAAATATCGGTTATCGTCCTCTTTTTGTCACAGATAATGATTATCATATCGGCCCTGAAAAAACCATATCGGTCGACCCCTACAATAGACCTACTTGTGTGTATAGGCAATTGCTGCAGCTTGCAGGTAGGGAGCATGATGCCTTTTTCCCTTAATTTGTACTGCACATAGTTTACAACCTGTGAGGTTAGGGAAGTGTTAAGAACTCATTGTAACGCTGTTGGTTGCACTTTCATTTGCAGAAGTTTGCCACTGCTGTTTTGCCTGGTGTGACACTTCAGTTTTGCTTGTTTTGCTGTTTTGGTTTAGCTTGTTTCACTTGTTTTTTTTCTTGCCCGTTTTGCCTTGCGCAACCTTGTTTTTGCTGTTTTGTTGTTTTTGTTTAGCTTATATTGCCATTTTGTTCTGCCTGTTTAGTCTTGTTTTGCTCTTTGATTTACTTGGCTTTGTTTCTGATTTGACCTGCATTCATTTACTTTGAAAATTTAGTTTGGCTTTGAGATTCAACTTTGTATTGCTTTGGAGTTTTGCTTGTTTCATCATTTTCTGTATTGTGTTGGATGTATTGGGGCTTACTCCATGCAGCTGTACTTAGCTGGACAATATCAATTAGCACTTCTGCTATAGAGCAGAGTGTCTGGCTCACGCCCCTCCCTGTCCAGATCTACTGCTTTCACGGGTACTGGCTTGTCTGTTTTTTAAAAATTTCTCATTGGAAATATCAACCAGTTCCTCTTTCTCCTGCCAGCAGGAGCTAGTGAAGCTGCACCTGTGGCTGGTTACTGGATGGTGGTTCCCCTTTCTTTATATACTGCATGAGGTGGATACACATGTCATAGTTATAACATGCACTTTCACCTTTATCACTGTTGTGTGTGGGGTGTTGTGTGTAATTCTAGGCACTGGGAACAGACTCATGAATTGGGTGAGTCGGCCCTTCCTTCCCCATTCCAGGCAACCACTCCATATGGTTGGCTCACTATTTGTAGGGCCATATGTATCAATCTTTGTGTACAACTTGCCGTAGGACCATGTGTACGCACAATCCCACAATTTGTGTACAGAGATTTTTCTTCAGTTATCAAACACCATGTATGCTTAATTGTCTTCATAAATCTGAGCGTAAATCAAATTAGCATGAGATTATGTGCACATGAACGCGCTTAACATCCAGTCCCACAATTGTTCTTATGGATCGAGACATACCTTTAATTAGTCGAATTAGCATATAAATATCCCAGGTAAATCTGAGTGAAATGCAGAGATTGATGTTGAGGATCAATGGCAGGACGTAAGAAAAGAAATTATTCGGACACGGAGATAGATCCAGGCCATTGCACAGCGACGTTTGTAAGTGACATAGTGGAGTCACAAATAATTTGGACATTGATTGAATGAAAGGGTTTTCGATTTACAAAAACAACTTCATCCTCTCTTGGTGCCCGTATTGCAATGTGAGTGCAGTCGATTGCGCCGATTACATTAGGAAAACCAGACATCGCTGCAAAATGCATTTTGATATTGGCCTGTTCCTCCACAGTGTAAGGAAACTTTATATACCTTGGAGTCATCCGGGTGATTCCTTCCCATACTGTGGGCATGATACGGCTCAGAGGATTGTAATATTCCCGACCTGTCCGCAAGCTGTCTTTGGAATGTCCCGGTGGCGAGAAATCTCCAAGTTCTAACCACCTTGGGTTGAACCGGTATTGCATGGGTTCTCTGTGTTTCTCTGAGAAGAGGCTCCAGTTCCTCACAGAGGCTGAGGAGAACGGCCCTTGGCAATCTAAAGTGACTTATTAGCCATACATCATCATTGGCGAAGAAGTCTGCCTGGTCCCTGAACACACGTTCATGTCTGATTAGGTTATTCTCCATATCCTCTAAAAGCGCTAGCACAGCCATACTGATTGTGAATGCTTTAAGCTTATATATTGTAAATGAACCTGTTATATAGGAGTACTCATTAAAAATGTTTGATTACACATGGTGATCTGTGACGTTTTAATTTTGACAACAAGGCCCAATTACAATGTTAATATAATAATGCCAAATTGAGTCAGTTTTGCCATAATGTCCAACATTGTTCACAGTTAAACCAGTATTTCACACGGACCAATGCATGCATGATAACACTCATCAATGATTTACACAAGATCCCTTTACTTGCATCACTGTTAGTTCCTCTTGGTGTCGCCAATCTGCAAATTACACATTTTTTGCATACGCCACCTCAAGACCATGCACAGAGGTACGCATGTTTTCCCAGCAAGCATCTTTCCATAAATACCATTTTATGTGTAGAAAAGTGCTCAGCACGATTTTAGTGCATACGCACTGTTGATACATGTGGCCCGTAATCTCTTATCCCTTCATTGACAGCCAGTACCCTCTTATCCCATTCTACATGTTTTAGCCCTGTTTTTTTACTTTTAATGGTTGTTTAAGTATAAAGTGAATGTTTAATGTTTGTTCTACCTTTTTTAAGCTTACTTCAATATTTGTCAATAAAATTGCCCACCCAATGTGAATACATGTCTGTCATTTATTACAAATCTTGCCTGTGTACTGGGGAGCCTCTTTAAGCCTGTTATTGGGTTGGTGGTGTCAGATTCCTAAGGTGCAAGTCTTTAGGTGGTGTAGTCACGCAATTGCTAACAGTCTAAATATTGTATGCACAACCATCTACTCTGAGCCCAAGGCCACAACAGCAGTCTTACAACAAAGTTTATCTTTAGTATAAGTGGAGGTAACTAATTGAACTAACCAATTTTGAGCAACATGCCCTCATTTTGTGCAGATTTCACCCAAAACACACACATCCTGCAAAAAGAGCTTAAGAAGCCCATGACTGAATGTACTTGATAGTAACAGCAGTACACAGCTCTCCACAGAAACACTTCAGAAGGGTTTACACACATCTCGAGTATGAATCAGCCTTTAAGTGCATCCAAACATTGGGTTCTTTGAGCTAACAACACTTAAGCAAACTAATATCCAATTGTTTTGAGACTGTTTTGGGGTTAGCAGGTTAGTGAGCTAAATAAAGCAAGTCACCTCATCACCATGTGCTGTAGTCATTACCTGTGCCTTAACAGTGCTATATTCATCTGTCATTGTTTTCTAAATTGAGTTAAAACATCCATCCGAAATCAAAATGCCTGTGTACAACCAATAAACATATTAACATTGGGCATCAAGCTTGGTTCAAATCACATTGACTGCAGCTACAAATGGGATTTGGATATTACATAAATACACCAGCTGTTCAAATTCCTGTGGCTTTATCCTGTTCTATCCTCTTACCCACTTTGTATCTTTTTTTTCTCAACACAGCTTTTTTTTGAAATGCCTATGAAATCAGCATAGAATGTCATGTTAAAGAAACATTTGTGCTGCTATGTGGTCTGATTTGTTTTGGTACTGTGATTTTCTATATTGGCTTGGGTTGGTGGGGTATAACACTACTTTGGTCCATACCACTTTTAGACCTGTGGCACCTCTGGTATGTACATCCACTATATTGCATCTATGTATTTGCTATTTTTTTTACTATGTTTTGTTTCATTTCAGTTGCCAAATGGATAAAATGCATATCAGTAATCATAAGATTTAAAATAGAGGACACATAACTCAGAAAACTAAGGAAACCCACCAGTGTTGTGTCATTGGTTAATTACTTGCCTGTCCCTTAGAGTTTAATCCATCAATCACAGCAGTGTAGCCCTGAAACCAAGATACTAAATTTAAATAGCCGGATCAACACAGTGTAAATAATCTCCAAGTTTGCGTGAACATGTGATATAATATGAAATTGGTGTTTTCTATACATGGCAACACAGCTTACCTTTTATGCGAGGAATATGCCCTGACCTTAATAAACCAAACTACGCACCTTCCTCTACACTTTTGCCGTCTTTGATGGAATCGGTCAAGAGATTAAAATGTGCTACTATTAAATCAGAAACCAAGTTGCACATCTAGCTACCATACGTAATTTAGACAAAGCAGCATGACAGCAACATTACATGAATGGCTACACAGAGTGACAATTTTTCTAATTTTTAACACTGTTCTGGTCCAAAACAATGTGATATTGTGCAGGGTAGAACTGGTCATTAGGGACATGTCCACAAGCAACCCCCAAGGTGTGCTGGAATGAACTGATGGCGAAGAGTAAAGGGGCAGCTGTCATACAGAAAAAATTAATGAGAGGGATGCGGTGAACAGCTTTCAATATGTGCTGCGAGCATGCAAGAATGTCCACAACCATCCATTGTGGAAGATGGAGCAGCATTTGGACTCTGTGATGTTCAGATATAATGACCATGACCATTGCCGATAGACCCTGGGTCTTCTGTGTTGCTTGTGGCATCTGCCATTGCCTCAAGACTAGTGTGTGTTTCATGGCACTGTAACAACAGCAAAACGGTTTTAACACTAATGGAATTGTGCAATGTTGTATCACCATTATGTTGGAGATATGATTTTCACATGGTATTGTAGGTTCACTTGAAGTGTAATGGATATCTGTGCATGGTAAAGATCTTCTCTTTCCTCTATCTGTGTGTGGTAGCCTCCCCTATGGATTCAATAAATCTTTCTTCATGAAAAGTAGCATATTCTGACAAGGTAACAAGATCAGTTTCCTTTACATTTATTGCAGTAAACTCTAACCAGGTAGCAAAAAGCTACATTATATCTGCTCATTCTAGGCTCTTTGGAGTTGCTTAATGGCATGTCTTACCTCATACTATCAGTCCTGCCGTACAACATGGCACCCATCAGGCAAGCACAAACTAAGCAGGAGTTTCTGGACAAGTTCTTTATCCCTAATTCCTTCAGTGCTCCGTAGTGCCATACATTTGAACCATAAATCTGAGCTTTCAGTCACCTGATATGTCACACTGTATTATTCAGCAAATATGTTGAAATGGATTACATTATTGTCATTGGGCAGCAGTGTAGCATAGCGGTAAGGAGCAAGGCTTGTAACTGAAAGATTGCTGGTTCAGTTCCCTGCTGGGTCACTACTGCTGTAATAATGTAATGTAATGCTGAATACTTGAAATGTAGATGTTTGTAGAGGTTGGTGGGGCATGAATGGAGTTATTTTCCTTATTCAAAAATTTGTTACATTTGAATTTCTTTGCAAGTTCATGTATTGAAATGACCTCACATACAATTCTAGACAACTGGCAACAAACAGCTGGTAGACTTTTTCTAAAAATAGCAAGTAAAAAAAAAAGAATGAAAAAAAAAGATCAAGGATGAAAATGAAAATTGAATATGATGTCCCAAGTGCATTAATCAATATGCTTTTCAGTTCAAATGGGATCAGTGTTATCAAATGTGGGCTACTGAATGGCAATAGAATCTATTCACAGACCATATTGTTGCTTTCAACACTTCTCACTAGGTTTGTGAGGTGATCTTAGGGAATTTTACATATGTTTGTACATTTGCAATAATATTGAGTTGACAACATTAAAGGAGCTTGGTTTTTTTCATAAAATATGGTATATGTTACAATATGGCACTCCTGTCACAGATATCACGGGATTAGCTGCATTGCTGTTGCTTAAATGGGGTCCCAAGTATTCCTCCTCTGCTATGTGGTCATGACTGACTGAGTGTTGCATTTGCCATTTCAACATAGAGTACAAAGCATGGAGTATTTTCTACAAAGTGCCAAAGTGCCAGACTGGATGAGCTGACAGAATGAATCAGCGGTAGACTGGATCACAGAAGAGTAATGCTTGGAATTTTTTTTTTCTGAAAACAAAGGCTGGCAAAGAGATATGAATGATGAAATATCATGACAATCTTCCTGCAGCGACTGCTGTAAAATTAGAAATTTATAGTATAGATAATGAAGTGCTCAAATGTTATACCTAATAGAGACAATAATAGCCTCAGTATGCAATGACAGTGATGGATGGACTACAGATGTTTCCTGTGTGTCTTTAATTATAATGAAATGCTTCCTATAATTTCCGCATGTGAAATTTTACAGTTTTACATAACAAGGCCCAATTGCATTTGATAGTACTTAATGGAAGCTTGAATCAACCTACCTTTTGTTCATTAAAAGTGATGTTGCAGTAGACCTCAGGCCCTTCAGTTAGAATGATGTGATTGTGTCAAGGAGTCATGAAGCATATACTGAAGCATTCTGGTGTTTGATGAAGGTAATTCTAACTTCACATTGATTAATTTATGATATAGGTCATGGACATTTAAATGCCAGATTTTAAAATGGATCAGATGGCAAAATGTACACAGTGTGGTGGTAGGAGAGTCATTCTCTCACAAAGGACAAATTGGATGAGTTAAATTTACAGCAGTTTGACCAGCAAACCCATTTTAAAACACAATACCATTTGATAGAGTTGTTGGACAAAGAGAACTTAGTTGAGAAGGGGTAGCGCACATCAAACAGGGCCCTTCTTTAGCATTATAATGAAGGTAATGATGCAATATGAGAGTTGTCATGCAAAGACCAGATGTGAACATTGAATGTGAAGAGGGCAGCCAATGCCTCTCACACCAGATCTGTGCATAATGAAAATTGATTTTCCCACCACACCTTGTAGGGTCTCATTTTGACATGAAATTTACACAGCAGGGAGCAGAGATTACAGTGCTGATGAAGGAAAGAATGACAAAAATATGTTTTTCTTGTGTACATGTGTCAGTGTAACCGATAAAATGACAAAAGATGAACTTTTATATAATACCACAAAATCATGTACTGTTAGAGTAGAGCAAAGGTAAGGCGAGAGTGCCAGGAAAGCATTACCAGAAGTATGACTAGTTTTTATGACTATTTTGCTACACCAGCTAATCACAAGTTCCTTCCTAGGGTCCTGTATAATGTTTCAGGTGCATTCCTTGCGGCTCAAGTTTTAGCTAGTTGATTAGAAGCACTGCCTGAAAATAGGTTGCATCATAGATGCTTATAATCTAATGTAACTACTAGCACATGCACAGGTAGGCCCCATATCACATTGATCTGGTTTAGCAAGTTTAAAACATTTCTTGAAATGGCACTATTCAGTCCTTTACAACATTCATTCCTTTACATTAGTTTGTTCTTTTTCATTCAGTGTTTTACAGTGAGTTAAAGCTTAAAAAGATTTGTTTTACCTTTTGTGTGTGCTCACTGTCTTTCTCACTGTTGTGAAAAAACAGGGACTGTCTGAACTAGTGTAAATCTTTTTAAGAAGAGGAAAATGCTGCAGAAGATGATGCTGACAATAGGTACTCAATAGACTATGATGGATTATAACTGCTGACATTTTGCTGTGTAACCAGTGGAAGCACAGTAAAATACAGGAAACCGATTTAGGGACATACTGACTAAGTGCTACTTTTGTGGCCTGAAAATTTCATTTTATTAATAAAGATTTGTCATTACAACAAAATGTTCATATTCAATCAGATAGTGTAACTGCTCTTTCTTGGAAAATATGGATGCCTTAGGCTTAAAGGGATGTAATCTAACCCACAACATGCTGTAGATGAATGTTGGTGCTGGTGATGGATTTTGTTTTGAAATAATGATTAAAAACTAAACAAAACTGATAATGATTGTTAAAAAACTAACAAAAATAAAATAAGAAAAGACCAAAAATAATTGTCGTTATTGTTTCAAGATGGCGGATGTCGTATCCATTCAAGGCGGTGGGTGTCACACTCAGGGGCAGTTTGTTCCTTAGGGTGATTGGGCGATGCACCACCAAAGGGGGAAAGGGAGGGAATTTTTCTATCACATTCTACCACAGTGTTACGCTAGCTGTGACTGTTCTTGACAGTTTGTCCTCCCTTTGAATATCATAGTCCAATCAGCGTCAAGTCGTGTTCCGTGGAGTACTGCCCCTTTTGGGTGATTTCAGTGTGGTTGAAAATCGCCCAGATTGCTCTGATAGACTCTCATGTTAAGGCAATTTTTTTCGAACTGCAGGCACTGCAATGCAATCTGTATGGGTTCCAGGTGGGCTTCCACTAACGTGCTTTCGTCATACGTAACCTGGTGTAGGGATTTCTGGGGCAGCCAGCACTCTTGTCACATTCAAGGTCAACATGGCTAATATTATCTCAACTCAGAGCAACTCGATTGTGTCATTAAAAGAAACACCGTTCAGTCGTTGTAGTAATCAGGATAAATTGTGTATATGAATTGTGTCAGAACTATCAGTAAGGACAACATGTGGCATGATGTGACAAGGCAAGTGGAGCTGTACTGGTAGAGGTCACAGAGGAATACTACATAAAGATTGACAGAGGAAGACAAACCAATGATAAAAAAGCCAGAAAGGTAACTGTGATGTCACAAATGTCATGTACATAAGAACTGACTGGGCACTCTTCAACGATTGAGATTAAATTAAGACTACATATTTCTTATTGAGATAATATTAGCTGCCCAGTGAGTGACTGAGAGAGTATTATTTTTAAGGCTGCTAGCCAGCTGCAGTTAAAATCATGAACACAAAGCTTAGATCCTACAAGATTAGTGCAAGAGCAGACTGAAACTGCAGCTGTTTCCTGATCATTAATTATTTTTAAATCATTATTACAATGTACTTATCTACAAATTACTGGTATAATGCGGAAGTGAAATGAGAATAGTAAGATGAACCTGACCAAAGGCTTTGTAATGTCTCTGTAATAATTACAAACTGACATTGAAACAAACTGAGTAGTCCTAGATAAAATACAAACATTATACTTCTACAACAGGATTAGAGGAACGTTACTGGTAGCTTGTATTCTTTGGCACTGATAATCAGCAAGTTAGGCAAACTTCAGAAGGAAAGGCACTCCCACACACTGGATCTATATCACTTTCCTAAATGCCTGTTTGTGCTCCAGAAGGAAAATATCTATTCAACTGAAATGAGAGTGAAACAAAAAATAAATTATGATCTAAATTAATGCCATCATTAAAACTGTTGTGAAATGCAAAATTGGAAGAAAAGCAAGGACTGTTAATATGATCACTATAATATCACCCTGTCATCTCACCATGCATGGATCATTAAAAAAAATCACTGGTATTCACGTCTTGTAAAAACTTTGACTGTGGCGCTTTGACAATGGCACTGGTCACTTCTGGCTCACCCTCTGGGTCAGGAAAGCCACCCCTGCTACATAGTGATATTCCTTCTGTTTGATTTGTCAACATACGGCATAGAGGGCGGTGAGAAAAAGATTTCCTTGAGTGCTTTTGATTTAGGTGTATTATGCATGTGTGTTATTTAGAAATGGTTGATCTGCCCTTGCATGCTCTGAAAAACATTCACTCTCAATGTCAAAGACAAGGCAAGGCTGCATCCTGTCGCCCCTAGTCTATATTTTATGTACTAATGATGACTGCAGGAGTAACCACGTCGACAGGCACCTGAATACATTTGCTGATGATACAGCGCTGGTCACCCTGTTACATAACTCACAGCATCACCATGGACCTGTACTGAAGGACCAGTCATCCTTGGCGCTAAACACTGTAAACACCTAAGAACTACTAATTGACTTTAGGAAAGAAGCATCCCCACTTCTGCCCACTGGGATAAAATGGTCATTTTCAAAGTTTGAGCAATATCAGTAGGGGGGGCTAGTCTTTGACAGGAACCTTCACTGGGATAAATGTACATAGAAAATGCAAAGAAGGGCAGCATGTCTTTGTCTTAAGACAGCTTAGCAGTTAAAGTGGAGAGAGCTTCAAGTCTTTTTAAATACATTTAGCTTATTGATTCTAAAAAAAGCTGAGTTGGATCCAAAGCATTGGTAGCAAATTTTCCAGGGTCCTCCACACAAACTTCACTATACTGTACAGAAAGGGGGCTCTTAAGGACCGGAACAACCGATAATGTAATTGAAAGATGTAACTTTAATAATGTAACCTTGGATAATGTAAAAACTTTTTATAATGCAGTAAATTACATTATGCATTTACAATGTAATAAAACCTGATAATCAAATAATATCTAGGTAATTGAATCAATATGTTGAATGGATAAAGTCCGTAATCAGGTGAGTAAAATGTTTTACGAATAATGTCATAACTTAACTGGACCATAACCAAAATCACTGGGCCAGATTCACCAAGTATCAAATTTATACGTGAACAAATTGACCTTTTGCAGCTGAATTACATAAAAATGCAATACAATTGGCAATAAACAAAAAAATATAGTAACTAATTAATCTCATCCATAGTTTTATATTGGAATTAACTTTCTTGCCTGGAAATTTGGCTATTCAGTGTAAAATTGTGTAAAACACAAAAACATACAGTGTAAAATACAATTTTTTTTTAGTATGGGATACAAAAACAATTCACACTATTCACAGAACATCCAGTAAGGATTTGAAAAGGATTTAAACTTCTACAGACACTTTTGAACCCATCACAGCAAAAGTAATGCAAGAAGTCTATTCCTAATGACATTTCTTTTTTTAAATGATAGACAGTAACTTTATGATCATACAATGATCAATGCTACCAGTAATCAGCTTTCAAACTATGGATTCTGTGAATTGGGCTTGTATTGCAGCCCTCTGTCCAATTGTTCAGCTGTTAAATATTTTAACAGTTTAATAAATTCTACTGCATAGACATCATTTAGGTCTGGGAGGATTTATTTGTAGCTTATGCTTGAAGCACAAAAATACTTCTTTAAACTACCAACCTTGGTAGGCATTGCAAATGTAGTGGCAAACATGAGAGGAGCCTCTTCTGATATTTTTCACCAATGGCAAGCTACTGGATTGCATGAACATTGATTGCACCCCAAAGGTACTATTGAATCTGTTAGCTGGCAAGTTTTGGGGATATTAATGGTACAGAAAGAAATCTGACAAGAAGGGGAAACTTTCAAGAAAGCTGGGCATGGGAATATTTATTAACTAGGGACAAAAAAAGCGGTGTCTCTTGTCTAAAAATACAATTTAGATGTGTATAAAGGAATGCAGCTTAAGGCAACACTATAGAGCAAAAGCACAAAGAGAAATAAGAGCATAAGAGCTGCAGGAAGTCACTGAAAATAAAGAAAAATTTCATCAGAATATGAGTTACGGTGCCAAAAAGGAAAAACGATGCTATAGTAAAGCAAGTTTCACTGTTCTGAGGAGATGACTAAATTGGGAGGGTTTTTTAAAAAGATATGCATATCCAAAATCAGCACAATAGTGTAATCAGACAAAAATCAAGTTTATGCAAGTGTCAGTCTGCTGAGAAATCCTGTTGCAGAAGGATAGGATGAGTTAGCTATCAATCTGAAAAAGCATGAATGAAGTCAAATTACAATGAGAGAAACTACTGAGTCTAATAACAGATGGGGCACATGAAATGTGTGTTGAAAAGAAGGGGCTGTTACCAATAATGCAGCAAAACCTGAAGGAGGATACAACTTTTCCAAAAGTGGAAATTGCTACAAAACTGAACCAACTTTAAGCCAAGTTTGAAAAGTTATTTGCTGACTTCAAGTGAATTTCAGCTTTTCACCAATTCTTTCGACGTGGATAGCGTTCCGGACAAATCAAATGTAACTGTTTGAATTGCAAAAACATAGTGCACTGAAATTTCCCCTTTATGCATTCTGTTCTGGAATCGGCAATTGAATATTAGGCTTATCTCACCATATCAACCTCTGCACTTGTGCAAGAGCCCTGAAGCAAGATGGACAGCTCTTTTTTGCACTAGAAGTCACACAGCACACTACAATGGACTACTTTGAAGGACACTCACTCCACTAACATCACCAGCCAAATAGCATGGTGCCTGAGAGCAGTGAGATGTGGAGGCCCTGGCCAACTCACCCATCCCTATTTCTGCTGGAATGAAGGCTATTTGTCCCACCACTGTGGGATCCTGATCATTACCAGCAAATGAAATTGCTAGATTTATAGTGAAAGTGAACACCTTCCTGAGAGACACTTGGGAGCTCCCCAACAGTCAAATTTCATTCAGTTGGCACTGCTGCATTTTTCTCTTTCCCTCCAGACAGAAATTATGCATAAAGTTGCATTCCGGCCTGCAGTAAAATTGATTTTGACACTCCTGGGCTAAATAATTAACAATGTAAGAATCATAGTATTTGTGTAACACAGCAACAATTGTTTTAGCTTTTGAACATTTAAGATAATTATTAAGAGGGTATCACAAACAAAAACCAAGGCACCACAGGGAAAAATCTGAATATATTATGTCAGCAGCCGTTTCCACTGTCCGGGAGTAAGGAGTGAGATGATGTCCGCAGGAGCCAGGTAATAGACAATGATGAATCACACCTGTGCCTCCTCTCGCAATTAGGATGGTGGATGCTAGGGAAGGCAGATAAAAGTGTAGCTAGGTGAGAGCTATTGCAGAGTGCCGTTAGCAAGGCTGCTGACTGGCTAACAGAGCCAGGTTTCTTTCTGTGTGTATGTATTTCTGCAGTTGTTGGAGTGGGGAGAGTGGCTAGTACCAGGAGACAAACTGGAGGAATGCAGCCCATGACAGGGCTTGGTGGGGGATATGCCAATGGAAATCTGACTGGGAGAAGAAGTCAGACTGGTGAGGAGAGCGCTGTGCAGTGCTGGTGTGTGCTTCCCCAACAGATAAGGGATGCATTTATTTTTGGCAAAAAGAAGTCGATTCATAGTGGCAAGAGCTGTATTCTGGGGCATTCTCACCTTGATCAGGTAAGACTCACCTGTTAGCAGGAACCATTAGCCTGCATTGTGGATCCAGTGGTGCAGTGGGAGGCATTTCCTGAAAGACAAAAGGTGAGAGGGATTGATTGCTTATAGACTCAGGTGTTGTGTGTGTCTGTGTCTGTGTCTGTGTCTGTGTCTGTGTGTTTGTAATAATGTTTGCGAGCTGGCAGTGTAGCTCAGGTTGGAATACCATTCCTCTTCTGCTCTTCTTTCAGTGTGTTTGTGTGTCTGTGTGGTATAGGGGTAGTGAACACAGCAGGAGGAGGGTGGGGAATCTGAGCCAGGGAAAGAGGAGATATTTCCTTTACCGATTTCTTTTTACCTTGAGAGCCATAGGATTTGACTGTATTACAGTTTTTTAGCATGGCTGAGCTTAATAGTCTGTCAGGGATACACCCAGCACCCAGCAGAGGCTGTGTCCTAGACCAGTGCACTGGTTACCTACAGCAGCACTGGGAGTGCTGGTTAATAGAGCTCTTTTAAATCCTCTAACACCTTGTGGAGATTGCAAATGATGTCTGGGCAAAAGCTCTATACAATCCCCAGGAGAGATCCTTATGCACATTTGTGTCTTAGATATCAGTGCATCCTCCTCTTTCACTCATCCCATTGCCAACACTATAAACAAAGCATCATATGGAGTACAGGACTCATTTGTTCCTTTTGTTACAGCATGCAGCATGTATAGTGACATTTCATTTTATTAAAAATAACGAATTCCTCAAAACTTTAGCTGTATAAACGGATTATTTAGAGATGTGTTATTTCCATTTCAAGATAGGATAATGGAGAGCACACCTGTAATAAAAACAACCCAGAATATGATATCATTTTTAACTCTATTATTCTAGGTCTACAATACTGCCATTATTGAAACATACATATTATGTCTGTACACACCCATAAATCTACAACATATACTGACATTTATAAAACTGTGTACACATGTACATCAGCATGCGGTCATTTGACAGATGAAACTAAATAGTTGATATGACTATATTTATATACCTTTTACAAATACAACAAATTCAACAACTGGCTTATTCTACGTCTTTCATATGCTGCCGTCTTCACCTAAGTTTGTTGCAAAGCCAATTCACTTGCTGTTGTCCATTGTCCATTTTGCTTCACACCACCAGAGAAAGCACACTTTTAAAGGTATCCAGAGTGACTTGCAAAGCACAAAGGAACATAAGTGGATATAAAAGGCCACATGAAGAACTATACATACAGAATATGTCAGGCCGCATCTGAATACGTGTCAGTCATCTACTAAGTACTGTAATAGCCTGTGTCATACTGAATGTACGTGCTACAGCAATAAAGAAATTTCAATGATTAGTGTTCAAGTGCAATACCATAAGGTTATAAGCAAAAAAGGGCAGGATTAAGTGCTATAACAAAACAGCAGAGTCAAGATGCAATGAAAGAGCCAACGGCTCTGATGTGCTGATTGGTAGGGCATGCTCAGATCTCACTTGGGTTCCAGAAAAGGGGTGACCACGATGAAAAACCCCACAGGGGTCACATCCAGAGGTAGCAGAGTGGAGTGCTCTGATATTTAAGGTCTGATGGTTGATGGCTGCATCTGGACTGGCCAGTGTTTGGTCACACCTTACACTCACCTCCAACTTATCCATGTTTTTCCCAGTCCACATGCTACTTGCATTGCTATGCTCCCTTTATGTGATGTCAAAATATCACAGTTACCCCGGCCCTACCTTTTTTCAGCCTGCAGCTGACTTATGCACTTGCCTTAAACTGTTGTTATGCCGTCATCAGGTCCAATATATTTACATTGTTGCACTCTAAAGAAGGCATTTAAGCCAAAACACTTCTGTACAACTATGCAAGCTATATGAAGAAGATAAAAACAAGCCAAAACAGTGGCTGCTGTCCTTTTCTTAACCTTGATTTATAAAAGACAATTTTGAGAAAGACAGAGAAAAGCTGTCAGCTTTTTACTTGTCCCAGAAGCAAGTTTCTGCTTCACTTCATTTGCCAGACAGGAATTGGGGACAAGGGGCAAAAATGTAACAGTGGATGTTTTTTTTCAGCACCTCAGCTGCAGAGCACTGAAAACTTAAAGAACTGACCTTTTACAACCTGTAATGAAATCTTTCAACAAAATCTTTATGCCATTTGTGTGATTACTGGTTGGCAACTTAAAATGAATAGGTTTTTAACATATAAATGAATACTGTTTTGTTGAAACACAGTTTAATCCTTTAGTTTACATTGATGTAGGATGGGGACTCTTTCTAACACTCCCCTGATGTGCTCTGGCAACTCCCATGGTGAATTCTATTGTAATTCTGTCTTGCTTATAGTCTTCATCTGAAGCTAGTTGTCAGGAATAGTAAATCAACATCTGTGAAAATGTGGTGAAAATGATGTACTGAGAATTGCTCTCATACATTATAAAAGGTCGTTTCATGCTGTGATTTCTTGCCGTGAATAAAGTGTTTTGTTTCATGGTCTAGGTTGTTGTTAATTGTTGTTGTTGAAGATATTGTGAATATTGTATATTACATATTTTTCATTGCTCCACCCCAGCTGGTAAATTCTCTGAAGGCCTCCCTGGCACTCCTGGGCTCTCCTTTCCCAGTGCTGCAGTGAACTTTGACAACGGGTTCAGGTCCTGTGTAATATTGCACAATAGCACTGGTTCTAGAGGAGAGGTGAAAGACAGCATAGTAATCCCTCCCTGCCCTCACTTCTTGGGCCAGCCTTCTGTTGAAAGTCCCAAATGATTGTTTACACGTGGCTTCAGGTCCTGTTTCCAGGGAATTCACTGGCACCTGAAATACTCCCTCCATGTCTCCTTGTAGTTAGAACTAGCTCATATACATAGATCCTACCAAGCTATAAGACCCTAACCTACCTCATGCAAACTCATCCTGTTCCACCACAGATCACAGACATGTAAGTTTAGGTAAAATGAATTTCATTGCAGTTCATCAAAAATACACATAAATCAATTAACTTGTAAGTACAACAGTAAGACTCACACCTTCTGTCTTTTGTCACTTTTCTGTCACTCTGACTGCTAGGCCCATTAGCTCCTGTCATAAACCACAACTGATATGTAAACCTCCTAGTGCTCAGTGGGGTCCTCCTGGAACTGAAGGTTTTTTGCTCCTCATACTGGAATGTCACCATCCACTCCAGTACGCTCAAGGTGTACATGACTGCTATTTTGGCTATACATTGTAGGACAGTCTAGTGAGTCATCCACTCAGTCATCTTAGGGTGTTGCAAATGGGCGCTTGTGATAGCTAGAGTCACTGACACAAATCAGTTATAATTGGAGTGTTGCCATGCTCTGATGATACTTATGGAAGCTAGCTGATCTGAAATTTGTGCAATTTGTGATTTTAGACATTTTTTGTCAAGAAAGAGCAAGCTAAGGAGTAATGCTAGCATTGGCAGTTGATGAGTATAGCTGCTGTGACCAGACATGAGGTGGTGCCCAGCCACCACGGGAAAGACCACTCCCTACTACCAGGAGTTCAGCACCTGAAGGTCAGGACAATGACTGCTTGCACTGACCTGACCAATGTCAGCACTTTGAGACTGGACAGCAACCACTAAGGAGGTATAGCTGACTGCTCACCCTAAGAAAAAGTTACTTGCAGGAAAAAAAAACATAAAAAACAGATGTTCCAAAGCAATATTATTCACAATCAGAAGCACTCACAATCTCACTGCATCTTCAGTCAAACTGCACAAATATATACATGCTGACTCATCTTGATTCATGAAATAATATGATTATCCCTGCCTGCCATAAATCTCAGAGGAGTTTTTTTCTCTGAATCACCTTAATGACATGAAGATAGATAATACCAGTGGTCACTAAAAATCATTGGTAATGCATATTTTGTAGAATAAACAGACATGATGTCAGCCCCTTTTGTCACGAAAACATTGATAGTAACTTTTATAAATCTCCCTGTTAAATTCCACAAAGGGGAGCTAATTTTACTGCCTTTTTTTCTCATTGACTGGTCTGTTACTGTGCCCTTAACAGTCAATGCAAATATCATGCATATGAAATGAAAAAAAATTATAGTAAAATTAGTTTAAAAAAATATATAATGTATATCAAAAAGTGAATACTTTAATGTACCACTGGGATATCTGGTATTTTAAACCACATCTTAAAACATACAAAAATTCTGATAAAGCAGAAAGATAATGGCCTTAATCCTTCATTAGATGTGGCAAACATGACACTTCATAACTTAATTTCTTTGCTGTTTTCATTTTGGGGAGGAAGAGCTGCTAGTGTGAATTTTAGTAGCACATGTATGTATAGTACATAAGTGGAAGTAGACATTTTATATACTTAGATAAAACCTGGTCTGACAAAAGTAAGGTCTGCAAGTATTTTTTAAGCCAAATCACCATCTGGAATAATTTTAATTAAGTCAAAGCTCTACATTTTCTTACACCATCAGTTGTCTTTTGGCTTCTAGCCACTGTATCTATGCCTAGCCAGCAAAATCGAACTAGGCCTGGAGAAGTTTACTGTGATAGATTAGGAGGATCAAAGTAGTAAAGTGTGATTAACTGGTATTAAATCAAGTAAGTAATTATTTATTTCTTACTTAGCCACAGTTAGCATGTTAATATTGATGACCCCAGTAAAAATGCATACACTGTAACACACAAGCTTACTCTTAGTAAGCCCCTTAGACCCTTCACATTGAATCAAATGTTACAGAAGGGACAGAGAAGAGGACAGTGAATAGAATTCATACATATTTCATACACAGTATACATATGAATTTGAGGAAGCTCTCTTGTTTGACATGGAGAACAGTGACCATAGAGACCTAATTGATAGAATCTTCAGTTCTTCTGTTGAAGCCATGAATTTATGATTGCTCTCTTTGAGTTTTTCCTCCTCACGTCCAGACTTAATTTTGGTTCATTAATTTTGGTTTCTTATGGTGATGCTGAAGGGTTAAGTGGTCAGCCTCCCCCCTAGTTTATCAGCAGTAATTACATTTTTTCATTTCTTTACCATCATTTCACATGATTAGCTGTAGCCGCTAGGGATGATAATTAATTATTATGCCATACACGCAATAATGTCACTTTAGATTTAATTCACATGGATTGAATGCTCATTTACACAACTGGATCATAGTTCAAGTGCACACTATATTCATAGTCTGTCACTCCTGGTAACTTTGGGTTTTCCTGCCATTGCCTCATGGTTGTTTATTCCAAGCACAGAGTAGTGGTTCAATTTCCTGACTGCACAGTCATCAATGGCAGTGGGAGAGATCACCAGGTAACAAAACTTATTTGGAATTACCCACTTTATGAAGAAATGTTTTAGTTGGAATAAAACTCTGGGTATAGATCAACATTATTGATGGCTCATGGAGCAAATGTGGTTTATATCAGTTTAGAGTGAATTAAGATGAACAAAAACATGTAAAAATAAAACAAAATAAAAACAGCGAGGATAGAATAAATAATAATAGTTAAAAAAAAAAAACACTTTACAACTCTGATACAGCATAATGTTTCTGTAAATGTTAATTAGCTCTGTGTAACAAGTAACATACTCTGGGAACATTTAATTGCACTCAACAGCGCACTGTGACCACATTCCTACCACAAATTATTCCTTGATCCCAAACTGTAAAATAAAGTGCAACCAAATAATCATCTTAGCAAAGATGATAGAAAGTCATAGAAATTGCTTTAATGTTGTGATTTTTTGTTGTTGCATAAGTAGGACAATATCTTAAATTTGTTTTGTTGTTGTTCTTGATCTACACTGTACATTTACACATTTAGAATTTACAGCTGCTAAAAAGTCAAACTCTTATCTGTAGTTCTTGCCATTAAACTCAGGTCCTGGATTATTGCCAAAGGTGTTTAAATATGAGGGCAGCCATCAACATTACCTCAAAGCCTTTCAATAAATCTGATGTAATAGTCCATAATGAGTGGGCACTGTGCCAGTTCCTTTGAATTCATCAGCCCAGCAGATGTGTAAGAGCTTTAATTCCTCAGCCACTCACATGAGCCATATTACCATCAGTAGTTCCTGCCTGCGTGTACTACAAACCATGCGCATAGAACTCTATTCAGTACATTCGCATATGGTAACACTTCTATCAGATATCTTCAGCAAGTATAACAGTGGGCCTTGGTGATACAATATTGTGGCGTGGCTAGCTAACACACCCAAAACAGCTTTGTTTCATTAGTGTAGTCAGCAAAAAATGGCACCAGTGCCAAATTTTCAACGTGTTAATGTTAGCGTCTTGCTCAGTGTAGAAGGGTTGATAAGTGGTGGTAAAAAAAAAAAAAAAAAAACCTCGAGGGAGTGGTAATAAATATTAGTGTGATTTTAAGTATAACACAAAAGGATTTTTCACACTTTTATCTCCTGAGGAAAGTTTGGTGCAGCGTCTGCCTCCGAAAATTTGATTTGATCAAATTCAGTCAGAAAAAACAGCGTACTATGTAGGGCTGCCCCCTGTCAGTCGTGTGAGATTCTTCAAGTTGAGCAGTCGTTTTTTTTTTTTTTTGTCAGTCAGTGTGCATTACAATAACAGTATAAAACAGATAGAAGCTTACAAAATGCACAGGGATAACATTTCAATGAGGAATTATAAATAAGGGGAATCACAAATATATTTTTTATATTCCAGTAGAGCTAGCTGGCGCGCTTGCTAAAAAATCCACGTGACAACATGCGCTGGTGGTTAACTGATGAGAGAAGCTGAGAACTGAGATGGAGTGGTTGGCAAACTAGGCTAGCTATAACCATGTCTCAGAAGAAGTATAAAGTATGGTGGAATTTCAAACTTTTGAAGGACAACCCTAACAAAGTTAAATGCAAACTCTGTGTGCAAGAATTCGCTTATCATTCAACAACATCGAAGATGGCAAAGGCAAACCACTTGAAAGAGGTAAGTTGCATAGCTAGGCGGCCGTTCTGCAATTATCTGGGCAGATGTACTATACATATAATGCAGGCAGGGGTGTACTAGTCTGGGAAAGAAATTCAGCCCTGGACTTACCCGCTAGGACAGGACAGGACAGGACCGGCACGGGGGGCGGGGGTTAATGTGCATGGACTTCACAAACGATTATATTCTTCTGAATATACGTCACGTAGCAAGTTTTATATCATCGTGTTTAATGCAGGTAGCTAGCTAGGTACAAACTGTCCTGAAGTTCCCTTTAACCCGCTGGGTAGTCAGCTAGCTAGCTTGCGTGCCTTGATAACGGCACACAGCTAACATTGAAAACTTGTCTCGTTTTATTTAGTGTTAATTAAAAAACAGCGATGACAATGCAATATTTTACTTAGGTTAGATGAACGCGTTGTTGGTAAGCTTACACAGCTAAGCTCTGAAAACTAATCGTGACGTGACTTTGTCAGTGTCAAAGCAAAGGATTACATACGAACGTGTGTCATTGAAAACTGCTGTGCAACATGCCTTAACAGTGAAAGCATTCATGAAATTATGGTATCTTGTCACTGAAATAAATGTTCATTCAGTCCTTAGTCCTCCCAACTGAACCATTTCATCAGATGATAGGCACACAGAGAGGGCCAGTACACCACTGAATGCAGGCAATAAGTCTATTTACAAGGCTAATTTGACCCTTTCGCACGTAATTTATGTTTTATTCTATGTAGCGTGCATGTTACATTACATGGTTCATGTTTTCATTAGCGTCATTAAGCTTCTCATAGTTTTCAGTTAGCATTTGCTATATTTTTAATGTTTATGTAATGTTAATCCCTGTTTCCTCAAAGCTAAAATTAGCTAGAATTTTTCCAATCTAGTTTTCTAATCGCACCAGTTTTAGCATACACGCTAAACGGCTAATCACACCGGTGTGACTGTACGCACGAAAGGGTTAAATGCTCAAAAATGTGTTCCCCTGACTCTGTTGCATTTGACTATGTTAATGTGGTCGAAATCATCACTGAAATTCATGCCAATGGATTTTCTGATTGCCAGATAGTCTATATGAAAAAAAGGGAACGAATAGTCGAATCGTCGTATTGAACAGCCAAATCCGATTCGACTGACAAAATTGTGAGTCGGGTACAGCCCTAGTACTATGAGAGAAATAGGAAAGGCATCTGCTGATGAATACTAACATTTAATTCAAATCATATGGATAATTAATGTTAATAGGTCAACCCCTGGTCTGACATGGCAAAACAGGATCTAGAATAAAGAATGAATTAAAACATATTTAAACATGCAATTTATCAAGTTACCTATGTGACATACTTTAGGTTTAATGTATTCGACCCTTTCCTGTTGCTGAAAAGGTTACTTACCTTGTCTTTCTATATCACTGGGTCATTCCAATACACCAAGGGGTAGGCCTGTTTCCAAGTTAGCCGGCATTTCTGTTACCCATAAATTCATATGTACTGCACCCCTGTGCTGTTGCAAGTACCATCTTTCAGAATAACATACCTGTAACAAAACATGGAGGTGACTTTAAAGAAAGTCCATCTGTTTTGTTTTCTGTGCTACTGGCTCTTAAACTACTACAGTTGTGCTGACACTACCATTCTTGACCCTCACTTGACCATTGCACAATGCATTAGAGACTTCAATTTGTGATATTAAAACTGAGCCCAAAATGTGTTTTCAAAGCAACTTTTATTGACCTTTATTTGTTATTTAATTTTGGTTTGTTTAATCCCTACAACCCAAAAGCCACAAATTGTGTTTTACCTTATTCTCCATTGAATACCGTATTCATTTTTCCATGTAGAAAATTTCCATTTATCCTGCAGTATTAAGAATACTTGTTGCTTTCAGTGAGGCAAACATATCATCATTAAATGTAAAATTGGTTCCCTGATAGTGGCACAAAATCCACCTATATTTTCACAACACCACATTTCTTTTATCAAGTAAGAAGAATTTTACCTCATATAAAAGGGCATATCAAATTCCTCATACCATGGTCAGGGCTCCTGGTGGCATTGTGGTTTAAAAAAATTAGTTTTGAACAAAGTGATATATCAGATGTGTAGATAGCTTTTACAGATCCTGAGTAATTTGCCTGAAACCAACAGGGGTCCAAAAAATATGCAAATATGGTAGGGTGTATAGGGCTATGTGTACATATTAAATGTTATTTGTATTTGTGAATAATTACACGTATCCCCTGTATACCATGGTACCTCTTAGATACCTAAATGTACTGCAAATGTTAAAACTCAAATGCAAGTTGCTCAAACATTTGTGATCAGTGAGCCATTTAACACTGTGAGGTGGTGTTCTACCCTTAAATAAATGACCCATGACCCATGGCCAACAGTGATTTAATCATTTTCACCTTCCCCTTGACATTTCCATTCAACTCCACACACAGTGCAGTTTTAAATAGCTTTCATCATGTAATATTCATCTTGCCATAAGACAGAACTGCACTTTAGCAATAATATCTTGTCAGCTGTGCAACTCACTCTACTGTGGTCAGCTGCCTTACTGAATGAGTGCTAAGGTAAGTTAACGAATTTGTCCTTCATCACATTAAAGTAAAGCTGACAGGTAAAGCATGTTTATTGAACTGGCTCTGCATTTTGCCTTTAGTCTTCATTCCAAACACACAAAAATGCCATGAATTGCATTGTAAGGGAATGTTATGGATGATGAAAAAACTCAGCAATTTATGGTAGATATGGTCGATTTATGGTGGATAGCTCCTTTGGATGCAATGTTTGCATCTTTGCAGCAAAGGCCTCTTACATTTGCTGATAAGTGCATTTCGGGAACTTGCAAGATATTACCTAGAGCATAGAGTGTAAAGCTCAGATGGAATAAAGCATACTGAAATGAACTGCTGATTTGCGTGGTCATCTTTCATGTCTCAACTATGATTGCAGTGTTTGTGTTGCCAGTGTCACAGTATTAAGTATTAAAATTAAGCATTGTGGTATTTTTTCATTATGTATTTTATTCTTTTCTCTCCCAGTTTTGACATTATACATTAAGCATGCATGGCTTGCAAATGGAATAGGATATAAAGCATATATTGACATTAGTATCTGAATAATCTATTGCATTCCCCAGTGTGAGGTTAAAGGAGGAAGAATAAGTAGCCATTGTATATAGGCAGTTACAAGCATGGGCACCACAGCATTCATTTAAATATCTATTTTCATAGACCTTTGTTCACCTCAGTATATGCAGGAAGCTCAAATTAGTCATCCAGGTAAAACAGTGACTTCCCTAGGAAATATGAAATAAAAGATGGTCATTTTATGATGTTAATCTTCAATTTAAAACCATACCTTTAGGGTCATTGGAACAAGTTGATGGAGCCTGCATGTAGGATTTCTTAAACCCCTTGATACTTGAAAACTTGATGGTTGCAGTTTTTCAAAGTTCTTCAAAAGGCTAAGAAATGACACATGCCGTATGTGCAAAGCCCCAGTGGTAGCTGTAATTCATATTCCCAACTGTAATTTGCAAACTCTTCAATATTTCCAGTTATGAAAAGCTGAACAAGTGCTACCCACACCAAATTATGTTGAAATGCCTGGAACTGTGATGAAGGAGAATTGGTTTTCAGCATTTAGTATGAGTCAGAAACTGGAGAATGGAGGCGGATGTAACTCTGACACTTATTTTATTACGGGAGTGCTAAGTCTCTCCTCTGCTCTGATCACATCTGAAAAGACAGAGAACCCCAAAGAGGGCCCTTTGAAAAACTATTGAAGAACAATTACTCATCCCCCCGTGCCCAGTGTTCTGAAGGAACACTTTTTCCCCTGTGAGATCCTCATTCAATTAACAGCATGATCTCTTGAGCTGTCTTTTTTATTTCTTTGATGTTCATAACAGTGTAATTGCTGTGCATATCTTCAAGTGCTTTTCACAAGCATACGAGCATAAGGCGCATGAGGAGCATTTTGAAATGTCCACTCCGCTTATACTTTCCTCTGTCCCTGCTGATCATAATTAGAGCAACACTGACTTTGCTGCAACACACAAAAAGACATGGTTTGAACTAGAAATGTTGCATGTAAAAAAAAAAAAAGACAGACACTGAGAGTTGAATTTTTTAGCCCCTGGTTTTCTGATGTTATAAAAAGTTTCAGCATCCTGACAAAAGCAACTTCCAGATCAATCCCACCCCCAACACAACAGGCACCCACCCTCCCCCACACAGAGAGACTGCAGTAAGGCCCACACATTCCAGATGAGGTCTTGCAGCACAATGGGTGAACAGCTTTGTCAAATCTTTGTCTTTACTCATTCAGTTACAGCTCTCTGAAATTGCATCTTTGATCACAATTAGAAATTTGTGTTTTAGTCGGTTTTTTTTTTGACAATGCTCTTTAAATGATTCACATCAAGTTGCCTCTCGTGAATTTATTTAAGTATTGTTTATTGATGCCAAGTTTTGTAAATGTCAAAACCCCATGCTGTGGTGTGCTTTAAGCTGACCTTTTCAGGTCAAAGTCACCTCAAGCAAAGTGAATTGCATTCTGTCCAGCACTGAATTATTCAGAAATTTGTGAATAATGCCAAAGAAGAGAACTAGTTCAGAGATGTATGGGCTTCTATTTGTCTCATTATGAAATTACTGCATGTGCTTTTGTTTTTGTTTTCAGCCCATTGCCCCACCTCCTGTCCCGCCTAATTAAACGTGGCCTTCACATTACCTTCCATATTAATATAAAAAAATTTTCAACATTCAATTCCAATTGAATGTTGCATTTATGATAGAAAATAATGGCAAAGTTAAGAGCAGCAGTGAACAGTCATATACAATGAATAAGTTGAGACACAAATACTGTCCTCATCAGATAATGACTGCAAAAAAGCTGAAAGGGAACAAAGCAAATTCACTACAAAGTATTTAAGCCTGAAATATTTACATTTAACAATATGTTACCACCAAAAACTAAGGCACTTCTCAGTCATCATCACCTTCATAGCAAATTGCTGTGGTTCATAATTGTCCGTTATTGCGGTGTAGCAACCACCGGACTCACGAGTCCGTAATATTGCGAAAGCTTCGACTGCGACGTAAATTCCAAGCGCTTGTTCTGCTGTTCTTCAGCTGTGTCCAAAATCACTCCCTATTCACTATATAGTGCATATATATATATATATATATATATATATACACTCACTGGCCACTTTATTAGGTACACCTTGCTAGTACCGGTTGGACCCCTTTTGCCTTCAGAACTGCCTTAATCCTTCGTGGCATAGATTCAACAAGGTACTGGAAACATTCCTCAGAGAGTTTGGTCCATATTGACATGATAGCATCACGCAGTTGCTGCAGATTTGTCACATCCATGATGCGAATCTCCCGCTAAAGGTGCTCTATTGGATTGAGATCTGGTGACTGTGGAGGCCATTTGAGTACAGTGAACTCATTGTCATGTTCAAGAAACCAGTCTGAGATGATTCGAGCTTTATGACATGGCGCGTTATCCTGCTGGAAGTAGCCATCAGAAGATGGGTACACTGTGGTCATAAAGGGATGGACATGGTCAGCAACAATACTCAGGTAGGCTGTGGCGTTGCAACGATGCTCAATTGGTACTAAGGGGCCCAAAGAGTGCCAAGAAAATATCCCCCACACCATTACACCACCACCACCAGCCTGAACCGTTGATACAAGGCAGGATGGATCCATGCTTTCATGTTGTTGACGCCAAATTCTGACCCTACCATCCGAATGTTGCAGCAGAAATCGAGACTCATCAGACCAGGCAACGTTTTCCAATCTTCTATTGTCCAATTTCGGTGAGCCTGTGCGAATAGCCTCAGTTTCCTGTTCTTAGCTGACAGGAGTGGCACCCGGTGTGGTCTTCTGCTGCTGTAGCCCATCTGCCTCAAGGTTCGACGTGTTGTGCATTCAGAGATGCTCTTCTGCATACCTTGGTTGTAACGAGTGGTTATTTGAGTTACTGTTGCCTTTCTATCAGCTCGAACCAGTCTGGCCATTCTCCTCTGACCTCTGGCATCAACAAGGCATTTTAGCCCACAGAACTGCCGCTCACTGGATATTTTCTCTTTTAGGACCATTCTCTGTAAACCCTAGAGATGGTTGTGCGTGAAAATCCCAGTAGATCAGCAGTTTCTGAAATACTCAGACCAGCCCGTTGGCACCAACAACCATGCCATTAAAATCACCTTTCTTCCCCATTCTGATGCTCGGTTTGAACTGCAGCAGATCGTCTTGACCATGTCTACATGCCTAAATGCATTGAGTTGCTGCCATGTGATTGGCTGATTAGGAATTTGCGTTAACGAGCAGTTGGACAGGTGTGCCTAATAAAGTGGCCAGTGAGTGTATATATATATATAAATACATTTGATCATTGGACTTAACTGCCAGCTAGCTACCTAACGTTAGTTTCAACTAATTTGAACAAATGAAGCTGGGTGCTAGTTCTTTCATTAAGTTAGCTAGTGATAGCTAGATAGGTAGCGGTATTATCTAGCTAGCAGGTTATTGTCAGTTGCAACTAGCTAGTCACTTAGCTAGCTAGTACAGTTAGATGCAAAGATGTTCATACAAATAAACTTGCAAACATAAAACTATATCCAGAAAATTATTATTACAATTATTTCTATGACTGTGACTGTGTATGAATTATAATTTATTGTATGACTGTGAATAGTGAGTGAGTGAATGAGTGAGCGATTTCGGATGCAGCCTTCCTCTTCGCAACACTTCTGCTCAGTAAGGTTGCTGGTTTTTAAAATGGTGCTTGTATCTTTTCTCTGCAACTCTGCATCGAGATTCATGGAATTAAAGTTACTTTAAAAAGTAACAGCGGCAGAAAAACTGTACTATCATGGTTAAACTTTGCAATTAATCCGCGGTTCACATGCGTGCGGAACCGTGGGGGGTGATCCGTACGGATCATGGATCAACTACGATCCGTTAAACCACTACTGACCGATTGTGTCCATCCGGTCTGATAAGTCAGATCACAGACTGCTCAGTGGAGGCAAAATGTAACTGCTCCAAGGCTGATATAATGCCTACCAACACATTCAAACAGAATGCTTTAGTTGGGAACTTCCCTTTCAGTTTGATCATTACTAGCTTCAGGCACCTGGTATGTATACTTCATACCAGTTTTCAAAACAGTCATACAAGATCTTAAAACATGGAAAAATCTCTGTCCCACTTATCGCTAACAGTTAAGTCATCAGCATGTTCATCTTCTGCCAAAGAAGAGCGGTATTCAAATGATCCTGCTAATCCACTATCATGACTTATTTCAGACAAACAGTTGATACATTTTACTGGAAAGATAAGACAAAAACCATCAAACTTTAGACATTTCATAATAAACACAAAGACTGGTCTTGCACTCCCAGGTTTTTCTACTTCATTGCACCTCCTCTCAGTTTAAATGACTAGTTGAATAGATGTATGAGGATGAGCACCACAACATGCAAACCTGGAAGACTGCCATAATTTCTCTGCGAATTAACTTTTGTGGTACTAGAACTAAAACTTTCCAAAATTAACAAAAATATTGCAGTTCTGCTCAAATTGAAGCATGGTGCAAAGCTAAGAACCTAAAGCAAAATAACATTACCCCATGTACTCTATCCACCAATTGGCACAACTCAAATTTCCAAATTTATGATAATTCAGTCACATTCAGGATCTGGTTCCAGAAGGTTGTATACCCTTTAAAACATATATTTAGTAATGATACCCTTGAATCATTTTAAACTCCAAAACAAATAACTTTCTTTCATCAGTATATAAAACTAAGACACTCAATTATAGCAACAATAAACAGCAATAATCCAGCCACATCTCTTTCTCCTCATTAGAAACCACATGTCATTTCAAGGATCTGCAATAAACTCATATTGTAAACAGTCCTGAGAAATTCACTTCTCTCAACTAGAGATGAAATGGTATGAAAATTTAATATCACGATTATAGTGATCAAAATTATCACGGTTATCAGTATTATGGCGATATTGTTAAAATGTGCTGAAAATGTTCAAAAAGTACTGATACACAAGCTGAAATCATTTCACCAAGTTTTATATTGAAAACCACAAATAAAATTAGCAGCACTATGCAGTTTTTATTTGCATAAACATTAAAATAATAACATGAATGCCAATGAATTGTACAATAGTCTACTATGTCTTTTATAGACGACATTACTTTATCAGGCTACAAAAACACTCTAAAATGAAGTGCAGATACGTGTTTTTAAATGCAAAACTTAAGCTACCTGGTCCAACATTCCCATGCACGGCTCCAGTTGCTTCAATGAGCTTGTAAGGAAGACGTGAATTTCTGAGTGAGGACGCCAAGGCTGCGTTATTCGCAAATCAAGGGCAAAGGGAAGAGTCGAGTCTGCTTGTGCATGTTGTTTTCTAAAAGTCTTGGTATAATATAGGCTCACTTGTAGGTAATTTCAGAATATCATGATAATGCTGAAGATGGCAAATTAAACAGAAGTGTTTTCCAATGTTCAGTTCCCCTTGACAGCAAAGTAGGCTAATTGACTCAAGACTTCATAAGAGTTCAACTATTTACTGAACTTCAGAAAAATACAAATAATGTTGTCACATCGTAGTTACGCTGGAAAATTCATGCAGAAGGAGGAAATAAACTGGTCTAAACAGTGTCCTGTTTTTAAGAACATGCAAATACAAACATACACGGAATTCATTCTTAATAGCAAATTAGTCCCCCTTAGGCTGAAAAATCTCCGGAACGCTGTCACTGCCTTCCGCCATGTTTTCACTGACACAAAACACACCCACGTTGCATGCTGCGCCTGCGCGTCTGCCTCATAGTATCCCACTTTTATCCAATATTGTCTCCTACAGATTCTTAACAACCTGCATCTTCCACCATAAAAAAATATAACTGTCATCTTCCTCATCCCTGCTAAGAAAAGCATCCTTCAAAACTGGAAGATCTGTGGACAGGCATGGGGGCTTGGGATTGCTATATATAATTCAAGCCATGCAGGCCATTCTGCATGATGTCAGTGGCAGTATTTTAAGCAGTTTAATTTTTTTAGCTCCACACTTTCCAGAGCAACAATTTTGTTTCCAAATCCTACAAGTAAATGAAAACTACTGCTCCACAGGCTTGGGATTGAAATTCCCAACAATGATGTTATTTACATTTTATGTGCAGATTTACTATGGGTCATTTTTGGGTAATGTATTTCAGCAGACTCTTTAGTAAAAAGATGGATGTCACTGTGACATGCATAAGTTGCTGAAGCACTGCTACAATATACTGGAACTTTTCAGTCTGCAATAAAGTAAAATGTGCAATAACTTGGAATGCATTCTCCAGAAGTAGCCTGTAGATATTTCTCCACTGGCCTTGAACAACTACTGCTACAGTTGCACTTGATGCATATGACAGGTTTACTTTCTGAAAAGATCCTTAAAAGAAAGGAACATAATTGATTAACCATGGGGAATGCCATACATGTGGACAGGCTTTTCCACTTTTCAAAAGAACAGTCCAGGGAGAGCTGGCAACCTGCAGAGCACGTGCAGCAGCCCTCTCCAGCAGTAAATGCAAACGTCGGTTCCGGTGCTCTTATAAGCGTTAAATGGTATGAGATCCAAAGCACAGAGTAGCAGATGTGCAGAGCGAGAGCACCAGGCTGCGTTCTTGTTAGGTGCCAAAGACAGGCTTAAATTTTGTGAAGGGATTTCTCTGTTACCCAATGTGTGGGCCAGATGTTATAATACAATCATTTTTCTCAGAGATTCCAATTCATGCATTTTCTAATAAATCATTATGAGTCATAATTTCGTCATACATTTCAAATTTACAGGATAATTCTGAGAGTAAGTATCCAAATCCCTGGCACTTATTTTCAAAGCCATGGGCTGTATTCCAGTGTCAAATCTCTAATGAGATATGTACCTTTTCTCTGTGCTGCAGCTTTTAGTATACCTCAACAACAGCTTTAAAAGATATAGCCTATACATCCACCTGTGGGGAGAAAAAACACAAAAAGTTGACAACATCAGTGTGTATTTAACTGAGATAAATGTCTATATGTGGCTCCCCAGAGGGAGAGCTGTCCTGGTAAGTGTGAAAACACAAGGATAAAAAGGGTTGGGACTGAAAGCCTTTTAAAGGATTGGCTCCTAAGTGTGCAGTGTAAATCATCCTCTGTGCCCAACCTGACATAAAAGTTCCTTTGTTCCTCTTCCAAATGCTCAAAGGGAGCCTGTTTTCATGCAGAATAATCCCTTTTAACATATGGCGGATGATGTTTCAGAGGGAACACGCATATCATGGCAGAGGCAAATGTATCATTCTGGTTAGCTCGGGTTTGGGAGGCCAGGGAAACAAGGACAGAAAATGTCTCTTTGCAAGCCTTTGTGTTCACCAAAATGTACTTTTAACAATGGAAAAAAATACATTGGCCTATTGCTGTGCATTTGTGTTGTGGTAATATCTAACTGTTGAAACTGTGGTGAGAAAAGCCATAATAAGGTTGGTTGTTGTGAAGCAATGCTATGAGTTTTCTTGCCTCCAGTGTTACCGAATGGTGCAGTTTTTATCTATCAAGTAAAACATTTGCTTGTCAGATCAGCCATTGCAATTTTCATTACGTTTTGATAACCAGGATATGTATCCAGGGTTTAACTGACAGTTAATATTTGTTTTAATATTTGATGGAAGCCATAACAGTATCACAATTCAATGTAGCAATTATTTGCTTTGTATGGTTGTCTTAATCTCGAAGGCAGAGCAGGGGGTATGTAATTATTGTAATTATTTGCAGGGTCTGCCAAAAGCCTGGAGTAGGAGATGAGGTAAAGAACAGCTCTGTTACAGGGCTTTTAATTTTGAAACACTAGTAATTAAATGGCCTAGATGAACTGGAATTTATATTGTTAGAACTGAAGCAGCTCAATTTTATTTCTTCAAAGGGTTAATTTTTAGAAGAGAGATGAATGCATCCCCCAAAAAGAAGGAAAATATGGGAAGAATATCAGGCAAATGGAAGCAGACAGGTGCAGCAGACAGGGTGAAGAGAGGCTTTTAGGAGAAATGGTAACAGCCATTTCTGTATTGTTATGTCCTATGCCAGAGTTCTATGCTGCAGTCTGTAAGTCAAAGATGTGAAGACATTATAAAAAGACATTATGCAAAAACATATGAGGAGAACATGGATGGATCAAACTATTGTGAGAGGGTACTCTCTGACAGTATTGACATTCCAGTAAGGACATATTGGTTAGTAAGTGATTATGAGTGTGTTTTTATGTCACCACCCATGCTGTGATGACTCTGACATTCCAACCAAGTAAGTCTGCTCACCTAATGGACTTCCTGCACTGCTGGTTTCTGTTCTCAGAACAACAGGGAAGAGAGTGCTTTTTACATGCCTCAATGCCTGTCCACTTGCCCAGAACAAATCTCCTCGTCTGGTCTAGGTGTTACAGATTTAAGTGCCTCTCACCTCAGACAGATCATATCATCAGCTGCAGAAGTCTAGAAAAAATGATGGCTACATCTAAAGAGAAGGGTTGTCCTTTGCATGTCTATACATTGTAAAAACCAGACATGGTGATACTGGCAGATGAATGAGGAAAAGTGTACTGGAGCAGTTTGGTGATGAACAGATGTCTGTTTTAATTAAGCTGTGTGAATTTAAAATACATTGCAGCAGAACATATGGAAGCAGGCTTATTTTTGTGCATTCAATTCTTGCATAGAAGTTGTTTTGAAGTGCAGAAATTTGTCAGGTATTCCCTGAATTCCATTCTCCCAACTCCTGAAACATACACAGTGCAGTGGCCATTGTATACATCTATTCTTTTCTTTAACCATTTTTGTCTCAAAGAAACAATATTGTAAGGCATCTGCCTGCCAGGGAACCAGAATGAAGAGCCATTGTTACTCAACAATGTGTAGGTAGATTTTGTTGATGCCTTCCTCAAATCTAACTAAAACAAAACAGTTTATGTAACTGCAGCGTCTGGCAGGGTTCCCTGTTGCTCTCAAATGGAGTGCATTTTAATTTGTGTCATCAAACATCTTTTATCATCAAACAATGGGGTGCTGAGGCATCTCCTAGCATGTTTTGTGACACAATACTTTCCCTTTAGAATTTTTGTGAAACATAGTGAACAAACTGTAAGCATATGCCAGCCATTTTGATGACTGACAATTGTTTTTTATTTTTTTAACTATTTTCTATTCTGACCTTCATATAATGCATTTTTCATCACAGAATCCTGTTGAGCAAGACATTTTCTGCATTTCCCATATATCAAACGCTCCATGCCTACACTAAACAAGTGAAATGATGGGATGTCAGCTGTAATCAAATCTGCAGATGTGAATATGCTCATTCAATTAAACTAGGAAGTGACTATCTCCATTTGAATCAAAGTGACTTTGTCTTTGCCCTATCATCTGGTTTAATTTTGCACCGCTGTACAAGAAAATTTGGAAGCCGTCAGCTGTTGTCGGCATATCTAATCGTTTTACTTAGTTCTTTCTATGCTCAAATATCTTTCTTTATCACACTTTTCAAATTACAAGAATAATCAAACTGATTTAAGGAGAAAACAAAGAAAATTCCTTGCCTTGAGTGTTCCTCTTGGGGCTTTATACCACTGCCTCATTCAGACTTTTGTTATCCAAAGATAAAAGGCCCGGTCTCTGGAGAAGTCCTACTCTTATTCTGTCAGTGCCAAACCCCTTATTACATTATTGCTCTGACTGGAGCCACCATAGAAGAACTTCTGTTCCCTAAGTCAATTGAACATCTTTTTCCTCCCTAATGTACGTGTGTGTGATGTCTGCATTCTAACCACATACCCGAGTAAATACATATAGAGTGGCACTGGAGCAGAAACAGACCCTATGCACATGTATTCAGAGTAGTATATGATTACATTTCTCATTCAGAGTTAAGGATGAAATTTAAATCAATAGGACTAAATCCAGGGTTGAGATGTGTCTGATGATGATCAGTATATGTAGTTAATTTGATAACTCCTGCTCCACTGCAGTCTGAATCTGTGTTTTGAGAGTGTGATATCCAGGACACCCCAGCATGACATACTGTATCTGTCATTTAAGTTTAATATTTATACTCTTAACAATCACTGAGCTGGCACAGCTGTATAGACACTTTAAGGCCAGGAGAGTTCTCTTCATCAGTAAGTTTCAGAGTACTGCCATGTCAGCAGTTAGGGTGAGGGAGCAGAGGACAGTAGTGCAGCTTTGCAAAAACAACACTGCCAAGTGCAGTGTGGGTTAAGACTTTGGTCTGTAATTTCATCCTGTAGGACTGGATTGCAGTCAACCTCAACAAGGCCCAATGGCCCGATGCACAAACAGGTGATTAGACACAACAGAAGGTTGCATATGTCTGTGTGCTCAGGGGACTAGTGTTTCTTTTGTGCGTATGTCATAGAAAATCAATTAAGTAAAAAATGCCCAACATGCAAACAAGGTGTTGGAACTACAGCAGAAAGGTTGATATAATTGTGATAAATAATTGTCTTGTTTTAATATCATGACAACCTTTTTATTTTAATGTCTTGTTGTCATGACAAAGTCTGAAGAGAATCCCAGTTTTTGAAAATTAAGCAGGCATAGACACAATGTGTGTTTTTAAGCTGGAGACATTTGTGGCACCTTCTTAGACTCAGTTGTATCTTCCTGACCAAGATATGATAATGGAGACATTTGCAGTGCTGAATTACTTTTGCACGCTCTTACCCCATTTCCATGCACTTTCAGCTTCTGTTTACTTAGACTATGTATGAATGCAGAAGCTCCTAAATATGATAATATGCATTTCTGTTCATATATATTTCTTACATTTACCTTTTTTCCTCTTTCTCTAAGTGTCATTCTTGCACCTACTATGTTAATGATGGACAAATCATGCAAATAACACAATTAAGGTACTGTTCTATAAAATATAGCTCATGCACCTCTTTCAGCAATAGGCATTGTGATTTTCAGTTACATTTACTAAATTGGGGGTCCTAACATAGACTTTTAAGCAGGATTGAATTGAAAAACCACCAAATCATACACTTCATTTATGAAAAAAAAGATCATTCAGCTGGTCCGAGCATGTTCAGCAGTAGATAGCTCTTACTCGGATGCATGCGTGCATTTGCTTCAACACAAAGACCCCACGTTTTTCTGCCCACTGTGCCTACCTGTCCACTGCAATGTCAGCCAGTGCCATTAATATTTCAAGATACAGGATGAGCTGTTGTGACCCTATTGTTACTAATACACAGCAGCTGCTAAGATACAGCTTAAGGAGGTGGCCTGTCACTCAGCTGCCAAACTTTACCAATAATGGATATCTACCACACAGCAAGGGTCTGGGGTTAGTGGGAGGATTCATGCCTGTGGAAATGGTATTTGCTGTGTATGTTTAATGGTATACAGGAATCACCCCCTCTGCAGAACCTATGCCAATGACACCTCTGCTCGCTCTGTATGCACGGCTGCTCCTCGCTCCCTCTCTTTGAAGTGATTTCACCGGTGGGCACAGAAATGTCTTTTTGACAAAATATCTCTCCCGGCACTGGAAGAATAGAAATTACTTTTGTGTGCTCTTCCAGTCAGCTGCAAAATATGCTTGTTTAAACATTCATCTCAGCCCAAAATGGTATGTAGTATTCTTATCTAGTCGTTTATCGTTCAGATAGATAAGATGTACAATTGAATGGAAACTGCATAGCATATTGCTGCTAAAAGAAATTGAAAAGAAGAAAGGGTATTTGGAGTGTAGATAATTTAGAATGTCACAAGATTTACATTTAAAACACAAAGAACATTTTAAAGGCATTTCTTGGCCAGTCACTGCATATATTGAAGTAAATATTAATTAGTAAGTGGATGTGTGATAAGACTTGGTGCACAAATCTAAACAAGAAGTAACATAAATCCTTAAATACTTACAATGAAGAAGAATTGTATCATATTAAGTAAGTATATAGGTATGTTCAAACTTTCAAAGAGGCAAACATGAACTTTCAAAGGCTTTTTGTGAGAGTACAGGTATAAAGTGATTTGTTTTACATTAATAATGGATAGAATAGAATATATTTTAGTACTCGACTTTTGTGTTTCACTGGTCTACTTCTGATTGTAATGTTTAAAAGCAGTCATGCCTATTTATGTCATATCTGTAACTTGTGTGAACCAGTAATATCTTATTTGAGAGCAGTTAAATTAATGCGGGTATGGCCAAAATGCATTTGTCTGTTTTTTTGTGGTGTGTTAGCAACCTACATTTAACCACAAAAGTAAACAAGAGCCATAAACAAGGGGAAGATACAAGAGAGAGATTTGGAGAACAAATGCGTCTTTGTGAGACTTTGGAACCAAAGATCTGTCCTCTTCACTGTTTTATGTGGGAACAGATGCCACACAAAGTATTCCTCAAAGCTTTCAATGAGTGCATTTATTGGGCATTTTCTCATCATACGGGATGAACTATGAAAAATGTCATCACTACCTTTCATTTGTGGCACTTTACATATAAAAATCAACTGAGATCTACTCATTGGAAATAGTGTTACTTGCAGCTGAGAGTAAGAGTAGGAAGCTTTGTAAATAACCCCTGTTGCCTACTCTACTTTATTCCTAAAAGTGCTTCTACCAGGACTATTTATGGTTATTCTCAGATGCTTGATGAATATGGACCCAGGTCAGAAGCCCCCCTGATCAGGCACTGGGATACTATTATATGATATTTTGTCAATGACATTGGCACATTAGGTTAAGTGGCTAAGGGTCTCTGAACAATAGATGCACATGTATGTTTTATATATTTAGAAGAAGCTCTTTGCAAGGAAACTTGAGAACCAATGTAGCATAGTGGTAAGGAAGCAGTGCTTGTAACTGAATGGCTGCTGGTTTGATCCCCCACTGGGACACTGCTGTTGTACCCTTGGGCAAAGCAGTTAACCTAGAAAGAGTGTCTGCTAAATTTGTGCATACCAAGTGACAATAAATTAATGCAGAGATAATCGATCTTTATCTTGGACATGTGTCTTGGAATGAACATGCCATAATATTCGTTTTCCAAACAAGGGTCCTAAAGAGGTACAGATAATCAATAATGTGTGTGTGTGTGTGTGTGTGTGCATGTGCTATACAAAAATGAAATGAATGAATCTGAGACATGTTGGGCTGGCTCTCACATAACTGTTCCCATAAGCACTATATCCTAATTTTCACTGACAAAAAGAGTGATAATTGAGAAGAGAATCAGGAAATTCCGCAACTTGTAACATTATAAAGACTTTTGTGGATCCTCAGTGTAAAGCAAGTAATCTGCTATTGCTGGTGCTGTGATTTTTGTTTGCAGTGACTTAATAGGGGTATAATTGCAGCAGAGGAATTCGGGGCGTGATGTGAATGCAACACAAATTACACATCAGCATTGTAGTTTTCCTGGTGTCTGGTTAAGGAGAATTCTCAAAGAAAAGCTTTTTTTTTTAAATGGATAACCCATATAAAATCTGGTTTACCCAGATTTTCCCTGGTGCCTGGGGCAGTATCTGTCACTCATACTTGGTACTTGGGCAATACAGAGGGCAGTCAAACATTTCAAACATCTCACATATGCTTAGTGTGGGATTGCAGCCCTGTAAAAAATGATGTTTCCCTGGAGGCCATTGAACAACAGATCAGTTACAAGCTCATCTTGCTTCTAGTAACCATGACAGTGTGGGGAAATGCTCCTAATAGTTCTCCTCCCAAGACAGGACATTGGAGTGGTGTTCTGGAAGCTGCAACAGTATACAACTCAGGTTTTACTCTTGAGATATATGAAAGTAAAATCCTAAATTTAAGTAAAATCCTGAAATTAAATCCAAAAAACAACAAATAAATGGCAATGTACTGCTTTTTGGAAGCCCAGTGGAAGCTTCTGTAACCATATGGAGACCTGCAAAGGTTTCCAGTTTCCCTGGAGAAGGAGACATAGCATACAGAAGAATTTCATTAGGATCATGCGTCATTATGGCTAAGATCACAGAATCTGACTTCTGCATAATTCACTGAATCTATCACAAATTAAAGGCTATTTACACAATAGCGACTCTGACAGGAAGAGGACACAAGTATATCTGGCCATCACAGACTGTGAGAAAAAGGGATCAGGAGGCAACTGCAAATCCAAAGGCAACAGCTGAAGATATCCAGATGTCGAAAAAAAAAGTAAATGTAGAAGTCACCTGCATGTAGATGGTATTCACAGCCGCATTGCAAGGAAAAACCTTTTCTGAAAACAAACCACTAAAAAAAACTGTTCTTGAATTTGTCATACTACATCAGAATGACAGTTGGAAGTAAAGTCTCTCATGGTCATATTTTGGACATGCTCTTGAGTGTTATGTTTGCTTTAAAAACTTGAAGCTTATAAAAAAGTCATCCCCACTATAAAATATGTACAAAAATACATTCCCCCAAGAAGTGCCAGAACCTCATACAACACCACAGAAAGCGTCTTGTCAGAGTAGTCCATGCCAGGGGAGGGTTTTTCTGCAGTAGAATGAACACATGTTCCTCTTGTTGTTTCTGGAATAAAATTAATTATTTCTGAAGAATACAACTTTACTGTATGTAATGTTCTTAAGACTGAATTATAACATTTTTAATTTTAAAAATTAAGCAGAGGAACATGTCCAATACATACATTTTTTCTGTTACCTGTAACAGGCATGTAGATACATGTGTTTGGAAGAGAGTAAACAGAAAATGTTGTGTCTTTTCCATGAAATAACTGTATTAGAAAATGAATGAGCACTGCATCTGATTATTATTTGGATTGTTTGGCTAAAGCTATCAGCTTTAGGTAAACACATGTTGATGGCAAACCCATGATTGAATTCAACCACCTTGGATTCCTGAATCATTTTCTGTTACTTTTAACTTTCTGTTGCTTTTAATAACAGTTTGTACTATGAAGGAATGTCTGTGATTCTGTAACTCTCGTGTGACCTTTCACAGCTATGCTTTTGCTCCTCTATCTCGCTTAGTTTGAGAATCTGGCTCAGTCTCATTCTCCATTCTCAATATTGTCCTTGTTGCTGCTACTAACATTTTAATTTGACCCGGTGGCTTGTTCAAAATATATTGTGACATTTTGAAGACATGTTTATGTGTAAATTACATTTTTGACATTTGAATGATTTAGACTTCATGAATTTAAATTTGTTTTTAAATGAAAATTTTGTTTAGAAGTAATCTGACCTGCACAGCTGTGGCCTTGGTGGTGCTGTACCAGTACGTCTACGTCTAATTCTTCATTAAGCTCAAATGAAGTACAGATGTAATTAAACTACTGGTCCTATCCTATTGGGACTTCCTGTCACTCATACCAGATTAATACTTCAATTAACAGTAGTTCATTAAGACAGCACAGCAACATGCTACCATGGTTATTTTTGGATTCTGGCACTGAAACTGTGTACAGCTTGGTTTTGAGGTAATGTGATGTAATGTCATGCCTGTGATTATGAAAGCTGAAGCAGGGACTATATTGTACTATTTATAATGTATGTTAACTTGTCAAACAGTCATTTAAATCATTAATCACCTTATGGTGCTTACTTTTGCAGACAATGGTAAATTCCCAAACACTATTATGTAATTTGTATTCACAATGAAAATCCACAGAGGTACCAGATAAAAATAGTATTACACTTGTTTTGTGGTAAATCCCTTTTATGAGCCTCACAGGGCATAATCTGTATGAAAGAAAAATGAAAACTAGAATGTTTAATTTTGTATTTAACAAATACCTGCATGTGATAATACACTTTTCATAGCATTAATGTAGTAGCTAGCATAGAGGCAGTTGAATCTGTATTATTGAACAAACCTGAAACAATTTCAGTTTTGTGAAAAAAAAAAAAAAAGGTATCTAAATGATGTGATGTTTAAAGGCCTTGCTGAACTGTACAACATAAGGAAGCGTCTTACCCCACACAACACTTTGATTCAGGATACTCCACCATGTTGCACTGCAATCCATTATCCACCACAACATTACAACTTGCAGTATTATGCAATGATAAACCAAGGTGCAGGACAGAACAAATAGCTATTCTAGCACACCTATAAAAAAGTATGATTCTTGGTACTTAATACCTGAATATCTGAATTTCAAATTGATTCAGCTCCCAATTCAATTCAATTCAGTTAGGCTAAGCAAAGAAAAATGGAGATGTTTGTGGTGAGAGGACATTTGTATACACAAATGTTACAAGTAACTCTACTAGGAAATAGTAGACAAACTAAGATAACCAGTTCTTGGAATGTAGCATATATACTGTATAAATGGAGCTAGTAGTGCAAATGAGAAGGAAGATCACAAAGCTTATTTAATGTTGTCTGTTTTGGAATCCATCCTTGGATATGATCTTCTAAAATGATCGATAAACCATAATGCATTCAATTTTAGTTCCTGCAAAAGCTGTTGGTGGTTCATCAGTCTGATCACTGGTACGTTTAGCTTAAATAACATCATTGGGAAATACGTTTATATTACAAAATGCCAATACCAACTCAGAGGACAATAATTAGCCCTCTTAACATGATTTCTTCTGAAACACAATTTCCATATTCAAACTTAATGACAATATGATGGTATAGCTAGGCTACCTGCATCAGAGGATTCACAGACTGCACTCACTACTTTCACTCAAGTGCAATATATTGCCAACAATACTATAAATATGTACAGTGTGATGTATGCAGCTGTAAATCTGTATGAGGACTTTGAGGACTTTATGCATGTTTTGTCTGTAGGAAATAAACTATAAATGGTGAGGTCAGATTTCAACAGTCTTAGCATGTTCCACAGTAATTCTAATAACACTCCACCCAAAAGATACTACAGGCGACTACATGGACTACCCCTGTCAAAGATGCTTAACTAGACTCCAGGGAGCATTCTGTCTAATTTCAGTGACTGCCAAACTCATGACACATCGCAAAAAATTAAAAGTCCACCCTTGTATAAATTCAAGACTCAAAGTGATAGCATGATGTAAAACACACCTGCATTTAAGGCCAAGGTATGGTAAAAAGCCAGTATTAGTAAACCCCACAGCACTACATCACACAATTCCATGGAGTTGCTCATTGTAAAAATCACAAATTTTGCAGTTTTCCTTCAGTCCTCTAAGGAACCAAACTATTCCCAACATATGTCCGTGTGCAGGATACTAACTTGCAAATTCAAACAAGGACAAAGCACTGTGGCCATTGTACTGAAGTCCCCCAAAGAATCCTACCAACTATTACGTGGTTTATTTAGCAAAAATGTAATTACTGTTTTGCCTCTCTCCCCACCACAGGGAGGCGACAGGGTTTGTGTGTGTGTGTGTGTGTGTGTGTATGTGTGTGTATGTGTGCGTGTGTATGCGCGCGTGTGTTTTTATAATATAAATAAATATGTGTATATAATTATACGAAAGCTGCAAAGCCCCGCTCGCCTTCCTGAATTTTTTTTTCAGGTTTTGTAAAGTGCAAACATGCCAACGTGTGCATGAGTCTCAAATATTACAACAAGCTTTGAGCTGGTGCTGAAGAACAGCGTATTTCCCTGCGTTCCTTCCGTCCGATGGATTTGGTTGCGCGCTTAATGACCGCACACTACAGAGGAGCGTGGGATTGAGAAGTCAAGCAGCTCCTCGTATCAGTTTCTGAAGCATACACAAGAATTCCAGCGTTGCATGTAAAACGTGGGGCTTTTACTCAGCAAAATGAGCGACGCGACTTATTGGGATGATACAAGACAGAGGGAGGTGTAGAATACGAAGGACAGAGCGCAGGAATAACTCCCTTGTGCCGAGGAGTCGAGGAATTCGGAAAGCGGGAAGTTGCTTTTTGACTCTCAAAATCAGTTGAAAGAGCAGTCAGAACGTCTTCAAACGAAATATGCTGCAAGTGCATGTCGAAGTAACACAGGCATGAATAGGCACTTCTACATTGCGTTTAGATTCACTGTAGAGCGTGATCAGAGTAGTTATGTATAATTATTTATCACCTTAAACAAGTATGGTACTGTAGCTGTTGTAGTTTAAAGCCTAAATGTGTAATCACCACATTGTTTTAAACAATCGGGGAAAAATACCTGAGATGAGCCGTTTCTCTCGTTGAAGCGCAACTATTCTCAACTGGAAATACCTCGCCGAAAACACATAGCATTGCAGCTCGATTGGCGGACTTATTAATAAAGGAATAATAAATAATTGCAGGTGAGTGTATAAAGTTTTATTTTTTCTTGTATTACACACGTGGTTAATATTTGGCTTAGATAGATATTTTTCATTAACTAACACGCTTAGGAAAGTATTTTAACAAAAAAACAAGGACACGCAGCCCGGCATGTTTTAGTTTCTTCCGAAAAGGTAATCTTAATCTTAATCATTTTATTTCTTTCATGCAGTACTGTTTAATATGTGTTTACTCGTGCTGGGTGTAAATGAGAGCAATCAAACACAAAGTTAAGACCTTATTGAAGACGAAATCTAGCAAAGGACCGTATTTTAACTGAGGAACCATTAAAATATTTCTGAAGTACATGCCACGTAACAAAACGCAGATCGTGCACTACACAGTTGATGTAATTTGCCATGGTTGATGCTAACTCAGGCTAATAAAATTTCTGTAGTGTCTAACGGAAGGGCGCACGTGAATCGTGTCACGCTTAAATGTGATGCGAACTCGTGGTGACGGTGTTCTCACATACATTAATTTATACAGTAAAGTGTCGGGTGCACATAGTGTCGGTGTCAGCTGTGCAGCCCATCTTTATAAGTAGCAAAGGGGAGTGTCAAAACAGCTAATAAATTCGATTGTTTCCGAGCGAAATACACAACATGTAAACACGCCAATCAGTTATGGGGTTGGTTCGGAAGCGTTTAATACTAAACGTAAATTAACCCTTCAACAACTCCCTTCAAAGAAGTCAGCTTAATTGCATTTAATCATGTACATATAAACAAATGACCACAACAGATCACAATACGTCAGTATTTGGCAGTAGTATTGATTTTGGCTAATTTAAGGATTCTGTCATAATGTATGGCTTCATTCATTTTTGACAGAACAGACTACAGAAAAGACAAGGCCAATAACATATTTCTTTCCCTGTTATGTTGCGAAGTTAACCTCCCGATAAGCTATAATTGTCAACCCCAATTATAAGTCAAGGTGAGAAAATAAGAAATTGAAATTATATGATTTAGGCAGGAGATCCTTTTACTTTCATGTAGAAACAGCCTTTCCCTGCAAAACACTGGACTTCCACAGTAATCTGTCACATTGAAGAGGTTTCATCTGAAATGACTGTGGTTAACTTTTCTTTCTAACTGGAATGTCACCTGGAACGCCAAAGCAACCCCAAGCTGTCTTTTTTAATATGAATACATTGAGCTTACTGCAGTTATTGCTCAGAATTCAAATGACTAGCAGCTATGTGGTGGGACTTTGTTCATTTAAATAAGACAATGCAGGATTTGAAATTGGAAACAGAGACATTCAAAATTTGTATTGGACATTTCATTAACTGAAAACCACACAAGATTTGTGGAACTTTGATTACACACAATCATGTTTAGTAGAAAAGTGAGTGATTGTTGATTTGATCAAATACATATGCAAAACGTGTGTGGGATTGAAGTCTGTCTTTTGACAAGGATTACTCTGAATGGTGATTTAACTTAAGCATATCATGTGGAAATTGATGAATTTATATTGGTATTTCTTGGCATACAGGAAGTTTTTCTGTCATGAATATGATATGAAAATCATATGTTCAGTTTTTTGTAATGCAGTTCACCATATTGTTTCATTACATTGGGAAACGCACACACTTTATTACAGTATGTTTTCCATCAAGACAAGTGCAGATTGGCTAGTTTCCCAAATGTCTCACTAGGATGGGAAGTCTCTCTGTCTCTGTGGTTTTGCATTTGGCCTTAGCAGGACGAGTTTTAAGGGTATTATTTTTGCAAGTGCATAGAAGGAGTAAATTGGGAAAGGGTTACTTGCGTCCCTACGTGGAAAACAATGAATGCTATGTTTTAATAACATTCATTGAGTTCATTTAAGTAACTTGCAGTGTATTATTATCATCATTAATAATCTTTATTAATTATTTATTAATAACTAATGTTTATTAATTAGATCAATGACAATGATCTAATATGCTAAGTATTTGCCTCAGCAGTTGCCTCAGCTCAGTAGTCTTGCAAATAAGAACAGACTGAAATTACAGTGTAGAGCTGAGACAAAATCAATGCTTTCATCTGATAATATTATTTGTGGTATTTTTGTCTGTATCAAATCTTAAAACCATTTTATTGAAGAAACACTGCAGACGTTAGAGGAGATAAAGGGGACTGGTAATGGCTTTAATCTGTAGAGGAGCTAAAAAATGTGAATAAGTGACATTTTATGTTTTTGTTTCAAAGTGTCACGATTCTCATTTAAAACAAATCAATATTACAAGGTTGGTGGTAAACCCATTTATATTGAAAAAATGGGAACAATGGATGAAATAACTTGCTACTTTCTAACCCTGCACATTACAAATACAGTCTGCACTTACATTTATGGATTGCTCTTGAATTAGACTGATTAGCAACTGAAGACCATGAATATAGAGTGGAAAAATAATTTCATACATATCTACCAAAGGTTAACATTCACTGTTAAGTGCACAATGTTGTTACTGAGTTGTTATTTGAATACCATGGCTATCAACTCGTCATGTTATGGAAAGTGGCATTTTTTGCTTCAACAAGAGAATTCTGGATGCCTTGCATATACACTGGTCTTCTTGCTAATAACTGAAATCGCAAAGCCTACTACTCATCTGAAGGCCAGATATGTAAAATAATGAAATATGCAGCTGAAATCTGTGATCAGGAAATTTTGTATTGATTTTGTTTTCCTTGAATTTCATTCTGCACAAGCTCTAAGATATATAGTATATGTGTTGCTAATGTTGGCCTACAAGCTATTATGTAATTTCATCTCAATAATAGCAACCAATTAAAAATGCATTGTCCTACATATTGTAATTCTCTCACCTGACACAAGCCAATTTGTGATGAGCTTCCCAGTGGCTATGTTGCTAAACTGTTCATAAATTGGTGGAGTGCCTGGAGGACTTGCTAAGTGGCAGCAGGGGTCAACATCTTGGCAAAGATAAAGCAGCTCTCATCTCACTGCTACGATACTGTTTTATGAGAAGTTGACTGATATGATACAATGTATTCAGACTTAACGTTTGACCCTCTGTGTGCATGTCACTATCAAAGTGATCAATGGCTTCTGTGTTTAAATATATGCAACAAAACACTCAAATTTTTGTTTACTTAATTGTGCACTGTATGTAACATTCACTGCATTGATATAATTACATCCTAGGGATGTAACGATATATCTAATTTCACGATATCGCAATAAAAAATGTCTCGATGCCGTCGTGGGACTGTGACGAAATCTACCAGGATATTACATGGTTATTTCGCTAGTATAGTTGTTTTCTAATATCTCTCCTTGTCGTTTGTTTTTGTTTTGCAATTGTACATACATAGTTTAATCATTCATTGTCAAAGGCAATTCATGCCAATTTTTTTTTCATGCTTAGGTCATGGCTGCCTACTTTTATTTTATTAAAGAAGGAAAGAAGAAGCACTTTAAGTTAAAAGGAAAAACAAATTTTATACGAATAAAAATGCTGATTTATTATTTAATAATGGACATTTTTTCAAGTCATCATTTTTCTTTGTTTTTTAATATCCTGAGAAATATCGTATCGTGGACTTTATTGTGGTATTATCGTACTGTGAGTTTTTGGTATCGTTACATCCCTATTACATCCTTAAGAGAAATATAAATAGTAGCTTTTTTGAGGGCCTGTGATTGAATGATGTGTTATTGATTCAGTGGTGAGTGGAATGACCTGTTTTGCTAAGTCATAAATAATAAATGTGTAGTGACATGAATACTGTTAGTTGACTAATACACACTAATACATTCTTGATGATATTCTTGAGGTATGACATATTCTAACAGAGTTGAATGTCACAGAGTTAATAGCACCAGACTTATCACAATGACTGCAGGCAAATAGAACTTGTTCACTAAAGCTGCAGACATTTTCCTCAGAAGTGTTACAAGAGTCCTGTCAACGAATGATTGCATGAAAGAATGAACGACTTTGTCAAATGAAATCTTGTCCACTTTGACGTGTCCATTGTCTCAGAAAGAGCTTGAGCTATACATTTATAGAACACATTTGAAAACTACTGACCTCCAGTGGACCCACTTCAGGCTATACAGTGAAGTTCTTCAAGCAATTAATTTCAAAACCAGGGTGTTTGTCCCAGTGTAATCATAGGCGATGACGCAAAATAATTTTGTATGTGTACATTTTCTGTAAATAACAAAACCAGTCTCTTTTTCTTTCTGAAACCTGTGGAATACTTTTATAGTTATTGTCATGAAAACGTTATATAAATTGATTTATAAGCAATATTATTAATTCATTCAGTTCTGAGATTGCCCCTTTCTTAAGGTATATTTCGTGTAAGTGTTTAGTTTACATCAGGTGTATTGGGTTCATTGTGTGCTGCTAGAACCTGGCATGCACTGAAATACTCAGAGACAAGTAAATACTCATAGTCCATTGTAGCGTTCTTTTTTATTGATTCCTGAAAGCATCAGGAGGGAGTAAGAGAAGCACATCAAAATTAAATTAAACAATGAGTGCCGCTTCAGAAGATAATAAAACAAAATGTTAATGAACCATGTAAGTATGGCAGTGAAAGAGCACAATGAGTCATAGCTGCAGCACCTGCATTCTGCAGAGACACCCAGCACATGCGCATACATTTCACCTATTACACTGTGGCCATTAATTATTGTTGTTCATCTTACTGGACTGCATTGCAACTCACATTGTGAGGCAGAAGTGTTAATCTTCGGGGTGATACTCTGATTAATGATGAAATGGTGATATTCCTTTTAGATATTAAAAATAGTATAATGCACTTCTACCTCTGATCTGCATATGCACTGGATTCATTTAACACTGTACATACAGTGGATGCTAATCTAAGAGCAGTTGTGTTGTGCAGGACCCTGGTCCTGAGGGTTGTGGTTTCACACTACTGTAGCCTTGGGCAGGGTATTTTACTTCAATAGCTGCAGTAATTATCCAGCAATTTAAATAGGTTAACAAGTTAATGAAATTGATATACAACATTAGTCTGTGTTCTGTATAATTAAACAGATTATCTGAATAATTGTGGCTATATCACCAATCCTAATAGGTAGTGTGACATTGCTGTGGTTACTTGAATCATAAGAGCTGGCAGATCTCTGTTTGCCCTTATTTATTTGAACGTCTGTATTTTGCACATTGTGTGGTAGAGTTCAGTGGGATGTCAGAGAAAACTTTCTTGTCCATATTGGTGTTCCTTTTCTGCAACAAGAAGTTTATTATCAGATCACCTGGGCGAGTACCTGGGAACATAGCCGGAGGGCCAGCTACAGTCATTACACGTAAGAAGAGAAAAAAATATCAGAAGTAAAGGAATTTTTATTTGGACTCGATGCTGAGTTTAGTTTTTACCTTGTGCTGAAAGATGGCTGACTAACTGCTTGACATAGTATGACAGATGCTACTCTGCTAGCGATATCCTCTGTAACTGGCTGTGAGAGTGAGATGGACACAGTTTAGAAGGATTCACATTCATCAGTACCTTGGCGTGGCAAATGCAGATTGAAAACACAAGCTAGGAACGCAAATGTTTTTTGGAAACACTTACATTTGTGAAAAAATGTGTCAATCATGCAAATGCAGATAAAATATTCAGATGTAATGTAAAGTGTATATGTAAAGTGTGATCAGAGATAATCTAAAATGCATCTGCAACAATTAAGCTGTTAGAGAGAAACGGAATGCAATGTCACACAGCCCACGTCTGCTCTTACATATACATTTTTTTGTTGAGCTCTTCCAGTTTTGAAAGGTAGTTTATATGAAAGCAGCATACATACAAATAGTTTAAATCAAAATTTGTATATGGGGAAGAGGATTAAGCAAACGAGGAATGAACACACACACATATTCAAATGTGTGTTCTTGCTGACAGGATGGGCGGTTAAGATAACTGCTGCATAGCCATATAATCATTCTTGGCTGCTGATCAAGAGATTGATGTTCAGCGCAGTGGTTTAATAGCAGCCTTTGATCCTCCTCAGTATGTGAGTGTGTGGATACAGTATACATCAGTGAGAAGTGATTTCTTTGGCTTTCAAGTTAGAATGGCTAAGAGCATATCATTTTGTTCCTGTTTCTTCTCCACCCCGTTAAGATTCCCAAGCCAAAGCTGCTGATCTCAGTGCCAAAACTGCATTGCAATAGTTTCTGAATTGGTAGAAATTTGTGAGATGGTCTGGTTATGGGCATATTACTGCATGGGATGTTGTGCTCTGAGGCCATGCTGAGTTCATCTGCCAAAGTACAGTGGTTCCCCCTTATCTGTGCTTTTGCTTTCCGTAGTTTCAGTTACCCGCGGTCAACCGGTCCGAAAATATTAAATGGAAAATTCCAGAAATAAACAATTCAAAAGTTTTAAATTGCGCACCATTCTGAGTAGCATGATGAAATCTTGCGCCGTCCTGCCAATGTATCCACGCTGTATACGCTGCCCGCCCGTTAGTCAAACATATTATATATAGGGTTCGGTACTATCCGCAATTTCAGGCGTCCGCTGGGGGTCTTGGAACATATCCCCCGCGGATAAGGGGGGACTACTGTATTTCTAATCCTGGGCATATACAGTAGCTAAATATTGTCTAATACACTTCCACTCCACTCATGGGTGGAGGTATGGCTCCTATGTCTTTAGATTATCAAGCCAGGGTCCATATTGTCTGTCAACCTACTGAGAAGTGTTCCTTTCTTGCTCTGTTTCTGGTGCACAGCAGTATTAACAGCATTGACTAATTTTGGTCATTGTCTGTAGATCTGTGTGTGTGCGCGCACGTGCGTGCACGGGTCCGTGCATGTGTGCATGCATGCACTTTTTTGTATGATAAAAAGAGCAAGAGAGTCCATGGTGCATATTACATGCATATTATGAGCACATCATATAATCTGGTTTTGAATGTCTGATGAAGTTGATGAAACAAATGCATTAAACTTATGGTCTGATTCCCCCATTTTGGTCTTATACCATGAAACTGTTTTATTATTTTATTATTCATAATATTTTATTATTATGTCTTTTAGACTTTTAACATGCAGGTGTGCAGTCAAATAATGTTATTTTTCAAACTGCTGAAGTTACTGTCAAAATAATAGACACATACTATACATCTGAACTCCATTTCCTGTGCTCCTTCTTTAAGAACAGTACAGACAATAGACAAATCTACTGCCTGTTTTTAAAGTTTGCCAGTATCACATGCCTATTTGAAAGGCACATGTGTTGAAAATTTATATACATAAGTAAAAGACCTTTCTGCAATTTAACTCCCTCTTGTTGGTATGGCCTCTTTGACTTGTTGAGGGTTCGATTCACTTAATGTATGTACTTCCCCAGCACCAAATTCCCACAATAAACACTGACTTGATCAACGTGAGTCCTTCCATGATACAAGGATGCAGGTGGCACAGTGTAGGCTCATCGTTACTCTTAATGGAATAGCATGCCAACCATACATAATTTTGCAGGATTTCATCTGTTTTTAACATATTTCAGTAATCTGTCCTCTCCTTTTTCCACAGTGAAATGGTTACCACATTACATTCAAGAATAGCTGCTGAAGGCTTTGTACTTGTCTGCAAGGTCATCAAATAATGTCTCTTCCTTTGTTGTATGTGCCACTTGGTATTTCAAATGAGCAATGCATTCCATGCTGCATTGTGCTCTGAGGTCTGCAAAAATGGTGATGGCCTGGCATGGGGACCAGAAATATGGCACAGCTACACTGCAGCAGCAAAATGTGACCATTCTGCCTTTTTCAGCCTCCTCCGGATTAGCGCTTCAAGTAAATGTAGGGATGGTGTACAAAAAAAAGGAGGACAAGATGTTCTGGCAAGCCGGGAGATGCAGGAGCACATGTTCTCTACTTCTCAGTGAAATGGTTTGACAGAAAGTGTAGTCCAGAAGTGTAGCCATGGAGCAATATTTAGGAAGATAAAAAAAAGCTAAAGTGAAGCCCCCAAAAAAAAAAAAAAAAATTGATACAGAGGTGTCATTTTGTATAATGCTAGTGCTGTGATACATTTAAAACAGTGAGGTGGTGGATGACAATCATTTTAAAAACAGCAGTGAGGCATTTATGATTGCTTATTGGTGATATTTACTGATCCCCTTATTTTGAATGAGGTGAGAAAAAGATGACTTCTCTGCAGTCTCACTCAACACCAAAGTGGATTGAATTGCTGAGATGACACACAATTTGATGTAATTCTATAATTTTTACATAAATCTTATGAATCATAGCTTAAGTGCCATTGGCTAGCTTTAGCAAGCTCCAAAAAATTTGGAAAGTGATGGATAAATCAGGTTCTGGTGTGTGGGTAGGGTAAGGCCTGAGTACACATTACTGGTTCGCTGTAACGTATAAGGCTGCAGCCATCAGCTTTATACTTTTTTTCCACCAAAATTTTAGTAACTTATTAAAATCCATATATATGTATATATGGCTTACACACCTGCCATTTTATTTTTTTCCATTACGTGTACATTTACATAGAAGAAATGTGTACATTTACATAGAAGAAATGGTTGTATTTTCATGGCAGGACTAAATGTGTCAGGTGTGAAATGCATTGGACTGAAATGCACTGGACGTAAGGTAGGAGTGACAGCACCTGCTAGACAATTGCAAATGCAGGGTGTGCTTGTATATGCGTACCTGTTTGTACTGACATGTCTTACCATGGTGGAAGTAGAGTGTATGTATATACTGGATAGAGTGCTACAGAAGCTCTTTGGTGTCCCTAGGATGCTGGAATGAACAGACATTTACAGAAAGTAGACAAAATTAGTAAGAAAGCAACCAAGATTCAATTTAACCACAGTGCACTTTGAGAAAGAAGCAAATGTTTCCTTCCTTCAGGTGTCAGCAATTAATTTTGTGTATTTAATCCACTGCCATGATGAAATGCAAGGTTCTAAAAACTGTGTGGTGTAGAGTAGCTCTGTGAATCCTGGATAGCTTGCTGAAAAGAATGATACATTTCTTAAAATATAATGCATTAAATGTGTATTAAATGAACTGTAGTAGTCAGTATGTTGACATAAATTATCTCTGAATATGTAGTGACAAAGGTGAGACAGAATAATGTAACTATATATTCATCTGTTGAGTTCTGTCTTATTTTTATTTGATTAAATATTTTTATGGCGATCTATAGTATGGTAATAACATTTTTTCACAGAATAATGCCACACATGAGGAATAATCCTAATGACATGCCAGTTCATGATTTTAATGTCTTTTTTCAAGCTCATATTAATAATAAATAATCACTACTTCCACCAGTCCCACTGTCCTTAAGGATAATACTAAATACAATGTCTAAATGCAATGTGGGATCTCAGAGAGCACCATTCTTGAGGATGTGTCTGGACTCTCTGACCATGCTCTCAAAGCCTGTCTTTCCTGGTGCTGCCCCAACAGCAAGGTTGTACGTTAGATGCGTTCCTGCCTCCCACAGATTCCACAGGGGGCTGTAGCCAAACACCTGTGCTGATACTTACTCTAGGCCTTTATCCAGTAAGAGACCAGAAAATCTATGTGTCATTTCTCAACAGCCATTTGTTGGTGGGAAAATGAGAAGAATATGTTAATGGGGTACCCAGTATTGCAACACTGACTTAAATCACCTAACATGTCTCTGAATAAGATGGTGCACCTGGGTTCCAGAGCATGTCAGTGTGCTAGAGCTTAGGACCAATCACGTGCTGCTGTGAGACTGCCATGTGCTAGCACAGTGGCCGTGGATTATCTTCCCTTGCAGGGGAGTCCCCTCTCTCTCACAAGGTAGCCTGCAACATGCCTTTGTGCATGCACATCCATCTTTTGTCATTGAAGGCAGATCACCCACAAAGGCAGGAGAATTAGGCTGCAGACATGTTATTCAGAAGGGGTCCTAGGCCCTTGGAGTGTTGACTTCACCCCAGGCCATTCCATCCATCTGTGGTTATTTTTGAATGACTGATGTGAATCTTGTTATATTATGTGGCAATGCTGTACAACAATGTATGTTTAGTTGCTAATGTATGTTTAGTGTATGTTTGGTGTGTATGAGGAAAAAGAAGAGTTTTTTTTTTTTTTTTACATTGAAAAAATTGTATGTGAGCTTTTAAAAAGAAGTTGATAAACATTACCTGCAGTGGGAAAACTGATTGGGTAGAAAAATAGAAGAGAGAAAAATAAGGGAAATTCAGGAGTATCATGGCATTTACATATGTAATAATGGAGAAATATATCTATTGCTCATAACATATTTGAATTATAATGAAAACCAATCATAGTATGGATTTAAGATAACATAACGGAAGATACATTGTAGAGGTTTTTTCAGATGGGAAAATCTATGGTCTACTACTGTACAGATATTAAATAAAGTAATTTTTTAGGGGAAATTATTCAAAACAAAACAACCTCATTTTGAGTATGATAAATGACTCTCCCTACCCCCTGGTGACCCACCCTGTCATACAATTCCTTGGTGTGGAGGAGCGGGGAGACATTCCTCAGCCGGGTGCTTGTCGTTTATGGCCCAAGAATGCTTACTTGAGCAACAGTCCCTTATTTGGTGTGCCACAGTCCATATGTTGTCAGGCGTCTCCCATTCCCACCTTACAATTGCAATAAAGTAGCGATTATTATGTATATACAATATAAGCAGTAGTGCCAGAAATGATGGATTAATATGTACCATGTCTGTGATAATGGTCTGAAAATAGAGACTGTGACTCAAAAACTCAAAACTGAATATCAGATTGAGTTCCCTGTAGTTTTTTGATGCTCAAACAATTTCCAGTGATCTGTCTCCTGGATTGTATAATTAAAAGTGAGAATCATCCAGTGAATATTAACTACCTGGTTCCCCTAACCCAGATGTGTGCCCATTTCAAATGTACATGCAGAAAATCTGACATCACTACCTAGACTTGCAATCCCCAGACAACTATGTTCTGGATGAGTGGCTAAATGTGGATGATACAGAACGGTGACAAGACATAGGTGAGACTGGAAGGACACAAAAGGTACATATCCTGCAGCCTAAGGAGTTCATTGGCTTGTGAAATTATGCATATTGAGATCATGAGCTCCTCTGCATGAAATACCCTCTCTCCTAAATTATGTGGGTCTGCATTTTAGAAACCACATTTCTGTGATGAGAGTCATGCAAAGTCACTTAGCATCTCCTTTTATGAGAATTACAATTTTTGTTGTCTTCTTGATATGTTGGGAAGGGAACTAGATTTGTAACCTGTTTTGTAGACTTGAATTCCAGGTGGTGCACTGCTGTATCACCTTATAGCACTTTAATTTGCTCCAGTGAATATGCAGCTAATTAAATAGATAACACAAAAAATACTTGGGTACCAATGTGTCTTAACGGAGGGGTAAAGGAAAAATAAATAATAAACTATTGTTCACAGAAAAGCGTGTAAATTATGTAACTAATCTCCCTTCCTACACATAAATATAATGTAATAAGGTGGTGATACTGTAATGAGCCTGAACTATTATGAATTTCATTCAGACTGCATGTCCTATAGAGGCTCGTGAGACAGAATGTTTTCACTGAGCTGAAAAGGAGGAATTTCTCAGTCTATGCCTGCTGACAAGAACGTATTAGAATCATATTACCTCTAACCTTATATCACAACCAAAATGAATAAGACATTTGTCCAGGTAATTAAATTTGTGGTTACTTCACACACAAATATATCAATGTTATAAAAACAGCTCTTTTTAAAAGTTTGAAACTACATCCTCTGAGACATTTGAGTGGACAGCACAATTTATATAAGAAGATACAAAGGAGGGATTAGTTGTGTTTAATCTGTGGATGGTAAACATGTGGTTTCTATGATCACAATGTCACCCAGAAAGTCGGAATTAGGAATATTTTAAACAACAGAATTTTACATTTTAAATTAATTTCCTCAAAAGTACTGACACTCTGACGGAGCTTTTTGTATGTTGGCCTTGTAAACCACCAGGCCTGGATACTGGTAGGGGGATACTGGTTGGTTGGTATATAGTTGTGGTAAGACATTTAGTTCTATTCATGGCAGCATACAGCCTTTTCTATTCCCTCATTATTTGTGGAAACAGTGTCCCTTCTTCTATTAGCAGAAGGCTGTCAAAGAATGGGTTCCTGCCAGACTCTATAACACTAATAGACTGTTCTGTGGGGGCTGCTGTGTCCATACAGTGTATATATTTGCAATACCTTCAGTACTGTAGGTGATGCAACTTTTACATGTGCTATAACAATAATTATACAATATCCAGAAGATAGTTTGCTAAAAATAAGGCACATATTCTTTTTGCATATTATTTTTGCACATATTATTCTTGTTGTGGTGCATTTTTCACCCAGTTGTTTAGAGTCCACTCTGTACCCATCCAGGTATCTTCAACCCATTAACCTGAACTGTAATGCAAGAGAACAGTGGATCCCACTGACGCATGCAATACACTGTTCAGCACTACAAGGCTTGATAAGCCTAGAGGACATTGCAGTATTGTGCTATGTGGCTGGGAGCTCTGCATTTCGAATCACAGTGGAGAGACGACTTTTGTTAATGGACAGTAGTGAGAGTGAATCTGTAAATCTCTAAATCCCATAATCCCTGGCTCTCTGTTAATTTGAATTATGTGGCACATGTCAGGTAGAGGTAATCCACTATCTCCCTGTTCCTTCTCTCCACAGTGGATCCAAATGGATAAATTAACTAACAGATCAACCAACTAATCTTGCTTCTTTGTCCTAAAATCAATAATGTTTCAGCACACAGTTGAAGAAATGTGTAAAGAAAATGAGTTGGAACAACTGAAAATTACATGAGGAAAAAACTGAGATGTCGGTGAGACAAAAGAGAATTAAACAAAGAACGGTGGCTTAGTTGTAACGCCGTGTAACAACTAACCCCGCAGAATGGAGGCTGTACTTAAGCCTAGCTAGCTCGTTGCATGTTTCAAAAGGGTGCTATGTTGTAGGCAACAAGATGGTGATTGAAGTAATATAAGGTTGGATTTTGTGATTTACACACACACAGCTCACTAACTAAAAAACACTTGTGATGGAAAAAAATTACTTATATGCCCTGAAAACACTTCGCCACAGATTTCTTCCAAACGCTGACGAATCTTTCTGAATTTTCATGGGAGACCCTGGCTAGGAATTGTGGTAATGTGGCCAGAAGCACACACTGCTTGACCTTGTATAACAATATAAAAAGTCTGTGTTAAATTTTGCCCCGTGTTACGTTGTGCCCCGCGCTCCCCTACATCCTGTCTGATTTAACAATTGAAACAGCTGTCCCTCTGACATGAAATACCTGTGCTCCAAGCATTATGTAAGGCTTCTGTTTTATATAGACAATTACTATTCTATTCATAGTACTGTATATACAGTTCCTAATCACAGTACCTCACAGCTCATGCAGTATATTCTACAAATTAAAAACTTAGTATAGAGGCAACAGAAGCTTACCAAAAAAGTAAGGTTTAAAATACAATATATATCTGAACTGTAGTCCTGTTCTTCAGAGCAACTTGCTTCTCTCATTACTGTTCATCTGCTGACACGTGATTACAGTGTTTCATGGCTATATTCTGTATGATTCTGCAGAACAAAATGGTGTTGCTCCTCTTCTCAGGTGTGAGAGGATGTGCTCACAGCTGTGTCCATATACATCCACCAACCTTTTAGCACGTTGTCACTCCATCACTGATTGTGCGTATGTATTTGGTTGTATCATACTTGTATGCAATTTTCCCTGGTGCCTCCATGTTGACCAGCAGTGTCATCAGAAAGGGTGTCAAGAATGTACACAAGAATAGTACAAAGGAAGATCATTTGGCTGAATATTTGGCCTAAATAGTGATTTTAGTTAGATGTTTCTCAAGACAAATACTTGAAAATTACAAGAGACTGTCCTATGTCTCAGTGGATGCTCATGGTGATGTATATTTTTATAAGAGACTTAAAAGAAAATCAGATGGAGCTTATGGGGAGTTTTCCTAAACTCTGATTTAGTCAAAGGGAAAAACTCTCAGATCGAAAACTAACTTTGTTTCTTTTATCCAGGCCATCCCTCATCTGTGCTCAAAGTAACCAGTTTTGATCACTATAAGAAATAAATCCCAATCATTTAAAGTGGCTGAAACTGTCAGCATGGAAACCAGGTGCAAAATAAAATGCAAAATAATGTCTGTGATCAGCCAGAAATGTTAAGAATGAAATAGAGTGTAAATGTAAGGTCACCTCAGATGAATTTGTCCCTTCAGTGTACAGAAATGATGCATCTTACATATGAAAAAATGCTAGACTACTTCATGATACCACGCACATGTCAGGCAGCAGACATCTCCTCACACAGCTATGGATATCATTGCCTACCTAAAAAAAACTGTGACCATGTAACAAGCCCAATAATGCTAACTTGGGTCTTATTTGTGTTCTCAGCTGCCAAAAACATCAGAAAGATGAAGCTATCCACTGTCATGCTTCTCCTTATCAGCTCAGCCGCCTGCATCAATTTGAAATTCATCTCCAAGAGAAACTCTGGTAAGCCTGCAAGTTGTTTTGCTTTCAATCTGTAACCACCACAAGGTTGATACATGGGCCTTTTCAATTATTGTTGCATTGCTATGATTATCGTGAGCACTTCTGTGTAGGCTGTCTCAATTGTTTTCAGTGTAATAAATGCATAAACAGTGGAGAGACCATTAATCAATAGCCATATGTACAAACAAGTGAAGTGCATTTGTATGAAGTCACTGATGTGTGATCACGGCATTGATGTTTGTGTGAAAAGCTGTCAGAGGCAGTCTGCTATCATGCTGTGATGCATGTGTTTCCAGTCTTCCAGATTAAAAAATACTCCATGTGTTTGTGTGATTTTTTTTTTTACATTTGGTGACTGTGTGTTTTAGGCTAACATGATTGTAACTATGGATACAATCATGTTAGCCCACAGCTAGGCACTTTGAGAGGGGAACCTGAGAAGCTTGTTTAAAGGTGCATGTTTCTTTGGCTTTCCAAAGGCAAGTATATTCTAGTGGACTATCAGTTTTTGAAACTCACACTGTATTTCTTCCCTTCTCATATTGAAAGTCTGTTTTGTGTGGGTGAGCAATTATGTTATCAGAGCCAAGTGGGCTTTTATGTGGGTAGAAGAAACACAGGCAATCTTGTCTGTCAGTTGTTCACCCAGCATGTGATTTAAAGTGTTAAATCTAGTACAAAATGATCTGACAGAATGGATGGTTTATTATAGTTCCCAATCACATCCTTGCAAATGCACAACTAACAAATAATGCTGATAAAACAGAAGGTGTGCAGATATAATGATGCTAAATTAAGCCTGTATTTGTTCTGATTTTCGTAAGGATGAATGTGAAGAAAGCACATATTAAAGTATAAATTTCATCTGTATATGGTTTTATATTGCTGTATTTATTTATTTGCTTTTCTTTAGCACCACAGAGAAAACAATACTTTAATATACTTTCAATACTTTCATAAATCTTGAAGGTGGAGTGTAATTACTCCTACTTTATTGAGTATTTACATTAAAAATTACAAAAGAAAGAACTGTGTTCTAATAGCATGTCTGTACCTGTACCTATACCTAGTTTTCAGAACATGGACTTACTATGGAAGCTTGACGCTTATTTTCAGGAATAGAGGAAACTCAAAATCCATCACTGTGTATCAGTCCTTTGTTAAAATTGGCTCTGATGAGTACAAACATATGAGCATGTCCTGTATTGTAATTAATACAGCTTTCTTCTCTTTATTTTGTGGTTTATATGAAGAAGTGGGCAGCGCATCATACAACTGTTCTCAGTGAAATAATAAATATGGAGCCAGCTTAGCTACTAGCTATTTTTAGCTCATTGTGGTGGCACAGCCAGCTGAGTAGCTGTGTCAGTGGTAGCACATTAGCTCATTTCATACTTCTCCACATCTGATGAGTGTGTGTATCTGTAGCAACAATAGTTTGGTAGCTAGTTTGCCACAGCTGTAGTATTGTACTTGAAATTTGTTGAAGCTGTTAGCTAGGTAGCTAGTCTAAATGTAGTTAGCCTGAACAACATAGTTAGCCTGCTAGCCAGTTTGGTAAAATTGCTGTTGTGTAATGAGCAATCTTTTTTTTTTTTTTTACATTTTTTGTTAAACTTTAATTTAGAAATGGAGTTCACAGCCTATCTTCCTTGCAAGCTTCCTTGATAATTGCTTTTTGTGGTAAGCAAGCCGCAAAAAGCCACAGTCACTCAACTGTAAGCTGCCAAGCAATCAACAGAGGCCAGTATTAACCAGCAGCCACTTATCTATAGCTAGATTGTAATACATAGTAACATCAAAGAAATTTTTGCCTGATTCATTATGTTCCTGACATTGTAGCTGTCTATAACTGGTTATGCACTCTCGGCTCTTGCTATCTCACAACGATGTCTACATATGAGGGCTATTACTAAGGTGGAAAACAAAAGATATATCTAATAATATTGCAGGCTGACATGTTGTTAGCATGTTAACTGGCTTTTTATTAGCATGAGAGCAATGTTAAGGAAAAATAAATCACAATTACAGAAATTGTTGCCATACTCTGTATGACAAAATAATGTATGTATTATACAGACAAAACATGCTTTAGCATCTTAAAACTGTCCCTGTGATTATGCTCATATAATCTTGTATCGTTGCCAAATTATGTAATTATGCAGTGATTAATATTTTTTGCAGGTGTAGCGTGTGTGCACGTGTTTTATTGGTGAAATTGTCATAGTAAATGCTTACCATTAATGTTAATTATTTCTATGGGTTAAAAGGCAAAGAAACTCAGTATGACTTTTTTCTTGTTTGGACAAGTGAAAGGTTATATATCATAGTCTGAAAATAGTAAACCTGCTGAGTAAAGTACTCTGCACAAACTAATAAAAAATAACTGTATGAGGGCTTTCTCAGGGCTGCCCAATAAACAATCAGACTCTGTTTTGCTGTTGTTCAGGGTTGCATTTGAAGATTCTCACTCATGCAGTGTTCCAGGATTTGACATACTGGAGCCTTTTGACTCCATATAGTTGGAACAGCGGTCCTTTCTGCATTCCCAGTTAGTTAGCTTGAGCAATAGTGGTCATTATGCCGTGTAGGCCTGCAGCACAGCCTATCTGGTAAATTTTGCTGAAATGTACAGCTTCAACACTAGGCAGAGTGTGGCGTGGAGTAGTGTAATCACTGTATTTTCCCTTCTATAAATTTGTTAGCATTAGTTTGATAATTGCCATTGTCTTTATGATTCACAAATTAGTTGATTCCCTGCCTATTGAAAATGTTGTTATTGTAATGCAATATTATATATTGTGATTTGTAGGAGTTTGCAGAATATTTGCAATATTACAAATAAAATGACTTTAATGTGAATACAATTCTCAATAAGTTGTTCTTAAACATTTCACTTGAATGATATCATTTATAGATTCAGATATTGAAAAAAAAACAAGCTGCATGAATATTCTGGCTTCAATAAAAATGAACTAAATTAATTTAGAGATTTGTGAGGTTTACAGTTATTTTTTATTATAATAATTAAGAGCACATTTGGAAAAAAGTGGAAAAAACTGAAAATTTGTAATATAATTGAACAGGCAGCATTTTCTGGTGAGCAGGACAAAGCAACCTCCTTGGAAATTGGCCATGAGAAGGAAGTTGGACAGCAGAGGATGGACTCATATGCCCCCACCCCTCCCAAACAATCTGTCACTCTCCCAGTGAAAAATCTCATCTGAATACTTCTGTGAAGTTAATGATTTTTTCACTGAATATGAAAGTGAAATATATTACACAAAGACAAAGAATGTGGGCGAAAAGTATATGAAATATGACCATTGTCACAATATTGCATTGAAGACTACAAAACACCTGATTAGAACAGCAATTGGTAAACAAACAAGCAGACAGCTCAACTGGAAACACCATACACACACTGAGGAAATCTTAACTCATTGGTTGTTTTAAAGAAATGAAGTTGCTTTCAATGTTTTCAAGACAGAAGAAAAGTGAACAGACACTTTCAGGAAAAAGACTGGAATTTTTGAGGATTTAACTGAAACGTATGATAAAGTAGATCAAGTCATCAGCTTTGATGCTGATCTAATCTGTGTGTTATCAAGTGCATATATTTAGGTTTAGACCTACAGTTGGATTCAACCCGTTCGTCAGGTGTGCTTAAGAATGTAATTGTTGCAGAAGACTTTGCAAAGGGCAATGCCTTTATTGGAATTAAATTGATCAACCAATGCAGTAGCAGCACAATACAATTTTGCTGTTCAATGGAAAACAGTGAAAGAAAAATGACAGGATGATAAAAAATCATATACAAAAATTACAAATAATAGCTGCATCAAACAATAGTGGTAACAAGAGCACAGGTGCTGCTGTTTTACAGTATGAGTTTAAGTCGGTAAAATGCAGTCAAGTTGCTAAAATCCAATTGGACATTCAAGTGTTTGTAGGATGAACATGCTAGAGGTGACAGTAAAAAGTCCTTTTTGATGAAAGATGAACCTCCTTCTCCCTCCTGGTTAGAGGAAACCTGAAAGGGAACCAGGCTCAGTGGGAGTGCCCATCCCCCTGGTGCCAGCAGCTGGTCCAGATCCCTATTTTCACAGTGAGGAATAGTCCAGATTGGATCGTCATGGACATGAAGTGAAGCAGTCAATGATGACCACATATATGGAATCACAGATGGGGACTTCTCAGACTCGATGTCCAAAGCTTGGCTGGTATTTGGCTGTGTGTGAGCCACCATGTGGAACATAGAGCAATGATGCAATGGCATAAAAGCATTTATTCCAAAATAGATTAAATTGGTTGCATGGTCTTTAAAATGAAAATGTGTTATTTACACAGCAGATCCTCTATACTCACTGTCAGTATCATGCAAATCATGCAAATGTGAGCAATGTCTAAAATTCTGTATGCTGATTGGTCAAAAAGATACATTGCAATAAAGAGGAGTAGGTATGCAAAAAATGAGTTCACTGCCTGGAAGCTAACACAGTTATCCGAGAATAGTCAGAAAGCATAGGACTGCTTTGCAAGGTACCTCGCTAGTGGTCTAAACAACTAATTAGTTCAGACCAAGGACAACCTCCTGTCGATCAGTGTCCATGTGTAGGATGGTAGGGCACACCATGCTTTTGCATTGCAGTCTCTTTTGTAAATTCCTCATTACTCAATTTTAAACTGAGTGTTTCATATGAAGAATTCATCAATACATTGCTGTTTAATAGAAATATTGTTACAAAATGACACAAAACAATGTCCCCAAGACTGAATCGGCCCATAAGTGCCTGGATACTAGTCAACATGGTAGATAGATAGATAGATAGAGTACTTTATTTATCCCCAAGGGGAAATTCCAGTGTTACAGTAGCAATCACAAAATGACAAAGACACACGTAACTTACAGAAACACACACAATGAGGTAGAATTCCAAAATATATATATGTATATATCTATAAAGAAAAACTACTAAGCTAAATGAAATAAATAGAATAAAAAAAATAGAATGTGCAAAATTAAAAGTAAAAAGTAAAAATGTGCGTTGTGCTTTGTGCAAATTGCCACTCAGTGGAGGAGTCTCCTCTCCTGGGAGTCATTGAAGATGGCTATTGCGGTGGGCAGGAATGACCTCCTGTAACGGTCCCTATTGCAGCGGAGCTGAAGGAGCCTCTGACTGAAGACACTCTGTTGTCTGACCAGTAGGTTGTGTAGGGGGTGTGTATTGTTGACCAATATGCTGAGCACCTTGTGCAACATGTATTGTTGACCAATATGCTGAACACCTTGTGCAACATAAATGGTAGGAATATGGAAGATGCCTTCTACTGATGAAAAATGCTGTCTTGAGTCATGTAATAGTCTTAAGATCAATGAAAGAAAATAATCTTCCTAAACCAGTATTCTACATCTTACAGAAATACTCTGTGAAGAACTAAGGAGGTATCACATCATGAAAACAGATGTGAACAGTGCCAGTTGTGATGGAGACATGGAAAGAATGATATCATTTCATGTTTTAATTTAGTTTATGACATTGAGTAGGTTATGGCATTGTGGCTTGAACATTGCTAATTAATACAGAGAAAGGACACTGTTTTAAAAAGTAAATACTACTTGCAAGAATCAAATTTTCCTGGAAGGATGTGATTGTTATGACCCAAATGCACTGTATTTGCTGTAAACTACAACTTGTTTTGTTAATCATTCGCAGATGTCAGATAAAGGTGTTTTGTCTACGGAATAAGATGTAGCAGAGGCTAAGGGCAACAGCAGCTAGAATAAAATAATCTTCTTTCATTCACAGCTTTTCTGTCCCCTTGAAGGTGAAATCCCAAATTAACCACATAAACAGGAGTCAGAAGAGGAGCTGCATCAGTGCAACCTAACTGCCAACCACCATGTAATTAAGCCATGCACTTGTCTTTGAATGTCCTTGGCTATGTAATTTTGTCAAGGAAGAGTGCACATTACAGTGTGCAATGTAATTCCATCAAGTCCATAATCTTTTCTGCTCTCATAGTCAGCTGTGCACTGGGTTTATTGTGTTAATGTTTCAACTGGTGAGGGAAGCTTTGATGTGATATATAGTAGAATCTGATAATATTGTATGAATTACAAATAAAGCTTTCATCATTTTTTTGGAAAATATATGCAGGTAAATAGTATTTCAGTGCGCCACAATTATTTATTTTCAAATTTTTCACTGTATAACACCACTGTTATTTGTTCACTTTCTACAGCTAAGGCAATATTTATTACATCTCTGTCAAATATAGCTGCTGGCTCATGCTGATGCTGATGCTCCCTCTGAATCAAAACAGTTTAAAGTGCTGTCAAGGTTACCTGATCATACACTCAACCATTGAATACCAGAACAGTGGTTTACAGCCTACCATGGGTGTGTTATTGCTTTACCTACTATGTAATGCTATACACTACAATGTATTGTGGTATACAGCAGGGCGTGCTTTATAGTTACGCAAAATAAAGGGGGGAAGACAAGCAGTAATGTAAGCAAGTGGGCTTTCAAGATGACTTGTTAAGAACACACATTCAGAATTCAAGTGATTTACATCAAATGCCAGCTAAGGGCTTTAGTTTAGTCAAATTTCAAAACATGTTTCTGACAGATGTTTATTTTGTTTGAGAGACCTTTTTCATTTCATAAGCATGCTTTCACTCCAAAGAGAGAATGTGGCCATATATGCGTGGGATTTGAAGGTTAGTGATTTTAACCCCATCTGATTAGTCATGTGCATTTGTATATGCAATTGTCAGCAGTTACAGACCTCAAACATGGGTGCATGTCACCTCCTTAATATGCTCCTCATAGTCACTTAGAACATCAGTGTCAGCTTTTAAATGTGTTGAGTTGACTCTGTGAAGAAAAGCTTGTCAGGCAGGAGCACTCCAGTACAGATGTGTGTATTTGAAGTATAAATGATTTTTCTTAAGTGAGCTGATTTTAACTGGAAGTTCTTGGTATTTTTTGGAAACCTTTTTTGACTATAGTCAGAAGCATTTTTTGTTGAATAACAAATGCAATTTCATGCATTGTCATGCACATGATAGGCAGTTTTCTGAAAATTTTAACCATTATTATTTGCTTATTTTTAAATGCTTTCTTTATGCTTTTCCCATTTTTCACCTAATTTGGAATTTCCAGTTGTCCTACAGTAGGCTTGCCTCTTTGCATACCCTCTGTGCCCGCACCAGAGGCAATAATCAAGATGAGTGCAATCCTCTCATGCAAATGCAACCTTAATTTCAGTCCACATCCCCTACCAGTGGTGAGAAGAAAAATGGAAGGAAAAAACAAGAAGAAAATGCTCCCAATGTGAAATTATTGTCAGATTGCAAAAGTGAATGACAACAGTGATTTTTTTTAGTGTGTATGGGCTGTTAGTTGTACAGGAAGGCACCCAGAGTGTGACTCACTGAAATACATCAACAGGAAAAAGAGCAGAGAGGTAATGCATGTGAATAATAACATGTGGCAAGTTTGTCCTGTTTATGGAAAATAAAACTGAATAAATATTCCTGGGTGCAGTTGCCTATCTAGCTATCTTCCAAAATGTTCACAGAAGCTTGTGCTTTCATCCATTTCTTCAGAAAATGTTGAATAAAAAGGAAATGTATCTCTACACATATTAATGGCAGGATAGTTTAAGCTGACCTTTTATGTTTTTGTGCAGTTTAAGGTATGAGTATACATGAGCCCCCATTTTATCTCTTGGCTTTTAAGATTTTTATAGAAGTTCCCTAACAGGGGCATTTATGAACAGGAAGTTCAACCGAGGACTGCTTAGTCCTGCCAGTGTGTTCTTGTTAACTCTACTGTATTACCCAACTGTAATGTATATTTGAGGAAGAACAAACAATAGTAAAACACTGCGGGTAATACAGTTCTCTTCCACAGGAGACGTGAAAATGTAATAATTAAATACTTTCCAAGCTATTAATGTGGCTGTGCTCAAATCAGTAAAACTGTAGATGCAGCCAGAGTTCCTTATTACATGCGTAATTGAAAATTATTCCCTGAGAAATTTGAGTGTGTAGAGGGTGTAGGGCTGGGTATCGTTTAAAATTTTTCGGTATCAGTGCCGATACCGTACCTGAAATTCGGTGCCGGTACCAAAACGATACTTTTTTCGGTACCTCATTATGCTCGTTGTTGCATAAACTAACGTTAACTAAATAAACTAGTTTACAGCAATGAACTCTAAGATATGGAAAGAACGTAACTGCTTCCCTTTATTGCCGAAGTTGCAGAAACCATGGCATCCAGTGCACCGCACCGCCTCAATTTTCCGTTGACCCTAAAGGGGATATTCCTGCCTTTTTCTACCAAAGGGGTTTACAGACATCTTCAATCCATTTATAACAATAATGCCTAAGGTAGGTAGCTAATGCTAGCTAGCAATGATTTATGAATCCATGTGGCCTGAACTAGCTAACATCAGAGAAAATGCGGATTAAAAAAAAAAAAAAACTTCATTTGTAGCGAGCGAATAACGTGTAATTTTTATGTAGGCTAATAGCTTTATATGCAGCTCACAGGGATTAAAATAACATTTTATATATATATATATATATATATATATATATATATATATATATATCTTTATAACAAATCATACTGAAATCAATATAGCTGCCCAGCAAGCTAGCAAGCACAATTATAAGTGACAACAGTCGCTGAAATGTTCCGCTTTTAGGCACTGACAAACGTTTGCAGCTAGCTCTATTTTTGTCTGAGATTTTTAGCTGAGAACCCATTACAATGAGGAAACTAGCTACATATCTACGTATCGGAATGTCAGTAACCTTGGTGTAGTTGTCCACTCCTTTGTCAAGGGAACTGTTTATGATAGCCTTCGCTACAATAGGCCTACCATCTACGCTCATTATCACTGACTGGCAAGTGCTGGCTCGATCCGTATACATCTTGATGTTCATACGCAGTTCAGTAACCATTAAAGTTAAAGCTACTTTACGACTGTAAATTCTTGTAGGCTATTCCTCAGTTATACATGTTCCATTAACTTCGTTGTCGAATCGTGTCAAGTCAAATCACGCCTTGATTCTTATTCTTATATGCATTATGGGTGTAACTTGGTTGAAAATATGACTGTAATCCCCTTAGTTTGGTGGGGAAAGACAGTTACCCCATTATAATCAATGGGGAGTGGACATGTTGCGGTGCGCTAGCCACCATTCTGGTGTCAGCAACTTCTGATGCGCTCTACCTCTCCAGTCTCTATACACAATCTCTTTTACAGCTCCCCAATATAGCCTACCTAGCCCCTAGTCATGTATAGCTAACGTTAGCTAGCTCATTCTCCCACACACTCCCCGTTAGCAACATTAGGTATCAAATATTTAACGCTGGCTAGTTTGCTAAAAACGTCTGATATCTGTTGAACGATCAAACGAGAATTTCTTTGTGAGCAAAGCCTTAAATGAGAAAGCCAATAGGGAGTCCTTGTCACAAAGTACCGAAATGTAGCACCGAATGTGTAAACAGATTTCGATACTCAGTAGTACCGACGTTGTTCGGTCGGTGCTTTAAAAGTACCGAGCCTCGATACCCAGCCCTAAGACGGTGTTGCTGTAGGTTTGTCTGAAGTCTAAGACTGATGCTTGCTGAAATAAAAGGAAAACAACACTTCACGGGCCAGTTACAACCTCTGAAGAGTTTTTGCACAAGAGAAATGGAAATAAAATGGACAGCAGTGTTATATTTGAAAATATAAATGAAAGCATAATGAAACACCTCCCAGAAACTGTTTTTAGCTTTTCTGTGGAAAAATGGTACAAGGAAGTTTTCTTAAGGTTTTAAAACAGTGGGTCAAGAATGGATTATGGAATGTAAATGGGTCAGAACAGGTGTGCGACCTTTCTTTATAATTTAACACAGTTAAATTATAAAGAAACCACCATGTTAGATTTTTGAACCTGGTACACATTCCTTTTAAAAACAAAACAAATAAAAAATATTTCTTTGAGTCTACAATGTTTTTTGCTATTGCTAAGGGTGCATAGTCTCTCTTCATTCATTTTGGATTTATCCTCCATGAATCATGGCTTCATGATTAATTGAGCAAGTGATTCCCTTTTTATTGCAGGTTTCACCTCCTAGAAATGATAGTGCATTTTATATTTGCTGTGGATAGCTTTGGGGATTTTGACAAGATTGTTACATTTGGTGTGGATGTGCTGGGAAATTGAATTTTCATGGAAAAACATTACAAAGGTTTATCTTTTCTCTGTTTTTAACACACTTCCAAGACTGGAAATAAAGTGAAGTTATATTGCTGAAATATTTTTTCTCTGTGGAATTTTAAAATACAGTAGGTTGTGACACATATCTCTCTCAAGCATGACTGCAATAACTGACTATGGGCAAAAGAGACTTTCTCTCTGTTTATTCCTGTATTGAAACAATAAAGCAGACATGTAGATCTCTCCCGGTATATCTGGTATATCTTTACACTAACTATTTTGAACTTTGTTGTGCTTTTCTGTTTTAGCATATGAAGAAAGTGAGTTAAAGCCTTAAAAAATCAGAGAACCACTGCTGTGGCCTGTGTCATTCAAAAGAGGAGTGAGGAATGCCATTTGCAGTATTTCACTTCCAGAACACTACAACCACTCACCATCAAGTTCTGTCTGAATACAACAGTACCCACAGAGCAGCTAAATTAAAGCGCTGGCTTAATGGATGAACACTTAATGGATATTGAGCTGACTTAATTTTCAATAATATTCAACTGGTTAAACAGTCAGTATTTCACTATGAAGCATATGAGACTTCATGTATATTTCTTTGAAGTGAAGTTTATTGTATTTACATTATACCTTAATTTACCATGATATGCTTGACATATTTTACCCATTATCTAAAAAAAACATTTTATCCTGCATCTAAAGTTTATGAGTAGCCCAGCCTGTTTACTGGAAAATAATATCTGGGGAGTAATATAATGCTTTGGTAAGAGTGAGATTTCTTCAAAATGTCTTGCATTTTACAGGCAGCCAGTGAAGTGACACCATAAAAATTTAATATGGTCACATCTTCACCTTTTAGGAAGGATTCATCCAGCTGCATTCATAGTTGTTGGCGGGTGGTGCAGGTGGTTGTCAGATGGTAGGGCAGTTTAGTAGTCTAATAATCCTTTATTCATGCTTTGTGCTCAGCCAAGGGTATCCAATTCTAATAGCTGATTTAGTAATGTCTCTACATCAGCAGTCTCCAACCTGTCTCTTGGTCTAGAGGATCTACCACCAGATTTTTTGTATCACCCTAAACATACAAAATACCATTTTTCTGGAGGCGTATAGCCACATATCAGAAAATGACAGGTAACCAGTCACCTCTGTATGAGGAACAGAGTGATTGCCTTAGTAGTTCCTAGATGTTGTGATTAAAACTGCATCAAAATACAGATGTGCTGCTTAGCTGCACACAAAATATACTTGTCAACATTATTTCAACCTGGAATAGAATTTAAAATATTTTTAAAAAATGATGTGTACTTTATGAGAAAATAAAGTTACTTTTAAGTTGTCACTGAAAGATCAAGTCATTTTTTTTACATTGTCCTCTTACTGGTGCATTTTAATCACAACACCCGCATGCCACTGAGATGTCAGTCACCCTAGTTCTTCTAATGAAATGAGTGGTGAATCATCAGTGGCTAACACAGAAACACCTCCATATCCCACCCCTTCCTGAAAAAGACAATTTAGGGTGACATGGAAAACAAGCCAGGTGCTAGAACTCCAGGACCAGGGTTGGAAGTCAGTGCTCTACATTCTCTTGCGTTAATGAAGTCAAAACCATTCTGTTGACCTCATCTCCAGTCTGGCTGAATGCCAACAGTTCTCTCTGAGGCAGAACTTAGAGAAGTACTTGTCATTGCTTTGAACTGATTACCATTCTTAGAAATTACTTTTTGTCTCACTTGTTAAACCTGTGGGTGGCGTGCTAAATGTCTTGATGAAGTGACTTACTGCATGTGTTAAGAGAGAACTGGATTTGGATGTAATGAACTGCGGGAGTGAGCTGCACCTACAGGATGGCCCTCTAATGATGCCCCTTTAATCACATCTTAATGTTCCTGAACCCAGCAGCTGCTCTCTTTCCCACACACAACTCTGTGTTACTCCATTAACAAGCTGCTCATTTTGAGAAACTGTGCCCTCAGCATACGTCCGTTTGCACCAAGCTTTCCAATGCAAAAGTAGCTCTGTTTCCATTCATTTGTATATGTTTCTTAGCAATTCATGCATGCCCTCTGGCTTGCTAGTTTTTGTATTAACCGTGACCCTTTGTTGAAAGCCTTTTTATTAACTACTGTGTACTAGCCTCATTCATTAATTAATGCCAATATTTACCAATGTTACAATTAACACCAAGTTTGCAAAGTATAACTGGAATGTGGAATAGATAAAAGGTGTTTCTAGACAAAAAATACAAAAATCCCACACCTTTACTTTTACTGGCAGTGGTACCTTATACTGTATATTACAGCAACGTTTATGTTACAGCCGTTACAGCCAATCTGAGCCCTGAAAACTGCCAGTCTTTTACAGAATATGCACACTGTTTCTCTGTGGTGAGTTGCTTCCAAATTCACTCTGGGTTATGTGAATCACAAGGCAGATTATTGACTGAGGATATGGGCTCGCCCCCTCTGCTTTAGTCAGCTTTACAAACTCGGTCAAGGCATGAGGGATTGCAGATTGTTTTTCACTGTAACTAACCCCACTTCTTAAAAAACCCAAATTCTGTTTTTTGAAGAATTAATTAAGGTGCAAATGCTTTGATAACCATATCCATGCATTTTTTGCTGAATTTGCATGTCTTTTCTAGTCCCAGAAATCCTGACACACACCATATACTGAAATTAGAATATGTGCAAAGCTAGTCTTTTTGAATGCTTCTGTAAATTGTCTATGTATGGTACCCTGACCTCAGAATATCTACTGATTTAAGCCCATGCTTACAACCTGTGATATAGTAGATGCAGTAAAAATAATAAATTACATTCTCAACTGTTATGCTTGTGCTTGTGTGTTAATCTAAGCGTCAATACAAGAATTACTATGAATCACAATTTTAATTGAATTTTTTAGAAACTGCTGTGATAAGAATTTTAACTGTTGATATTTCAAAAGGAACAGAAAAATTAAAATTCTGAAGAAAATAATTTGTTTGGATGTTCATTGCAAAGCAAACAAAAAAGATCTACTTATGATTAAAAGATGCTTAGCTAGATGCTTAGCGAATTTTCTTCTATGAGGAATTTGTTTCAGAGCCCGTACAGAAAAGAGACCAGCAGAAATATCCAAAATGGCATACTATTGATAATCATGCACAAGACATTACAGCAGCTTGTTTGGTTGTTGTGTATTCATGGGACTAGCCTTAATTTCCTTGTTTTATTTTTGATGGTTGTGGCAGGAATAAAACCTTCTTAAGAAAACTTCCTTAGAGCATAGTTGACAGTATTTCCAAAAAAATTCTGAGACAACCTGAGGGATTTTTAAAAGGTTGTTTCAGTTAGTCATTGTGACCATATAAAAGTACCATTTTTTTCTATAATTTAGGAGTGGCTTTATAATACTATTGATTAGCAGTAGAAGCAGATTTCATTCAATAGAAAAAGACCTCAAGTGGAAAATTAGGGGGGGTGAACAGTGGCTCCTCTGCAACAGCACCAGCTAGGCAAATGCAATGCAGTTTAATGCTACTACTGTAGGACATAGCACAGAGACAGCACAGAGCAATTTAAGTGAGATGTAAATTTTACACCAGTTGCACCACCTGGACTTCTTTCTGTTAAGCCAGGGCATGTGTCCCACATCTGATAGAGAGCAACTGTAGGATGTAAGTTGAGACTGTCTTCAGGGCAAAACTGAAATGAACTATTTTAGGAAAGTCCAAAATGGAATGATTGGTATGTCATCATAAACCTGACTATGGTCTGCAAATTTTGTAGTGTCAGAAATTTGTTAAGTGTAATTTCGCCCTGAGAAAACAGCTGTAACTGTCCCTTATGTTTTCCAGAGTCATACATGATACTGTATATAAGTTAAACTATCTGGCCTGTAGTTCCTGAATTATTGCAATCCCATTTTTCATACATGTTTCCACTTACCAGGAATTTCTTAGGTTTCTAGTTATTCCATGAAGATTTTTGTTTATAAATCATTTATAAATAACCTGCTTTAGTTGTTTACAAACCTTTGGGGATGAACCATCTGCTGACTTAATTGTAGGTTTAAGGTTTTCTAATTTTTCCAGTAGTTCACTATCATCATTTCAATATTATATAATACTTTATGGGTGTCAGGCTGTAGACTGTAGACTCAAATGTGCCCTCTTTTTTGGTGAAGCTCTCAACAAATTAACTGTTGGGTATATTTGAAATCTCTACTGTTGTAAAACACCCCCCTTTTAAATTTATAATAAATTTATATTGCATGACAAGAATAATTTGTTAATTTGCACAAGTTTTCACACAGTTGTTGAGTCTGTAGTCTTGAGGTTGTACACTTCTGTCTACCTTGCTTAAATTTCCTCTGATTTTAATAAAGCTTGTTAAACTAGCCTAAAATTAAAACATTATATTTGGTAGAGGCTTAGGCTTGCCAATATAGATCAAATGTGACTCTGGGTATGTCTGAAACCATCTCATCTCCCATATCACATTCACCACAGGACCTCTCAGTGTGAATTTTTTTTTCTGTCACCAATATGGGCCAGTTAATAATGGTTGTGGTGGTGGTGCTGGTGTTATCAGATTTTATCACAAAATTCCTTGAGCTGAAAGTGGCTGTTAAAGAACTTTTATTTACATACATGTCAGTCCCTGAAAGTATTTTAATAAGGAAAAAATATAGAGCTAAGCAGTCAGTGATGGGCAATCATTGGCTTGCAAGCCAGTACCTGCTTACTATATAAATGTAAAGTTCTGATGGTTATGTTACCTGCAGGTGTAATGAGCTGGGTAGTTAACTAGCTAGTTATGATAACTGGCTGCTTATCATAGGTTAGCTAGCTTGTTATTATATACCTAGGCAAGTAAATAAATAGCCAGCTAGGTAACTCATGATAATAGCTGGTGCTTGTGTGTTATAGCAAGCAAACTAGTCCAGGGTAGTGGCTACTTTGTTTTTATAATAAGAAATATTTAGGCAAAATATTATGCTTTGATGATGAATTACTGTTTGATCATACATTATACATTTATTTTACAATGATGTTTTAGTTTTGAGTTTCTTGGCATGTTTGCAATGCTAACGACAGATTAGCTTTTTGAACTCTCTGCTCATAACACAAAACTTCATGGGTCAACTTCATCAACTCTTGCTGTGAAGCCAGTACTTTTGCAGATACACTTGTTTCATAAGGGACTGGGAAACACTGTCAATATGGTGGGTGCCACATTCACAAGTAAGAAGAGTTAGCAAACAAGGGGAGAGGGGGCGACCTGAGAGTTGGGCAGCTTGTAGTGGGTCATCTAGATGAGGAGTGCAAATTCTATCAGGGTTATTACCTAAGATAAATAAGTAAAATGGAGGTGGCATGTTGCATTAGAAATAAATCATTTACCACATCCAACATCCAACTTAAATCATGCACTGACTTGAAGAACTTATATGTGTGAGAAATAATCCAATCCTGAATAAATGAAATCAGATGCATGGCATTATTTTTTTTATGCAATCCAATGACATTTTGCAAGGAATCTGTTTGATTTTTAAAGTAGACCTTGTTTACCATGATATACTGTCCAAAACATACATTTAACAGTGTTAAATACTCATTATTCCCAAGTCAAAATACCTCAGTTTGTTACTTTGCTTAAATAAACAAGTGAATATGTTCACACCTTTTCAGCATTTTTGCTCAATTTACAAAACAAAATAAAAGTACACCATTTTATGTATAAAATTTCCACACAGGTCTTACTTTACAACAACAAAATAAAAATGTTATTTTTTGTAGTTATTTTTAAAAGACATTTTGTGAAGTGTCAAATGTTAAAATCTTGAATTTCTGTTTACCATGTTCTTTGTAATTAATCACTTATGTACACCACTACATTCTTTAAACTTGCAAGAATGTTTATTTTTTAACATATGACATGTTGGAGTATATTCAATATATATCTCTCATTTGTATTTCATTTTCAAATATCAACAAGGAGCACAGAAGTTATGTGTCAAAACATTCAGGAGATCATGATTTGGCTTTTGCCTTGTTAAACTGTAATTGAAACAACCATGTGCACAGTTTGAATGCCCTTCCCTTTGACTTTGTCAGCTTGAACCTTCTGGGAACCACTTCAAATACTTACACAGGACTGGCAAAATTGAGTCCTGTTTGTTTTCAGCGTGTTCTCTCAATCCACATAATACTCTGCGAGCAAATCAATCTCCAGGGTTCAGGGATTTTCTGCCTCAATGTCAACTGACCTGTGTAGTTTCACTCACCTAAATATTAGCTTTAGCCTGAAAAGGGTCACCCTGACAAGGAGTGCCAAGTCTGATTTATTGTGTCCTTTATTTAACCAGTTAGTGCAGTTAGATCATTATTGTTTTTTCCAAGTGAGACCTTTCTCTGTTGGAGAGACAGCACAGTACTTTTTACAAAATGCTCATTAACCAATCTCAAACTTGAAAAACATACATTAGACAAAATTATGACTCATGATTCTAAAATCTTACAAAAGGAGTCTGTAGTTTTTCCTGTCAACAATTTTTAAATATGTCGGACTGCTAAAGCATATAATGACAAATTATTATTTAGAGCAGAGGTGCCGAAATTCTTTCCTAGGGCCAAAAATTAATCTGGATGGAGGGCCATGGGCCAAAAATAAATGTTGATGTTATGTGAAATTACTTTACATTAAAATGTATTATATTTTATATTTTAAATTTTATATTTTAAAATTAACATTCTAAATCTAAAATAAATTTTCAAAAACACTACTCTTTAATGTGCTTAACAGTAATTTTATTAATTTGCAAAGATGCTTGTCAAAAACATAAAGCATCCATATACTGGAAGTACCACTGAACCAGGCCATCGTCCAGACGCAACTCCTGAACGAGATGGTGGAATTCGCCAAGCTGGGCACGTCTCTGGTTGATACTATGCACCCAAACTGACCGCTGACGCCGGGTCCGGCGGGACTTCCAGCGAAGGTAAAGCACAGCCACAGCACTGACTCTCTGTTGCTGATCCATGATCACAAGAAAGGACAAACTGCTTCTGTGCAGTACTTATATATGCTAATTAACTAGCTAGCTAGCAACGCAAGATAACTTAGCTGTCTTCTATTATGTCTAGCAAACTTGCTAGCAGCGTTGTTATAATCAGAGCCATGGGTGTAATCAAAAATGCTTGCTGTGACGTGGTGTGAAATTAGCTTGTTCATTTTTCAGGCAAGCGATCAAACCTGCACGAGGAAAGCGAAGCGAAATTTTGCTTCGCGTTCAGTTAAAACGCATCTTAACAACACTTTGCTGTACATTGCTGTAAAACTCAAATTGTGTACTTTTTAGCTGCACAAAATTTACGTTTCGTAGTCATTACAGTTAGGATTTTACAGCACTTTCAAAACAAGGGGAGAATAAGCATGAGTTTGTCAAATGCCTGGCGGGCCAAAACAAAGGGAGTGCAGGCCAAACGTGGCCCGCGGGCCCCAAATTGGGCAGCCCTGATTTAGAGCTTGTAAAACTGTGCATCTTAGTGCTCATTTTTGTCTGAGACCATCTTTATGAAGGCTCCCTTATGTATGCATATCTACAGTGGATCTGGAAAGTCTACACACCCTTTCAAAATGTCTTGTTTTTATTGCCTTGAAACCTGTGGCGCGATGACCGCAGCAGCCAGGCAAAATGATTCCAAAGTGGAGCCAAGCAACAAATGAAGTGGCAAGGGTGTTTATTGGTTCCCAGGTATGCAGGTGATGGTGACGGCTATATACAGTGCAGGTGGCAAAAGTATCAAAATAAACAAAACAGAACTCAAACAACAAAGATGCAACAAAAACAAAAAGAATAAAATAACAAACAGGTAAACAAAACTATTTACACAGGTTTCCAATAATTCCCACTACCTGTACATGCTTAGACTCTGACCAGTCTTCACTCCCAATCAATCAATCAACCAACTGCAAAATGAGGGCAAAGACTCCTGGCTGGCTGGGATGGTCCACAACAATGTTAATTCTTTTTAATCCAAAACTGGTAATATTGTAATAAATCACAGAAATAAGTTACATTACAAATAACATTTCACATTTTACACAGTTTCTGATTTATCTATGTTCAGAAAATAAAAATATAAGCAAACTGGAGCTAACTGGACTATACCACCCAATGTACATTAAATTAAAAATACAGTCTCAGCGCAATGAACCACCCTTTGCTCCCCGATGACCTGGAAACAGTGGCTGCGGACTGAAACACAAACAGATGCGCGGTAAGCAGTTTGAAAGTTAGCACACTAACACAGTATCATAAACGTTTGAAACAACGTTAAAACTGTTTAGCTAAGTTTTTTAACAGCGTGTAGCTTCACTGCCCTGTTAGTTGGCCACCATAACAACAACAGTGTTGCCTGACAGTATTTTAAAACGTTTTTAAATGTGCGCGGTGCACTCGGTTGCAAACCAACAAACCTATGCCGTAATTCCGTGAACTGTTTTTTGTACCATAAAATGGTAAGTTATGAACAGTCGTGTCTGTTATTTTTTATCATTCCAATTATAGAGGAATTCTGTAACGGGCTAGCAGCTCCGTTACAAAGCCTGAAATGAAAACCCATGAAATCTGATTTTTTCCCTTTCATTTAGACATAGTAACCCACAACATTAAAGTAAAAAGGAAAAAAAAAACAGCACATTTCTGAATATCAAACAGAACAACTATGTTTCAGAAAAACTGAAACACCTTGGTTGCATGAGCTTGCAAACCCTTTATAATGGGAGTTGTAACTGTGCTCAGATTGAACCATTCACCATCCAAATCATGCCAAAAGCTAAATCACTTCACCTGTGACCAGTTGAAGTGATTTTGATTTGTTTGGGGTAAAATCCAGTTGCTCTTGTAGGTTTTCTAAGCAGGTTTTCTTGTTTCTTAGTACATGTCAGTCTAAGGAAACAACTATGGGCAAAAAGGAGCTACCAAAACATCTCCAGGATCAAACTGTTGAAAAGTAGATATCTGAAGAAAGTTATAAAAAGATATCAAAGGCCTTAAATATATCATGGAGCACAGTAAAAACCATAACCAAGAAATGGATTAAATATGGCACCACCAGGACCTTGCCTGGATCAGGCCATCCCTCCAAGGTGGATGACTGTGCAAAGAGGAATCTCATCAGGGAGACCACCAAAAGACCAACATGGCAAGCACTGACCACCACATGCACATAGCAACAATTTCATGTGTTCTCCACAATTTTGAGCAGTGGGGTAGGGTGGCAAGACGAAAGCTACTTCTCGTACAGAAAAACAGTCTCATCTGAATTATGCAGAAAGACACTCTGAATCTCCTGTTGCTATGTGGGAAAAGGTCTTGTGGTGTGAGGAGACTAAGGAAGAACTTTGTGGCCTTGATTTGAATCAATATGTTCGGCCCAAAACCAACACAGCCCATCAGCCTAAGAACACAGTCCCTACTGTCAAGCATGGTGGTGGCAGCATCATGCTATGGGGCTGTTTCTCTTCAGCAGGGACAGGAGTTCTGGTGAGGCTTGAGGAAAAAATGAATAGTGCAAAATATCAACATATTTTAGGAAAAAAACCTGCTAACCTGCAAAAAAGCTGAAGATGGGGAAGAATTTCACCTTTTAGCATGGCAATGACCCTAAGCACACAGCTGAATCCGCAGTGGAATGATTGAAAACAGAAGTCAGAGCCTTGACCTCAACTCCAGTGAAAATCTTTGGACTGACCTGAAGAGAGCTGTCCAGAAGCAGTTCCCTCACAATTTAGGTGAACTTGGACACTGCTGCAAAGAAGAGGAGAAAATAGCAAAATCTAGATGTAAGAGGTTGGTAGAGTCTTATCCAAACAGACAGTTATGAAAACAAAAGGCGCTTCCACCAAGTATCATTTTAAGGGTGTGCAGACTTATGCAACCAATGCATTCAAAGTGTTTTATTTTCAATACGTTTTTTTTTTTTTTTTACAAACTGAGGCATTTTCACTTAAATATTGTTGGTTACAATGTGTAAATAAAGCATTTCAGCCTTAAAGACACCAAAAACACCAAAAAGGGGTATATAAGACTTTCCAGATCCACTGTATATCTCTGAGTAATCTATGTACACATCATTATTTGCCTGTTAGAAAAAAAAAAAAAACAACAAGAAAAACAATGTATGCTACAGCTGTAGTGTCAGCTCATAGTTCCGTCAAAATCAGTGGATCATTATTTGTCTCCATCCACTTTGAAGTCAGTTGAACAACTCAAACCACCTCCACATGAAGCTTTATGATTTCCTAGTAAAGCATTCCAAGAATATGGATTTGTTATAGTCTACTATTGCTTTCCATTAGGGGTTACTTTCCATTAGAAGAGACCTTCAGCATATCTCATCCTGACTTACATAAAATGCTAACAATGGCGATCCACCAAAATTTCTTAAATTTATGATTAACTGCTTGAAATGTATAATCCTTGGGCTAGACTGAATCTACATTTTGGCTATTGTTAAAAAGTTACTTTTTGCATTACATTGGTTATGTGCAGATGTATTGGAGAATTGCATTCATCTCACCCCATTGCTTCTGCACAAGGTTGTTGTGGTTAAATGAGTTTACTACTGTATACATTTGGTGATTCCAATAATGGATAGAAACGTGTGTTGTCCTATTGAATATATACTGACATTGGTGTATTGCTCATTCTGCCATAGAAAAAATAATAGCGCTCAAAGTTTAATAAATCAACTCAGCTGACCCTGGATCATGCAGCTCAGTGAGATCATGATGAGCTGCATGATTCAGGGTCAGCTGTAGTGCAGTGACCAAACTTTTTTCCAATGTGGTTTTTTGCTTGTTTGATCTTAAGTTGAGTTATTTAGGCTTCACACAGGTAGCAGTTTATCCAAGGCATGTCTTCCCAAGTCAGGGTGCTCTTCTGAGCAGCACAACAAAACTGTGGAGGGTCAAGCTCACAGACCCTCATCTGCAGACCATGGTCTGAGGATGCTTCCAGCACTTTTTCCCGGAGGATTGCATGAAGGGTACCTCAGAAAATGGATAGGGATTTTTCACACAGTCCAATCCACCAGATTTCTCCTCAGTGTCAGAGAAATTGAATTCACATGTCATGCTGGCCAAATGTCTCTCACTTAATTTGAGCTCTCACAGACGCCTCAGTGCAAAGGAAATCATTAAGCAGAGGAAAGCGGCTAGAATCCCAATCTGAACATGTTCTCTTCTAGAAATCAGTTTTCATGATGAAACCACTGACTTTGTCAGGTAAATGGAGAATTTGTGTGTCCTTTCCTTGGACAGACACATTTATTATGTTCAGTTTGCTTAATATACAAGCAAGGTAGGCCGTTCATTGTTTTCAGACATGTTGACGAAGCAGGATGTGTACCCTGACAAACAGGTGAGCCTCAGAAATTATATGAGCTGCAAGCTGTGCTCGCATAACCTTCATGTGGAGCAGGAGCTTTTGGTGCTAAGACTGCATGTTTTCTCACAATTTGTGGAACTGTTGCACATTATTTCCAGGTCACAGGAAAAAGAAAACTATCAAAAAGGATGAAAATGTCCTCTTCAATTTTCCCAGTTAAACTTTTGCTAAACAACAAGCTCAGAAATGTCATCTGTGTCCCTGTATTGGATAAATACACCTGACTGCACCCTGTCATTAATGTCTGTAGATTCCTTAAACTGGAGGGCAAATGAATTAAGTAGTTTGAGTTGAGTTTTGAGTTTGTCATTAGTACCAGATATGTCATTGATCCTTTGGGGCACTATCATTAGACAAAGGTACTGTCTTAAATACTGCAGGGCAGCAGTGTGGTGTAGTGGTAAGGAGCAGCGTTTGTAAGTGAAAGGTCGCTAGTTCAATTCCCCACTAGGAATTGCCTCAGTAACTCTTCAGGTGTATAAATGGGTAAAATTGTAATGTATATGTGTATAGGTCCTGGATAAGATTGTCTGCTAAATGACAATATTGCAGTGTAAATCCATCAGATGCTTTTTTGTCCAGCATACTCTCTACAAGCGAACACCCAGGGTGATGTCAGCTCCCCAGCAATGGTAAATGGCTTTTTAGTTTTAGCCATTACCAATATGACTACATATGATGCCTCAAGAGCTTCTCGGTTGATGTTACTGAGGCTTCTTGCATTGTAAACCAACAGGACCTAAAGTCATACAGCTTTTTCCTAAAAAATTCAGCTGGCTTACCAGCATGTGTTGAGTGTTTAGTTTCAAGTGGTTTTGTACTGTTGCTTCCTAAAGTCTGAAGCAGTCTGAGAGGACTGAGAGTCATGAAAATGAATCCAAAGAGCACATATTCCTTGTGATACAGGTGCAATTTTGCTTACTTGGTCCTTGCCTTGTTGGGTTCAGAAAGAAACACATCCATTTTGTCAGTAGTTTGCTACCTCATAAATTGGCCAAAATCTTCAAATTTGAACTCATCCATGACTTTTTGCCACTCGTCACTGCATGCTTTATGGTCTTTTGACTTGTTGCCTTTCCACAAGGCTGGTTTCTTAGCTGCAACACACTGTACAATACCATTTCTTGTAAGATTTCTCACAGTACTTTGTTGCCAGATGATTCTGCGAGATACTGAGCAAGCACTTCACAGTATTTCGTTCTTTCCCTCAAGGAAGTGACCTTTAAGCACTATTCATCAGATGCAGATCGGGTTGGGGTCTTTTGTTGGGCTATTGCTCATTGAAAATTGCATTATTGATGCAAAACTATGATTTTATATCTGTCAAACTGTGTTAGCTTAGCTGTTTCCAAACCTTTCCTGAAGGCACCCTAGCTGAGTCTCATGAAGCTTTAATAAGCATGGCCAAGTCATATTTTACATAAAAACATCAGAACATCATAAAGAAAATGAAGAATACTTTAGGGACAAAAATATTTTTTACGATTTTAACATTATTTACATAATTATTTACAAACATTTTCCATTGAATTCTTATTCCCGACATGTGTCTCGCGAAACACTGCAGATTGTCTGAAATTTGTGTGCTTGCGAAAGCTACAACGTGAGATTGTTTAATTAACAAGGATGGCATTTATCGATTTAAATGATGTTAAATGCTCATCACACATCACAGCTTTTGTGAGGTCTGTGTTCTAAACGTTATTGTTCATTGCACTCAACCTAACCTAAAAGTTTATTCTCAGTAATTTAAATCAATTTAACAAAATTTAGCTCTGTTTTGTAATTTGAATTTCGTAACACAAGAAAGCTGTAATGTGAAACATTTAAGAGAAAGCTTTGGGATTACTTGCCACTTAATTATTCAAATTGCCATCCTTGTTAATTAAACAATCTCATGCTGTAGCTTTCGCAATAGCACACAAATTTCAGACAATCTGCGGTGTTTCGCGAGCATAATCATTTATTCTAATTATGCAATTGGTGTTGATTATTATGTGAATTATTTGTATTATTGTTAATCAAGGAGGATAAAGGGGAACAGGTTGAAAGTAATGATTAAAAGGTAGTGTTCGGGCTTCCCCTGTTTCCAGCTCACCAGCCGCCACTGGTGTACACCTGGCTGATGTAGCACAATACTGCATTTAACTGCCAGCGAGTTCTGTGAAATACTGAACTGATCATTTCTCTAGAGGGGAGTAGCATGAAAGAGCTGCTTGCTTCTTTTGCATGTGTTTCATTCTGCATCTGAGCCATACAGTGTTTCATGCCTGGCATGGCATGCCAGAGCTTCTCTTTGCAAGGGAAAAAAATAATTAGCCGTATACACCAGGAACAATATGCCAGGGAGGTAAGTGCTCCTTGAAAAGCCAATTAGACCAGGGGCATGCTTTGAGCACACTGGACATGCAGCCTTCAGTCTGCCTCAGGCTTATCCACACAGGCCTTGCTCCGGTATTAACTGACCTAAAGAAACTCCTTTCCTATTGAGACGAACATCAAAATTCACAAATAGAAAAGCTATTAGGTTGTGCTTAATTGCCTTTTACAAATTAGAGAGAAAATGTTACTAATATCAGGGTACCAAGGGAATGTGATACAGGAGAGAGTTTTATTGTGTGGCATAGTTCATTAAAACCAGTCTAATTTTGTTAATTATGACCAAGTTCAAATCCAATAGAGCTGTCAACTTCATAAGGAATGGGAACTAACAGGCCTGTAGATCACACAAAGAAAGCACAAGTGGGTCTCTGTGAGGAAATGGCTGCTCTTAACATTTTAATAAATCTTCCCTAATCTGAATTATTCTATTTTTGGAAAAAGATTGATGGCAAGCAGTTGTTAAAAATTCATTTTATTGTTCAGAATTTCTGCAAGAATCTTTTTCCAGCTCACTGAAGACATTGATTTTGATGTACTTAATTAAAATGATTTAGGTGTTTCCCTTTGCTTTGTTATATATTATTTGCCTTTTCAAACAGTATGTGCCCTTGTCTTAAACATTTGTATGGATGATATGTGAAATTAGAATGTAAATCTTAGACACAGCTTATCATCAGTGACCTGGCCTGAGGCTGCTGTCAGCGGAGAATGGACCAGAAAGGTCATTCAGTCACATCGGCTCTGCACGCTGCCACTTCTCTGTTGCGCAGACTGTCTGGGTATCATTCGCTAATGCTAAGGATGCACTGCAGTGTGCTATAATGAATGTGCAGAGACACAGAGGTATTAAGCCAAAATGAGCGGGTGACAAGCATACTGGTCCTGCGCAATGCTGTGGTCTATTTTCACAGACACGCATCAGAGAGTTATTGCTCCTGCGCTATGAAAACAATAAAGCCTAAGGTCATGTTATCACTCAGTTTAATTAAGCTTGCATGGCTGTTAGCAAGAGGAGGATCTTTCATTGTGTCACACAGTTTGAAGAGGTTCACTGCTTCCCAGAAATGACATCGCCTGTTTTGTCCTTCACATTCCTCTTATGAGTGACACTGGCCTGATCTCAGATCGTCACACTATCAAGTTGGTTTGAGTACCTAGTTCATCTTATTTCTAGAAGAATTTATAGTATTGCAGTTTTTCATTTGGAATGGACTATGTCATGGCACCTGTAGTAATGTTAGTCAGATTCTGACTATCAGAACATTTCAGATGCTGAGTTCTAGAATGCATAATTTAATAAAGTTTTTTCTGCATATAAGAGCATATCTGAGAGCATATCTAAGAGCATTGATTTAGTCTAGTTACTCCAAAACTACTGTATAATATTTTTAATAGTTCACTGGAACACGTCAGTACATCATTTTCCAACATGCAACATCACAGTAGCTAAAGAATGTAGCATAATGTTAATGGTCAGGTAGACTAAAGCAGATTTTTCTCTGTGCACCAGTATCCCTTACTCACTAGTTCACTGCAAGATTATTATTATACTTCATTATGTAGCCCTACAGTCAGTTATCCACCCCTGGCTTTCATCACACACTGTAATATGCAGTCAGTATAGCCCAAACTAGAGCAGTACACAAAAAAACTACAGTTGTGGATAACATGACGTGATATTTTAACAGCTGGGTTTAACAGGATAGGCATTGCCCATTTTGTGATGATTGATATGCCTTTACAACATTTATAAAAATGTGAGGGTCTTTGACTTTCTTGTATTGCCTTCCTTATTTTAGTTTGCTGTTTTCTCATTATGAATTCATGAGGAGCTTAAGAATATTTATGCAGTTTATCTACTGAGAATATGCACTGTCTCATGTGACTTTTAAATCTTCTAAATATGTCCAAAGACTGTGTCCTGCCATTCCTAAATTTTTATAGTGTCACAATGCTGAATATTTATACTGTACACATATCTGATATAATCCCATATTTATATCAATTTAAAAGATTTCAAGACCAAGCTTAGGAACATAACCCCTGCTTATAACACTGAATCTGTGAAAATCCAGATTCAGTTTCAACCAATCCAGTTGACAATGGTGTTACAAGGAACACAGTGGGTCAGAAAGCAGGGACAACTTGTGTATGCTACATTACAATACATACCATTAGGAATAAGAGTAAATTACAAAATAACATTTCCCATTTAATCAAAATAATGTAAGAAAGCTAGCTCAAGTAATGTTCTAAAAATAATTTAGGCTTTATGTTGACAATTACACAAACACAGTTAGCTACCAGTATCATAAAAGACTGTCAGTTAGTTAGATACGTGTTTGCTGTTCAATATTAACAGTTCACACCGCCAGCTATCTAAAATGTTGATAACTATACAACATGATAGTTTGGTAATGTTTAACAGCTATAGATGTGGAAATAAGTAAATATGGAAAGGGAAATATAATTGATTAAACTACTACATTAGTTAGATAGCTACTATTGTTATTTGAGCTCATTGTTGCATCTAAGTGGTTACTAAGGGCAGATAAAATGTAATAGTAGTTAACTACCACATTAGCCAGTAAGGTTATATGCAGCTTGCATGTTTGCCAGGGAATTTCAACAAAAATGAAACAGGGAAATATAAATATAGCTTATATCAAATATAGTTTACTAGTACATTGTCCCAAATGCCTTACATGAGGGCAACATCTTGAAGAGGTTTTAAATTTGATGGGTTCCATGGCTGGATAAGTGTCATATTGTCTAGTAACAACGGTGCTTGGAATATTATGAGCAGTTGGCACAAAATAAAAAATTATAAACATTAAAGTCTGTAGTTAACGCCAAACAAAGTAAATGAACAAATAAAAAATAATCTAAGACAGACAAAGTACAGTAGTTGTCGTAAATGTTATATTCCTGATTTTTTTCCATGAATGTTGAATCTGTGTTTGGCGAGGGATAGCATTTATAGGAAATTAGGTTTATAGGAATTATAGGTTTCTAGAAATTAGGGAGATAAACTTGATTTCCTATAATGTGCATATCACGTTTAGAAGCAACTTTATTTTAAACACTAAAATATTCATGTTTACTTGCAGTATGTACATATACAAACACCATCTTACAGTTCAACTGTTCTTTAGAATTTCTGATATAAAAGAAACAAATGCATATAGAGATCAAAATATACAGGGACAGAACCTTTACTATTGTAGCACAGTTTCAGTTCACTGCTTATAACAGTCATGTAATCCACTTATAAGTTTATTTTGGGCTCACTCACTCCGGAGACTTAATGGAGTGCAATGGTGAAAAGCAAAATAAGGAAAAAAGAAATTAATCATGTGAATATCATATCTGGCATCAAATAACATCAAATAACATTGCACTTAGCATGTAAAAGTTCTGAGAAAAAGTTGTGGCTGTACGATAGTTGCTATAGTATAAAAAAGAAAGACATTGCTTTCTGTCAATGGAAAACATAACATTCTTGTGTTTTAACAGAGTGTGAAGAAGAAAATAGGTAGAAACCAGTGCATACTAGCAAGGCACCTATTTTTAGGAAGCACTTGACACACTAGAAAAGTTTGTTTTCAAATAGTGACTGTGCTACAGCAGTGTAGACTACACAGCGCAAAATGTCAAGGAGATACTCAAAAATGATTAATGTGAGTTAAGTGCAGTAGAGATCAACAATATTAACATTGCCAGCACAGCTTCATTGGGTAGCAGTACTTATAACGGAATCCTGGGAGCTAGCAAAGCTAGCTAACGACAATGCTACTGCTCCCATGTGGCTCATCCAGTAAAAGCACTTGCTGTCACAAATGCAAGTTTAAGCAGTACGGCCTGGGTTTGACCTTAGCCAGGTCATCAGCTGATGATGACTGGGAGTCCATACTGGTGGAACAAATTGGCTTCTTTCCACAGGGGGTTTTAGGTGAGAGTAGGTAGGCCAGGGGTTTTGTCCAGTCTGTTGCTCAGCAGCACCCCCTATTGTCAATGTGGCACCCGCAAGTCTGACTGTGTAGAGTGCCGCATGATGTGTCTTCCTCCATCTCATGATTATGTTGGCTGGACATGAGGACCATATGTAAAAGATGGAACACTGGCATCACATTTTAGAGGAAAGCATACGCATAGATTCACCCGACTGCATTGATATTGAGGATTGCAGTAACAATAGGGGCTGCATATTGAAGGACTTAACTGGGCATTCCAAATGAAAAAAAAACCCTGTTTGTTATACAACAATGCAGCCTTCAACCTGACAAGATGAACAATAAATAATAGAGGAGCTGTCCTTGCTGAAGCTGTTCAACACCTGCCTGACAAATTGTCACATAGTTTTCCCTTTACAACACATGGGTTTAGCTCTCTCATTTCAGAAACAGACAACTTAAACACATGTCCATGTGAAATGCTACAGTTGACATGTCAGTGTGAGCCTCCTCTTAAGGACTGAGAGAATCTGCCAAAAGAAATGGCTTCTTATAACTAAATTCCTATCCACATGATGAACTATGCAGACATAAATATATTTTTCATGCTGAGTAAATTATGAGTAAAAACAATACTTTTACAACATTTTAATTTGAAATACATGTGAATCCACTGTTCTCTTTCTCAATGTCACTCTTGTGCTGCCTACAGTTCTGTTATGTAATGTTTCACCTGTCGTGCAGAGATGCATCTACACATGACAGCTGCTGCTATACAACAACACATGAGATAGACAAACACAGAGAAATGCCACTGACAGGAAATCTGGCATACAGACTACTACCAATTAAGTGCATGTCAATCTGTGGATAATACATGTGGAAAACTGGTGTAATTTCAGCTGTTTACAGTTCATGAATCAGGTGAAATCAAATCCTTGATTGACAAAACTGGATGGTAATGGATGACTGTACTATAAGTGAATTCTTGGCAATTTTGGCAATATTGGCATTGATAGGTTAAGAGCTGCAAAAGTCCATTTTGTGTTTTTCGTGTGTAGGAAAAAATGTAAAAAAAGAAATCCTGTCAGAGATCAGCTGTTTGGGCACATTTCACATGTAGACTTATGTATAGTGCCATATGACATATGGTTGTGTGTTGTCACATAAGACAGTGCCTTACACACATAGGAAAGTCCTTTCTGTGATGCCATATTGTAAAATACTGTGAAATAAAGTTGTTTTCATACAAAACAACTAGGTCCACACACTTCACTAAAAAAATATGAATAGATGTAATGTGAAATATATATGTCTGCAAGACCAGTGCTAAATCTATACCCAGGTATGCATTGTAGCTGTATGTTCAATTAGTATTATCATTTTTTAAGTTTTATAATCTTTTAAAATAATCACAGACATAAAAGCTTATGTTTCCTATTTCCAATTCCATTCAAAACTGGCTAAAATTATGACAAGTATATAGAGCACCAAGGTGTGTGTCCCTTGTCTGAAATGATCCAGAAAGACCTGATGCAATGTTGCTAGGAGACTTGTAACAAGAGGAATGACTGCTCCATGTGGCTGTTATATTATTAGCCAGATAGCCAACAATGTTACCTTTCATGCTGACAAAAAGCAGTGCTTTCAGGCCAGGTATGGCTGTGTACGTCTTCTGCATTTGTTTTTTTCTTGTTTGCATTGCATTTTTCTGTTCTCTGGCATGCCTCAGAATGAGTGATAAGAGACTGCTGAACAATAATTGAACTGTCTGTACATTTAATATACTGTATATAATACCTGTCCAAATGATTATGTGTATTGCTGTCTGAAGACTGACAAATATTTTCAAGACTGTTTCATTTTTTTGCACTTTGGGCAAAAAAAGATTTCATTTGACCCAATTCTGATTTTAGTTTCCTCTTAGGTCTTGAAATATTCTTGTCCATTACTTCTAGAATTATTAGATTCTGTCAGCAGTATATGAAATTTACAAAGTGAATACAATGGCAAGAACTGTGTGTTCAGTATTTACTTTGCTCAGATAGTATCCTGCAGCCATTCCTTGATGGTGCCTCTGGAACTCAACAGGAAACATCTCTTCACAGGCAATGCTTAATCTTCCACATTTTCACTGGAGGCAATATTTCAGATTGACATAATGTCATCTGCTATCAAAATTCCAGTTTCTCAAAAAGCATTTAGTCATTTTTTCAGCTCATAACTCAACATGATGAAAAACTAATTTAACAGCCTCTGTCTTTTACCATAGATCAGATTGAACTGATTAGTAGGCTGGTTTGGAGTGCTCAAGGACTGCAGTGGACTGCGTAGCAAAGAATGGCTATTTATCAGCTCTGAAAAAAATCTGCAGAAAAATCATTGCTCTGTGCCTAATTGTCTGTTGAATATTAATAGACTTTTGCTCATGGTAGTTCACACAGTATTTTACACCAAAGCCCTTGTTAGTTATGGAGCAAGTAAACCAATAAGCAATTAGAAGGCATATTAGTGTATTTACAGAGATTACTTGATGTCAGGTATTATGGCACTTAATCACTGGCCTCAATTAAGTTGTGTATCCTCTAAGGAGAGGCCAAGAAACTTGATAATTTAAAGTGGCTTTTAAACTTTCTGCTGCACACACATGTTCACAATATTCATAAAGTGAATGCTTCAATCAGAATGTATGCACTGTAGGAGACAACAATCATTTATGTACCACCATATATTTAATACTAGGCACTAAGTAAACACTGATTTATAATTTGATTTGATTTCTGAGGAATATTTTATGTAGAACATTATTATTTAATATATACTGAATGATATGTGCATCATAAACACATTTCTTTTGCTTAACTGGAATGGGATTGTAAATGTTTATGTTAAAAATGGTTATGTCACCGTTTAAATCCTCTTTAGCAGGATACTGAGGGAAGGGCAAATACCTAAGTGTGGGTGAACTGAGAACAGCTGGGCAGGAATTTGTCATGGATGAATCCTCAAATTTCCCCTTCAGCTGTGCATACATTAAAAAGAAGAATGTGTACTGTGTGGCAAAATGAATGTGAAATAACTAAATGAGGACCATAGTCAGTGTATGTTTGTATATGAAAAGAGGGCCTATCGGTAATACAGAATTTCTAATATGGCAGCAATCACCCTGCAGCCTTCTCTTGCCAAGCTGAACTGGACTTGGTTAGCGCTCGGATGGGATCCCTCCTGGGAAAACTAGATTGCTACTGGAAGTGGTGTCAGTGAGCAAGAAGGGGGCACTCTTCCCTCTGGACCCAGTAATTACCCAGTGCAAGCATGAGGTAACTGTGCTGTAGGAGGGGCTGTCTTTTACATGAGAAATGTGATGGATGTCCTGCTGCACTGTGGGTATTAAAGATCTCATGGGTTAGTAAATGAAAATAATAATAAAAAACAACACATAGATTATTGAAAACTATGACTGAATAAGCTCAGTTATCAAAAACCCTAATTTCAAAAATCAGTCAGATCCCAAAAAAAATCCCAAGACTAAAAATTACAATAAAGAACAACCAAAAAATTAACAATAAATGACATTCTAAGCAGTTGCAGTATGTTCTCTGAATGATGAGATGCAAACAGTTTAGGGTTTTGGTTGCATAGTTATAATGAAATTCATTTTTTTTCATTATAATTTCTAAATAGCTTCTGACTTGTTGATACAAAACATACATTTAATACACGATATGACTTTATGACCATAAGGCCAGTGATGCCTGCATTTTATAGACCATTGTTTGTTCAACTTGAAATACAATCTGAGTCTTGAATGCTTTTTCAAAGTAAAACACTGTCAAGATTTAGAGTTTTTACATTATTATGATTTATTTCTCTTTTGATTTCTCTTATTGTACACTTCACAAAGGATTTGTCATCCATTAGTGCTATAGGAGATGATTGGGGTATGCTAGGCTTTCTTTTCAATGTTTGAGATTCTGCTTCCATTTGAGATGTTTATTTCCATTCCAGGTTGTACTTTACCTCACAGCTCAGAGCATGGGAAATGAAATTCAAGACATGAAAGACATGAAAATAGTCAATGTTAAATGAAAAGTACTTGAATTTGTCTGACTTGTTATAAAAACAAAGAACAAAGTTACAATTGCACTGAATATACACTATATGGACAAAAGTATTTGGACGCCTGACCATTACACCAACAAGGACTGTAATGACATTGTATTCAAATACATATACTTTAATATGGAGTTGGTCCCCCTTTTGCAGCGATAACAGCTTCCACTCTTCTTGGAAGGCTTTCCACAAGACTTTGGAGTGTTTCTGTGGGAATTTGTGCCCATTCATTCTGTAGAGCATTTATGAGGTCAGGCACTGATGTTGGACAAGAAGGCCTGGCTCGCAATCTCCGTTCCAGTTCATCCCAAAGGTGCTCGATGGGGTTGAGGTCAGGGCTCTGTGCGGGCCAGTCAAGTTCTTCCACACCAAACTCATCAAACCATGTCTTTATAGTCCTTGCTTTGTGCACTGGGGCACAGTCATGTTGGAATAGAAAAGGGCCTTCCCCAAACTGTTGCCACAAAGTTGGAAGCATAGCATTGTCCAAAATGTCTTGGTATGCTGTAGCATTAAGATTGCCCTTCACTGGAGATAAGGGGCCTAGCCCAAACCCTGAAAAACAGCCCCCTACCATTATCCCTCCTCCACCAAACTTCACAGTTGGCACAATGCAGTCAGGCAGGTAAAGTTCTCCCGGCATCTGCCAAACCCTGACTTGCCCATCTGACTGCCAAACAAAGAAGTGTGATTCGTCACTCCACAGAACACGTTTAAACTGCTCCACAGTCCAGTGTTGGTGGGCTTTACACCACTCCATCCGACACTTGGCATTGGACTTGGTGATGTGAGGCTTGCATGCAGCTGCTCAGCCATGGAAACCCATTCCATGAAGCTCCCGCCGCACAGTTTTTGTGCTTACATTAATGCCAGTGGAAGCTCGGAACTCTTCAGCTATGGAATCAGCAGAGCGTTGGCGACTTTTACGCACCATGCGCCTTAGCAGTCGTTGACCCCGCTCTGTGATTTTACGTGGTCTTCCGCTTCGTGGCTGAGTTGCTGTTGTTCCTAAACGCTTCCACTTTCTAATAATATCACTTACAGTTGACCATGGAATATCCAGCAGGGATGAAATTTCACGAACTGTCTTATTGCAAAGGTGGCATCCTATCACAGTACCACGCTTGAAGTCACTGAGCTCTTCAGAACAACCCATTTTGTATCACAAATGTTTGAAAATGGAGACTGCATGGCTAGGTGCTTGATTTTATACACCTGTGGCAACGGGTGTGATTGAAACACCTGAATTCAATAATTAACACGTGTGGCCAAATACTTTTGTGCATATAGTGTATATTGTATCGGAGCTGTAAAGTGCAACAAAATATATTTACCATTCCCCATTTCTTAAGTACATTCAGTGTTTTTAAATTACTCAAACACATTTTACCCCCGTAATGAGGAATGAAGACAGTGAAAATGGCACGAAATGCTACTTATAGTAAAATTCTTTTTTTTTTTTTTTTTTTTCCTTGTGGCTGCTACTAATTCTGGGAATTGCAATTTCAAGATATTATATTCTGATCTAGTCTCAGGTTATATTTACTTTTTATTTCTTTTGCTCTTCATCCGGTGTCCATTATTTCATTGTTTCCTGTATATCCAGAAAGGATACTGATTTTATGATGTTTGCAAAATCTGGTAGAAATTCAGTGAGTCCATGATGTGAATTATTACATCAGCATACAGAATAAAACCAATTTTTGAGTCTCCCATACTACCTGCACTCCCTCTACAACTTATATAATTTCAGCCGTTGTTCAAAAGACAAAATCACAGAAGACAAAGGGCTCTCCTTGTTTTGTCCCATGTTTCTTGTTTCTTGTTATATCAGACCATCTTCCATTTTTTCTTACAACTGATTTTCAAAATAGAATTTCAGTACATCACATTTTTGTACTAGAGGTTAATTGCTCTTCAGATGTCGGTTCAGGTCCCATCAGATTGTGGTATCCTTTTCAGTATCATTTTATGCTTTGCATAAATCATTTTTGCATATCATTTTGGAAGCTGTAACATCAAGCAAACCATACTGTAAATGCAAAACACAGAAAGATAAAGTTAGAGGTTTCCATGTGCTGGGAGAAGTACTTTAGCCAGATTCTGAAATGCATTGTTTGCTACACACAAGCAATTATAAGTGAGCAATTGATGCCCATTAATCACAAAAACAAAATTTGTGATAACCATTAATACCAGTAGTTGGTTTTATTGTTATTGTTCTTTAGCTGGTTACCCAAGGCTCAAACAAAGTAAAGTTGTAACTTAAATTCAGCAGGGATACTTGCCGGTTTTTAAGTAAATTTTGCTCTGTGTACTCTTGATATGGGCTTTTGAAAGCTAAATTGCATGAAAGTCTATTGAATGATGGAGCAGGGAAATTGTTTCTTTTGCAGGGCATTGGTAGCCTAGGGCTGTTAGTGTTCCTGCCTTCGCCTGCTCTAAGCATATCAACGCACAGAGGCACAGAGGTGTTGTCATACGCTGAGGTTTAGGTGAAGACAGGTCTTGTTTCTTGGCTTCGCTAGAGAACTAAAAACATTTTATGCTGGGGAAGCAAGAACAATCAAAAGAACAGGGTTAAACTCAAGACCACCCCCACCCCCCACACACTGTAACCTCTTGACAATCTTTGAATACAGAAAGAAAAGGAGCAAGAGAATGTAATGGTGAAGATAATTGTCCTCAGACAATGTTGGACCTTTATTGTAACAATGAATAAATTTGAATTCCTAGTAACACTGAATTTCTCTACAAATTTTTAAAGCAGCATCAAGACATATTTTTCAGCTGTACTCCAACCCAACACTTCTAAATAATCTTTACACAGGGCCATAGGAGACATAGGCCCTAACTAGACAAACCTAAGGCAGTGACCAATTGATAGAAACAAGTGAGCATATAGTTTGGGAATCTAATGTTTGGCATTGGCATTATATATTACTCCAACGTAAACCAGTGCAAAGCCAGCATTATTACTGGTTTGGATTTGACACAGGACATCATTATCTGTGGGTGTTACCTGTGGGGGGTTGTGATGACCAGTTCCCTCTCTTAATTTCCGCTTTGCTGTTTTCAGCATGGAAAGATTTGGAAGTTAAATGACTTGGCTATAGTGGTTTTCTGAGCAAAGCTGCTGTGATATGATATGAAAGCATGCTCTACATTACTTTGAATGTGCTGTAAGTAAATACTGGACCTGGTGTGAAGAACAGTAGTGAAGTAAAAAGTACTTCGCTTGCATTTTAAAATGTCTTTTTTTCTTTTGTTTTGTGAGAAGTGTTGGCCAGCGTCCTCACATACAGTAATGAGAGTACATGTAATCCCTTACTTTACACCTCTAAGAACAGGCAGGAATTTCACTGCAGCTGGGAGAATGTATACCAGTAGCATGTACCAGCCTCCAAGCCTACAGCGATCAGATGACAGATGTCAGCCACGACCTGTGGGTACAGATGTAATTAAAGGTGACAGGTTGAGGAAAGAGGATCTTGGCTGGTATTCTTTCAGCCACTGGTTTCACCTGTGACAGCACATTGCAATGTATTACATGTTGATTTTTATGAAAATGTAGAGCAATGTCGGGGTTTACTGGACCTACAATGAATAAAATAAATAAAACAATAGACAGATTATGTTACAAGACACTTTCATGATGATGCATTACAATTCAAGTCAATGTATCTTGATGTGTGCTTACAGAAAGCACTATGTTGTTGATTTTTCCATTGAAATGTTTTGTGCTTGCTCTAAGTGGTGATTGTTGAAGGTATTACATACTAAGCACTATGCTGGCATGAAAATATCACTTTTCACTGGACCACACACTTGCAGTGGAACTCCCCTCTCCTCCTACAGAGGGTATTTTGCTTGGGATTTTGGAGAACGAAATCAGTAACTTGGTGCAAGCAAGGCACAATCAAGTAACAGTGACTTAATTTATTGCCAGATCTGGCAACAGGTGTATGTGGAAAATGTAGCTCTGTATTTGTTTGAGTTAGCCTGCAATTTAGAATAGTAGTGTGAAATACATTTGAGTTTATGCCATAAAATCACATTTCTGGCTTATTTTTCATAAGGACTGAATGAAAATTCACAGAATACCTTCAAAACTAAACCATGTAAAGTTTGATTAATCAGTCTGAGTGTTGAAATGATAATGAATAGGGTTTATATAATGGAGTAATCAGTAGTGGTGGGGTAATCACAGCAAAGGTGCATTACTGTTAAGGGTATTATTTTCAACATATCAGTTTTTAGAGAGTACTAAAATGTGTTATGTATAGTTGGGTGGGCTATAACGACTGACCAGAAACTTTAGAGATGACCACACTCAGACTGAACTGAAAAACATAACCACAACTTCACTCATGTTGACCACTTACTGCACGTCTTTAATCCCTTACTGATAGAGCAACTAAACAAAATGAAAACATCATTAACAGCACATGCATACTGGTTGCTATCGTAGTCTAAAATATGTACAAGATAAGTCTCTAGCAAAGTTCCAAAACTGTGATTTCTATTCCTTTCTCCTTGTAATGCAACCAGTAACTGTCTTTGCGTGCAGCAGAAAATGTGGAGTTCCCTGTTTCTGTGTTTCTGCCTCGTTTATTGTGACATTTGACGAATAACAGGCTAACTAGTCATATGACTGAGGCTTCCGTGATGTTTTTGGGGCACAAATTGTGAGAATAAGCCATTTACCCCAGCACTCCTCCTTATACACTATACATGGTAAATCCAGTGAAACTGTACAGGTGATATTCACTAGCATGCGCATACACTACTGGTTAAAGCTGTCCTATATAATGTAGGCTGGTATGAAACAGTGCCTATGTAATCCTCATGTTGTGTTACTTGAGAAACAGCAAATTTGAATGAGCTCGGCCCAAGACCAAACTTTGAAACAGTGTATAACTGTATACCGTGTACAACATATCCAACACTGAAAAGAGTGCTGGCAGCACTATGCTATGATTAAAACCAAGTTCAGCATAAAAACATTTGACCACCTCTTCCCTTTTATGCTTGTTTTCACTGCTTTGGAATCACCAATTGTACGTTTCTCTTTTCTTACTGAGCCAATCTCTGCAACTATACAGGAGTGTTGAAGTGAGACAAATGCAATCCAATGCAATACACTCGCACACAGCCAATGTCCTATTTTTCACACTATAAGCCACATGCCGCAGGGGAGTGATCGCCAGTTGGAGGAATGACTGATGTCAATTCAAACAATTCTGACACAGATGGGAACCCTTGCCTTATGGCTCAGCCTGTACTCAAGACAAACGCCTTTCTGACTGCAGTACTTGGAACCCATTTGTTTCTATAACTATACACCAGAACTACTGCATTTTTGACACAAGGGTGACAGTCGAGTCTGCCAGAAAGGAGAGGGGATCTGAAACGGTCTCTTCACTGCTCCAACCGGAGATGACAACAGAAGGCAAGCAGACGGAGCTGGGAAACTGCTATGTGTCACTCTCCCACCACTCCATATTGGCTGCTATTCCAACCAGTATGTTCGCAAAAGAAACTCATAAACTCTTATGAAAAGCTAGGCTGCTCCAGAGCCAGATTCTAGTGCTGCAGTGGTAAGCCAAGCATTTTAGAAATAATGTTCACAGTTTTAAAGCTGTGGAGAATGAAATGTCACCTCCTATGACTGTTCATATACATTTCTCTGGAAGATATTCAGTCTTTCCACTTTGTAGTTAATCAAACTGACTGAGTGATATGATTGCCAGATTTTAAAAATCTAGACTATATCCTCACGTATACACTCTGAATACACACGTCACAGAGATAAATGAAATACATTTTGTAACTAATGAAAAAGGTTTTTTATCAAATTTTTGATGATTGTGGGGTTTATTAGTGAGGTATTAACTTTAGCATATTTTTGATCTGCCAGTTAGTTTAGAATCATACACCACTCATAAATCAATTCCTTAAAAATGAGCATTAAATTAACACGTATCAATCAGACCACATTCTCAGTCAAGTGAACCATAATTCTTAAGTTTACAAACAGAAAGTTTGTATCTTTTTACAATCTCTCTCAGACTACAAGGGACATAAAAAATGCAAAAATATTTGACCATTGCGTTTTTATTTGTTGTCAATTTATTGGACTCAAGGGCTACATTTCAAGCCACAGATTTACATTTACAGACCCAGCACAAAACTCTCAATCTGGAGTGCATGTTTGAGAGGATGATGTACAGTATAGAACATATGCAATAATTAAGGGAGCTGTCTGACATATGTTCCTCCAGTATGATAAATATTGCATCCAGTTATTTTGCTTTCACTAAGATATTGAACTGACTACAGTAATGGTGTCTTCTCTGTGCAATTGCTGAAATGATGGGGTCAGCACTGTTTTATGTGACTCAGCACATGTTTATATTCTGGGGCAACCACTCATCTTCCTTTCTATCCTCCCCACACATGGCCATTTTCCTTTATCATGGAGCAGAATACTACCGCTGCCTTCGTCTCTCATCTTGTGAAGTACTGCAAGGATTTCACAAGATTATATATATGACGGCTTAATGTACCCTTTGATAAAAACAAAAATACATAAATGCAATGCTTTACAAAAGCAAATCAATAAAGCACAGAAAAAACAGCTCTTTTAACAATCTTCAGCAGATAAAGGTGTGCTTAAACCATGGCTGTTCAAGTGTTAAACACATACAGCGTGTGTGTGTGGTTTCTTGGCCATGCAGTGAAACTATAAAGGATATGTAGATCTATGCACAAATGTGCTTTCACAAGATAAACCCTAACTTGTCATGGTTTTTGCTAACACACTGATTCTTTACACCAAATCTCTTCATAAAGTCTCATGTTTACATGCCTGTCAGGCAAGGATGCACACTGAATAGCATCAGGAAAACAGTTGACAGTATGGTGATTGTGACAAGGAATTTGACTCTTCCAATTAAGAGGTCATTTCTCCCTAAATAATGTTTCTAACAGTCACTAGACTACAGCACGAACAATGATTTTTTTCTGTTTTTGCATTCAGTTTATTAGTACATTCTGCTCTAAACTAAGAAATGCTGTAATTGTTTTCAAGCCAGAAAAGCTTCTTGCCCTCTCCAGTATATGCCCATTATGGGGGAAATGTTGCATAAGACTGTCACGTTTGATCGCTAAATAAACCCTTCATATTTTACAAAGGAATTTTCATGTACAATTGTCTCCATTTAATTGTAGAAGGAATATAATTGGTCATATCTCACATTTTGAACTATATTAGATGCTATGAAAACATGTATTTAACATGTATTTAAGAACATTACAGAAAGTCGAACAACATGTTAAAATATATATTATGAAGGTAAAGAATTTTAAAAAATCAGATTTATGATACGCTTACTAGTTCATACCATGTGTATACATGTCCTGTAGAAGTCTCTATTTTACCTGTGAAACAGACATGTAACCTTGGTATGATGCACATACCAGGCCTTGACATTTCATATTTGCTGAAAGGTAGTCCAATTCTTAATAATGACAAACGATAACCTTGTAAAAATATGCAGAAAGTCTTTGTAGCTGTCTCCTATAATTACCACCCTTGTGGTAATAAGAGGACAAGCCTGCATATCTCTGACATGGAGAATCCTACCTCTGTAATTAAAGCAAGTGGAATGGAAAGAAATTACATGAGCTTTTCAAGGTTTCTGCTGTGGCCTGCATGGGTTCAAAAATCTCAACTTCATCATGGAGTCAGCCTCCATAAAACAGGCCAATCTGCTACAGGATCCAACAGATCTAATATACTGTTCATAATTTACAGTAACCCTCTAGGAAAATTTCATAAGGGACAGTTTACAGTGATAGATGTACTGGTAGACTAAGGGGCTGAGGGGCCGGCATTTTCAGCCATTTTAAGTTACCTTTAGTTCCAAGAAGGAAACCATAATATCAATAATAATATCAGCACGAATGAAATGAAAATCAAAATTCATTCTACATTATAGAGGTGCTCTGGTATTATAGACTCATGTCTGGGATGTCTTACTTTGCCCTGAAACTACTCCTTATATGGCTTGTGTTGTACTCTGTCTCACTTGTAACTCACTTTGGTTAAAAGCATCTGCCAAATGAATAAATGTAAATGTAAATATAAAACAGATATTTGTGCACACAGCAATGTGCATTCATTACACAAAAGTCCACTGAGGTTGGAAAGGTAAGAAGTCCCTTGGTGACGTCAGTGGGGATACGCATATCCTCCGATGGACGTCTGCCCCGTATGGTGCACTATAGGAATTGCAGTGTGAAAAATAGCCACTGGCTTCATCTGAGTTCATTGTATTCATCTCACTTTGGTGCTCCTGTGTGAGCACATAGGGGTGTGTGAAGAGATGAATCTAACACAGTACAGTACAGCAACATGACATTTACAGATGTAAAACTCAGCTTATTACCTCTACAACTGCAAATTTCTCACCAATCAGTCCAAGCATCCCAAAGACACATTAATTCCTGACTATCCATGTCATTACCACGTCATTCAGGTGCAGATGGAATGCAAATGATTCTAGTGCTAGTCTGTATGGTAAAATAAGTCAGCTGGCTTCCAAGGGTGCAACCCATGGATGGCCTTGGTTTTAATATGCTGAACAAATAGCAGAATGTTTAAAAAAGGTTTTAAATCACAGAACATTCTTGTGGACTGGTTAAGTAATACATGGCAGCAGGTGAGTGGGGATGTTTGGCAGACACCCCCTGGGTTGGCTGTAATTAGACACCTGATATGTCTCCATGTTTCTTCAGTGGAATCTGTGTGATAGATTGCTCCTCTCTAAAGCTGCCAGGATTGATAGCCTCGACCGAGCACCCGTTCTGCAGCTCCTGTTATTCTCTTATCACTTGTATAATTTAAACAGTAAATTTAAAAGAAATAATAACTAAAGCAACAGTGCAGGATCAAAGTTCCTTATGAACCATGCTGGAAGTTGACACTGTAATAAACAGATTGTGCAGACAAAAAAGTGCAGACAAAGTAATTTTAAGTGTCTTAACTGCATTGCTCTGCTAGGTGATTGGCACCTAGTGAAATGAAATGGCAGGATTCACACTTATTACCAGATGTATCTGGAAATAGTGCCTTTGAAATGTGAAAATTGCGGATGGCACCTCGCTTAAGGGATAGCTTAGTGTGTATTGAATGCACTCTCGCACACAATGTGATTTGTGTGGGATTTATATGGAAGAACTAATATGATCCTCAGCTTAGAGGTTATCGATTGTCTTAACTGATGGCTTGCCAATCACCAAACTCAACACCAATCTGAAGGATCTTTCTGGAATGATTTTACCTCTGTCTGTGTGAGAAGAAAACAATGCCATTATTCAGCATGCCCTTGTGGAGTATAAATAGGAATCACTTCTATCATGGCCTCCTCTTGCACTATAAGGTATGCTATGTTATGACTTCAGAACAAAACTTTGCTCACAAGCAAAAATCGGTCAAAATGACTTAGTAATTTCTAATTACAGCTTTTCCAAAATGTTGTCAGCATTATAAAATGTACCTGCCAAGTTTTTTTTGATATCTACACACTTTTGGTTTGTGGTAATCAAAGTTTAGTATGCTATAGTAAAAATGTCATATGCTCATTAAGTCATGTGACTTAATGGACCTGCACAGTGTTACATCTCCTACCATTACCACCTTATTATTGCAGTTTTCCATTTTTTTTTCAAATTCAAAATTGCATTTGGCTCTTTTCTGTGCTGGGGATAAAAATGAGATGTCCTGCATTTGACCAAAGATTTCATGGCTTTGCATAGCCATGAAATTTTAAAAGCTATACCTCCTTCAATTTCAAAGAGAAGAACACTTTCAGACCTAGGGATCAAATCTCAACCTCTGCTAGCAGAAAATGTACTAGTTTTTGTAAACTTTGCCCACTGTGTTCCCTGGAAGGTTCACTGGTTAATGGAGTTGGTCACCCCATTGCTACAGGCAGAATACCAACCACTGAGACTGCATTCCACTAGGAAGTAAATTAAAAGTTAACTCTCTTCTTTCTAGCCACACATGAATGAGTACACTAGCTATTTAATCAACTAGTTTAGACTGTGCAAATGTACTTTTTAGCCTTTTAAGCCTTTTTATACCTCAGTTTTATGTATTTTCCTATTTGGAATGTCAATAAATCATCAAGTGCATCATATTAGCAAAATCCCTGTTTAACAGGAGACAATCAAATCACTTTTACTAATGTGAAAGATATGTCAAATACTGATGGCTTACTGATGGACCAGAATTTATGATAGGATTAAAGTTATTCAAATATCTAAATAATCCTAAAGGCTAAAATGAAGAGAGAGCATAGTCTGTCCCTAAATAGCACTATAATAATCTGTAAGGAGTTGATAAATTTCAGACTGCAAGTTTCAGCTGCATCTCTAAGGCAGATATTGTACTCCACAGAAAGCAAATAGTGGTGTTCCACTGTCACTATTATTTCTTATTTTAACTTTTCCACATCAGCCCATAATATCACCTTTGAGAGATAAGTGCAACAGTGCTCAGAGTTTCAACAGTACCTGACAGACTGAGACCACCCATCAGCCTGGCATTTGTCCCCAGCGCTGTCAATCTAATTCACATGCTAATTATAATTAAGAGGTGTTAATGCTGATCTGTGTTGGTTTGTGGATATGTAATGCTAAGGAAAGATATTCAGCCTCAAATATGTGCAATACTATAATCATTAAATATATGCACTGTGCTGAAAACACTCTACCATGAGAAAATACATTACATAATTGATTTGAGAGAGAAGATGTGATTATATGCTACAGAGAACGTCTGATTTCAAGCTTTATATAGTACAGTATTATTTACAGTTTTCTGTTAGGTTATGATTGTGTACATGGTCAAGGAGAGAACAGCCATCTCTAAAATTAGGAAATGCTGGAGTTGACAGCAGTGGAGAGCAGAGGATTCAATAAGCAAAACAGCTGAAAAGACTCCCGCTAACAGTGCAGGATAAGGATAATTTTAGTGATTGCAGCTACTTTAATGCCAATGGTAACATTATGTTGTAAATACCTCCATCCAGTGAATATGGTTACCAACCTGGCTGCTCTTTCATTATTGCTATCAGCCTTGATTTGGCTACATAGCTAGCTTGTTAGAAATACTGAGTTACTAACTAGATGACTGTTTAATTCTAAAAAGTTATCTATTTATCTAGACATCTAGCCTAGTAGTGAGCTACTTAGTCATCAGCACTACCAGCATTAGTTAACAAGTCAATACAGTACTAGATATATGCGTCTGTTATACCATTAATAATGAACTGTAAAAATAAATATAGATTAAATGTTATTTATTATTTTTTCTTATTGGTTGGTAACATTAGACAAGAATGAAGAATGAGTTTCTGTTTGGACTGAATTTGCAGGGTTTGGGAGGGGGTCTGTCTTGTTTTGTTGGGAGAAGTTGGACAGTGTGCAAGAGGCTTTTAAAACATGGCAATTCTGTATTAAACTGTGTCACACCAAGGCTGCATTCCCAATGAAACTTAACTGACTGCTGCTCCCAGTTGAGTTGAGCTTAACACCATTTATCTTAGTGAATGAGCTAACATGGCTTTGCTGTACTGCCACTGGAAATGTCTGGCGCTTCCTCCAACCTTTCGTGTGAACATAGCCAATCCCTCAGGGCCATATTTGGAGAAAGTCCATCACGGGTCACATCTGGGAAGGCCCAGGGACTTCTTGCCAGCTCTGGTGTAAACGGCTAAAACATCAGTGATTCTCAGTGTTTTGCTTCCTGGGGGGTAAGAGAGAGCCAGTGTTGTCTGATTGAACACACTCTCACCTGACCTTAAATACACTCTGACTGTCTCCTGATCAAGAGTGTAATTCCATGTCAACAGATCTGTTAACAGTAACATTATTGTGTTTTCCATAATCATTATAAAGGCATTGCAGAGTAATAGTTGGATTTATTCCATATAAATTGTAATGCATGTTTTACACATTTAAATATGCTGTAAAATGAAGTGAAATTGATGTAGGCTAATTCACTCTAACATCATAATGTTGAGCAAGGCAACAGTTGGACAGATACTGTAGACCTATGAATGCATCATTTGTAGCTCCATGTAGCAGGGTCTAAAATTAACACCCACCAGCCTGCCACTGTGGGTAGATTTTCACTTTGGGGGGTTAAAGTTGCAGGGTCACTAGCCACTCTGGTGGGTGCTTTTTGCATAAATAAAATTATCACGTCCTCCTGTAGTAGTCAGAAACCCCTTATAAAATGCAAGATGCCCAAATATACACACCACTCAATTTGGTTCTTTTTTATTCGTTCATTTATTTATTTATTTATTTTACTGTAGGCTAAGTCATTGGTAGGACTTCTCATTTACAGTTGTAAAAGGTTGAATTGGTCATCTCCATACTGTCTCTTTTTGTCCAATCACTAGCTATGTATGGCAGTGCAAATTGTGCTACTGTGGGAAGATTTGGCTTGATTCGACAACAAACATGCTAGTTTTAGTCTGAGAGTTAGGTAGCTACCATGTCGGTGACATTGTGTATTTTGATAGCTGGCTCCACTATGAATTTAGGTAGTGGAGATACAATACAGGCATTCTCAGAAGTATAACCTGACAAGAAGCAACATGACAAGGATGGCAAATGAAGAGCGCAGCGTAGGTTTCTTGAGACATATACTTGGTGCATGAGAAGAAGTTATACTTAGATATCTGCCTGGCTAGATAACTAACTATTAGTAGTAACAAACACTGCTGTGTTTTAGCTGTCAGCTTCGCTGTACTGTAATCTCCCTGGTTACCATACACATGTGCGCCTCACAGGATCCAGTTAAAATGTATTTTGACTTGTTTGTAATGTTTTGCCCCAGTTCGTTAATTAGTAAAATCATTAGGAATTTTAGATTGCCATCGGTTTACTAAAACTATAACAGAAAGAAAGATTAATATGAATTTTCAATCAGTTCAAATCAATATTGAGAATAGGCTCAATAACATCTTTAGATGAAGAGAAGGGCATTTCACTGTGGAGCACTTACTGGAATGAAAAGCATTGCTCATTTAGGAAGATAAATGTCAGGTGTAATTTGAGAATCTCACAGAAAATTGATCAAAAATGACACCCATAAGTTCACACATAAGTCCTGATTTTGAATATTTCATTACCTGGACTGTGATTATGAATTTAAGATAAATTGAAAGAGATAACAGTAGCAGTGTTGTGCAACAGCTTTGTACAAGATAGTACTTTTTATTTTATGAAATAAGTATGCGTGTGTGTGTGTGTGTGTGTGTGTGTGTGTGGTTAGCAGCAGAGAAGAACGGCTTTCACGACTGGGAATGCTGCAGCAGTTTCATAATTGTCAGTTGTTCATACCATGTGTTCATACCAGCAGGGAACTAAGCAGTTCCTGGGGGAACATTCACCATTCTTGGGAGTGTATTATAGGCAGTCCCTGAGCATCTCTGGCAGCTGCTGCCATGTCATACTTTGAGAGCCTGACTGAGAGATTTGTGTCAGGGCTGTCAGAGCTGCCCAGGCCGCAGCCCTGATTGGGGCAGGAGAAATGGGTGACTGTCAGCGCCCTGCTGAGAAAGCACTTTTCACTGCTCTGCTCAAGCCACTGAAGGCATCATCTCCACACTATGGGCATGCAGCTTGTGACATGGTTTAGTTTGCTTTTTGATGGAACTTAAATAGATATTTCATTGATTGGTATGTCAAAGAGAATAGTACTGAAATAAAATGCTCTCAGGTACTATCAAATTTGAAAACTGCTACAAATCTTTTCCAAAAAGAGTCGGAAGGCAGTGTTTGTGATGTCTTATTTTGTTTTTCTTGTTTGAGTGATTCTCCCCATTATAACAATGTTTAGATGAGTGAGTCATATAATATACATTTTGGAAAGCATTCTTCAAAAATACAGAGGTATCATAGACTCTCTCTCTGCGCTGATGCTATGTAGGATGTTATTCCACCAGTACAGCCAACCAAGGAGCACAAATGTCAAATGTTGTAAGCTGTTGCGCTTTTACCATAAATCCAAGCAATCTTTTAAGGCCTGGAAAGCTGTCTACCTGCTACCAAAATCAAAAGTCAGAGCGATCCCTGCAGATGGACCCGGATGAGCTGCCGCGTTTCACGATTGGATGCCACGTGCGTCCGTGGCTCCAGGGACTCCGCTCAGTCACAGCTGCCAGAGGCATTGGAGGGATGTGAGGGGAGTAGAACTGCCCGGGGGAATGCCCATCTGGGGCTGATCAGCCCCGTTCTGCCAGTGCTGGCCCTGCTGAGCCCACGCCAGGGGACTCCGGCCAACATGCACTCCTCCACTCCCTCTCTCTAGGAGCTCAGTAGAAGCCCCTTTATTACAATGCAAAAATAGTCATACATACAGTAGGTGTTTGTTCATATGCTTTGTACTCACAGTACATGACAGTTGTGCCAGCAATCTTTTGCTAAGCTAAAGTCTGTTCTTTTCCTTTGAATAAAAAAGGAATATTATTCAACAATTGCTATTGTTTTTTCCACCTTCGTAAAGATCGCTTTTTGATTCAGGTGTAATGCAAATATTGATCTTTTAAGCACTGTTTCGGAAACAGTTTTAGGACTGCTTTTTGATCACAGTGGTGTCCTGCAAATCTCTACTTTTGTGTTTTTACCATCAGTAGTCTGGCATATCTTTCCTGTGGGGGAGGACATGGAGCTGGCTTTTTCTGAAGGCAGCACAGTTGAAGATAAGACAACTTGACTTTGTTTCAAAGTTTCTAGTTTCATGCAGTAATATACTGTATACAAATTAATCTCTCCACATACAGAAGCTCCAAGCTGATTATGTAATCAAATGTGTTGTACTTGAATGCTGTACTGGTTCTTTTGTCTAGATTTGGTTCCCTGTCAATCAGAAAGGACACATGTTTTTTGCATTTAATTCAGGCTCTGTGAACATGAAAAACATTGATAAAAATACAACAAAAGCATAGATCATCTAAGGTCGTTTGAAGTGTTTGAGAATGTAGTGATAATGCAGACCATTACGTGAGACCATTACATGAGCTCATCTGTTAATAACCATAGAGCAAAATAAGGTCCACTTGCTTTTACTAATGTATGTCTGAGAGAATGTACTGAGACATACTCATTAAATATAGTAATTATGGGACATTTAAAGAGATATGTGTATGGATCACAGAGAAATATTTCAGTGTGACAGAAATCACAGAGAGAAAGTGTAATGAAGTGAATGTCATGTAATACAAGAAACTGCCATTTTGTTTATGATCTGAAAATTTCACAGGCACCCCCCAAATACTGTGCAAATTGAGGCCTTGTGCCCTTGGTTCTGTGTGCAGTTTCAGTCTGTCTTTTTTAGCAGTTGGATTACCCCTTTACACACTGAACTTTGTAAAAAATACAGTGGGGTGAAAAATGTCTCATGTCATGTCTGCTCCCATTCACAGGCCTAACGTCCTACTGCATTCTGCTGTGTGTGTGTGTGTGTGTGTGTGTGTGTGAGTCTAGTCCTGACATTGGACGAGAAATCAAGCAGAAAAAACAAAATCTTTGTTCCTGTTTTCACATCAGGAAATATTCAAGCTTACTGGCTTTATCAAATGATAAAATCAGTACACTTTATGTCACTTGGTTGGTCAGAACATGTACAATTCACAGACAGATGTACATATTTTAGTGTTACTGCTGTTGACCATTTATCATTGTATCGTTTGAGTCATTGTAACTCCGCAGTGGGTTGTCATGGTACATTGTTTGAAGTGGAGGGAAATTCTGAAAACAAATTAGGCAGATGTCCACTTGTTTATAACTATACAAAGCTCATTAAAAGCATGTCATTTACATTAAAAAAGCTTAGGTGTAAGTGGAAGGACAGGTAAAGAAAAGGAAAAAGATGTGAAATTCTACTGTACAAACATATATATATATATGTGTATATATATATATATATATATATATATATATATATATATATATATACTTGTATTTAATGTATAAAGTAGATCTACAGACAAGAACATTTTTTTTTTTAAAACTTACAGTATGTTTTTATAGGAAATCAAGGGGCCTGTCTTGTGTGCTGCTTTTCTCAATGTATATTCAGAAGGCAACATGTCACAGGCAAAGAGGAAGTCAAGGTGTAATATCGCCCGTGGCTGTATGGGGTGGAAATACACAGAACCTTACTGTCTCTCTCAGTTATACTTGCATTTGTGTGCCACAGCCAGTCTTCGGCTTGGTTTCATCAAAGGAGGTGTGAAAAGCAGTCAAGAGAGCGTTTCATTTATTACCTCTGCTTTCGGACACAAGCGTAGGATTTATGAAGGTTGTAAATTGATGTGTTTAAGTCTACATCACACTCAATCTGATATCTTTATATGCAAAATAGGACATGGAATATTCACCATTTAAAACATAGCACAGGAGCAAAGCCCATATTCAGTCAGTTGAGTAGTTTCACAACACTAAGTCTTAGACATAACAGTGATTTATATACCCACAATTCTGATTTTTCATAGCCCTGAAGGACTAAAGCCAATGTGGAATTTTGGAAATACATACAGGTAAGGTGGACAGGGGCCATGCTTAGAGAGCACAAAAAAAGCAAATGAAAGTAGTGAAAAATATTGTGGTGACTACAGATTATCTGTTGCACCTAATAAGAGAATTTAGGCTTACTTCATCCACTTCTCATTCTGTGCAAATGTGGTCTGTGCATTATTAGTGAGCTATATCATGTGCATAGTTGATGTCATTGTGTAGATTACTAAGTCCTTCCCATCTTGTTTGTCTCTCTTCAGCAAGACCAGGGATTTATTTTTAAATTGCCTGTTAATAGAGTGATAGCAAATAATGACTTAGATGGCTAGATGCCAAACAGTAGGATGCTTACCCCCAGTTGTTTTGTACCATCAGAAGGTGGTAACATAAAACAGAACAACATAGGATACAAATTCTTTATGGCACCTGTGGCCCATGTTGTTAAATGCTCCCTTTGATTTCACACCCCTGTTTGTGCAGGACTAGAAACAGTTCATTTTATATGACACCTGATTATCTCTCTCAGAGAACTCTCCATGTGGACGGATAGAATATTTTCTCCATTGGTGACTCCTGCAAAGTACCTGACTCTGACTAATCCTCCATCACTGTCTTTATGCCATATCTGAAGTACTGTAGTGATATCTGGTCTTGAAGGATGATGACACACAGTTTATGTAGGGAAGATAAACAGAGAACTGTGGTTAAGGAGAAATGTAATACAAAGTACAATGTGAAGCATTGCTGAGCAGTGGATAGAACAGTAGACTGGAGCAACGGGTTATTAGTTTAAAGCCCGCTTGAAACACATCTGGCCTGGCTTTGAGCAAGGTTCTTCAATCTGACTATAAAAAGATATCTGGCTGTACAGCATATGCAAGATGAAAAAAATGTAAGTCACCTTAGACACAGTTTGATGGAAAATGAAGGATTTAATAGGCCAGAGTTGAATATGAATATTGAGAGTTGAATACTGTTCATTATTTGGGTACTCTGTTGCATTTGCTGTATAGTTCATTTGAAGGCATTAGAAGAGTTTTTCCTAAAATGACAAACAAAATATAGAAAAAGCAAACGTTTCACAAGATTTCTAAAATGTGAGGCCATTTCACAGCATCAATATTGTAATTGTGAGCCTATTGTTTTTTAGACACTGAGACTATGTCATTACACTTTAGGACATGAATACAGTGTATGGTGCAGAGACAGAGTTACCTTTCTAAATGAGATGGAAATAAAAGTTTTCACCCACTCCTGGGTCCTTTCTGTCAATTACCTTTTTACGATACGGAAATTTCATTAAATGCATTACCCTTCCTAAAGTGGCCTAGAGAATGGAATAATGTATTAGCTGATTAATTACTTTTCTGACCTGCAAGGTTTTTTCAGGATTAGATTAATTGGGACAGCACTCACGAGATGTGTGCATTGCAGACATGTGGGGCGTTTCTTAGAAAGGAAAACCATCCAGATGTACACCTGCTCTGGGCTTTCTGCAGCTCTCGACGCAGAGCAGCTCTAATCACGTCTTTCTTTTTACTGAGGTTCTGTCTCAGGCCGTAATTATGTCTTCAAGTGCAGTGTCACTTCAAGCAAAGCAGCACAGCATATCCCACTTACCAGCTGCACCCACACACACACACACACACACATATGCATAAATGCACACACGTACACGCATGCATGACACACACATGCAAGACACACACACACACACATACACACACACACACACACACACACATTTACGCACGAAGACACACTCGCACACAAGTACTTGTTAATATTCTTTCAGGTACCAAAATCTGTATTAAATATTGTTCTGTTTCTCAGTGTAATAACAATAAGGTGTTGAGGACTGATACCAAATATACTGGGTGGCTGAGGTAATGTAACAATAATACTTGATTTTGGGTTGACCAAGTTGAAAAACACAAAGGGTATGAGCACTTAAGTTGTAACAATAAAGCAATCCTATCACATTGATTTCTGGGTCCTGTGCCTGAGGCTACTACAGTGCACTAGAATGGCATTATTTGGTTTGTACTGTAAGTAAAATGTCAGAACTATATTTGTCTCTAAGGACACAAGCCACTGCAATTCTAATAGTCTGGCCTTATTCCTTATTTCTTAAGAAGGTGCATAACCTGTGTTCCTATTGTTTTATGTGTGTTTATAATGAGCCCAGTTTACAGGTAGAGTCCCACAGTAATAAATATGTACATCTGGCTACACTGTTACACCTTGGCACTTTCTTTTTAGGCTCATGTACACAGGAGAGCTGCAAATCTCAAGAGGGGAAGGTCCACAGTTGTGTGGACTGAATAAAATGAAATGTCTTTCCAAAACCTGCCCTCACAAACAGCATGAGAACTCCCACTGAGTCGCAATTTCTCTGCTCACAAAAACCATCTCAGGGACACTTCACCTTTAGTTACTAAGTATATCTGAACATGAGCAAATTGATTAAAGTAAAAGAAAGAGAGTCTTAGTTTATATAATTAGATCACTCTGTATTTTATTATGTAAACACAGTTGTACTCTTTATGCTGTGTCAAGTATGAGTATTGTAAGCAGCAAGTGAGGGAAACACAAGGTATAGAACTCGCGTATTGGGAAAAAAAGGACCATTGATATTTTGCTTTGTTTGATTTGATTATTGGTTTGAAAATTGTTATGCCCTCCGTCCACCATAATTACACATAGTGCGTGTTTGTACTAAAGAAAATAGTCTGTGTTGTGTTCTTTTTTAGTTAAACATGAACCAGAATAATAATGTGTTTTATATTGCATGTCTCAGGCCTTGGGAATTTTCTATAGTTAAGTCTCCCCCAACCACTTCCGATCCAGAAAAATCCTAATTTTACATCCCTTGTTTTAAAATGTCATATTTTCAAAGGCTGTTGAATAACAGGATCAAATCCAGGATGTAGGTTGTCAGTGCTAAATATAGAGTGGGGTGGGTGGAAGCGCTATTAACGCAGGGAAACAGGATTTCTGATGGATTTGTTTAATTTCTAATTAGAGCAACATTTTTGCTGGTGAAAATTCAGGCTTACACAATGCACTAAACCGCTTTGCAGGAGTGATGGCTTTGCTGGTCGGAAGAAGTTATGGAACCAAGTCTGATTGATGGGCATTATATTTATGCTGAGGTGAAAGTGTAAGTGTCTGGATTGACACAAGCAGGGAATCATCAGAAAGAGTACTAACAGAGCAGATGTATTGGCTTGCTGGTCATCTTTGTAAATAAACCACTATCGTGCTATTAGAACAATAGAGGTTAGGAGTTTACTGTGGTTTTAACTGGCCTGTGCTTGAAAAATGTATTGTAAGGGTAGTCATCAATATTAAATAGGGTTACCAACCCATTTTCTTTGCTTGATTCAAAAAACCACCAAGTTCACAAAAATCCCTCTCGAACAATTGATTTTGAACAGTAGCCAGGTCCTTACAGTATTGTTTCTGTTTTTAGCAAGTTAGTCTCTAATACTGCACTTAAAATACCTTTCTGTAGTACTGTTAAAACAAAGATGTCTCACACTGCTGTGATAACTTTGGCACTGTGGACTGGATCCAGGGCAGCCCTCACCAACAGAGCATGACATTGCATGAGTGGACACAGCATTGCCAAAAGCTTGTTTATGCAGCAATCCTTGATTAGTTACATTATCACAATACATTATTGTAATTTAGCAGACACTCTTATCCAGAGTGACTTTCATAGGTTACAATTTTCTCCATTTATACAGCTGGATATTTACTGAGGCAACTGTGGGTCAAGTAGCTTGCACAAGGCTACAACAGTAGTGCCCCAGCAGGGAACTGAACCAGCAGCTTTTTGGTTACAACTCACAAATATACAGCTTGATGCTTTTTGTATTGTTAAATTTTGAAAACTACAGCAGCACATTTTTATTTCTGAAGGTTAAAATCTTTTAAAGTTGAACGTCAAGTTTTGCAGCTGTTTTAGAAAGTGTCCTGTCTATTTCTTTGTATTTTTGATAATATTTGTGTCCAGGACATACTAATCTACAGCATGATTAAGGAGATTATAAGAATATTGTATTGATTGAGAGCCCATTGTCAACCTGTATGCAGAATCAATGTGCAATAAACTTTTCAAATTTTAAGTTCTGCTGAAGCAGTGCTAGAACTTGATTCTTCATCCCTCCTGTTTTTGGAACCTAAGATGGAAAATTCAAAGATTAAACTCAACAATCTTAATCACTGATTTTATAGACTTGACTTTGAGTTGTCCTATAAGGGATAATAATGTTGAATTACAGTTTATTTGTTTTGTTTCATTTTTGTCATTGTAGGCTTTCTACTGCAGCTGCTGCTGTTACTGGTACTGCTAATACTACGACTGCTGATACTACAAAATAAAATATATGGCTTTTGTGGACATTTGAGACCATCAAGAATTAAACAAAACAGGCATCTCAATAATTGGAAAGGATTTAATGTGTAGCTTGACTAACTGAATGTAGCTCCCTTATATTTTAAGGGTGCTGCGGTTGCTGCATTATCTAATTGAATCTTATATGGAAAAATATGTATTCAGTAAACATATTGAAACACTTGCCAAACTTGAAAAAAATAATGTGTATTTCTGTCACATCATAAACATCTGATAACTACATCATTAAGGTTAGGTTTATTACAGATTATGCCCATGAACGTGCCTTTATTGAGACATAAATACAGAAAGAAATACAATTCATTATATAGGAAGCCATTATGAATCTTATCTACAGTGCTCTAGCAATATACCCTGTTAGATCAAAGTCTCTGGAACTGTCAAACTGGGATCCTCACAGTCCAAAACCCTGTGCAGATGATAGCGCTGAATATAGCCTCAGAGACAGCCTGGCAGCTAAGGATGCAGTTAATTGCTCAAGTCACAAGTTTATGAACAACAGCAGGTATGTTGGAATTTAGTGCGGTTGTGCTTGCAGACACACACTGAAGGACCTCACAAACATGCATGCTGAAAATGCCTTGGCTATTTTCCACTTTTCAATTGCTTTAAATTGACAATTTGATCGTAACAGCCTCAAAAGCACTGACAAGCAGCGATATATTTGCTGTTACGTGACACGACATTTTGTTGTAAGAAAAAGCTAGAAGTCATTATGCACAGTTATCATTATATTGAAATGTATGTGCGTCAGGGTACTGTACTTGTTGCAATCTGAAGGTGTGGAATTTGATCTGCTTCTCTTGCGTAGCCGTCTTGCCTCTCATTGGCTTCCTCATACTTCTTACGGGTTTTGTAGCAGCAGCTTTTAACTGAGGTTTACTCCTTGTTTACACAGAGAATCTTATCCTCCTCTGCCAAAAATCGATGTGGCTAATCCTTTAAAGATGCTTCTGCAGCATTTCACTGGTGCCAGGTAAAGATACTGTAGCTCTTGCAGGTGATTTTTGAGTTTATTTTGGGGGTTCCTTAGAGAGGAGTTCATGCTTTGCTGCACCTTCATGCCTTTATACACTCAGAACACTTAAGTAAAACTTAAAATAATTGTTACAAGATGACACCTTGTCATAGATTGCCTGGGAGGCAGAGTCTCTCTGGGAACAAGGATTCAGCTGTGTCCCTTTACTACATGTACTCTGAAGAGATAATTGTGCAGACAACCATTTACATCTGATGCCCTAGCTAAGAAAAGTAAAGTTTTACTGTCTTGAAAAGTACTTTTTGGGTGTTGGAGTGGAGACGGGGGAGTTGGGGGGGTGACGTATGCAAGGGCTTTATTGCTGATCATTTTCTTTTTTCAAGTTTCAGAAGCCTAGTTCTAGTATTACAGATCATTGTCACATTGACTGCATCTTTATATATTCTAGGTATTAATTAAGGAAATAAATAAATAAAACAAAAATAATAGGATTTGTCATCAATTCACACCGCTAATTGATTTAAATGAATTAATAAAAACACAGGTGTAATACATGAACAGCAAATAGATGTTGAGAAGGGGTATGATGGGGAAAGTAGAGCAAATGTCTTCTCCTCAATACGCTACTAGCCATGTAGGCTCAAAGCTACATACAGAGTTTGGCAGATGATGAAATGATGAAAAAATGTTTTGCAGTATTTGTGATATTATTGTATTCTGGACATGCATTTTTGAAGTCAAGGGATTCACTAACACACTAAGCAAAACTCAGTTACCATGTTTGTCTCTCAGATTCCTCTGAAATATTATAACAGCTGTTACAAAAGCTTAATTGCTTCGGGCGCAGACCATTCCTATGTACCTGCACACTCTCTATATTAGCACTTTGTCTAGATGGAATACATTTCATAAACCATTAGAGGGAATAAGAGAAATCAATACACAATCGGGGTGGAAATTAATTAGGGAGCTGGGAATTCACCGGCTAGCCTCTCTTGCTCTCAGGTTTGAACTTGGTTTGGGAGTCCATTTCAGCATTGTGATGAACTCTTTTTTTTTTTTTTTTTTTTGATTGGAATGCTTAATGGGAGTGGAATTGTGCAGGAGCAGACAATGACGTGATCCTCTGCCAAGATTAAACCTCTCCTGCAGTATGTATATCATTTTGCAAAAAATTTCACAAAGACCAGATTGGAATATACATCCGTGTCCCAGAAATGCAATTCCTCTACACTTGCCTCTCAAAACCCGAAGGTGCTAGAGCAGCTCTCAGATGAAATCTGTTATTGATTAGCTCTGCTCTGACCTATTACTTTTTTTGAAGGGGGATGGGATTTCATGTGAAATTGAAACATATTGAGAAACAACTCATGAACAGTAGCTTTATAGTAGAAACTATATTTATGTTGGGCAATTATTTATTTTGTAAATAAAATAACATAATGCCAATGAACGTATGTGGAAATCACTGTAAGTGTAAATTCTAATCACTCATCTGCATCATGATCAAAAATCAAATATTCTATAAATATCAAAAATCCATTTTTGTTTGTCAATATACAGTACATGCATTAACAGCGTGGCACCTTTCTTTTGATGCACTTCATGTTAACAGTTTATATTGACTCAGTATAGAACTTCACAATGAATCTGAATACAAAAAAGCTAATATCCATTTCCATGAATGAATGCCTACAGAATGAATGCCCCTCAGCCTAGAAATTTGGGTTTCTTGGACCCCCTTCCTCCTCGATCTGCCCAAAGGATTGAGGTCCACACTGTCAATTAGACAATGTGATTTCCACATTTGTTTGTGTTGCACTGAGAAGAGTGAGTCACGTAAGTTGTTTTGCTCAATTTCTGTCTAACGTTGAGGGTTGAAAAATACGTAAATAATCACTGGGGCGGCAGTGTAGCATAGTGGTGAGGAGCTGGACACGTAACCGAAAGGTTGCTGGTTTGATTTCCCATTGGGGTACTGCTATTGTACCCTTGTGCAAGGTACTTAACCCAGAATTGCCTCTGTAAATATCCAACTATATAAATGGGAAACGTACAAAATTATAACCTATGTAAGTCACTCTGGATAAGAGTGTCTGCTAAATGCCAATAATGTTATGTCATGTCATGTAATGTAATCAGCTTCATTGTGGAGTGCAAGGATACATTGTGTTAGGAATTAAATACACAATAAATAGATAGTTGTTCCCTCTAGCTCCCTCAGCACAACTTTTCCTGTTTACTTAACTTGAATTCATACTTCAGAATTTCATGCACGGCATAAATGCATATAAGAAAAATACATGATGGTCGGTAGCCATTGTCAATTTCAGGTTCTTTTATTGTGTGTTGTGCACAAGAGTCCTTCAAAGGTAACATTCTAGGTGCTAGGATCTCGGGCCAACACCACCAAATGCAGCTTTGAACTGTGTATGTAAGCACACCCTAATTCAAACAGTATATTGCAAGCTTATACAATACAATCAGAAACAAATTACTGAGCTCCTATAACCCCAAAGGAACCCTGTACAATCACAATGTATGATGGTGTCTCTATGAAAGACAGCCTGTGTGGTACCAGTGTGAGCTCCGTGGAGGTGCCAAGATACATTGTGTTAAGTCCCTTTAAGTCATATGATTTATTATAATACTGTGTCAGGAATGGTCAAATAGCAGTCTCTCTCATTTAAATGCAAACTTTCCCAGTCTTCAAAAACTTTGATGAAGAGCAGATAAAATGCAAAGTTCCAAGTATTTGAAAAGATTCATATTCTACCCCTTCATCAAATTTATTGGTTCCCCTCTGAATGGTTTGATCAGAAAGTATTACAGTTGTGTTATTCATATGTTAATCGTTCACTAATCTCACAGTCAAATTAATTTGAATAGAGTACCTGCCCTTTTACCTCACTGGGTATAAATGTTAAGCGCTTGCAGTGGATTAGACACTGTAAGTAATTACTATCCATTTTTATATTTTGAGACAATTATGTCTCCTAAATGCCTGCTGTGTATTCCCTTGTGGGTATAAAAAATTCTCTCTCAGCCCTGTAATTGAGCACAATTACCAGGTTTTTTTGGGTGGGGGACTAAATTGTGCCTCTGACTTGCATCCCAGGATTTCAGTGTGGTGTGGACAAGTCTTCTTTCTAATTAGGCAGAGTGAGAGAAAGGACACACACCTCTGTTATATATATATGAAACATAAAAGCGTGAGCTGGGAGGTTTTCCGCCAGCTTTGGTGCAGGGATGATCTGATCACCCCAATTTCTGATTTTCCTGTCATTGATACATAAAGGGGACACTGCCACAGTATTACAGTTGAAATCAAAATCCTGGCCATGTCTGGTCTTAAGCAGGTGGAGAGTGTAGCAAAATTGGTTGCCTGGTTGTCTGTATTACTCAAGTTTTCAAGGCAATACACAAATTTTACTAACACTACTTCAGATGATTGAAACGGATTATAAACGAAGTAAACAAGGATCCTGGTCCTGTTCTCTCTCAGCATAATGACTTGAACTGGTGCTGTGGTGGAGCCTGAGCCATGGAGAGCCACTTGCTCACAGAGCACTGCATACTGTGGAGTTGTGATCTGCATCTTCACCAGAGTTACATCATTTGTAGTCTACTTTCTCTTAACGTGCTCATCATTGTTGGTTGAAACATTGAGATCGTTCTTGTTTCCTCAGTGGCATGCCGCCTACCACAGTGTTGGATTGGCAAGACTAGCAAAACAACTGCTTGAATATATTTTTTGGGTCAAGATCAGTTTTGGTTGAGGCAGCACACATTGAGAAACAGTTCACAGGTATAAAGTAGTACCTATAGATTAAGGCACTCTATCAATGTTTGTTGGTGTACAAAAAGCATATTTTCGGTTATGGCAGAGCAAATGCATCATGGTGTTAAGGACAGAAAGTCCACCCATCAGGAAACAGACCTGTGCCTCCCTAGGCTCTGCATGCATGTATGTGCCTGACAACATCCTTCACCTAGTCATTTTTCTCACAGCACTCAAATCCAGATTGTGGCCAAAGCTCCAAAAAGAAACATATGTTTTTAAAGATTTCTCATTTGTTGATTCATTTAGGATGTGATTAAATAATTCCACTTTGCCAGAGCTTTTAATCACCTATTTAATTTTTTTCCATGCATATTTGTGTCATACAGAAGCAAATATTCTTTATGCTTCATGCAGACATCCACAGAATTCCTTTCAGAGACTTACATACCTTTCACTGTATGAGGCAAGCACATATACTCTCAGGCACTAAAAATAAACTTTATATGTATAAAACCCAGAAACGGTTCATGTCCTTTTCAGAAATGGGCAACAAAGGAGAAAGGTAAACACGAAAGAAATGTATCCATTTTGAACACTCTTAGATGTGTGCCTTGCTTTTATTCACATTTGAATGTAAAGGCTCATTCATAAGCACACTGCCATCCTTTGGTTTTGCTGTCTGAGCGCTTCTGAAGTGGGCATCCACAGCAGATTTTTACATGCAAATAGTCTCCATTTTAATTGGAAAACAAATGAAGGCAGACTGTGATGGGAGATACGCACACCAGATTTGTAATAATTACCATTTCCTTGTGTTTTCATGAAAAACATCTGCCATGCTTACGGAGGGATATCTTGACAATTATACCGTGAAAGACAGAAAAGAGTTCCAAAGAGTCTGTTGGGTGTACAGTTTCATTTCTTCTGTTTTAATATACTTTTTCAATAGTTGCCTACATGGCTTCCGAAGATAAACGTGTGTGCTGCACTCTTGAATATTCTAGAGAGCATCATTGAAATAGCCTGAACTCAAGTCAGCAACCTCTGGGCTTTAGGGCCCGGCTATATGTAGCTCTGGACTATGGACATACTGAGAGGCTACTGAAGTCAGGATATTTTTGAGCAGATACAACTCTAGCCATCTTGCATTTCCTTGTGGCAGCATGAAAGTTACATTTACACAATGGTAGGGAAGCCATCTGTTCATAGACAATGCCACACACATTATTTACATTGTTTTATGGCAAATCCCTGTGTGCCTCAAGTACTTTAGCAACCATTCTAGGAACATATCTCACATTAACACAGACCAATAATTCAGTATGTATTTATTGCAATTCTGTGAACATGTTGATCCTCTTCCTCTGTAAATATACTCTAAATCATAATTATATACATTAGATTAGATATGTGATTACATGGATCTACACAAGATTCACAATCTTGAAATCAGAATTTTCACATGAGCATTATTTTGTGCATGGAGTCACAAACAAATTGCATCACAACCTCAAGTTCAACTCCTTAGTTTGCAGTTCCAGGTTTCAAGAAAAGAGGATTTCAGTTTTTCAAACCAACATTGTCTAGTCAAGGGTGGGGCACTCAACCTTCCCATGATATTAAAAGCCATAAACATATGAATCAAGCTTGTAGCTGGAACAGTGTAACAGCGCACACATATGTTACAATTCATTCCTGACTTTAGCTCATCTCCTCCCCACTTATGCTCAGGTTCCAGTCATGATGACAAACCCCACCAGGAGAATATGGTTTTCCTGACATCTGAATTTCAAATATATACACATTGTAAAATGTTTATGAAATGTCATTATTTTTTAAGACTGATGCCCAATCTAAAATTTATAATTTTCCTATGTAAGTGTACAAAAGGTACAAAAGTGATACTATGACATTAGAGACAATTACTTAATTAGGAATCAGCTGATTATTGGCAATCCTTATTTAAAATAACATATTCTTGTCAATTTTCAGATGTTTGAAAAGAGCTTTTTAGGCTCCCTTGTTTCAAACTCATGAGCCTTTGCTGATTACAAATTCACTGTTTGGGAATTCAGAGTAAAGTTGGAGATGAAATGGACAGATTCAGTGAATGATGAACTGCTGAAAAAGCAAATCTAGCCATTTCAAGATTTTACCAGTCTCTGTATTGTAGTAAATAATCGTGTAACCCAATGCCTTTGCTGTATTCATTTAATAAGATGCACATGTTGTCACAGTCAATGTTTAGGAAGAAGTGCCATCAGGGTTAGAACTTCAGTTTGTCTAACCCGTGTCTCTTACCTGGCTGCAACATATGAACATATAAAAAATGTTTTTGTTTTTCTTCCTTTTTTGTTTTCTTTCTAAATGCAGAAATGTGTCCTGTGAATTTGTTGCATTCATTTGATTATGTCTGAGCATAACTGCAGTCAAACGCCAGACATATCTGAAGAGGGGCTTTCAAGTGCAGAATACTGCCCATCTGCCACTGCTTTAGGACATACTGTGAGATATGTGGAAATAAGGGCTGTAGTGCCAGCCACTTTCTAATGATGACTCAGATACATATTAGCCATGATCCTTCCAACAGACCTGAACTAAATTTAGTTAATTGTCTGACTGGGTGAGGACTCAACTTCATTTCTGACAGAGAGATGGAGTTTCTCCCCACAGGTGGATAGAAAAGCAAGTTGTAAGTGGGACAAAAATATTTAATCTGGCTGAAGGAGTGTGGGTTTTCTAATCTTTCTGTACCCATTGAGTGATGTTGATATGATAAATGGTATTTATATTATTACAGACATGGCAATATGAAACTTGTGAACAATACAGGAGCACAAGAATATGTTATTGATGGTTGTGTAACAATTTAGGCTACAATATGTTGCCATCGAAATCAGCATTCTGATTTACAGAAAGAATTTACAGAATATGAATCTTTAATATCTTAGATAAAGGTATTTCCTTGGTTTTAATATTTTTTTCATGTCTTGATCAAAAATACCTAAAAAAACCTTTTTTTTTTTTTAAACTTTAGCATATAGCATATTTATTTTTTAATGTGCCACATATTCCAAAAGAAAGAGATGTTTTACAGTGCTTTGTTTTTCCATCAATTGATGTTGATTCTTTCAAAAAAAGGTAAAGCAAATGTTTGCAATTGTAAAATAGTTACTTGATGACAACTTGTAAATGATGAATAATTAGTGATAATAAATTAGTCATATGCAAAATATGCAGTTATAAATCTTTCAGAATCTATTGGCCATGCATCTTACTGCCTCTATGCAGTGTACAGTATATAATATTCAGGTTCCAATATGTGATGTTTTTAAATAATTAAGTGATTTCTATTTTATGCAAACCCATACTGTCAGTCCCACCTAGGGCTCTTAGCAATCTGTTCCTCCAATCTGCACTACTCTACTACAAGTAGTGGTAACCTCTGTTAGTAGTCACACTGGTTGTTGCAGTATGAAGAATCTCACCCACCTTATTTGGAAGTACTTTTGGATGCATGGAAGATGCTAAATAAATTCAGTCCCTTATTATTATAGCCTATTGCTGCTGTACATGATTTACAGGTACATGTAATGTATGAGGTACAGCTGAACATGACTTGAATATACCATACAGTGATGAAAGATATGCAAAACATGTTTATTATTCTCTATTTTACATCATCATTATAAACTGCCATTCTTAAATAATAATTAAAAATAACAACAATCTATTTTATTTACAAGAGGGCAGCTCACTTCACAGAAATTATTGAAAGCATTAGGCAAGCTTCTGACCTATCGAATGGTAATTATTGTCTGAAGTGAACCAAATTTTTCAAAGCATAGCAAAGCAATGTGTGTGGTGTTTTGTGTTTAGTATTTTCTAATAAAGAATTATGTTACAGTATTGGTCATGGCAGCGGTTCCCTTAGTGAACTGAGTAATGATGTCAGATTACCATCCATATTACACTTCTGTCAAAATGAAACTCGTCATCCATCAAAAAGCTAGTGCCAATAGACACTCCACACAGCCAGTACACAAGTATTGCTTATTTTTAAAATCTACAAAAGGAAGCATGCTCCTGTTGCCGGAAGCTTATATCATCAGACCATCTGGGAATGGGCTGCAAAAAAATGAACATTGAGTCATAGTTAAAAAGCTAGCCTCACTAATCATCCTTAGCGCAAAGTGTTGCTGTAATGGATTGTAATATGTAGATTTGATTTTACAAGATCAACTCTTCTCTTCCATTACAGTGCCGCCCATGTACACATTTAGCTCATTTGGATTAAAAAGTCAGGAAAGGATTATCATAGCATTTTCCCAGACAGCCCGTGTGCATTTGCTAATCCTCTGTGGCATAAAACAGAAATATATTTAAGATAATTTTAAAGGCAGTGTTTCTTTTTTATCTTTCCTTTTTTATTGTCAGTTTTGTAGTAAATGATAATACCTACAAATGTTGGCATTTATTTGTTGGTATTGCGTCCTAAAAAGTCATCACTGTATGCATGGGATAACAGACACTTTCTCTGCTGTCAAGATGAGTTGTATGTGCCATCTGATGGCTGCCTGAATAGATGTAAGTGATCAGCAAATGTGGCATGTTTTGTTGTGTGTCATTGGGAAGGAGAAAAGCAGAAATGGTAACAAGTGGAAAGTCATAAAACATGTCGGATGGGGATCATATTCACTGTTTTTATAAAGGGAAATGTGCTTATTATGACAGTATCTGTACAGTATTTATCACCCTCAATGTTAATGTGCTACATTTGGATAACCCTGTTGAAACCGTTAATGATGTGTTTGTGAGAAACACATCTTTCCACCTTTCTGAAAATGGGTTGTTATCAGATTAGAGTTTATTGAGAGAGTGTAGGTGATTGGCACTACATTCACAATATGTCACCATTAACACTTGGTTCCAATGTGAGCTGTCACTTAGCAATAAAAACATAAACTTGACTATTACATAGCTCACCAACCTATAGTGCAGTTGTAAAGGAAGGACGTTAATCAAACGCTAGCATAAAGATGCATGGGCTGGAAAGGGGTTGGCCTCAGGTTTAAAATGGATCCAGCCTTCATTGTTTCCCTTTCTGTTGTTCACCCTTTCCATCAACATTTCTGCCTGAACATTCATGGAACTCAAAGTGAGGACATCTTGCCTTCTGGTTCAGTCTGGAAGTAAAGGAAAGTACTGCAGTGGAGGAGGGAACTTCCTGAGCTGTTGTATCCTGATAAAGGTGAAAAGGGTCTCTGTTCCCATAAGTCATAGGAACTGCACTTTATTGTTTTTCAAGGGAAGCACTATGGAACTGAAACTGGAAACAGAGTTTAAAGTAAACTGTGAGTCAAATTGATGTGGTAGATGTGAATGTTCATATTAATGTGTTTAAAGCCAACCCTCTCCAAGACTTTTAAGAGACTAGACTACCACCATGGTGGTTGTCTACAAAGCCAACATAACTATGTTAGCAGAAAACCTCTTGATGCCAGGCACATATTCTCTTTTTGTTTGCTGAACAACTCTGGTCTATTTTCATACGAAGAGCCCAACACAGAAGACATTCTCAGAAATAGCAGAATCTGTATCCTCATTGTAGTTACCACCAGAGTATCTCAGAGGCGGAAGTGGATGTCATAAACATCAGCAGTACTCCCCTTTCGTATTACACATTTCACATGTAACAAGGGAGGTAAACTATGGAGGGTGCCATTCACTTCCCAAGCCTGAATAAAGGCCAATAAGACATAAAGACAATCAACTTAAAATAAACATTTATCATAAGCATAAACTTATCATTTATGTATTTGTTTTAACAGAAGTTTACTTTCATAAATGAGTGCACAACAAACCATTACTGATGAGGATGGGTGTATGACATGGAGTAGTGCAATCCCTGAGACAGTCCCACAGTTTTAAACAACAAAAAAGATATTTTTTCAATAGGAAAAAAGCTCACAACAGAATCTGGGAGAACTAATCATAGAGAACGCTCTATGTGTTGGGTGAGGTCTCGTGGCTCTCATCTCTAACATTACGGACCATTTCTGCACCCAGGCATATACTTGCCTACATTCCTGTGTAATCCATGTGTGGACTGAAGGGTAATGAATCTGCTGTTGCCTCAGCTCCTCTGTGCCTCTAGCATCAAAGGGGGAGACAATGAGCACACAGGCAAGCGTGTGTGTGTGTGTGTGTGTGTGTGTGTGTGTGTGTGTGTGTGTGTGTGGTGTGCTTTTTTAATAAAATATTTCCTATTTTCATGGCCAGTCACAGGTCAACAGATTAGGTTTATGGTAATCTTCCATTAAATGACTTTTCTACATGCAGAGTTTGATTATAATTGACATGGAAAACTACATTCATAATGCAGTTACAGGGTGTATGATGGGAGGTACAATGGGAGGTATGGGAGGTATAATTTATGGCTGACTAAGAACAGTTCCAGTTAGGTAACAGAAATATTAGTCTTCAATTACTGATGCTCCAGAGAAGAAATTCTGTTGACCGGTAAATCCTGCTGACCTGCTGGCTAAAATGTCTACTAAACATTGGAAAAAATGAAAGTATTGGACCCCACTCTCCACCTTACTTGCACATATATTTAATGACTCCTCATAGGTAATTACCAACCACTACATTCATCTTGTTCAACAAAACTTGGTTGCATTTCATTTCATGATTCACATGTACATCACCGTCTGCTGATTTTTGCCCCCATCAAATTCAAGAATCTGGTGCAGTCTTATGGGACAGGGCTATATAAGGGCATGGCTCTGTCCTACCTTACACCCCTGCACAGGCTCACAACTCTCATGCCTCTGCAAGCCACTGTCAGGCTGCGACTCACGATTTGTGATTCGTAAAATCGAAGCAGCCTGCATTGGTCATGGGATATGATGCACACCTTATGTATACCCTGTCCAGTGCAAGAATTTTAGGATGCTGCTGGAGCATACACAGTATTGAAAACATGCTGTAAAAAGGTAAACCTTTTCACAAATGTAACAGCAGTTTATGGACAGTTGAATCTTGAAATATTGCACATGGACCACATACAGACCGCTCATTTTGCATTTAAAAATATATGATATTTATTTATTTTGTTTTTTATACATGGACCAGTTCAACATGAAGCCCCTCTCTTTCAGCATTTGAAGAATATGGGGTGACAAGAGTTAACACTCACACAGTAAACCATTGTCCTCCCTAAAGGAAGGTCATGAAAATTGACAGGAGATTTGGAGCATTAATGCACCATGGCACAGACAAACACCACTTGAAAATGCAGCCCTTATTAACCTAGCCACTGTTATAGTGTAGGTGCCTTGACTGCCATGTGTCACCGAGACACAGGTCAATGCTAGGCAGAAAGACAGGGGGAATTGACTTTTTTGTTCCATTTTGATATATTCTTCTTTTTGGACGTCTTCACGCAAGAGGCAGCTGCAAATCAAATGAGCAATTTAAGTATTTCTCAATTGCACAAAGTGTCCTTGCTGATTGTAGAATGATCTTATTCATTGTAAGTGCAGAGGAGTACATCCACCATGTACAGAATATAATATATTGTTTTTTATGCATACTTGATTTTGCACACTTGACTAATATAATTCCAATCTATGTTCTTGAAAGACATAATACCAATATATGCTTTTCCAACCTATTATCTCAGCAAATCCATGGAGAAATGTCAAAATAGGTATTTCAACCACAAATACTGGATGCGGTTACTTTGCCTCAACTCTACTAGGTTGCTTGAAAATTTCTTTACTTTTACAATGCCATTTTTTACCTTGTAAAACATCCATAAACAACATACTGACTTTTAACAAATGTCTTCTGTGCCACATTCGTTTGTGATATTCGGTTCACTATTCAGATTGTACCAGTCAGGTTTTAAATTTATTCAAACTCAACTCTAACTCCAAGCTTTCTTCCCAGGAAATGAATACAGCCACCTTTCAGAAATGCCTTTACAGAAATATTTAAATACTTCAATTTAAACCCCCTTGCAAATGTCAAGATAGTGTGGCCATATTTCAGGGTTTGCTGGTTTGTCTCTTGTTGCCACAGCGTTTTACTGAGACAAAAAGAAATTCATAACACTTTATGGAATTTATATTTGATATGACTGGGAACATATTACAGTACCCACAGCATAGATCTATTTGTATTTATGTTTTTGTGTTAAATAAACATTTACATTAATTTATTTGGCAGACGCTTTTATCCAAAGCGACATACAAGTGAGGTACAATACAACACAAGCGAAAAACCATATAGCCAACAATATTAGAAGTACTGCATGACAAAGTTCCAATGGTTGGCCAGGTGAGGTACCAACTAGCAGGTAAAGCTAGTGAGTGCATTAAGCCATTACAACCAAACCTTTATGCTTAAACCATTACAACCAAACTAACTAAACAAGGCAGTAACTGAAAAAATGCAGGCTCAGTGTTTTAGATCAAGCTTCCTTGAGTCATCAGACAACTAAGTGGCCTGTATGAGACTCACTCATGTTAGCTACCTAAATGCATTTCATGACATTTGTTTAATATTATGGGAAAATAAGGGTCAGAAAGAATGGGAAGGATTATCCTTCCTGTCTGGCAGAACAATGTGAGGAGATACATGGCACTCAATCACATTATATTGTAAATAGGAAAAACACTGGTTGCTGCCTGGCAGAATACAGGATACTGTCAAAATATGACAAATGTAGAATATTCATGGAAAATAATCACAACACAAGCCTACTCCATCAAAATTTAACAATGTATGCACGGTATGTCCATGGGAATGCAACTGGCTAGAAAGGCTTTTAAAATACATACAAAAGTGAAGTTCCTTGGGTTCAGTTTAATCCCAATGCACAAAAATATACTGTACATATACATATATAATTTTTTTAATGACACAATTTCAAGGAGACTGCAAGCTCATAATGCTATATATAATGAAAATGTTTGCTTTGTTTCCTTTATCAAAGTTAAAGACAAAACACATTAAGCACTGTGAATTTTGGTCCCAGTCTGCCCCACCTAAATGGTGTCAAACACTGGGACATTGATGTTGCTGATCACCCAGAAATCACAGTAGTTTCTTACATCACTCCCATTTGATGCCCATTGTCCAGTGACAGTTTCATGAAGTCCTTATGAGGAAAACATGTTCTAAAAGCAAAATGGGTGGCTTCTTTAAATGCTCTGTGCAACTGTTTGTACGTCAACAGCTTTGGTTTATTCAAGGAACATGAGGTTGATTCAAAGAGTTGAGTCTCTACAACAAAACAAAAACAAAGCCAAAAAATGAAATGGTCCCTTGGAATGTGTGCCTTGTTTTGTTGAAGAGTATATTGTATGTGACATACTGTAGTTGTTCTGTAATTTGCACAGCTGACTTAGAGCAGAGGAACACTGCATCCAGCAGTGTTGGGGAAGCTACTTTTAAAGCATAGCTTTGCAAGCTACCAATTACTTCACACTGGAAGAAGTTGAACTACAGCAAAGCTACCCTAGGGAGAAACGTAGTTTGGTTAACTAAAGCTACTTAGAAAAAGTACTTCAAACTACTTTGTGAAAAAAATATCAAATTGACAATGTACATGTGATATGAAATTATAACAAAATATAATACAAAAAAGTCACATGCCAGCAAAAAATGCCACTCAATTGAGTTTATTGCAAAAAGTGCCCACTTGTTCACAGGTCGTACATAAACCAAAAGAATAATATACCCCAGTATTCATGGGAAAGTGCAAGGAATGTCAGCTTTTTATGACCCATAATTGTTTGTAGTTTCAGTAGTTAACTACACAAAAAATGGCAAAAGTAATTTAACTACTTGAATCACTATGCAAATATGAGCGTAGTTGAACTACCAGCAAGCTACTGCAAAATGTAGTTAAACTACTAGTTTAATTACATGTAGTTCACTGCTCCCCAACACTGGCATACAGTAGGTAAATTAGCCCTCAGTGATTTACCCAGAGCACACATCTCCCGCTGTGAAGCTCTTAGTAGTTCCAGTACCAGCAGAGAGCAGAACAGGCCTGCTTCTTTTTTATACTAATTGCTACCTATTTTCCACTGTTTCTGGTGGAGGGCCAAAAGGACATGGCAGATGATTAGCGGGTGCAATTTGAATCAATGCTCCTGGGAAGCTGAAGGTTCATTGCAGACCCTAGGACTTTGTAGGAGTGCTTTAAATTATAGCCTGCAGTATTGTTCTGAGAAGAACTTTGACTGGTCACTGCAATAGTATTTTAACTCTAGGAAATATGAGCAAAATCTGAACATATCACTGTGAATTCCTGTGAGCATTTTCGGTGGGACGGAAATCAGGGTCCCAAAGGCTGATTCAGTAGATATGAATTTCCATGGAATCAAAGCGTACAGGTTGTCATTGATGTGAAAATAGCAGTGCTTATATTTTGGCTTGGAGTCTGATCATGGGACAAGGTTGTTGACCCTATATTTGGATATCATAAACTGGGAAAAAAGGGAGGGATGGTGGAGGGATACTCTGAACAGCTGACATGGAAAGGAAGTGGCAAGTCAGATTTTTATAGCCATGGATGGGACAGGTTTGTCTGGGATTAGTTAATTGTTTACAGGTTGTCTGGAAATTCTCTCAAATCTTCAATTGCAGCTACTTTTAATGGTTACACTCGAGTAGTGTTACTGAGTATGAAAGCAGCTTTCAAAAAGTGTATAAAATCTATTGTAATTTTTACATGTCAAGCATCCAGGCATATGCCAGGCCATAGTTTGAAAGGGTACATGGGTCAAAAAAGTTGGTTATGCTAAGTAAGCAGTGTTTGGCAGCAGCATAAAAAAACATTTGCTCACATTTTATGAATATTTTAACAATTCTGGGGAAGCTACAGCATGACCTACAAATGCAGTATAAAAATGTAACTGCTGACTGACTGCCATTTGCAAGCACTGCTGGACATAGACTTGATTTTGCGGTACATATACAGTGTGTATATTCACATATTGATGTTCAGCACCATCCAAAAAGCTATTTGTTGTCAGTCCACCATGATGAAGCAGTTTTGATCAGTTCTGAATTTTGGAGCTTGTGAAGCCGTACTCAGCTGCATTATTCATCAGTTACACATTCATAATTCTGAATACGCTAGCCAGATAGATTGAAAATTACTTTTTGTCTGACCCATGTGATTCTGCCTGCACACTATGAGCATACTGTCAGTATACTTTGACGATAACTTTTAAGCATGTCACCACTGTACGTGTTGATCCATTTACTGTTATGAATGCATTAAAAAATTGTGAAAGTTCTCTACTTGGCTGTTAGGATGAAGAATATAGCCTACAGAAGAGTAGACTGTTAACAGTATGAACAGTATGATCATTAAAGCTGTTTTACAAGCCTCAAGGCCTCAAGGCTGTCATTATAGATCAATATGGAGACATCAATATAGATTTCCCCTTGAACTAACTGTAATTATTCTTACTTTGACACTGGTATCACAGGGTCATCCAAATTCTTGTTGCATAATGCCAGAAATGTTACGTAAGCATGTTCCATGTGGACTGTGTATCCACTGACATCCCCCAGACTACCTGCTTCATTACGCTTGCGATTCACATGTACCTATAGCACTGCCAAATGCCCATCACTGTCAGACAGAGATATGGCTGAGAAACAGTATGGGATGGAGTCATTGCCATGAACTGTTTATTCCCAGATCATATTACCCTAGATTCTGAGCAAAACTCGCTATAGCACATTATTACACAGATTTGTCCAATGCACCTTGGTATATGCCACCAATTTCCCATTCCCCTGGAGTTCACTTGTTTGCAGCCCACAGAATATTACTAGCATGGCCTTTCTATCTGTAAGGTTTCTCTGAGACCAGGTGCCAGTCAAGATGGATGCTCTTGGAGGGTTTGGGTCCCATGTGTCCTAAAAGCAGTGCACCAGCTTGTATGTGCCCATCTTGCCTTGCTTGCTGTGAAACACAGTGCTGATGTGCAGAGCATGTGTAGCATCACATTCTGCTAGATGCTGAATGGTGCAGTTTTAGCATATTTTATGCAATCCTTGGCAGGGATAGTACAAATTAGATTCATTTTTCATCTTACTGTATAAATGTATCATTTCGCTGTGGTCTTTCTGGGAAGAGGTTTTATAAACAGCAGCAATTTCATATGGACTAAATACAGTACAATGCATATTTATTCACATCCATAACTAAATAGGGACAAACATTTCTATACAAGAAAAACATTTATAAATAGTTTGTAATAGCATTATAGTTCTTATTTTAACAGCATTGCACTGAACAGCTTCAGATTGTTCACAAATAGTTCATTTTAATCTATAACATATTACGGTCACATTTATCCACACCTTTATGTAATCTTTCAAACAAAATTTACACCAAAACAAATTTACAAAAATTCTGCTTATTTGAAGTTAAATGGAAGATTCTGGAAGGTGGTAATAAAAAGAGCATTCTCCTTTTACAGAAATATACAGAATGCTGAGTCTAGTACTATAGCACTGTACTGTCCATTTTTAAGAAATTTATGGCTACTGGCAAAGGAAGAGGATGCATGTCAATCTTGCCATCAGTGGCTGTGAGAGAAGTGTTCTGGCAGGCAGCTGTGAATCCAAAGGCAAGAGTTGGAGATTTCCCATAAACAAACTGGCATTCTCAGGTTAGAAAGTGACACAAAACACATTTAATGTTGCTAAATGCTCAGATGACAATTAGAAGACAATTGAGTGACAATTAGAAGTATGTTGTATGGTCAGACGAAATGAAAATTGAACTTTTAGGATGTACTCATCCACTACAAGTACTGTATGTCCCTAGCTAACATTTGAACGAAAGAGCTGTGTTTGATAGGCATATGACAAAATATGGGTGTTTAAAATGTCATGAAATCAAAAAATGACAAAATGTTTTATGGCCCAGAGAACATACCGCAAAATCAAATTACCATGTGACTTAAATTAAAACTGGCTAAAAACTCATTTATAATTTGTTTTTCAAAATTATTATGTCAGTGGAATTTTTCCTTGCTTTACTCATTCTGTCCATTAGTCCTCAGCAATGCTATGACAAAAAGTATGTTATTTATCCATTGTTCCTGTTTGTCAGGTTAAGTTCCAGTTATGAGAGTATTCACTGATATACCATAGGGAAATGGAACTGTTGTACATTGTTCTACATTGTACAGTATCATTGCGTATTGACAAACAAATGTTGTTACTGATCCATTCCAAATAACTAAGAGTTAAGTTACTGAGGACAAAGTTTTACCATCCCTTTTGAGAAGTAGTTCTCGTAGTAAGTCAGCAACTGAACTCTACTGCATAACATTAATAAGAAATAAACATAGATGTCTCAAATCTAGTCTGAAAAACAACGAGCTTATTAGCTTGCCCAATCGTGCTTAGTGTATAATCATCTATCAGTCCGAGTCACTTGTTTAACCATGCTGGTTAGCAAGCCTCACATGATATCAGATGAGGTCTTTTGTCCCTCATTAATTTTTTGCTGCAATTACAAACACAGTAACCTTTCACAATACTGGTTATTGAATGCATGGTTATGTAATGGAAATGTAAATTTTTTGCACTTTTGTCTCTGTTGCTAAGGAGCTTGGAAGCCCAGTGTTTTGGATGTCAGATTTCTTCCATTGAAGATTCCTGAGAAGGAATGTTGATCATTCTCGGCCCCTGATTGTTTACCTTTATCTATCTATTTATTTATTTATTTGTATTTTTGTAAGAAAACATTAATGTTTTTTGGGTGGGTCCTAAAGTATTTTACATGGTACACGGCCCACTTGGGCCCAAAACTGCCTAAGTCACTGCTTCCGTCTGACCTAAAAATGCCAATATTTTCTACTCTGAATTATATATTATTTGCAACTGTAATTGATAAATCTGGGTCATGAGTGGGCGTCCATATCTCGCCATTCTGTTGAAACCTATGGCTCAGATTAAATTGAACTGCAGTGCATATTCTGCTTAATTTTGAGTCACAAAAGCTAATTTATATGTAGTTAATTTCTTTGGCTGCAGAACAATATTGTTATTGATGAGTATATGTGTATGCGATGCTTAATTTGCTGCTTAAAGTTGGAGATAAAGCATGTTATTGCTGTCTCCATTGTCATTACCTCTCTCTCTCTCTCTCTCTGCCTATATTTTTCTCTCTTTCTGGCTGTTGCACTCTAGCAGTGAGTTTCACTGGTGCGACAGCTCTGTTCTCCCAGTATAGGCAGTGGGGCCTAATGACGGGTGTCCGGCCAGGTCCTGTCAGACAGCTGCATCGCTGATACTCTGGGTAATTGGATGAGCTTGCTGGCGCTCAGTGAACTCAAACCTGTGTTCTGTGCCGACTTCTGCTCATGAGCTGCTTCGGTTTCTCTATTTATATCGCTCCCCTTAGCGCTCCTCTGCAGCGATTACTGCTACACGTCTGCAAGACAGAAAACACTGACAAAGGTAGTGTGCATATGCAACAAGTAATCAGGTTGCTTTACTCACACAAGTATCACCATATTGATGATACAAGATGGCAGTTTGGATTATGTAGTACTTCAGAGGAAAAGTTGTTTAATTTTCAGGAGAAGGATATGTATATCTGGCCTGGGTCAGCACAGTATACTGCTGTATGCACAAAAAGGGAATTCAGAAAGTAATTAATATACAAATTATTTTATCATATAATCATACAAGAGAACTCTGGATTGTATTACGTATGAATTTGTCTTTTTTCATTTGTACATTGATACCTTGTAAAACAGAATGAGAGTAGATAATAACCTGTAGAGAAAAGGGAAAGAATCATTCATAGCTTTGAACCATTATTCCTGATAAAAACAGGAAGATATGCCTATACATTTACATGACAGCCTCATTGTTATGCAAAGACCTTATTGCTTTTGGCTATTTAATTTAAATAGTTCTTTAACAACTCTGGCACAAGTTTACTATATTGGTTAATGACTCACTACACTGGATAAGATCTACATTTTTACATTTTAAAAATTTCAGAGCCTTGCACAGTAAGCTCATTTATGAAGATAATTCAGCCTTCAAACAGCATCGTACAACATTTTTCAAACATGTAACAATCTATATATAACCTGAGCCCTAAATAACACACAAAATGTGTCAGAACTAATCAAAAAATCTCAGTAGAATAAGTACATTGATCTTTGTCTAACATTACAGGGCAATGTGAAACTGTCCTTCAGTTATGATGGCTGGCTGCATATTAAAGACTCCTCCACAAGGATCTGGCTTTGAATGTCTGAGGAGAGATGGTTGATTAATGATGATGTGGCGCATTTTTTAAGGAATGACATATAGCTGATGACTGACACTTCTCCATGACTCTTCTCTAAAACGGTTGAACATCCACTCGTGAGTTTTTTCATTTAGGGATCTCTTGTAAGGGCTGAGACAGATTGACACTAAAACATAATTATTTACATTTATTGAGCAGAACAACAAGCAACAGCATTTCATCATTAACTTTGATTGGACAACTAACACAGGTTTCCTGTAACACGTGGGTGTTTGAATTTGTGACTTTAAAATGAGAATACCAATCATTGAATATAAGATTATTGATCAAATTATTGATACGAATATGGATGTTCAGGGAATCCCAGATTTGGTTTGCAAAAAAAAAAAGCATTATAAATGTATTTTAAAACATCTGCACAAAAATTATTGTTAATCTCTCTTGTTGCTGTTTCCCATTTTGCATAGTTTCAGTTGTGCCACCTGATCTCTCCACAGAAATGTTTTGTAACTGCTCTCAGTGTACAAAAATGGCAACGACCTCTGTCAGTGGAAAAAAATGTCTGTCATTAACATTGCTGATATCACAATGAAGCCATGTTATGTCAACAGTTGGCCCACACTACCTCACAAACTGAACAAGCTAGTGTTACTTAATGTTAATGTTCTTAATATTGTCACATTACCTCACAATCATGATCATCTTGTCTTTTGTATGAACAAAATTTTGTAATTTCTGTTAAATAACTTTAATGACAAAATACTATTTATAAACCTTTTGGTTTATATTGTTGTTTCCCACTGTCTGGGGAGATTGCAGTAAAAACATGCTGAATCATGATATCTTTAGTTAGCCATAATACTAAAAAAGAACCAGTTACTGTGTATTTGTGTGCATTTGTGCTTATTAATGCTTATTCAAACAGAGATACTATTGTTTTGTGTGTTTGGCCTGATAGGCTTTGTTTTGCATAGCTACCGGTAAATTAAAGATTAAAAAATAGAAATTATGTTCTCTCTTTCCAGTCTCTCTCCAGTGGATAGTAGTTGCACTGTCTGAAGTTTATTCAGTGAGATTTACCTTTTGTTTTTAAACTGCATCTTCATGCAAAATTTTATCTGCAATGCTCAACATATTATGTGAGTTTTTTATCCAGTTGTCATAGAAGAAAATCAGGAAAAAGTAAAGAAGTTTTGTAAGGTGAAAAGAATGGAACCTTGTAATAGTCTCAAACCAAAAGGTCTGGAATAATCTGTGAGCCTAGCTGCCTGACATTGGCAGGCTGTGTTTGAAAGATTCAAAGACACAAGGAATGAAGCTGTGGGTAGTAAGTTGACAACACTCTGCCACAGCTGCCAAGATGTGGTATCGCTCAAGTACTATATGCATTTTCCTCGGGGTTTTTCAAATCAAAAATTGTTCAGTTTAATATTGACTATGTTTACATACAGACATTACTTGGAGTATTGTGAAAACTCGCATTTAAATCTTATTCTGAACATTTACTGAAAAACCAAATAAAACCTTAATTCCTTAATTGCTTTTCCTTAATGAAAAACCTAATACTTAGAGTAATTCCTTTTGATTCGTGCAAAACTGCTAAGATGCCACCATTTTCTGTGGTCCTTTTGCAAACTGGTCTGTGTCAATCCATGATTCTAACAACAGTGCGGAAAACAGAAAATGTTGGGATGAAATCATGCACACCTGCTCTTCAGCATACATTCTTAGAGAAATACCGTTCATATTACCTAAAAATACACAATGTTCCTGGAGGGGAATACACAGTAACAATTAATAGGGGAGAGCAGTTCTGAATTAATTGAGCTGAGGGGGGAAGAATAAACACCCTCCATAAAAAATATGGATAACTATATTGCCGCTTCTTCTTCTTCTGTTACACTGCCTTAATTCATCTTAATAGTACCATTCTATATGTTATGGATTACAATGATACTATGAATATGGAATCATTGTGAACCTTGTTAGCCTTGTTAGCCATCACTGGCTAACCTTGTTAGCCAGTGATGTAGGCGATGTGCACTTTGGCTAGCCAGCTAGCAAACTAGCAGACATTGCAGCTTTGCATTTTCTACTACGGTCAGAAAATAACTTGAAATCAACTGCAATGAACTGATGTGGTTATTGGCTGAATGCGGGGAGAAATGTACATCCTAAAATAGGTAAAATATAGCAATGTACTGTATAGAGGATTTATTTGGTTGGAGAGCAATATTTTAAAATGAAACCCTGCTGTTTTTATGAAGGCGCTTTTCTTTTCATAACACTGGTGTCATGAGCTTTGTTCTGTGGATCTTTTTAAAGTGATTTTCAAATAATTGCACTTGGTTGCAGACCTATAAAAAATGACAATATAATTTGCTAAATGAAAAGAGAAAGGAATTTCATTATTAACTGTCTAATTTCAAAGAAAAAAATCCTGCCATGTCAAATTATTACACAGCGCAGAGGAATAAAGCATGAGTCATAGCAGCAACAGACAGACATGAAAAGATGAATATTTGATTGCTGCTGACATGTCCCAAATGAAATTAATGACTGCACGGGGTGGTGAATGAGAGAAAAAGGCTAATGTTTTCTGAGAGCTCAACCTAGGGGAATCCTTGGGGTTCACTGCTGGTGATCGTTGATTGGCTGCCTAAGGCAATGCCACTCTGATCCACAATGTGGAGTGGAAATATCAGTTACTGTAAGGAGAGGAAATAATAGCTGACTCACCAGTTATTTCATCATTGATTAACTATGAACTTGTATGTTATGCATTAATTAAAGTTAAAACTCTGGTAGCTATTAAACAATATTTGTTATGGTTGATGCTAATGCTTTCGTTAATATTAAAGTCCACAGAGCCTGTATAAATCATTTACAATTTACTGGTTAAGGAGTAAAGCCTGTAAGGTAATGATCACAGATTTGACCTCCAGATGTGGCAGTGCTGTTGTAATGCTTGAATAAGGTGGTCAACATACACTGCATCAATGAAGATCCAGCTGTATACATTAATATTATATAAAAAATTATCTATGGGAGTTGCTTTGCATCAGGATGTCTGCTAAGAAAATGACTAATCTACATAAATAGCACCATGTTATTCTGATGCTCATTACAAACCAATAATGAAAACCTGTGTTTTCTCATTGGTGTTTGGACTGAAATAAAGTGTCTAGACTAAAATAAAATAGTGTGGGATGAAGTTGGTCATTGAGTGAAGAAAATACAGCAATCATTTAGCTCCAGTCTCAGTGGATGCTTGTTGGCAGAGAGGGACAGGTCACTTTTCGTTATTAATGACCAGAAAAATAAAACAACCCACACAGGGAATATACCTAGCCTAGGGCCAGCATTGCAGGGGGAAGTGGTGAAGACACAGGGATGCCTGGCTGTCCAGCACATTCCACCAGCCTGACAAATGGTGCTGGTACAAGATATATTGACTTATTTAGAGGGGAATTGTTTGAGAAAGGCATTTTGCTGTAGTTGATTGAGATATAGACAGTTCCAGTCAGGCATTTTTTTTCTGGCTTGGACAAAGAATATAGGTGTGATTTCCATTGTTTCTGTTTGTTAGTACTTTATGTATGTGTATGCCTTTTTAGTGAAAATTGTAATGCCTTTTCATGTACACACACATGCAGAAAGTTGAAGAATTATAAAGGAAAACAACATGCACCAGTTATATGTTGGCCCAGGCAATATTTTTGACAACTCTAAATATATTAATTTGGAAAATTCAAAATGTACTGTCTGCTTGCATGAGGTTGTAAATATTTCATTAATATTCACTGTCTACAAGAAAGTAGATATTTGGTATTAATGGAGAATGAGCATAGAGTATGCATCATCTTCTAGGGGGTATGGCAGTGATGCAAAAAGATAGACAGCTAAATTCATCAGTTCAGTGGTGCTGTCTCCATCTATATATGTACAGTTGTCCTTTCAGAGGTGGTTATTTGGGTGGTTAGGGGTGGTTAGTCTTTTTACAAAAAGAAAAAAAAATGGTGGGCACCCTCATCCAGAGAGGCATATTTTATGTATTATCCAGTTACATGGCAGGACATGCACTGAAGTAATTCTGGTTTATGACCATCTCCAAAGATACAACAGCAATGCAAAGGATATCCAGGATTTGAATTTACAACCATCAGTTTCCTGGACAGCAAAACTGCTGCCAACCATGGCAAGCACTGTGAGTCGAAAAGGGTCAGTTTAGGAAAAGGATCTGCTATCTTGATGAGATGAGTAAAAGGCTTTTTTACTTTTACAGAATGCTAAAGAATTATTCTGAGACATAGATTTGAGATTGATGCCAGGAATATTACCTTGTATTTGATATTAAAATGCTCTCTATAATTAGAGGCTTTGGTATATGTTTGCTTGTGGGGATTTTTTTGTCCTCCTGAGACTGAATGAAGTTCACTTTTGCACTCCACTTACTATAACATGTTGTTCACTACTGCTCTTAATCTAAATTCATGTGATAATCTGGCCATGGATGTAGTTAACTACCACCATAATCCACATGACGTGGACTGTTTCTAATCTAGGAGCACTGGATTTACAGTGAGCATTAAAATAGAAGAAGCATTTTATACTCTTATAAGTATGTTTCTTAGCAAAGTAATATGGATAGTGACAGCACAAGCACACAGCATTACATGCAATATAATGCAGATTTATTCCTGCCAATAAACATCAAGTCCAGACAACTATAGTTATTTGTGAGACTGTGTTTATGACAGAACTTTGGATTAAATAGTCATTAGACAATCATTCAGAGACATTCCTTAGTTGTTTCCAAAGTGTTTTTAATATTTTTTTTTCTTGTGCAGTTTATAAGCAAATACAATGCATGTATTGCTGATAAACATCACATAAAATGTTGTGAAAATATACATCCTTCCTGTTCATTCTCATCCTTTCAGGAGACAATTTTGTTACTTTTACCCCTTTCATACTTTTATAACATCAACCACAATAAATATATGAGTGCTCAAGTGTTGTCTGGTCCAATTCCATTTTGATCCCTCATCAGTCTAAACAGCAGACGCCTGGAGGACAGCAGGATCTGACTTCAGCTATCTATCAGATGCTGCGGATTCCAGTGGACTTCATCATCATTCCTCCCACAATCCACTGAGATTCACACATCCAAAGTTCATACTTGTGATAGCTAACACATTACCATAGTGTAGAATCCAGAAGTCATCTCACCATTTGTAATTACTATTTATTGACACGTTTATCTAATATAATATCCATTTATCATCATACTTCATTTACTGATTGATGTTTTTCCCCCTTTTTTAATTGGCTCATATTAATATGGCTTTTAGTGTTGAGGGTGGATTCTGTGTCCCCACAATTAAGTTATCATTAGGGATGCACAATGATATCGGCACGACATCGGTATCAGCCGATAAAAACGTAAGAAACTAATTATCGGCATCGGCAGATATGAAAATTTCTGCCGATGTGCCTGGCTGATAAGGTGAGGCGTTAACTATGCGCATGTGATGATGCTAAATGTTTATTATGAGCGCCAGCAACAAGCTTCAACATGCTGTATGGAAGTATTTCAAAATATCTGGAACAGATAACAAAATTGCTATTTGCAATGCTTGTAAAGCACCAGTGATGCGAGGAGGGGTAAAATATATAGCTTTCTCACTCTGGGAGGATCCTAGCTGCGTGCTGCTAAGCTCTGCTTCTGGAGGGGCGTGATATCATTTTTAAATAACGCGGCTCCGTAAGGAGAGGATGTGATTTGAAATAAAACAAGACCGCCCGCCATCGCCGAGCTCGTGCTTTGGGACTCGAACGGAGGTCCTAATGGTTTCGACCGACCCACCCTGGGAAGATGCTATGGAGCCCCCCCTAGGGTCAGGTCGGCGAAAAAAAAGCCGTCTGTAAACTGTGGGAACAGATTGCAAAACGGATTGCGCCCACGGTTTTGAAATCTGTGCCCTCGGATTTGTAAACTGTGCCCACTGTTTTGAAATCCATTCCCTCAGATTTGTAAACTGTACCCACTGTTTACAGATGGCTTTTTTTCGCCGACCTGACCCTAGGGGGGCTCCGCAGCTTCCGGAGGGGCGTGAGGCTATTGTATCGCGGCTCAGTAGTAGAGAATGCGATTTGAAATGAAACAAGACCACCCGCGATTGCCGAGCTCGTGCTTTGGGACTCGAACGGAGGTCCTAATGGTTTCGATCGACCCGTAGCTAAGTTTCTGACCCTGGGAGGATCCTAGCTGTGTGCTGCTAAGCCTTTCTCTGCTTCTGGAGGAGGCGTGAGAAATTTTTTAAATAACGTGGTTCCGGAAGCAGAGACAACAATGGAAAATAAGACAACCCACAATCGCCTAGTTCCTGCTTTGGGACTCGAACAGAGGGAGTAATTTTTGTGTTTGCACCCTTACACAACGACACTGAACAGCGAATAAAGTCTGTAACTTTATTGTGTCTCTGCTCATTCAAAATAAATATTGCGGCTCCATAAGGAGAGAATGCGATGGGAAATAAGACAGCGATCATAATAAGACAGCTAAGCTTCTCTCTGCTTCCAGAGGGGAGTGAGACCATTTTTAAATTACACGGCACCTATACACACACACACACACACACACACGCACACTGTATCGGCATCGGCCAAAATGAGTTTTAAAATATTGGCACATCAGATATCAGCAAAAATGCAACATTGTGCATCCTTAGTTATCATGAATATGTAATATTTTTGATAAGAAGCTGTTCTCCTTATATTATTGTGTTTCTGCAAAATGATTTTGTAAAATGGCCTACTACTCCTTCATATAACCTTTACAGGTAAATAGGCCAAATTAGCTCAGATCTGCTGGTTGTTTGAACTGCATTTTGTGGTCCAGAGTCATACTTTGGATAAACTGCCTCATAGTGAGGACCATTACCCTCCTCATTCTCCCATGTATATTTTCCCCTGATAAGATTGATATTGCCTTTGCCACAGAGTCAATCATATCTGGAGTCATTTCCAAAACAGCTGCATCTTGGGTCCCATCTAAACCTGAGTACAGACACCTGCTAACCCAAAGATATTTGTGTCTTTTTGAGAAATTGGTAAACAAGCTATGAAATGCAAGCTGAATCTTTGTACATCAGCAAAAGTATATTGGTGAGCAATACCTTTGACACTGGCAACATTTTCTTCTTTGGCTGTGAGGGCTGATATTATGGCAGCACTGCACTGTCTGAGCCAGGAAGCAGAAGGCAGGTCAAGCCTATTAGTGCTGCATTCAGTGTTGCTGCAGGTCTTCTTCAACATGTGTAGACTGTGTGAAATAGCTGTGACACATAGCCTGCCTTAACTGAGCAGCACAAATAGAACTGTATGAAAACCCTTGGGTGTACTTGTTGAGATGGTGTGGCACATACAGGCCTAATGACAATGGGCCTCACTCTCCTATCCCAGTGAGGCTTTGCCTGCCCGTGTATGGCATCAGAAATGAAAGACTGCTACGGTTCATTAGCTGCTACATTGGGCTGCTGGAGTTTAACAAGACATGATTAAATCTAGGAAAGGATGAAAGCATCAGATAAAGCAGTCATCTCATGAGATATTCATATGGCCTGCATAAAATTATCATTTGGCTGAGCAAAGCTAGTTTTACTTACAGGTTTACAATCTGTATATATGTAGAGAAGCTAAAGAAGCTCAAATGTTTTCAGTGTACAAAAAATGGCAAGTAACTCATATGTACAAAAATGTATGTTCTCTAAGACAGTGTTTCCCAACCCTACTCCTGGCAGCACCCTGTCCTGCATATCTTCTATCTATCCTTGCTGCTTGATTAAATCAGGTGTGCTCAGCTAATAAAACGTGCCACTGATTAGTTCAGTAGGGTAGGTAGAGCAAGGATAGATAGAAGATATGCAGGACAGGGTGCCGCCAGGAGTAGGGTTGGGAAACACTGCTCTAAGAGTCAATAAAGATGTCTGCCATTAAAATTACAGACATTACCCACACAACTGAGCATACACAACAAACACTGAAGCAATGGTCCAATGCAATGCCATGCCATGCCACCCTTTGTGTTGTCATCTTACCACATATATATGTGGGTGAAGGCAAGGTGTGATAAGGATTGTGACTGGCATGGAGCAGTGCACAAAAATGATGTGTTTCCCATCTCCAGTAATGTCACCACAGCACATGAAATGTGGAATGACTCCTTCAAAAGTGTATATTTGCAGACACCTTGGACAACATATGGCCTTAATGCCAGCTGCTGTGTGCACAGCATGGAACCTGTGCACTCAGCTCATTGGTGTGAATTCAAGTCTTTTCCTGAAAGACAACACATTAACCCAGCAGAGCAGTTGTCTGCTACTGCATTGTGTGGATTGTGACATGAAGCCAGTGTGCACAAACTGGGCTCACTCTCAGCTACTAGTATCTAGGGTTCATTTTATGGTTATCAGTTTCTGTCATGTGTCCAAAAATATGATTTAAGCAAGCAGCATCAGAGCTATCAAAATAAATTATGTAGCACATCTGAGCACTAAATTATTTTTGTGTCAATATGTTACATAAACTCCAGCAGAGAGATATTGGATATAGATTTGTTGGTGTGACAGCAAGCAGGAAGACAGATTCCTGGGAGCCCACACACAAGCTTTTGTAATTGCTTAGGAAATTATGGTTGATGTGGATATGTTCTCAAGGCAAAGGAAACCTTTGAAAACTGAAAAGAATGTGTTTAGTGGACAGAACTTTTAAAAGGTTGAAAGGAAAGTGTTTTTAAATTACTACTCAGCAATGCATCTACAACTTTGGCATCAATCACATGAGACAATAGAAAGAACAGTTCAAAATATAAATGTTCCAAAGGGTTCAGACTGAGAATGATATGCCTTTCAATATTCACACGATGTTGTATGCTGTACATGATGATGCACTTGTGAGTTCAGTTGAGCTGCCATTAAAATGGGTCTGCACTTCTCTCCTTCAGGGGTAAAACCATATTATAGCCACTTGTACTACCATTCAGCAGCCCTTGAAGCCTTAGACATTCGGAAAATGTTGGTTTGATGGTGGGAATGCAAATAGAACACAAGTGTTGCTGGACAAGATGATGATAGAGACGATATACTAAAATGTCCTTTGAACTTGCAGTCGACCCAAGGTATGGTAGCACCCTGTGCTCCATTACCTTCTCAGGGCCAAATTTACAATATACTGGTGCAGTAGAAAATGTGTTGGTTAATTAGGGTTGTAATTTGTGCAAAGCTGAATGACTAATTTACTAAGACTAAGGGGTAAGAAACACCGTAGTATCACAGCATACACATCGCAGAACATGGTGAACAGCACTTTACCTGGACCAAGAATACATGTGAAAACAAGTTTTATGAGACTAAGCTATTACAGCAAATTACAGTTGCTTGCTGAGGTAAAGATTAGGTTTCTTATTAATGAGAACTAAATTCTATCAGACCGTGTCCCTGGGTTGATGTCGATGCTTGTTTTCATTCAAGATTATGAACTCCACTCTGAGTACCAAGAAAATAAATTTGTGTTCTTCAAAGTACTACTCACTGTATTTTTTTCTGTTTGTTTGTCTGTTTATAAAATATATCAAATTTCCATACAAGTATACAGCTATCGCATATTTGTTTTAGTATCTGACCCTTAGTGAATTGCTATAAATTCCGGTCTTTTACAGCTATATGCATACCAGTACATTCATACTGTGTGATGTTCTTTATTTGCAGTGGACGGCTGCATCGACTGGTCAGTGGATCTGAAGACGTACAGATCGCTGGCAGGTGAGCCAGTAAGAGTGAAGTGTGCCCTGTTCTACAGCTACATCAGGACTAATTATACCATGGCCCAGAATTCTAAACTGCGGCTCATCTGGTACAAGAACAAAGGCGACTCAGAGGAACCCATCATCTTCTCGGGACACAGGCTCAGCAAGGAAGACGACTCCATCTGGTTTCGCTCTGCCGAGCTAGAGGACAATGGGTTTTACACCTGCGTCTTGAGGTAAGTGTTATTGTGGCTCCACTTCCCAGATTTTATAAAAGCAAAAACAGAAGGAGGAGGAAGATACCAATTCGTTCCTCTGCTTATTCTCATAGAAATGCATCATCAAATGTTGATGATAAATTGATCATCTTATCTTCATCTCATCTCAGAGTGTCTCCTCTGTGCACAGTAAAGGTATATAATAATGGCTTTCTCTGTCAAAAAGCTCAAGCTTTGCTAAAAAATGAATGTCCAGAACAATGAAGCACTCATCTCAATCTACTATGTGGGTAACAAAGCACAAAATAAATGTCCTCAGCCCTCTATCTCTATTCCACATCAACTTCAGTCCAACTGAACATTTGTGGTTTGAAATCAAGATAGCAGTTCTAACAAAAACCCAACTTATTTTTAGATTATTCATTGCTATTGATAAAGGGTAGTGTGACGGAGTGCTGTCACTACGGTTGAGTGTGCGCTCTGGCTGCCATACCAATGAGCCTGACTCTTTGGCGTTGCGGTCAAAGCTGTGTGTTTGGTACCCTGTAGACCCGGGTTCGAGGCCAGGTGGGGTGACTGCTCTCTCCCTTTGCTACATACTCTTTGGCATTGCGGTCAAGTCGCAGGTTTGGTACCCCGTAGACTCAGGTTCGTGGCCGGGTGGGGTGACAGCTCTCTGCCTTCGCTACAGGTACATTGTATGCCATTTAATTAATGTATTGTTAGTTGTATATTCTGGTATGTAAGTATGTATATTCTGTTTGCATTTTATTCTGGTAAAGAGAACTTCTTATGTTGTTATGTCAAAGGTTTACCCTTGAACCCCTACACTACAGCATTTCAGTTGTGAGTGTGTGGTTTGTATGGAATTCTAATGGCTTCCGATGGGCTTTGATTATTTCAATGGATGTTTCAAAATGTCTTAATTGTTTAAGTCATCTCTTTGAAAATGAACCCCTGGGATAGTGCTAGTTGTACAACATTAGCACACAGAGTAAATGGCCTTTGCAGGGAGGGGTAAAGGACACCCAATATGTCAAATGCCAAAGAAATAAAGTGTATCTTTTTATCAATGTTCATTATTAATACATTTGTTATTAATATTTTATTTGACCATTTTCAATAGGCCCTAGTAGCATACAAACTACAAATGTGGGAAGCCAGTTAGTCACATTCAAGAGACCTTGAATACAACCGGTATGGCTCATTGAAGGGTCTATGACACTGACCGTCAGACTCACAATATCCAATAGCAATTTGATTGGAATTTTTTAATGTAACAGTTGAATCTCTCCCCCACCCCACCAAGTTTCTGTTTTGGGAATGTTCATACTGTATTGCTACTGCTGAAAAATTATACCGGATATCTTCTTTTCATCATCTTTTGCTGAACTATTTCCACGGGATTGCTCTTATTTCCCCAAGGGGATTGTACAACTAAACAATTTTGAGGATTTAAGCACACAAACCCTGCCCCCTTTTTCTATTTCAGGTTTTGGCCCAAAGGGACATGGAATATTAGCTTTTGTTCCTGTTTGACCTTAGCCATGACATGTATCAATTTATTAATAGTGTACCACAGAATATCTTTGAGTGATTTTTACACACAAGGCATTACAGTACAAGCTTTTTTCATGTTTTTCTCCCTGACAGAAATGTCATTAACAGAATGGTTTCAAAAGCTTGATGAACCACATGGTATAGTAGTGCTCTAAAGTGTTGGCATTGATATGTCAGCATGTTTTTCTACCCAAAATGACACTTTTGCTTTATTGTTTACATTTATGTAAGATTTTTAAACATTTTTAATCTGGTCCAAGTGTACTCACGCTGAGAGATAAGTACTGCTATCTTTGCATTAACAGAAACAAATTTACTATGGCTGGCCTGGAATGCACCAACCAATATGATAAATCCCCATTTTCTAAGAATTATCTCTTCAAAAGCCTGTTGAGAGGCTTAGGGAGTGGACAGCGTCATTTGTGAATAAATCACTTGATTTCACCTCCATATTTTCTCCTATAAAAGCCATCGTGGTGTGCCACAGAAAGGCAGGGTCTAGCTGAGTTTAAATAACTTCCTGTTTGCTCCCTACAGTCTTGGCTACTACTGTATTTTCCTTAGCAGAAAAAAGTGGTGGTTGAATTAATACTTCTTCCTCAACCTTAACCTTGATATATTGCAATTACAGTGAATCATGCTGTGCTGTAATGTTTTAATTCACTGAAAATGCCTGTCAGGCTTTCCTATTTACTGTTGTGTGAAAGTGTAAATACAGTGTAAAATATAGAAGAAAATATGCCAAAGTTAGAAGTAAATATCGGATTAAATGTCTTTCACTTGCCAGGTTATTAGAGGATTCCTGCAGAGTTCAGAATGCCAGAATTACTTAGCTTGATTCATTGTTTCTGTTCCTGTTATAAAGGTAACACATGCTGTAAATGTTTAATTTGAAGCTTAGGAAAAGAACTTTAAAAATCACTCAAGCATACAAAATCATTTTCTATTAAACCTATAATTGTATCTGATAAATAAGGCTTTTATTTGAGAACAGTTATGTGGAGGCAGCATGGGAAGGGAACTATTGACCACACAGAAAACAAACATTTTAAGTTTGCATGGAAATATATTAGGATAGAATAATAGTTATACATCAGATATACTCTTTGTAATCTTCAGCTACAGATCACTGGAAATATCCTTCTTTGATAACATCCATCTGATTTTTGTTGTGTTTTGGTAAAACTGAATAAAGACTAATGTCAATTCCATTTCAAAGCCTGAAAATATCTTCTCTGTAATTCTCTCCAAAGTGAAAAATGCATTTGTTGAGTGTAGCTTTGCTTCATATGTCCTTTCACGAGAGCCCAGTCCAGAATTATTCCCAGCAAATGTGTGAACCAGATGGATATGCAAAGCAGTACATGATGTCCACTACCAGACCAGTTGAATCTTGGCACCTGTACTTTTTAGAGGAGCTTTGATTGACTGCTAAGTGGATAGCAATGCCATGGCACCTTGACCATGCTTCATGATCAAGAACATTTTGAATATTATACAATAGTAATGCAGTGGAAAGTATTTACTCTGTAAAGGACTAGGGAAAGCTGTTCAGAGTTACACACTTGTCCATGGATTACAGTTTACCGCTAAAATTAATTGTACTTCTGTTCACTAATGAAGTCATCATTTTCAGACTTATCTTGTTACATTGCAACTACTCTGAAACTACTGTTTAAGTTCTGCAGGAATATCATATTTAAGGTTACTGAAATGTGAAACAAATGTTGAAATATTGTGTAATTTCACATTTTATATGACCTCTAAATCTAAGAAGAAACCCAATTCTGGCCCTTTACATAATTCACGTTATAAAAGTTATGTTACAATGTGTACTTTCAGAGGTATTTACACTCTACTTGTTTGTGGTTATGAAGTAATTCTTCAACTGCAGTGTAATTATGTTAGTAAACTGCTTACTTAAAAGCTTGTCTTATCTTTACTGAAGAAAAAAGAAGGAGAATGCCATTCTGCTCAGGTTTTGTGTTTCTGAGTTGAGATTAAATCTCCAAAGGAGAGGGCAAAGCTCACTGATGGCCCCCTGTGTAAAGCAGTCTGATGGAGGTGATGTGAGATACGTGAAGTCTTCTGTCCCTGCAGAAACTCCACCTACTGCATGAAAGTGTCCATGTCCCTGACGGTGGAGGACATTGACTCGGGCCTCTGCTACAGCAGCAAGATCCGCTACCTGGAGAAGGCCGAGATCACAAAGAGCAAAACCATCACCTGCCCTGATATCGACGATTACCTTGCTCCCTACAGGCAACCCAGGTTAACCTGGTACAAGGTAATTACCATTATTGCATTACATTATTAAATGATTATTCAGATGGTGAGTTTTATGAGTTTATGTAAGATTTAACTGGACATTTTTTTTCTTTTGTGAATAATGTCTTGTGCATTGTTGTTAATTTCTTAATGTATTTCTTCTAAGTTAAGATGCCACTTCCAAATGAATTTGTTAATTTTGTGAACAATAAGATTCAGGAGAAAATGGCAAGTGCTGATTCAGTATGCAGGTGGATACATTTGAATGGATATATCATGCTGGTATTCTCATGTCATAGATGGCTTCTGTTCTCATAGGAATGTGAAAAGAAGACATGGAGGAGTACAGTGATAGTGAACACAACAAGTGTTTGGATCCCGAAGGTAGAAGAAGAGGATGGAGGGAATTACACTTGCGAGCTCAAGTATGGCAGCAGAGTGGTGCGGCGAACAACTGAGCTAAAAGTTACAGGTAGGCATTTTTACAGTCCTGCAGCCACTCATGCACACAAGGATGCACACATAATGAAGCTGCAAACTGTAAATCCCCAAACCAGCTTTATCCATTCTATGTCATTCTCTTTAAGGCAACACATTTAATGAATGCCAGATAATCAGAGACTGCAGAAAGAGTATGTTATATGGTCTCTTGCTCAGCAAACTGCTTTCTGAGGCTGTATTAGGCTACTAGCTATGTAATACTTTGCATTTTAGTGAGATTTCTAAATATTTATCTGTAACTCTGACATTGTGGCTGGATGTTATGTTTCTCAGGCTGTTTCTGTGTGTGTCACACATATGTGATTTTGAAGTGCAAATGCAAACACATCAAATCCGGGTGCAACTCCCCTATGCACCACCACAGAGACACAATCTGGTGTGGGGGTCACCAGAAAACAGCACCAGAATAACACAATATCCTTTAAGCTCTTCCCCTGGTTGCGCAAGTTCAGACACATGCTCTGTGGTAATAAATCTTCCTTGGGTGGAACAGCCCGGATCTGATGGAGATGGTGCTCTGCTGGAAGTTAGTCTGGATAAGGGCGTGTGTTAATTGAATGTAATGTAAATGTAATGTTATGTAATAGTCTTCATCACACTTCATCACACTGTTTTCACTGAGATGGTGATGCTGATTGTACGATTTGAGAATGTGAGGCAATAGAATAGTGAATGATTCAGGTGCTTTCTTGTATGGTTATATTCCAGAGGTTTCAGCTAATATTCCCTTTGGGAACAGGGATGTAAAAAGCCAATAAAAAGATTTATTTACAATTCTGAAAACATCAAACAGATTAAAATACCATCCTAATGTATTGCATCAGTTAATATACTTCAATCAATCTTAAATCAATTAATATTGCCTCAAAAGCAGAGACTGCTGTAATTAATTGTTCGCACATCTCCCAGAATGTGTTTTTCTCCAGAACAGTATGAAGCTGGTGCATTTGAGGGTACAAGGCTATGACAGTGAGGAGACAGTGGATTAACACACTTGCAGATGTTTAGTGTGACACCGTGACAAGCTGAAATGCCAGCGCTAGCTTTCCCAGAGGCTTCTCTTCAGTGAGTGCACAGTGCCTGTGAGCAAAAGCAACACTCTGCCTGTCAAAAGAAAGAAAATAAAGACCTGAGCGAATGGGGAGATGTATGGTATGCAAACCAGCAAACCACTGTTACATCCTGTTAGCATGAATGAGTAATGCCATTGTAATGCCCTGTAATGCCATTGTATGACCTCCTCATTAATTGTCCTGTATTCAGACATGACATACTCTGAGTTGAATATGCCCGACCAAGAGCGTTTAGAATCACACTGTTCTTCCCTGCTGTGGCTCAACAGGGAGTTGAAGTGAAAATGGCCATAAGACACAACAATTAGCTTTCCCCCATATTCATCACCTTAGTAATGAATTTTTTAACCATGTTCCAAGTTACATAAGATGCCTCTTAATGGCTAAATGGAATAACTGTTTCAGTCACTGTATAAATTTAGATGACATGGTCATTTATACCATTATAGTTTTGTACCAGGTAATATGGGCCATAAAGCTTATGTCATGCCCTCCCTGAGCAGGGATATTGCAAGCCTATCAGTGTTAGCTAACTAACTTTCTACAGATACGCCAGGCAATAACGTTGTCTCAAGGAGTTATCAAAACTATCCCCGGAACCTCTCAGGGCGGCGTGCAGCTAGTGCACATTTGGCTTGCTTAAATACAACAGAAAGAAATGAAAGACTGACGTTACCTAGAGCTTCGGGACACAGACGCCAAAGCTTCACACATTCCGTGGCCAGCTCGCACCTGTCGCCCCACGATGGACAGCCCAGCCTTGGGGTAGCGAAGAGAGCGGCGTTCGCTGGCTCTCTTGCGTTTGGTTTGTTCGGTTCAGTTTTCTAAAAGGTCCCCGTCAACTTCAGCTGCACGTCACTTGTTTGTACAATACACTTGGTTGCCTTTTCCAGGACTTAACAAAAGGGAAAGGAACAACGCAAAACACAGCGTTGTGGTAGAGTGGTCGGTCGCAAACTGCAGTAGGGTACTCAGTTTTCCCATGGGAGACCAGCTTCAGCAGTCCTCATGGATCCACAGCGGCAGCAGCCCAGGTGCACACGCAACCCCCACCGGAAATAGCCTCATTCCACGTGCTGCCCCGGGTCACAGGGTCAAACCACTCTCTCATTAATTAAACAAACGCCAACCCTCCTTTCATATTGTACCAAGCAAGCCAAAGTGTTTTAGGGACCCACTAATTCTAACAGTGAAATTTACTTAAATAAATTTAACAAAATGTGTATCAATAATAACAGGCTCATCAGGGGACTGATAAGATCTCCTGGCACTTTTAAGGGTCATATTAGATCTTAAAAGAAATAGCCTGTCCGTAACTCTTACCCTAACCTATAACCCTAGAGTCTTTGTTAAAAAACAAACAAACAAACAAAAAATTAAACATTAAAACAAGGTATTGATTCAGATTGGGGTAATACTAGTTTAATGATAATAAAAAATGAATGGTTAAAGAAAGATTAATTCACACAGATGAACATTACACGTATAGGCCAAAGATTACTAGTAGAAAGTGGGCCTCAGTCATCAAAATGAGGAGCATAAGTTGTTCTTTGGACAAGTTTGCATGAAAACGTCACATTAGATTCATGAAACATGCAGAAGCACCCAAGTTTGTTCTTACCCTCCGTCATGATGAATACTGACATTTTTTAAAGAGAGAACTGACATAACTGTCCCAGGACAACTGGAAAATATTTCAGACCACTTTTCTGGCTAGCTAACTAGTGGTCTGAAAACTGCCAAGTTAAGACTACAGACCACAATATGTTACAACCATCTCTGTCCATGTGCTTCAACCAGCCGCTGTGTGGGATGCTACAGCACACACATACCTTCACAGAGTTCCTCCACACCAATTTTAAATTTACTGTTAGTTAACAATTATTAACATAATTATATTAACATAATACATTATCATGGTAGCCCTCCAGGAAAATGTTGTGATGCCAATATTAAGAATGACAGCATCTATTGCATCTCAAATGAGAGACCTGCACACTTGTGTGTGGAATTAATCAGGTCAATTTCACAGAAAGTACTTGACAAATACAGGCAATAAGACATTTGTGTGAATTACCAACAGAGCAACTGAATAGATACAATAAATGACAGGTTTAGTGTCTTATGAACTGTGCTGGCAATGCTGTGGTGGGGCCTACACTGTGCTAGTTGTCCTGTAGACTAAGGTCACACCTGCCACACCTGTTCCTGCCTATTCACATTGATACAATATTAGCAATAATACAATCTGAGCAACACATGGTGTAATCCCTATACACTACTAACCCTTAGTCACAGAAGAATTAACTCCAGGCAAAAAAACTCAGTGTGCAACCAAATTTAAAAAATCCTTTTGCTCCTTCTAATTGGTATTTTGTCTTCTAAATTCTGATTATTGTTATCCCAGATGGTGGTGAATCCATTCCAGAAGTACTGTAAGTTATTAGTCCCTGCTGAAATCTTGCATCTAATTTTTCAACAGATTGTAAGAGCTTCAGTATTGCAGTGTTACTTGCAGGACTTTGTTTTCTAATCTTGCATTGCATCTCCTAAACAAACTTTTTTCCCCCCATGATGGAAGTCCTTCTGAACTTCTTAGCTTAAAATCTTAAGTACTGTAATTCAGGTATACAGTCTTAAATGTGTTCTGTCTTTATATGAACTAATTCCAACAAAGGCAGTAATGACATAAAGGATGGATATATAATTCCCTGTAAAAACCGATTTTGTTGCATGAGTCATTGCACTGCGCTCTTGTTACGATTGCAAAATTTAATTATAACCATTGTTTTAATTCAGCTGGTTATACAAGCATGGGGACAATGTTCCTATGATGTGCAGCTCAAGGGGTGTTGTGGTGGAACATACACATATACAGTACTTGTAGAAGTCAAGCAGAGGTGAAAACAGTGGGGCTCCAGAGTAGCTGAGTGGTTAAGATTCTCGCCTTGAGCACAAGTTGAGCTGAATGGCCTGGGTTGGGTCCCAGCCATATTATCAACCGATGATGACTTGGAGCCCACAGCAGTGCAACAAACCTGCTTCTTTCTGCCAGGGATGGGGTGGATATGTCAGCAGGGGCTGATTGCCTCAGCAGCCTCAGGCATCCTGTGCCCCTTGTTACGGGCCTTTAGGTTGTTTGAATGACAGTGAAGCCGTAACCATACTTAAATAGGCACCTAGTGTAAATAGTTAGGTTTAAATTCCTGCTTAAATTGGGACAACAAACCACTATTGTGGGTAAGGCTTATTTTGATTGGTGTGTATAATTTGAGGCTTTTATTTTACATGTGTGGAGTGGAATTGTGGGTATCCTACGGAAGAGCGTCTGACATGTGCTGTAGAATAAACGCTGAATGCTCCATCCACCTCATCTCCTGTGCAATACCTGGGGCAGCAGGCGGGACTAAGAATCACACTAGCAGACTGTAGTTCACTGGGTGACCTGTAGTGTGAAAAATAGTTGCAGTTGGCCTGGAAGTGTCTTGGGTAATTGCATCTGCTGCACCCCAGTGCTCCTGCACAAGTGCAGTGATTTCTGTGCTACTACAAGACTAATATATTCAATTGGTGATGCCAAAAGAGCAATGCATGAAGAAGGAATAGAAGGAGTGCGTCCTTTGCAGAAGATAGTGGTGATAGGTGGTTATTTAAGTGTGTAGTATCTGTTTGGCAGAATTATTCATGCATTCTTGTGCAGGCATACCCATATTCATTACGTTGTGTTATTTTTCTTGAGTAGTTTAGCTTTGTATATCTGCACTAAAAACTGAATTGCATATGCATTAACTTTTTGCCCTTTTTGGAAGGCACGGTGTGAGCTGAGGAAAAGGTGAAGCCACCAGTGGGGGAACTACTGGCCCTCAATCACCTCTCCCCTTGTTGTGTCACAATATGTAATGTTAGAAATATATTCTATTATAGTTAAATAAATAATAAAACATATTTATGTTATGTATGTTTTTATTAGATTATTATATTTTTGAGCAGTACTCTTCAGTTACAATGGTTTCACTGGCTTCAAAATGACTGAGTGATGACATCAGGGTACATTTACGAAGAATATCATTAGGCAGCTGTTAAGCTTTTCAGTAAATTCTGTGCAGCTGACAACTGCCTTTCACCATTATTACAGTAGTTTTGTAAAGCCAGTTTTTTAATATTGGAACGTTAAATATGACATATTATAAACCTCCACAATATTTAAAATATTGAAAATAAACTCCTAAATGGTATGCTGTATATGTGCCTGTAATTATTTCACCTACCTGTATAGGCAATGTAACATACTGCTTTACAGTACAATTCACTTTGAACATAACAAATTCTTCCAGCATTTTTTCCTTCATTTTTGCTGTATTTTTCAGTGTTAATTTTTATAATGGGGGGTTCTTGAAATGGAGAATGATAAAATGTATCTACTGCAAGAGGAGGAAAAAATTGTTGGCTCTATACAAGATATATTTTGAATATGCATGGAATTTGTTACGAGGTAAGATACTTAAATCACTGACCCTCTAGTCTGCTTACATTTCAGATCTGAATTCAGATCTGCTGCTGATATGCACTCTGAAAAATCACACAAAGCCTGAAGCCATTGTGCTTTAATTGCTCGTACTCACAAACATATGCTTGTGAGCAAGAGTGTCAGAATTCTGTACTCTTAATAACTGTCACATGCTGATAATATTCCAAGGAATCAGGAATATAATTACAGAAGAGGAACAATCATTTTTGAAAACCTCCATCCAGCCATCAGTTATTGCACTTCATACTTGATTTTTTTATTTTAGTGCACTTTTTCTGTAATGAAAATAATAAGAGCAGGAATATTCTGAGTGCGTAGAGGTATTTATTTTAAGTCCACAGAATACATTTTGATGAAACCATGCAGTGTGTCACATAACATTACAGTATCACACAATGCTGTCCAGTGGCATCTGCTGCTGATACTTTGCATTAATAGGCACACATTCCATGTTCATGTAAAATCTTTCCATTATGGTGCTTGTTTCCCATATAAATCTTGTGAAAACAACCTGACAATTTTTGTCAGGGCAAGATGGGTATTAATCCTCTGGCACTTACAGTAGCTAGCTCCTTTCAAAAACTTCTTAAACAAGAAATTTGGGATTTTTTCTCTTTGATTGATAGGGAGCTTATCGATGAGTCTACATTAGAATGCAGGGCATGGAGCAAGGCACGAGAACAAAGATAAATGGGTTGGTCCTGCCAAGCCTGGGAGAAGAGGTCAGACCACAGAATAGGGAAGAAACTGTCATCAGGACCACAGAAGGGCACCATATGATGTGAAGGAAAATTTAATTAACCTGATGCCACTGCCTTCCATTTAAGCAGCCTGTTTATTCAGCCCCAGACCACACTGTAGATAAAGATTCTATTGAATATGGTGCGACTGTGTTATTCATGACCACCTGTGTTGGGCAGTGCCACGATCTTGGGAAATCCAGGCCGACACTGATCACTCAGGGAAGAGGTATCATCTTCCTTATCCATGCTGTTCCTGCAGAGCTTTCATTTCTGTTAGATTGGGAGACTTCAAGTGAGACCCCTGAACATGACAATTCCAGACAAGTTCCATTGAAAGAATCCCAGCCAACTGCACTGGGCCTCAAACTCGTGTCTTGATGCTACCTACAGATTCTGTTTCAAGTAAGGGCAAAAGGCCAGCCCCTCTATTGTGCTAATCTTGGTTTACCACAAGAGGTGAAAGGGGGGTGGGATTTTGTGTGATGCTTATATGCAAGAGAAGTTGCCAAAATCAGTCATGGGCAAATGACCTAGAGGTTCAGCCACTTGAATGAGGACACTATGAAAAAGTACATTATTAAAACAGCAATCACCCATTAATTCTGATATCAAATTACTTTCCTCAGGGAAGTTGTTCATATTCACTCTGAGCTGGGGAGATTACAGAGTTAATGGTATCCTTTGGAACAACACAAAAAAATCATATGTCTATGTGCAGATTTCTTTGTAGACACTGACAATCAAAGGCATTGACAGGAATGTCTTATTGCAAAGCAAGGGGGGGCTGACAGGCTTTTTAATGAAATCAGGAGGCTGGTGGAACCTGCTGTGGCCTATTGTGCCAGGCATGATAGACTCCAGATAAAAGTGATTTATTTTCCCTCTGTAATGAGCCGGATAATTAATAGTGCTGACATCCATCACGTTTTCAAGGAGCCAATTGTCTTTGAAGTTTCCCCTGGGATACATTACTAGCAATGGAGCAGGTACAGAATGTAAATTGATGCAGAAGCAATGAAGTGTGAGATCCTTCAAGCAAGCTTTATTAAAAAAAAGCTAATAGTTTATCTTTCAGTGTGGTAAGTAACAAAATGACCAGAAGGCTCCTAGCACAAGCAGACATTCAAGAGCACACTCTAAATGGATTTCCTTTACATCAGCATGTGGCTGACATGGCTGGGAAAATGTGTGTCAAACACTGACACTTCATAATGTTACTTTTTTATACCATTGCAAAAGACAGGACAGTGATTTATCCTTTACAAACATTGCCGTGAATACCGCTGAGGAAATAACAGAGCCCCTACGTTATCCATTCTTCAGCAGTGATAATAACACAGCCATTTCACCTGCTTCAATAAGACATCACTCTTACCATCTGATGTCAACTGATGGGACTTCATAACTGTCACCAGAAATCAATACAGCAGCGATGTGCCAGGCACACATAAAAGGCACTGACTGAAAATATAAAATGTATTTAAAGATAATTTTACTGACATCGTATTGCCTTCAGTGTCAATTCTAAGGCAGGTATCTGTGGTGTGACAGAGAAGGCACCTCAGCTCTTTTCTCTTGAAGAAATCGGTGTCAAATTCAAGGGCCTTGGGAGAGACTGGTTAACTAGGTTTCAGTACAAAGACTGAATATCAGCAGATGCTTCAAAACAGGGATATTTGTTGATAAGATCTGCAAGAAACATTACTCACAGTACCTATTTCCTCAAGATGTTGAGCACAGAGACAGGGCGGTATGCTTAAGGCAGTAAGAGCTAAGACAGTTAGACCCAGATTCAGTCTAGCTGCAGTTAGTTAATAAATAAATTAATTTATTTTTTGTAATACATACAAAGCATATGCCACTTAACCACCATGAATAACAGTATAACCTTTTCCATGTGAATCACTGAAGCAGAGGAAAGTGATAAGCATATTGTATGAACACAGAAATTCAAGGACAGGAACAGTGTCTGGACAAAGGCTGCAAGATTCTTACCACTCTGGCTCATGGGGACTCATCGCATGCATGACTTGGATTTCCCACAATCAATAGCTGTTGATTTGATGTGATCATATGTCCCTGACAAGTGGTCAGTCTCATGATTAATTAGCTGAATTGAATCCAATCAATTGGTGTATTTGCAGCCAACTTAATAGCCTGAATTTTTATCAATTGATTTGTTCCATCTCCTTTCAATTGTTTGTATTGAAGACTGCCAAGTATTGTGAAACCTTGACAATGATATTGTTATTTTAAATCTGTGCATAGAAAAGGGTCTGTTTTTTACTGAAATGTTCAAAATATGGAACCAGTTTTAGTCATAGCACTAGATGGAGTTTATGTTTGTTTTCCCCCAAGACAACACAATAACATAATACACTGAGTTAATTCACATAGCTAGCTTTTCTCATTAAGTCACTGTCATACAATACGTATAGCCTGGATTTCATACAGTATTACAGCTCATGAGTCTTTTTGTGCAGAGCTGATTTGAAATAATTGTAGTACTTGTATGCAAATGTCTGTAATGAGATGGGAATTCTCTCTTCTGAGAAACACTTAGTAAGGGAAAACACATTCTTTAATAGCCCTATTCAAAATTAAAAGGCTATAACTTTATATGCTTTTGAGTTTTCCTGGAGGACCTCATCAGATACATGGCACAGGCACAGATGTGAGACACCACAAGATGTGATTTAATTGAAGGTTGCATATTTAATGTGCAGCAGCCTGAGGCTGTGGATGTGGCCTGGCCCACTGTTTCACTTACTTCTCTTAATCTGGACTCTGTAAAAACATGCCCTGCCATCTGCTCGCTGCTCTGCGGTCTGGCCCAGCTTGTGTGGTCTGCGTCCAGCTCCTCGTGAGCCGGGACACAGACAGAGAGAGTACGAATGCTGGCACAGACGAGCCCTTTGATGGGTCCCTCGCAGGGAGGAATAGCAGTCCATTGGATACCTTTTACAAACGATTACTGGTTTCATACACAATCGGAACAAACTCATTTAATGTGTTAACGTGTGAAGCCGCTTGTCCACGCCAGAAATGTAATGTTTTTTTGCCACTTGTTAAACTTCAGTAGTGGTGAAATGGATACCAATTAAAAAAAAAAACAAATTACTAGTATGACACCCCACCCACCCATACATACACATACACATTTTTTTTTTAATTTTTATAGTTACTGTGTGACAACAAACATGTCAGTCTGCCTGCCTTAACAGAGTGATTCTGTCCACGAGAGTATGTGTATGTCTTGTTTTTACACAACTTAAACAATATTAAAGTATAGAGTATAATATAACTAAGACTTGTGTTTTCTGTATGTGTTTGACTTGTGTTGTGTGTAGAATAGCTCATATTGTTGTTGTAAAGGCATATTAAATGTTCAGTCATATTTGGTATCAAATTTTCATATTTTGTATGCAGTAAGTACTGATGTAAATGATATAAATAATTGTTCTTGAACAAATAATTGTGAAATAAATAATTGTTCTTGCCCTTACATATAGTTTAACAGTATCCTTTATTTTTTTGTGGCACAGTAGGGGTAATTGTATTCCTAAGTTCTCTATAGCCTTGTGTATTTTTTAATGAACAGCATTGTTGAGGTTATCACTGTTGATCAATTAATCGCCTGTGTGTTAAATGTTCCCAGGAATTGCATGAGCCACTGAAGAGAGGTTAAGTGACTGCCATTGAGGTAGTGAAATGGGTTTTATTGATATGCAGCCAAGACGGCTCTGGACCCCCATAAAAAAAAATACAATATCAATGTGTATTTCAGTGTGTATGTATACCTGTACTTAAGGTATTTAAGACTTTAATGTGCAGAGTAAAATTTGTAGTTCATTTCCTACTTTGTATTGTCTTTCCTGTCTGACCTAAAACCACCTCAGTGAGATTGATGTATTATTGATGTAGTAATCATCTCAGAGTTTTGTAAATCTTCAAGAAACGGTTTGTCTTTACTTATTACATATAATTGTGTTTTTCTGGGCAACTCCTTTGAGCAATATGCTAATCTGACTTTTCATCTCACAGTTAGTCAGTTGCAGTCAAGACTGGTGGAGACAAAGATTGCAGTTAACTCTCTGGAGAACATGACCAGGTGGTAGAAAACTATATTATTACATAATGTGTCCTTTACATTTATAATTTTGACAGACAACACAATTATGACAATGTACTATACCTTACAGTAGTTAAATTGTCCATGAGTATTCAGTCAGGCAGTTACTTGGTATTACTGCCTCTGTGTCTTTCAAGTTTCCTTTTTTCACTTTTTTCCTCTATTGTGCATGTATTTAGAGTGGTGTGATTGGCATGTCACACCTACACACCCTGAAAATATTTTTTAAAAAGTCTCAACTTATGAACTTCCGTCAAAGAGAAAAAATAGTTATTGAATGCACCACAGAAAGTATGCCCTTGACAAGTTTAAGCAGTAAACAGCAAACAATCCGAGCTTAATCAATAGTTATTTTCCAAAGATTTATGTCCTGTTTTATCATGCTGCTTTCAGTGTCCACTATGTTTGCTGCACCAGTGTGTAGCTGCTTATATTGCAAGTAAGTATCAATACATTACTGAAATGGAACCTCAGATATCCTATATCAAGATCCAATAAGTTTTACACACAAAGTTTGTAAACATTTGTTTACAAACTTTGTGTGTAAAACTTTGTGTGTTTGTTTGTTTTTCATGTCAATTATCACGATTATTTTTTCTTAGAGCAAGAATTGCAACTAATTCAACAGAAAACTTTTTTGCTCCTGCTTAGTTTGCTCCTGCCTGGTGGGTGTTAAAGGAAATTCAGTGTGTGTGAGAGCTTTCCTGACCATGCCTCATGTGGCATGGGGTAAGGCAGAACTGACAGTCACTTGAAATATGTAAGCAAGGTGGGCTGGTATGAGCCGGTGGTGAAGAACTGAAGGGCAGCTCTTGTCAAGGGAATTGCTGTCCGAGGTTCATTCCACAGAACAGTTCCACAGTAAGGTTCTGTAAAGTTGAATCCTTGTGTATAGAGAACACCCATCTGAGGTGGTATTACACGTTTGTCTGAACTTTGAGGTTGTTATATGGTATTTACCCTGCTATATACCTTGTGTGAATATAAATAAAGACCAATGGGTTTGGATGATCACATGTCTGTGCCATCTTGCCATATAAAGGGCAACCACCACAAGTCATCTTTCCTGCATATTACAACCTTATATTAACATTCTGTTGATGTCCCACTCACAAATCACCATTTAGATGTAGGACATTGATACACTGCAGAATTAGAATTATGACATTTCGAAATCTGAGCATATGCAAATGAAAATATGCATATGTTGCTGGTGTGGGAGTATGGTAGTCCTCCAGGGTGAGTCCCACTGAGGAACCTCTAATAGGGAATGTGTACAGATCCAGAAAGACTAACGGATGGGCTCCAGACTCCAGGCATAGTTTTCACATCAATGTGACAAAATGGTGGTTCTCTGTCTTCTTTTTGTACCATCCTCTGAGGGACAATTCACTTCAGATCTGTGTTATGGGAGATTAAGCAGGACGGGTTTTCTTCCAAAGCAATTTTCATGTGTGGGTTCCTGAATGTGTGGAGGACACCCCCAGCTGGTTAACAGGCATAAAATATGGGGAATCTCCATGACAGGTCTACAAAATATTTGTTCTGTAAACTCAGAAAGCCTGAAACAGACACTCATTCAGTCTAGCTGTGCTGCACCTTGCACCTTCAGCCTTTTGTATGTTGAGGTGCTTGCCACAAAAATTGAAATGAGAATCATTGCAAACATCTCATTAAAAATAATTAAATCTCTTTCTTATGAACACCTCAGATGCACAACAGTTGGAATATGTGCCTTGATAAATCCGCTCCTTGATCAGGTCTCCATTGGAAGGTCTTATTTTAAGTACTCTACAAAGCAATTTGCAGTGGGAATTTAATGTGCTATTGCTTGAACTTGGTCAAAATAGAACTTTTTTTAATTAGAAAGATTCAAAGATGAGTGATCTCTCCGCTGAGCTCCTTCTATTGTAACTGGAGTGGAGTGATAGCACTAATGTCTACAGTGTCATCTAATTTTTCACTTAGAGGCAGAAGGAAATGAGGCATTAATCTTAAATCATGTCAGTTTTCATTTTCTGATTAAAAAGGGGGCTGCCTGAAGAGGCATACGTGTATCAGCTGGAGTGGTGATTACTTGAGGTTTGAGTTCTTCCTCCTAAAGTTGAGCCAGAATGAAAAGTCTACTGTAGAAGATGAGTTGTGTGGAGGAGTGATAAGAGTCTGGACTCATAACCTTGAACTTTGAATGCTGAGGCAAATTCCAAGTCTGACTCTGCAACTCTTCTGACAGTCTTTGTCCAACCGAATAGGTTCCAAAATTTAAGTTTAACAAGGGTAAAAATTATTAATCAAATGAAGAGAGTACAATAATAAACGTCAACATGTTAGGAAAAGGTAATGTGGAGATGCATAATGGAAGTTAATATCTTTTGCACAGTCCAGAGGTCCAGGGCAGGAGTAGACTTCCTGTTGAGTAAACAGCTGTGTGTGCACTTCCGAGCAGCAGACATTCGTATAGACATCTTTGGGCATAAGACATACTGGGCCCTATTTTCAATTTAGTTTCTTGTCTAACTCCTCACACCAAAGTAGGACACAAAGATCCATGAATATTTTTTGTTTTGTTGTTTACATTCAAACAAACAGATTAGTTGAATAAGTGAACAGAAGCACTCAAAGAACATCCTACAGGAAAGAAATCTGTGTGTGTGTGTGTATGTGTCTTCCAGTGTTGAACATCTTTGGACAAATATTAGAGATTCTGTAACTTTAAATCAACTGCTGATTAACACCTGAGATAGTAATGATAATCTTATTGTCAATAACTTCCTAACACGACTACCAATGTCAGATCATAGTCATATAAACATCCAAGTGAAATTATGAGCAAATTTGGCACATGGGTCCATTGCTGATGTATGTGCCCACTACAGCTGGTAGGCAAAGTTCTTGCAACACACTCCTGCACTGCAGTGCATGACATGACAGTGTTTTACATTTTGATCCCTCATTTCCCAGACACAGCCATAGTAAAATGCATACCAAGTTGTAGCCACAACCACAAATCCCCTCTGAATTTGAAGGGAACAATTATTCACTTAAATTTACTCAATCACCTATATCTGCTTGTTTGCATGTGCATATTCTTTCTTTTTGCATCTCTTATTCCTGCATAATTTTACAACCATCTCTGAAACAATATATGTTTAAAGACATTTTTGAAGCATGAATTTTTTCAGTTGTCTGCATTGAAAATACTTAACTTGTCCTTGGAATCTTTTATTTTTTTAGATAGTTGCTTTCCAAGTACATAATTTCCTAACCCACAGTTTCAGTTCTTTGAAAATTGGGCCCATTGTCAAAAAAATGCAAATAAGTATCAGTGATGCATAAGGAATTAACAATAAATCACTGGTATATAGTGTACAGATGATTTTTAAATTATTAATATAGCAGCTTTGATCTAAACTGTGCTGGCAGTTTCATGTCAAAAATAGCATAAATACAAGTATCATGCATTATTAATGATAAATATGCAGATGAGTATGGACATGATTAAAATATAATGAAGGAGTTATTTTGTGGACTGAAACTGAAGTGTCCAGTTCCCAGCAGCAACGAGAATTTAAAGATTAATGTGCATTTTAAGGTCAAAATAAATCTTTAAATTAAGTTAAATTAGAGGGATTTATTGTATTTGCCTACATTCTTTTATTGTCATCAAGAATTCAGCTATATTACATTTGATGGAAAGTTAAATGCATATTTTACGATAATAAAGACACTGATGGAAAAACATGGATGTATTACAATAAATAAGGGCAATTTGAGAGCTTGATTGAATTCTTGTTTTGCGTAGTCCAAAAGCGACCAGCAAGTGGCACAAGCCACCTGTGCTTATACAGTGCTGCGTGCCTATCAGATGATGTACTTTAAGTAATTTTCAATCTATTTTTCAAGCTACAAAGCTAGCTAGCTGGCTTGCAAGGGGGCTGTGTAGCATCACCTTTGTCTACCTTATGTTGCCTGACTAGCAGATCATTTCTCTAATTATTAACAATCTAACTGAGAAACCAAGACTGGTTAACGGTGATGAAATACAAAACTATTGTCATCGCTTGCTAGCTACTTTCTATGTGATGCAAGATGTTGGCACCAGTGTTTTGCAAAGTAGCCACTAGCTACAATACCCTCCGTTAAATGCTGCTGCTGAATAATATTCCATCTGTAATGCAGTGATGCAGGTACTACCTGGTATGCGGTACACAACAAATTTTTTGGTGGAATTTCAACCCTTTAAGACACTTTTCAAGAGTCAATCATTTGCTATTACTGCAGGTTTTCATTTCTATAAAACACAGTGAAAGTGTTATCCATAGGCACTTTCTGGTAAAAGCAAAGGATTTTGTATCAAAATCACAACTTTACACTAAATTGCTGGGGCTAGGATTAGGGGCAGGGAGAACTTATAATAGGTGTGTTGTCAAGAGCAGAGGGTACATGGCACTGAAAGTTAGGGGATTAACCACCTTGAGCATGTTTGTTTCAGTTTAAAAAACATGATTATTTGTGTAATAACTTCTGAAATTAGGATGAAAGATGAAAATATTGATTTCAGAGGAATTCACGTCACATAGATTCTTATCAAAAGTACAGTAATTGTTAAAAATCATGGCATTTTATGAGCTAAAAATCATGTAGCTATGTCATGGTAGTAGCTATGTAGCCACTTAAAAATGTTTAAGAAACTGACTCACACAACCTATAATTTAGAACTTTCGAAATTTGGAATGTAGCAGGAGGGTGTAATGATCTGGGAAAATGACAGTGTTAGGGAATTATCCTTAGCCATATGGCATTTAACCCACTTTTCTCCAGCAAATTGCTACTGTTAGAGGGTAGGAGAATCTGAAAAATGTATCTCACACTTCCCATTTGACTGGAAAGGTCACCAGCAATGATCTATATGGCTGTATCTGTATGTGTGTTCACAAGTGAACATATCAGCAAAAAAAATCCCATCTTTCACTTTTTCTGTCAACATGTGCATTCAGGTGTCTCTTCACACTTTAACACATTAACCTCAATGTTAACACATGACCCATCCATGCTGTGTTTTTCAAATTTGATTTGATTTGCAGGCAAATCATTCCATTATCTTGATTCCTCATTTAAAATAATATAAATTAGCATTTCTAAATAATGATGAAAAAAGTTTCATCTGTCAGATAATACTGCCTTTATACAACAAATGGCCCCTGCTGCTGTCAGACCTAATTAGGCTTTGGCTGTAAAGAGAAGAATGCAGGCGCTCAGGAAGAGCCAAGTAGAGTATCTGGCCACATCAGAATGCCTGGGCTACCTGGGGATGAAGAACAGACTTTACCAAATGGAGGGATGGCAAATATCCAGGTCTTAATAAATGTTACCATTCTGTAAAACCCTACAAATGTGGATGCTGGCCTCCCTGCTGTTGCCGCCCATCTGTCTGTGATTGCGCTTCACTCGTAGCAGACTAAGGACCCCCACTGCCAGCAGACTACACACTGTCACATGGTTTGCCATGTTTTAGTTTCCCACATCTTCAAACTATCAAACCTGCAGCCACAATTGTTTAATGTCTATGTATATATGTCTTCCGTGTACTTTGAGTGCATAACATCTCTTCTGTTCACTGTGAGTGAATCTTCAGTTGGCCCCATCATAATGTGAACATTCTTCTCAACTGTACAAACAATAAGGTCTTTACCACAAAAAAACATGAAAAATCTTGTGGCTTGCAAATCTGCAAACACCTTTTCAAAATTAAATATTTACTTAATGAATGCAAATACATTCAGATTGTGAGACAATTTAGATATTGGTGCCTCTTTCAAATACTTGGTCAAATATACAGATTACTCAACAGAAGTCCAATAAATTCAAAATACAAAACATGTATACTGCCATAGAAGCCATATAAGGTAATTATTCAGGATTACTAAGAATCAGGTTTTTTTGGGTATCATATTTTCAGCCACATCACAGACAATAATCTTTCCTGCCCTACATGTCAGAAAGTACGCTCTTGTATGCCGGAACTTTGTTTGTGTAACTCTATATGTCATCTACATCATCATTTTCATACAAACAGTTGTAATACAATAGAGTGGTGGAAGGTGACACTGCTTCATATCAGGGTTTTGGCAGCTCTCTCCTTTCAAGGACCATTCTTTCTAAAGTCAAGAGGTTTTTTTTGTAATTCATCTAGGAACAACATTATGTCATATTGTATTACAATATATGAATGTAGGACAGGGTTATGGGAGATTGCACCATGTCAGAACATGGCAGTGCACATGATGAGGCTACTGAAACACATATGTACACCATTCATTGTAGTTATGAAAAGGAATGATTGCTCACTTTGCATGCTCCTAACTCTTGTAAGAGGGTATATAAGCATATTCATGTTTGATTTTGATTTTGACTGAATTTTTCACAAACTATATAAATATACATATAGTGGACAATAGTATATGTGTAAAGTATATGCGGACAATTTCAGCAAAGTAAATGCAATAAAAGTGGAAAAGTTAGCACTCAAACTCAAAAGAAGCCACATTTATGGAAATTAAGAATGTTTGTAATCTACGATAATTGCAATGTCTCAGTGTTGTGTGAATGATCTTTGAGTTGATTGCAGTTGCTTCTGATAGCATACATTATGCTCTGAGCCTCAATCAGACAAAGATCAAATTTTCACAGGTCTGTTGAGAAGACTCAAGAACCACACTTATCTAATATGAAGCTGAATTGACTTGGTTAGGATCTGGGAAGAATAAAACAAATCAATCTTTGTACATTTTCACACAACTACAAAGAAAACTAAACTTCTAAAACTAAAAAATCTTTTTACTGGAGTACAGATATATATAAAATATATTGTGATTTAAGCATAAAGATGTCCAAGAAGATAGTGTCTTTTTTGAACTAGTTGAGTGAGGTAAAATCCATTCTTCACAAAGAATATCTAATATCTTCAGAATTACTGAAGGTAACCAACTGTGGAAAAATTGAAAATGGGAATACTTGAAAATATACATTTGCTTATAAGCCTTGCCATGTATAAAATGTTTAATTTGACATTTACATGGAGCCAATTCACTGCTACACTGGAGACAACTTAATTTTTTTCCAACATTTGACCTAGGAACTATCCATTCATCCAATTAAAGAGATGAGATGTGTATGCTACAATGCTTAATATCTACTATTATATAATTTCTGTCAAAATCTCTTACTCAATACTTGTTCTCTGTGACTGTCTAGAATGTTGAGGTTCAATAATTAGCCTGTCCACAGCAGTGGTTGGTACACCTTGTCATAACCTTGCCAAATGTTTGGTTTCATTTTAAAGTTTTATTACTCTGGGGATCATCCTGAAGACAAGAAAGTGGGTAACATTGAAACTTCAAGATATTAATGTGACCATCATTAATATTGCTAAAGAAGGATACAGGGTCTATTTATAATTAACTGAGGGGTGAGAGATGGTGTTCTCTCTCCCATGGGTCAGTCAGCTGAATAGCTGGGACCGCATGGGGTTGGACAAGGTAGAGACACTGCTGGAGGTGGACCGCTGAAGTGCAGGACCGCATGGAGGTCTAGGCTCGCTGAGGGGTGGTCAGATTGGCAGGAGAATATTAAGTGCTACAGGATGATAAGAATGATCATTTTCATTTGCATGCAAAAGCTGCAGCTGCCCCCTGCCCTCCAAAGATGGATGAGGGGTCCCTGCCTCACCCTTCACTCCTGCCATACTTGTTTCTGACAAAGAAAGGCTAAATTAAGCAGGGCCAAAAGATAAGGTTTTTCGTGACACACAATTTCCGCATTTTCCTTGATGTAAGGGTTCCAGTGAGGGCTCCCTGCTCCTTTCTTTTGCCATCCGTATATGAGAGAAATGTTCAACACATCCACCTATTGTTACAATATTAATTTGTGATTATAGTGACAAGCCCAGTTCTGGATGCAGACAAAATTTTGCTGCTGAACTTTCATGGCTATGAAGTTTTCATGCACATATTATATTTCATTGTCACAAGGTTCAGAGATGAAGAACAAAGTTTTAATAGTCATTCACGCAGCTATGCAATGACGTTTCTGAAATAAAACTGAAAAGTACTTATTAGTGCCATACATTCACCACTGAAACCTTTTGATTTCACCACGGAGATAACATTTATATACCCTTGTTACTTTTCACAGTGCACTGTTTAAATACTTTTAGTAAGTTAAAAGTGGTCTTTGCAGGTTTTATAACATTAGGCTGAATAACTGTGTGATTAATCCGCTGAGCTTTTCATCAAAGCAGCATATGATGGAACTCTTCTGTCCCACGCATTATTAAGAGTCATGCTATTAGAACACTCTGAAGGCCTAAAGTGTTTCTCATCTATAGTCCTCTCTGGAGTCCATTATTTCATAATGCGTGTATGTGTGTGTGTGTGTGTGTATTTACATGCATCATGTGTAGGTGTATGTTTGTGTGTGAGGATGGGGGTTGTGAGAGACTTGTGATATGAGGCCCAACTGAGGGGAAATGCCATTCAAGTGGGTTCTCTTGATGACTGGGCTCAGATTGGATTTGCGTGTATGTATTCACCTATGAGGATGGTGCTCTCCCCTCTGCCTGTCCTCTCTCTCACGTCAGCTTTTATGTTCCAGCTCTGCTCACCACTAGACCCCCGAAAGTGCTGTTCCCCGAGGAGAAGCAGCCAAGTGTTATAGAAGCCCAACTGGGTAAGTCTTCCTCTAGTCCAGGGCTCCAGACTAACTTTTCCACTGGTAGCACTGGTGCTACCATCTTTCTCATTTGGTCGCACCAGCACATGATTTGGTCACACCCTTTTTTTTTCGGTACAGCATGGTATTAACCAATGACTTTGCATGCTGATGAATAGCTGTCTTAATTTGCATACCCTAGTTCTGCATTGATATAAAGATTGACAGTGACTTGGGACTTGATATTTGCAAAATATTTTAATCTGAACATTTAGTTTCTCTGCCACGAGCAGTGGCTGACAAAATAGGTCATCTTCTATTATATAATTTTAAAAGAAAACAACAAAAATGTTATCAAAAAAAAGCAAAGCATAACAACAGCATGTATGTTTTTTACATGTACTCTATGTTTTTACTTTTTATTATATGTTGTATTTGTCACACCGGTGTGATTAGCCGTTTAGTGCGTATGCTAAAACCGGTGCAATTAGAACACTAGATTGGAAAAATTCTAGCTAATTTTTGCTTTGAGGAAACAGCGATTTAACATTAAAAAATATAGCAAATGCTAACTGAAAACTATGAGAAGCTTAACGCTAATGAAAACATAACGAACCATGTAACGTAACACGCGCACTACATAGCATAAAAATAAGTTACGTGCAAAAGGGTTAATTGCCCTGGGTGTTTGATCTCGTGTTATTACTGTTTTTACTGCTGCACAACCAATTGCCCCTCTGGAGACAAATAAAGTTCATCTTAACTTAACAACAGCAACAGGGCGGCAGTATAGCATAGTGGACTAGCATAGGACTAGTGACCGAAAGGTTGCTGGTTTGATTCCCCAGTGGGGCACTGCTGCTGTTCCCTTGGGCAAGGTACTTAACCCACGATTGCCTCAGTAAAATATCCTGCTATATAAATGGATAACATTGTAAGTCGCTCTGGATAACAGCGTCTGCTAAATGCTGATAATGTAATGAAACTTAAAGCTGTGTTTGGCTGCTATAATGGCTGAGAGTGACCTGCTGTAGTTATTTGACTCATATTTAAGGGCATACTGAAAGCTTAAAAAAGAGGAAATTTCAATTTGTGCACCCACATAAACGTCATAACATAGAATAAGATAAAATCATGCAGCTACAACAAGACATCACTGCGCTAAGACTGGCACTATGAAAGTCTTTGCTTCCACAGACATTCACAATGAGAATTCACAATCTCATTAAGCAGCTTAAAATCCTTATTCAAAAAAGTGGAGACTGCAATCAAAGTAATTTGCCTGAAGACAGATTTGCAGTAATAGATCTGGGAGTTAATGAAAACTCATAATAACCAGTGTTGTTTCATTCAAAGTAATTGTTCCAGATTAAATAAGGTACAGAATTCCCTGGACCTTTGTTTCCATATTTAATCATGAGCTTGCTTTTACCTGAGTGTTTGGGCAAGCATTCATCAACAATGATGCAACATGCCACCAGGAAGAGAATCCTTCCTTGGTCCTTGAATCTGAACTTTTCACAATCAAATCTGATTGTTAACTGAGCATAAAAAATAAAATTGAATGATACCCCTGTTTCAGGAAAGGCAATGATAGATTTCAGAGATAAACTTTTGGTAAATTATAGGTCACTATTCCACATACTGTATGTACAGAGATTATGAGGATGTGGTTGGAAGAGATGGTGCGTCTGAAGACTTACATTTCTGAACAGATGTGTTCTCCTTAACCATGAAGTATTCAAAAATATATATATCCATACAAAATCATGAGGTGCAGTAAGTTCTGTAAGACATCTAGAGGCATATTCCATTGTATTCATCAGATGAGAAAGGCAGAGCAACATTACTGGAGGTTACAAGCTGGAAGCAAAGTACACTGCACTTTCTTTCCTTCTCTTGTCTCTGTTATGTCTTTGAACAGTTTGTGTTAAAATAACAAGAGCCTGTGGTCTGTCAATGTCTATGGATGTTCAAGGTTTTTCAAAAAACCTAGTGCATTTTACTTGTGCCTCGTAACATACATACACAACTAATGGTTTGTACTTCCACAGAAATCAGGAAAATAACCAAATATGTAATATATCACAAAATTTAAGACTACCAAACAGACCAAACCTGAAAATATTTCTTCACAATGTTTATGTAAAATATAATCCTGTTGTTGCTAGCTCAGTTTTTTATTAAATGCAAATACTCTGTTTTGTTTTGTTAATATATGGAAATATATATCTGCATCATTTTCCTGCAGAACAAATTATTGTGTAATGTTCCCTTTTCATTGTGGTTACTGTATTTTGTGTCACCTTAGCCAATTAAAGTTAATCGAGTAAGCAGTCTGGATAACACAGCATAAATCTCCCCCATCCAACAAACTTCTTGCTTTTACCCCAGATTTCATGCCTTATGCCAAAGGCATTACCTCCAGGCAGAAGATTTGCTGAGGTATCAAATACATACTCAACTGAGAATGAGAAATATATATATATCCCAGTTATGAATGACAGTGTGCATTATATGCAATAAAAAATTGTCTCAGTTGAGGGAAATATAATGATAATAGATGTTTATGCATTTAAACACGTTTTATTGAACTCTCTTAAATAACAGTGCATTTGTTGGCTGTGTTTTCTGAGCAAGTGGATGCTAAAATTGTATTGCCTGCAATGATTGTCCACTGCTTCGCGTTATTTATTATGACCACTGCAGCTGACTCAATGTGACAAGTTTTATAATAGATATTTCAGCATGTCAACATTCCTCTTATTCTTTTTGGACAGACCAAAGTGAATTTTGTAGCTACTCTTACCTTTATGGAGGTTATATTGTATATGGCAGATACCTTATATCCAGAGTGACTTAGAAGTTCATCTTGGTAAGATGTATTAAAATGTATGTCACAGGAGTATCAATTACAACATAAAACAAAAAAAAAACTGTTAGTGTTAATAATGTATTTTGGGGAGTTCTTAAGTGAGACAGCAAAATATTGGGAGGAAGGTATGGTAATAAATGCATGAGAAATGTCTAATGCAATTTATCAAGTTGTTGATGAGATGTTATTCCATGTGTACTTTGCCACCTGGGGAAAGCATGTGTTAATTTTGGTTTAGGTAGGAGAGCATTGTCATGCCTGCTCAGTGAGTGCACCAATATTTGCATTTCCCAATACTCAGGAAGGACTACATAAGTGAAAACATTGATTTACCCAGTTGGTGTAGTTGAACGTACCCACGCTCCATTGATCTATCCATTAACTAGGGGCTGATTCTGACTACAGAGTGCTGACTGGAGTGCCTTTTTTGTTTTTGTGCACGTTGCTTGTGCATTTTTTGCAATGTTTAATTCAAGCTGACCGGCAAGCTGAACTGACCAACTGTTACACCCTCATACAGACATGTATTTTTTTAAAAAAAGGTGATTATTATCGATAAGAGAAACATACCTACATCACACTCACATGCACAAACTAGTAATGATGTAAATAATGATTCTTAAAAGCGGCATTGCCTTTTTTCACGCAATCATAGTCATGCCTTATGACCTATGAGAGCTACACTGCGCTGTATCAGATTTTAAAGGGATATAAAAGAAAATGCTTTGGTTGGTGAAATCTTTATGATGTGATAAACTGAGTTATATTTACAAAATAAACTTGTAATGGTCTTCAGCAATGTTTAATTCAAGCTGATCGGCAAGCTCAACTGACCAACTGTTACGCCCTCATACAGACAAGTGTTTTTGGAAAAAAAGTGGCTAACTACAGATGTTTATACAGTACATGTGGGTCTACAGGAAAACAATGAAAACTCAAAAATGATAGGATATCACTAGTATTCTCCAATCTGATTATGGAAAAACTGTAAAATCTTGGATGGTGAACAACCAATATACTCTTTTTTGTCATCACTGATGTCAAGATAACTACTCCAGCCTCTTCAGGTTACCAAATATGTGGACTACAGTCTGGCTGTATTTGGATTTTCAGAAATTCTGCTCATAGTATGATTACAAATAGCCCTGCTGTCTTTCATGACATGTAAAGGATGTACTGTTCTTTTCTTTAAGGGAATTCTACATTGACAGCCAAGCTATGAAAGGGGGCTTAGGGGGATAAAATTGTGACACAGCTATGTTTACCCTGCTAGCTGTACAAGGAATGTTGAATGTTGCATGTAGAAAATACTCTTGGCTGGTTAGATGGGGGTTATTAAGCTGATTCCACCATTACAATATTTTTGCTCTTGAGAGGGCAAGAGGCAGATGCCAAACAAAGCATAGCCACATTCCCCCAACACTGAGTAACTCACGGGCCCTCAAACCAGGCCAGCAGGGCTATTAGGGAACCCTGGCCAACCTACCAACCCCTCTTCTTTGCAGAACAAAGCCACCACTGTGGGATAACCAGTCATCATCAGCAGATGACATGACTGCTTTCAAATCTCAGTTGTAGGGCTCAGTGCTAGGACCACACACACACACATATATGTGCAGTGGCGGATTAAGGTGGTCATGGGCCCCTAGGCTACTCTTTGTGTGCCAGCCCCCCCGACCCTGCGCTCACACAAAAATCAGTGGCTGTGTCCCAATTCAGGGGCTGCATCCTTTGAAGGACACGGTCTACGAAGGCCACTACGAAGGCATGGCCTTCGTAGACCGCGAAGGCTGAACCGAAATGAGACGGTCTGGTCTACGTGAGGATTTCCTATTTGCGTCACCAGCTGTTCCAAGCGCCGCTCCTGTCGCCTAGCAACCTTGACAGCAGCAGTTAAAAATCGGGACACAGCTAGCTAGCTAGCTAAAAGATGGAGCCAGAATTTTTAATTTTATTTTTTGAGGCTGAAACATAGGTCGGATGCGGGAAGCCAAGCTGCAGTAAGCTAGCTAGCTAACATCCCTAACGTCACGTAACTTAACACGTAACTATTTTAACGAAAATTTGAGGTTTTAAGGCCCCTTGGTTTTTTTTAACATTTGTATCGTTAGCTATTCGATTAAGTTGAAACCCAATACTTAGATTTAAAAGTGTATTCCTCGGCCAATGTGTTTGTTGTTCCCGCCATTTTCTTTTGAAAAGTGATTCATCACCAGCGCGCAGTGAATTCTGGGATAGGTTGGCCAGCGAAGGATACACCCAGTGCATCCTTCGTTGCCTGGGAAAAGAAGGGCGCATTTCTCGGCCGCATTAGAAGGAGCCTTCGAAATGGGACAGCCTTGTCGCACCGACTGTGACGCAATCGGTCTTCAAATGCAGCCTGCGAAGGATGCAGCCCCTGAATTGGGACACAGCCAGTGACTACGAGCGACAAAGCGGCGAGAAGTCATTCATTTCCAATTGTCACTGGGCGACACCAAGCGACATGGCCAATTCGCCCGGTGCACAAGATGGCGTCTCTTAACTTCCGGGTTTTGCGTGGTGTGCATTACCGTTTCCGGTTGTAAGGAAAATTGCCAGGAGGCTTGGATAGCAGTAGCGACAATGAGTGTTTAAGGAAAAACGAATAACATATCATCAGCAAAAGAAAACGTCTCTACATTGTTGTGTGCCTCGATGTGCAAATTCGTCGAGGTACAACTCGGAGATTAGCTTTCATTGGCTTCCAATCGATCCTGAGGTACGGGCTCAGTGGCTCATTAAGATCCGTAGAGCAGGGTGCGAAATACTGGGAGTCTCGGGGGTCTGAGAGCCTTTGATTGATTTGAGTGACTTGTTATTGTCACTAGAAATGTCTTTTAACCCTTAAAGCCCGACAGACGCAGCCTATGTCCAAATTCACATCCCTTCTTCTCGGTTGAATTGCTCACGAAGTATTCATCGCTAACGATGCTGCTTGTCTATGCGACTAAGTGTTGGCGAGAAAAATAATCATTTACATCAAATTTTATCATTGTTACAATCCGCATACAGCTCTGCGTCCATCTCCACACTCATTACTCGTTTGAATTACTCATGAACTCCTCATTGCAGATATGGAACACATATGACAATAAAGAGCAGAACTTTGTAATGATGCTAGTCACATATTTGTACATACCGAAGTAATCACGTTATGAAGACAGATCAAACGTCTGCAAAGTAATATCTTTACTAATTTCTTCACCCATTTTCACACTCCTGCTTCTCGGTTGAATAAGTCACGAAGTCCCTATCGCTTCACAACGTACCGCATATCATAATAAACAGCAGAACCTACTCTTTCCGATGATCCAATGTTGTTTCTGTGTGCGACAAAGCGTTGTCGGGTAATCCGGTTTTGAAATCACAGCAAATTTCGGCATTGTCTCCAACACAGGGCTGACACACTAACACAAACTCCCGTAATTTCCATGGCAAACGTTATTATGAATAATCGTCATACATGGATCCATACGTTTTCTATGTTTTTCTGACGTTAGCCTACCCAAGTTACCAGATCGTCTATGAAACACAATCTACCCACATGAACACTCCGCATCACTCATCTGCACAGGGGAGGAGTCAAGGACAATCTAAAAAAAAATGTGTTGTCATGTTACAAACAGATCAGCTTAAATATTACACAGAAAAAGAGAAATGAGAAAGGTGATCAGCTTGTTTTGAGTAATCGTGGTAGTAGGCTTAACCTTATCAAGTTATCAATGTCATCACAAAAAGAGAACAAAAGTAGTCTATTTCTGTTCTGTTTTTGGAACATTGTAATGCAAGGAAATTAAAATAGATAAGTCCGAGTAGTCTATAACGTTAGTGTCTTAATTTGCTCAAACCTACGTTCAAATACCTATAGTTTGTACCACAGTGAATACTGAATATAGAGTAAAGAACAACAGCCGCCACAACCAGTTTCTGGGGTTTTCACGAAGGCTGTAGATATCTGAATGCTACCTACAAGGCAGGTCACGTTTATGTTACCTACTTCAGACGTTACATTTACATTTATTCATTTGGCAGACGCTTTTATCCAAAGCGACGTACAAAAGTGCAAATAGTGGGCAAACAACATGCACAAGAGCAAGATGTGTACAGGTCATACAACGCAGGTAGTGCTGAAGCTGAGCGCAAGGTCAGTGTCGCGAGCCAACTAATCTGAGCTAGGATTACATATCAAATACAATACAGGGACAGTAAAGTACCGCTATACTACCTAGGTAAGAGAGCTACAAGTACAAGACAGGAGTCAGATTTAAAAAGTCAAAGTTACAAAGTGGCAGAGGTATCAGTCCAGGTAGAGTCTGAAGAGGTGTGTCTTCAGCGCACGTCTGAAGGGTTGGAGTGAAGAAAAGTTCAGAAGAAAAGTTCATTAAGAAAAGTTCAACTTTATGCAAATGAGCAGCGACAGAGTCGAGCGACAGCCAATCAGGGCAGATGTGTTCTTCATATTCTTTCGCTGTGAAACGTTTTCTTAAACTTTAGTTCCTATATTCGCATTTTAGTTCCCATAGCGGCGATTGCGAATGCTACTTTGCGGTCCATGGTGAACCGGTAGTGTTTGAAGCAAGACCACACTCTTTATAGGAAAATAAATTCCTTCCAAAACATATTTTTCAGCGGGAATGCACCTGATTTGTGGGTTCAGGCATATTGGGCGATATATTAATAGGCCTGCCTTTAAGAAAATACAAACATACAACTCAACGATGAATATAGCAAAGCTATATGTAAATATAACATATAAATAAATATAAAATATAATATATAGTTATAATATTTTAGTATATACATTTTTTTAGAAAATTGATGAATCTCCTGTCAACAGGCCTACATTTGTAGCTTTTTCCTCAAAACTACGTTAGCAACGCCCACAAGCTATCTGCAGCAAGCGACAGCGACACAACGACTAGCTGCAGCTAGCGACAGCGACACAGCTACTTGGCGATGAGTGGGGCAGGGTCAGTCATCATACTTTGCACTTACCAGAAAAAAAGTAATTTAGTGCCATGTGTGCTAGGAATATTACACGGCCCACACGCACACACGCGGGGCGCACTGGCATAGGCTACACACACACAATGAGACAGCCTTTACTATAAACAGCAATACTACAGGAAAAAAAGGCATTTAAAGTACATCTGCAGTAACAGCTTTTAGCTTTATAAACCAACAGGTACAACATCTGCAGCAGTACAGCACACATTGTTTTACAGAGGCAAAATCGCAACATCCTTACAGAGACACAAATCGAACCGCTGTGCAATACTCGATTAAAACAATACAATACAATAAACACAGCAACAGCACATAATACCAGCAATAATACAACAGCAACACCATCATAAATAGGCTACATATTCCTACCTTTAGAAGTTTTTCTTCCTTGTTTTTCTGAAAGAGAAGTCCTTAATGAGGCTGGTAAAATCCAATTTGCGCAGAATATTTAGGGATTTTCTTTAGTAGATTTTGGTTACGGTGTTGTTTCAGCCGTTGTGCTTTTCGTTTTTCTGCTCTGCTAGCCTATCATATTTTCTTTCTGGCGCTATGCTGTCAAGTAGCAGTGACATATTATTCGAAAACCAAGTTGACCTTATGAACCTGGCCACATCTACTCTCAGCTGCTTAATTTTTAAAAATGTTTCTTATGGGCCAATAGGGGTCAAGGTTTTTTCCCTTAAGTAAATTTAAATAATAAACAATTTTGCGCGTACGGTCACACTGGTGTGATTTGCCGTTTCGCGCGTATGCTAAAACCGGTGCGATTAGAACACTAGATGGTAAAAATTCTAGCTAATTTTATCTTTGAAGAAACAGCGATTTAACGTTAAAAATATAGCAAATGCTAACTGAAAACTATGAGAAGCTTAACGCTAATGAAAACATAACACATAACATAAAACATTTTTTTTTTTCATGAAATGCACATGGCAAAGCTGTGCAAATGCAGCCACATGACAGCCTGTAGCTCCAAACTATTGGTCATTAATAATTGTGTCTTAGCTGGCAGTGGTTCTGGCAGCTGGACTGTTAGGCCACAGCTGTCAGTGTTAATTAGCTCAGGATGTGCTAAGTGCAGGAAAGATTTAATAGCACTGTGAAAATCAACTCCTCATAACCTTTACACAAGAAGGACTTATAATTAGCAACATGGTGCCTGATTAAAAGAATCAGCAACTTGGAGAAGTGACATGATGGGGCAGAGCCTCTGACTCCAGATCAGCTCTGCCTCCACAGGGCAGCTAATGAGAGAGGAGCTCTTAAAATATTTCATACTGTGTATGAAAGCACACTTAACATGATTAGACTCATGGCCGAAGCTTTTGCAATGATGTTGAAGTATGAAAGTTACAATCAGAAGAGAAATAAATGTAAATGTAATGTAGAAACAGACTTTGAAACGGGCAAGATTTTGAAAATGATACAACACATTTGTACCCCTAACTCTTTAGAGTTTCTGTAATGGCATATTATTCTTTGTAATTACGTCCATAGCTTATGTCTTAAAGCATATTATTTTCATTTTGAATGGATACATTAAAATATTTCAGTCATTATTTTGATATTTTCTGCAAAGATGGAAAAGTTTGTTCTTTGCTGCCCTTGAAGAAAACAGAATATACTGACAATTGAGCATATGGACACAGTCATTGGCTATGCATGTTCTTTCACCACTAATTTATTGAATAAAGAGCTGTGTCTTTATACATAAACTGTCAATTCATGTGAAAGATTCCTGTCATCGTACAGATCCAGCAAGGCTTTGTTGCCTTTTCATTTCATTTTAGTCAGTTTTCAAAACCTTTGCCACATGTAGATGGCCTTTTGAATGTGGATAACTGAATAAGTGTGTATTTATGAAGTCATATGAATACACAGAGGAAAACAGGGAATGGAGCTCAAGGTCTGTCCCATGAATGCAGAAAAATGCGTACAGAGATTTATAGCTAAGGGATTTATTTCTTGGAGGGGTACAGCTCTTCATCATTTGCTATCACGAGTGGGGAGACAGAAATTGTTTGAATTGTTTTGAAGAAAGAGACAGAGAGTTAGGAGTGAGATGAGAGGACATCTGTATAAGGTTGCCTGATTTCAGGTATTCACAAAAAAGATGGTTATATATAATCATTTTAACCATCTTTTTGGTTATTTATTGCCTTGGAACAAATTTATCAGGGCATGGACTCCACAAGGTGTTGAAGGTGAGGCACAGGGATGCTAGCCCATGTAAACTCCAATGCTTCCCATAGTTGTTGACTGGTTTTGGATCTCTACCCTAAATAGCTCGTTTCATCTCATCCCACAGATGCTCAATTGGATTGAGATCTGGTGGCTGGGAAGGCCTCTGTAGTAAGCTGAATTCATTGTCATGTTCCCAGATCCACTCCTGGCCTTGTGGCATGGAGCATTATCCTGATGAAAAGGCCCATTCACAGATGGATACCCTACTGCTATGAAGGGATGCACCTGATCATAAACAATGTTCAAATATCCTGTGGCACTCAGTTATTGTTCCACTCATATCAAGGGTCCCAATGTGTGGCACAAAACCACACCCTTCACCATTACACCACCGCCACCGGCCTGCATTGTTCACACATCGCAAGATGGATCCATGTACATTTGCCATGTCCTGGTGTGGTACTTTTGACATGTTCCCAACAGTGTGAAACAGTAGAAACCACATAAGTATTCAATGCCCATACATTAATATTTGGTAGAGTCACCTTTTGTTGCAATAACAGCTATAAGTCTTTTGGGGTAAGTGTCTACCAGCTTTGCACACTGGGAGTGAAGTTGGCCCATTTTTTTTGACAGATTTGCTCCAGGTTGTTCAGGTTGGTTGAATAACACTTATGGATTGCAATTTTCAAACAGTACCGCAGATTTTAAATAGGATGACTGGGCCACTTTAAGACATTTACTTTTTTTGTTCTTGAGCCACTCCAGTGTTGTGTTTGGCCTTGTGCTTGTGATCATTGTCCTGCTGAAAGGTGAACTTTCTCCCAAGCTTCATTTTTCTAGCAGACTAAAGTAGGTCCCTTGCAGTATTTCCCTGTATTTTGCTTCATCCATTCTTTCTTCACTTTTAACAAGATGTCATGTCCCTGCTGATGAAAAGCCACCACCATACTTCACTGTAGGGATGGTGTTTCTTAAGGCCCGGGCAGTGTTAGGTTTGTGCCACAAGGGCACCTTATATTTTGACCAGAAAAATCTCATCTCATTTTCCCACATCTTGGCTGGGTCACTCTCATTCTTTCTGTCAACTTCAGACATGCTTTGAGATGGTCCTTTTTGAGTATTGGCTTCTTTCTTGCCACCCTCCCATACAGGCCAGTTTTATGCAGAGCTCTTGATATTGTTGTCTGGTTTACATTTACTCCACTCTTAGCAAATGAGCTCCTTAAAAGTGATTGTTCGCCTTTCTCTGACTTCTCTCACAAGTCTGTTTGTTTGGACACTGTGTTTTGAGGGACAGCCTTTTTTAGGCAGTGCCTGGGTGGTGTGATGTAGCTTCCACTTCCTGATTTTCCAACAGTGCTCACTGGGATATCCAAACACTTGGATATTATTTTGTACCCTTTTCCTAACTTTTCCTAACATTTGTATTACTTTAGGCCAATGGTAAGGAACATGTGTCCTTGTTACAGCTTATTCTTCATCTGTGTAAATGTGGAGATTCCAGAGGACAGTTTTTGAATACTTACAAACAGCATATTTCAGTTTTTTTTATTTTTCTTAAAAACATTTTCTAACATAAACCAGTGTCAACTTAAAGTAATTAATTTTGAATTTCAGTGTTTTGAAATGAAATATCACACAGAGCAAAATTTTTATTGTATCATTTCATTAATTCAGATATTTCAGATTTTGTCATTTGTAATTCAGATACTTCTGTAATGCATGAATGAATATACGTGTGTGTGTGTGTGTGTGTGTGTGTGTGTGTGTGTGTGTGTGTGTGTGTGTGTGTGTGTGACATTCTTTAAAATAAATTACTTTTGGGTTCACTTAAAGGCAAATCTATATAATGTCCTTGGTAAAGCCAGAGAGACTAATTTAAAGACTGTTCCTCTCCCTCAGTCATTGTCCTTGATTTAAGTCTTGCCATAAATATACACCCCATTTATAATTATTAACATTAATGGTTTCTGAAATGTATGATTTTTATGTGTCAGGAGGACATGGAGATTTCGCTTTGAGAATATCTCAGTGTCATTTTAATAGCTTTCAGAATATAGGAATTGAGTGGCTCTTTTGACCTTGTTTTAATTGAAGATTCCCAACTTATAAAAGGAATGCCCTTATATCTTCTTATCTTTCTAGATACAGCAGTCAGTTAGAATGAATTAGAATGAATAGGTCATAACACTTTTGCAAACATAATAGTTTAAAAATAGTTTCTCTTTTCTTTCATATCTATGGTGAAGTCTTACTCAAAGTGTCAAATCTATAGAGCTATCTATAACACACCCAAACAGGTACTACCATCACCATTTTCAGCCACTGACAATGTATTGCCTTGAACTTCAGTCGCCCAGCCCAAACCCAGTGTTTTTCAGGGTTTGGGCTAGGCCCCTTAGTTCCAGTGAAGGGTAACATTAATGCTACAGCATACAAAGACATTTTAGACAATTGTATGCTTCCAACTTTGTGGCAACAGTTTGGGGAAGGCCCTTTCCTGTTCCAGCATGAGTGTGCCCCTGTGCACAAAGCAACATCCATAAAGACATGGTTTGACAAGTTTGGCGTGGAGGAACTCCAGTGGCCTGCACAGAGCTCTGACCTCAACCCCACTGAACAACTTTGGGAAGACTTAGAACGTGAGCTAGGCCTTCTCATCCAACATCAGTGCCTGACCTTACAAATGCTCTTTTGGCTGAATGGGCACAAATGTGTCCCACAGACACACTCCAAAATCTTGTGGAAAGCCTTCTGAGAAGAGTGGAGGCTGTTATAGATGCAAAGGGGGGCAACTCCAATAAGCTCATATAGGTGTGATGGTCAGGTGTCCACATACTTTTGGCCATACAGTGTATGTCTACAGTGCAATGTCTCATTCTGTTGTGGGTGCTACCTCCAGCTCTATTCATAGGCTGTGCACACAGACATTGCTGCATAACTGGGCAATACTCTGACAGATACATTTTGAGAAGACTTTGAGAAGGATTCAGAGAAGTATTTCTTGTTTTTCAATCCCCTTTTCCATGAAAGCAAACAGCAGAGGGATCCAATCATGGACTAGTGGCATTGAGGTTACTTTCTGGTCATACTGGTGCCTGTTAAATGTAGACAATAAGTAAAACAACAAGTAAGATTTGTGATGCAATCTTGTTGAAACATCAGGAATATTAATGTAATCATCTTCACCTGTATCTAGAGGCTTTTGCAATACCCATTTGTTGAGTTTTCCTGTTAACCTTTAGCATTTTTTGAAATGATCTGCTGTATTATCACAACAGGGTAGCTGGGACACTTTCAGCCACACAGGAAACAAAACTAATTTACTTAATAGGAAAAATAAAGAACAGGGAGTTATGGACGTTTCATGGGAAATTTATAAATGAGTAAAAATAAGCAGAAACCAACAACATACTAATCTCGTGTTTTCAAAGAATAGGCATTGTCTTTGGCTGTAAGCTTATATTTCATCACCATATGATTCTTGATTATTTTTCATTTTTATCATTTTTCTGCTAAAGCGGTCTCTGCCTTGGCTAACATTTGTAGTTTAGATAGTGTTTGATCTTTTCAAATGTTTTTCAGATTTAAGATTTTTGTTTTGAAGATTGCAGATCTTGATCCTCAGCTCTGCCAGATTACACATACAATATGCATTAATTAGATTGTTGTGTAGACCAGAAAAATGCATATAGTACAGTACTGTGTGTCTCACATTTGGTTGGTGCACTGGAGCTGTTCTGATTCCTGCTCAATGTAACTTGATAATCATGGGCGGGAAGGCTCAGAGAGCTGCTCTCTACCTTAAGCTAACTTTTATTCACAAGGCTTATCACTTAATGATCTGTCCCTTCTTATTTGAGCAAAGTCTGCACAACCCTCCACACAGATTGTGATTCACTGATGCTATATGCTTAGATGAAGGGGGAGCCACTGTGAGGTGGCTGCAGGCACTGGTGGAGTGGAGCAGGAGCGTCTCCTGGATGCCTGTACAGCACATTCAGATGTTTGCATCTCGAGTGCCTGGGTATGAACATATTTACAATACTTACATTATTGTAAATATAAATGCTAATGTTCAGATTTAATTGAGGTCTAATCAGGATGTGCACTTTGACCATGCCCGTCAAAAGTGCATTGTGTCTTTTTTGGTTAGGTTAAAGCTCAGGCCTTTGAAATATGACTTTGACTGGGCCCAGAGCCATGCATTTGTAGTGTTTTGTACTTTGACAGCATGCCAACATGGAGAGTAAAATATTCATCCCTCTGTTATATTAAATTGCCAGATATATTACAAGAAAATAACAGCAATGGTTGAGGAATATATCACATCATCTGGTACAGCAGTGAACTGTGAGTCAGAATGATATGTGTTCTCATTGTTTTGATTTCAACTGCCTGAATAGATCTTGTCATATTCAACAAGTACACACACACAGACCAGGGTCCTCATTCTATACTCCAGATACATGCACTATAAATTTGGTAGTTCTTAATGTAAACCAAGTACATTGTCTTTAATGTTGTAAATGTTGAAAATGGTGCACGATATTGGTTATGTCACAAAACTCACCTGACTGGTGAAAACAAAATGAGACATTGAGAATACAAGAATGAGAAGACAGACAGAATGAAAATACAATATTTAACAAATACTGTATGTAAAGGGGAAAATTCTGTTAGCATTTTATCTCAACAATACAGAAAAATCTCCTTCCTCATCTCAGTCTTTGCCATATGTAGGCGTTGAAATATGAAGCAAAGGACAGTTTTATCTCATAAATCTCTTGTAATGACAACTCAGGAGACACTGCAGTTGTAACACAAGTCAGCCCAAAAAATTTTTCATTTTCCATTATTCCCTGGATTTCCCTCACTGGTAGCGGCTGATGTTGTGGGCAAATCAGTTTACCTCCTTCTAAACCTCAACATCTGAAATCCGACAAATGTATGTGTTTGTGATGCGAGATGAAACTGCCTGGTTATGAAGCTAAAAGCCATATTTCACTCTGGCATTGCGGAGGTGTCTCTCAAGGAGACCAGCAGGTCCTTTGATATCTCTGTTATCAGGGTTTCTTTTTTCACAGATTTTGATGTAATGGGGAACTTTCTCTTTCCCAGTTGACAATTGCTCAAAGGTAACAGCCAGGACAATTAAAGCAGAGGTCAGTGTAGTCATCAAAGAGACCCATACCAGGGAAGGGAACAGTGATGATTGATAACCTTTCCGATATTCTGAAGATCAGTTTGGTGTGCTCAAAATGTTGTTATAAAAACACTCTGTCTGGGCGTGAAGCATTGATGTTTTACCGTGGCATCTTTCATTTGATTTTTAAGAGCTTGTATTTTTTTTCTGTACCATCACATGCCTGGGTTACAATACACCTGCAATATGGATTTCTATTTTAGATATGACTAGATTTTTTTCTTTTTATTTTGAATTCTATGCAATGCAATTACAAGTTTTAGTCTGTAGGGATTAATTCTAAAGATAATAGGAGTATAGTGATGTATTCTACATACCCTATCCTCACTTATTAGACACTTATGTTCCTCCTACAGCGAGATAATGATTTGAATGAATGTTTGGTGGATCAAAATGCATCTCTTAGCCCAATCAGTGTGTGGCAGCTGACTCTCCAGAACTGAATTCATTTAATTTATACTAAGTATCACCTGAAAACATGCTGCCAGAAAATGATCCTTTCTGCTTCTCATCCCTCTTTATTTGTGCTCCATCTGGCAATACTGACAGTAAAATGAAGATCTTGGATGATTTGTCTGAGTCTGTTCTACCACACCTATGCATTCACATGCATTCTAATCAGACAGCAAAGCCCTGAAAAACTACTTTATCTTAAACTGACAATGAAACAGAGACACTTGCCGATAGTTTGCTCAGTGCTAGTTGCTTTCTAGGTTGGTTGGCAGCTAACGAAGGTGACTGTATTGACATAACTTTCTTGCCTGTTAATTAAGAAACTATATGTAAATAGCTTGTTTACTAGCTAATCATCAAAATAATCAACCACAACATCATAGTTATCTAACTAGCTAATTAGCAGGTTATCTTGCTACCTAATATTGAGCTAACAAGTTAGATTCACTTTCCAGGCAAACCTTTCACTTTATTTATGTAGAACTCCATCTTAACCTTCCAGCATGGATCATCACTTCCACTTAAATCCGTGCCCTATCATTTACTAGAAAATGGCAAATGGGCAATTAGCAAGTCTCCTCTCAGAGAAGAGGGTCACACCACTCAATTATCTGTGTATTGAGCAGGGATGTCACCAGGTGCATAGTCATGACATGGATTCTATGTAATGATAGAGGTATATGCAGGCTCACATTCATGTATGAGAGGCCCCTTAAGACATAATTCATACTCGGTCTCACACACAGCATCATAATCTCACAAATACACCACTATACTCTTACACAAACACTACTATACCCTCTTACATGCACAATCATACTCTAGATGGTAGGCACACAGAGAGGGCTGGTAAAAAACTTGGATTTTCTTACGGTCCACCGGCCCACCGGGATTTGTCCCGGTATGCCCGATGGCCAGTACACCACTGATGGCTGTCGACTTTGATCCAACATTTCTGGAGTTGTGACAACGGTTGGAGAGTTTAAAATGTTGTTTAAGAGGCCATTGAGTCACTCCCAGTCCACCGTCTTCTCATATCAATCATGATTGGGAAGGCGGGCCATGTCCGTGAAATCCCGCTTCTTCTATAACCAATCAGGAACTGAGAATTTAGTTCTATTTCCCTTTCAATCAAACTCGCTTCCGTTTCAATCAAACTCTCTCACACAAACAACTATTCTCATTCACATATCCTATCATTCTGTCTTACATTCACTATCATTCTGTTTCAAATATAATATTATTCTCTCATACATATATTAGACCTTTGTTTCACATACACTAATAACTTCATTTACATATACAACCATACTTACATACATATATTATTATCCTCTGTTACACAGACTATCATGCAAACATACAATGTGTGTATAAATAGCTATAGTTCTCTGTGCAAGAGAGAACAGTGCTGTGTGTATGAGAGTATGATAGTAAATAAAAGAGAGTATGATTGTGCATGTAAGAGGGTATAGTAGGGTTTGTGTAAGGGTATAGTGGTGTACGTATGAGAGTATGATAGTGCATGTAAGAGGGTATAGTAGTGTTTGTGTAAAAGTATAGTGGTGTATGTGTGAGATTATGATGCTGTGTGTGAGACCGAGTATGAATTATGTCTCAAGGGGCCTCTCATATTCATGCCTCACATTGATGTCTTATAAGATGGTAGACTAATGATTCATGGAAGACATTATTCAGGCTGCATGTATGAAACTGTTAGTACTGAAAATTTCATTTTCATTTCATATTTTGAGCGTACGGTTCATATATATATTACAGTATGCACTGATTCACACAACAACTTCAGGTTCCAAATTAAGATAACAAATAACTGCAAGCATGACACATTTATTTACCAAATTCCAATTAGTTGATTGGAATTTGGTAAATGAATAAGTTGTGTCTTTTTCAACCCCATTTGCATCTAGGAATACTGGCACTTGATGTGGCATCAACATGACAAGATTTCTCCCTGGGGAATCATATTTCCTCCTAGCTGGAAGCCTGCACACAGGTGTGATAATGACATGGCAACAAACGTGCCAATCCAGTGCATTCCAGAGGCACCCTGTTTGGGGTAGAGGGGTGACCATTTCATCAGATGTATGCTGTTCTGTGCCAAAACATTCTGACAAAGTAGACCACGTGTATAGATGTAAGGGCCCAAGCATATCTGAAGCAGTTTTGGGTCTAGTGAGATATCTCAGTCAGATATGTCAAGCTTGTACAGGGATGCTGATGAACGGCTGCCCAGGCCATTGCTGGTCAGAGGTTGAAACCATCTAATTGCATCTTGACATGATTAGCAGTCCACTGACCCTAGCTTATGACAGTCCTGCCATCAGCATCCAGTGGGCTGCTCCTTTCTTTGCGGTGGCATTTTTTTCCACTGCAACATATTTTAACCAACCACTCAGAGAAACATGAAAATCACCACATAATCTTCCATCTTCCTATCTTCCATCTCTTCTGCTGTGCCCTTTATGTTGCAGGGTCTTTATTTTTGGCATAATCAGATTCCAAGGTCTACTCTCTTATTCCATGTTTTGGCATTCATATACATTTTACCATTTATCCTCAGAAAACTGTTGTTTTGGATATATTCTGACGATTTGGGTCAGGTAACGTGCTGTTTATAGTGCACTGCTAAGTGTGTCAGTTTCTTTGGAATGATTTGAAAATAACAATTTCCATTACTAGTCTTTTCAGGTTGCAGTCATTGTGAAGTTAATGACCAATTTACAATGTAGCCACATATTTTTTGTGTTGTGCAAATCACCTTATTATATCTGGCCATTAATCTTTCTAGTCTCAGCAAAAGGAGACTCACGGGGATTTGACAGAGGTTTTACATTTTTAAAAGGCATTAATAAATTGGATTACAGATGCTATTACAAACTGAGGTCTGTCAGCAGAACAAGAGGGCATAGGTGGAAATAATTTAAAGGTTAGTTTTTAGCGGCACTAGGAAGCATTTTAAAAAAAAGTTATTAATGTATGGAATAACTTACCTGGCCTTCAAGTGCAAGCAGAGGCCCTTCAATTGTTTAATACCAGGTTTTACACATTGGTAGATGCACTGTAAGATAGAGTCTTAATCATGGGTCTAGAACTCTAGATGTACTGAATGGCCTGCTTTTGTCATTAAACCCTCCAGTTATTATTGAATCAGTGACTGTGTCTTCATGGCCTTTTCACTGTGCATATACGAGTCAGGTGGCTTGACGAGACAGGAAAGGATCCTACACACTGACAGAACAGCATGCAGAGGAAGAGGATCCAGCCCAAATTGAGGAAGATCCTGCTTGGCTTGTATATGAGCCGACACTGAAGGGGATGGCAGCCCCCCATTCCCATTCTGTGGCCCCCACAAACTGAGTACTAACTTGGAACTCAGTATCTTAGGTGGGATCATTTATCCTCCTGTGCAAGAGCAGGCATTTTCAGAACTTTAAGGTATGAATATTTTGGGGGGTTTCATTCTACTACTTACCTTAACTCTTTAGATCTATGTTTGTATTGGAACAGCCATGACTCAATAAATAAAAATATAAAAGGAATAAATAATAAAATGTATCACTTTCTGTGGAAAATCTGCTCAGGCTGAGCACTGTAATTTCTCAACCATCGCTCTTGGCTCTCTGTCATATTTCAATTGTTTGTATTATCAAAAGTGGATTTCCAAAGCACCATGCTGTTCTTGTTGTTTATTGTGCTAATGTGTGTGTGTGTGTGTGTGTGTGTGTGTGTGTGTGTGTGTGTGTGTGTGTGTGTGAAATGAACAAAGGAGCTGAACACATATTGAAAGGCCACCTGCTTTCTTTTGTGCTTGTTCTTCATTTTTTCAGTGTAATAAAAGCGGTTTGAACAACACTGAACTGTCATCTTCCTTTGCACAGCTGTGATAGTTTACTCCCAGTCAAAGATGCTGTGGGTGCCAGAGAATCACCGATCTCAGCTGTTTGAAGTCACCCATTAGAGTGGTTTGCCAGACTGTGCACAGCAGCTGTAAGGCTAGGTGCAGTGACCTACGGCCATCTCGGGCCTCAATAAAGACCACTCTACTCTGCCACTCTCCCTCTGCTCCTGCTGTACTGAAATAAGGCCCACAGAGACAACCTTAACCTGTGCTCACACCTGTCACTTTGGGCTGCTGCATGTTTGTGTGGAAGTGTCAGGCAGACCAGTGTGTTCTACATACAGCCAACGTACCCTCTAATAATTGTCTCTCCAAGAGAGATAATTCACTGTGCTGCAAGGTATAGGGAATCACCTTGTTGGTGCAGCAACTGAAATAGCAGTTGCCTCTTAAGGGAGCCCCACTTAACACTTAATTCAGGGTGTAATGCACTGGTGGACAGGATATTTAAGTCATTTCATTGATCTTATTTCTCCTTGTGTAGAGAAATCTTGAAGAATGGTAGGAGAATGCTACCAACACTGTCCACTAAGGAAAAATAAAACCTCCGCTCTTAGAAAGTTTTTTAACTATTTTTGAAATTATTTTGGTCACACATTCCCCTCTCAAGTGTCTTGCAATAGATAATCAATAATAAAAGCATTGCTTAGCTGTATGACAGTTCCCAGATGAAGAATGGACATTCTATAGAATTGATGCAATTATCTGGGAGGCAGATGTCGCCAGGTCCTGTTAATGTAAAATATTGATTTTTGTAATGTTTTTTTGTTTGTTTGTTAGTTTGTTTACTTCTACTGCAGGGAGCTATTGTGTAAGTGGGAATGCTTAGTCTGTCTGAGGCAATTAATATTAGAGGGATTTGCCTGTGGAGCACATTGTGAAAAACGGTTAGTCTATTCATCCCTGGCAGAAGATTTTCCAAGAGCGTATCTCATTGCATCTCAAGTCTTTGTCATTTCCATGCAGCACTCCCATCCATCTATATCTTACCATTATATCAGTGTTTGCCTTCCATACATTGATGATGATAAAGAACTACATTGTTTATGTCTTGCAGAGATGAACTTGTTCTGTTGGGTTACAAAATCTAGCTTTTAACAGCCGCCTTCATTGACTTTTATTCTCTGGCACTGCTGACTTGTTGTAGCCCCTTGAGCCTGAGCCTCGCTTATACGTGCTGATTAGTAGCATTTAAGATTTTTTTTCTGGGCCTTTGTACAAAGCCATAACAGGAGAAGAGAGACCAATATGTGTCTAATCCTCTCTTGGCTGAAACATTTGAGTGGCAAGGTGACCTTGGGGAAAGAAGAGGAATTAGGAAGACTTTTGAAAATATTGGTGCCCACTCACTCCCTAGTGAGGAAATTGAATGTATGGCCATGATATTGCCCTCTATGGTCTGTCTATAAAAGCCTGTGTGTCCCAACGGTGACAGGGAAAATAGAGGATTGCTCAGTGGAATTCCCACACAATAAAAGAGGCCAGTCTGATGCAGCTCTAGACAGCACCACATCTCTCTAATTATGATACATTGTGTTCTACAGTAATGGATGAGGGCCCAGAGAATTTGTTAATGCTCCAAACAGATTCAGTTATTATAATCATCAACTCTGTCTGAGTGCATCAGAAACACTCCTGAAATTAAGTGCACAGAAAATGTTCACACATTGCTTGGCACCTTGACTGACCAGAATAATTAATTCCTCCAATTAACAGTGCATTTGCTTGAATTCAATTTGGATGATATTGTAGCAAAAGATTTTAAAAAATATATATGCCATCTTTTCTCTAAAATAGCTGAGAGTGATGAACATATGCTCAGTAAAAAAAAAATTGCATAAGGTGGTCATGTGAAGTCTTCAATCATTTGTCTGAAAAGTTATTCTTTAAACGTAGAACATAGTGTTGTTATCCATTCACATTGCCTAAAATACAAACTGCTTGGCTCAATGTGAAGTTATTAATGAAGATGTGTACTGGTACATTATATCAGGTAACAAAATGATGAAAGGTGGAAAGGTAATGGAATATACTACATATGCCTTGTTAAGCCCAACTCATACTTACAGAAACATCCTAGTGGCTGGAAACATGTATTTGATCTCTCACACATACAATCACACTCAAGCCACTTTTTAAACTGTGATAGCTTCTGCTCGATATTGTGAGAAGAAATTATTGTAGCAACAGTATTCTGCTGGACTGCAACTGCATTTGTCACTTAGGTATATTCATTCAGGAGAGGTTCAAACGACTTTCACTACCCTCCATGCAAATGTGAACAGTACCTTATAATGTATTGTGCACTGAAGATATGAACATATATTGAATAACATTTAAAGGAATTAAAAGTGACATCCACCCAAACTGTTAAATTGAAAATAAATTCAGACACCTTTTGCCATTAAATGTATCTTTTTTAATTTTTGTATCTTCTTGTCACTTTCACTGCTCTCTCAGGGAACAGATTTTCAGTGTTTAACATATTGACTTAAAGAGAAAAAATGCTGCTGGACTGGAAAAGCATGCAGCAGTCCATGCATTGTTTTTAAATTTAATTGCTGTTTTTTACATTTGATTTAGAATTGTGAAGCACAATAACCTGCAGATTCTTTAGAGACTGGTAGTTAAAAGAAACCATTTGATTCCAATTTTCCATTATTTTATTATTTGTGCAGTTGAAGTTAACCCTCACTGAACTTGATAGATTGAAGCTGGACAGATGAGGGATCTTGTGCTGTGGATACAATATTGATATTTGTCATCGTTTATAACCTGTCTAAAGCATTCCTCCAATGGCAACATCAATGACCTCTTTATTGCCATAATAGCTAAAGCCAGTGTTTAATCAGAGAGTTTTGATTTAATCAGCCCCTCTGGAGATGGGCTGTTTCTTTCCCCTGCCATGCCATTCAAGCAGACATGAGTCACTTTGCCTCAAGCCAGCATGTTTAGGTATGATACAAGTAGATTGAGCTGACAGTATGTTGGTTTTCGGGTCATCTGAAATGGCGCACCACTCATGCCCTCACATCCCATCTTCCCACTTCATTTCAGGTTGTGTCTGTCTTCCTGGGTTCCAGGCAGCTGCACAGATCATCCATCTCTAAGGTCACTGAGCCGTCGAGAAGCTCATATCCATGTTGATGTTCACAGAAACTGCATGGGGTGGGACATCTCTGCATCTCATAAGACCGCAGACCATCCACAAAGACACCCCAGCCACATTCCATTTCCAACTCCACTTTGACTGCGTGAACCCAAAGCCGCCGGCTTGTAAAATCAAAGTTACAAAATCAAAAGCGATGCTTCCCAAAGGAGGGTCAGTGAAGGATTAAGGGGACACTTTGACTGGAAAGAAACAAGGTGTAAACCAAGGGTGGCTGTAAATATTTAATGAATGTGGTCCTGAAAATTTTAGAGCATGCTGCTTGTTTTTTAAACTGTGGGACCTGTTTTTTTCCTTTATCTTCAGAGTATCCTGGGCTTTTGACCATCTCATGTTGACTCTCTCACCTGGATGTTATCCCATGTGGGCTTCTTAACAGCTGGGAGTTACAATAACTGTCATGAATGCAAGACAAGCAGAGACAAGCAGTCCTGCTCACAAGTGTGTTTGATAGGCCGTAGGTTTGGGGGCCTTTGACAGTATCTGTGTTTTAGCTCTGTCTCAATGGTGCCATGATGACTATCATCTTGTCCTTTCCTCCTACAGGCATGCCACTAAGTTTGGACTGCAGAGCCTTCTTTGGCTACAGCGGAGAATCAAGACCCATCATCTACTGGATGAAGGGGGAGAAGTTTGTGGAGGAGCTAGAGGGTCACATTAAAGAAAGTGAAGTCAGGTAGATTGACTTCATTAAATAGATTGAAGTCTATCTGTAACTGGATGGGGGGATTTACTATAAAAGTATGTTTAAGATTAAAACACCAGGGGCATGAAGAACAAGTGTCTGCACATCATTTATTATTCAATCTATACTGCTTCACAACACTACCTTCCTGATGAGAATTTGGGGAGCACTCTGGTCAAAATATATCAAGTGCCATGTTATAATATCTATAAAACATTGCTTTGATGCCTGAGAACAATGCATAGTAAGCGTAGTAAGCCCAGAGCTGAATCCGTGTCTCTCCTAACAATGACACAGCTGGAAAACAGAATATTCATTATACATATCCTCTGCATTTGCACAGAGAATTTATAACTGTAACTGGTGCCTTTAACTGAGTTCAGCATTTGTCCAAAATGTTCTGTGCCTCCATTAAGTGAATAAGTCACAATGAAGGAATTAAATACATGGTATTGATACATAGAAATGTATTTAACATGAGATATCCAGACACTGGGGGATCTTGAATGAATCTGAATTTAGCAACACTGGCTGTGGCAAGGAAACCAAGGACTCCCTTTTTTACAACATAATTTTGCCTCAATCCACGCACCATGGTAAAGACAATGGAACTTTCTCGGCCAGTTATTACCCTCATAAAAATGTTATGTCAATTGAAGCAGCCCTGATAAATAATAGATTTCACCCTTACTGCCTGCAGGGCACAGAGTTGCACCTCAAGGCAACAAAGTGCACAGTGACTTTCAAAACAGCCACCTTTCATCATAGCACGGTGCTGGACTTGAAATCTCTCCCTGCTCTTCATCCTATTAATACACAGTGATGTCTCCTTTGAATGGCTCTGGAAACAATGCCAGAATGTCCCTTCATCCCCAAACTGCCAGCACTAAAATCCTTGAGTTTTGATAGTAAGCTCTTCCTTCAGATTCTCTCAAAGCTTTCAGCAGGGAGAAAAAAAGGACAAAAACCTGGAATGTTGTAAGGGGCTCTCATACAGAAGAAATAAGGTTGACAAGAGAGCACTGCAAACTCCCTTATAGCTATCCCTTTGTGAATGAGGGATGACTCAGTGAGTAGAAGAAAAAGGCAGCCTTTTGCAATAAAAAGCCCTTGCATTATTGCATTAGAGCAAATAGAGAGCCTATTTTCAAAGGAAACATGTTTTAACATTCAGAGAGAGAAAGACAGGCCATGTTGATGCAGTAAAATACTATGACCCAATTTCTCAGGGCTTTTCACGTGTGTGTGTGTGTGTGTGTGTGTGTGTGTGTGTGTGTGTGTGTCTGTATCTGTGTTTGAGTGAGTGCCTGACCAACTTTAGCACACACCCGTTAATTATTGAGATCATGCTTTGTGTGCGATCACAGTTTAATCACAAAAAGGTGTTGAGTCCTCACAGCTAGCTAACTCACTGATACTGCAAAAGGCATTTATGTCATGTGGCAGTGAAATGCCCCTGCGAGATAGACATTCCTCTGGTTTTATTTGCAGCCATACCAACGGTCCACCAGCCCAGGCCATTCTAGGGCTAATTTCAGAATCTGTGACAAAACCGTATCTGACGTGTACATGTTTGCGGCTGGTATCAGATGCCACCACGTCTCGTGTCCCCACGTGTAACCACCTAACACAACAATACATCACGATCATGCTCACTCTGCAGACAGGACCATCAATCTGCCACGGTGATGATGGGGCCTCGTATGCACTGGGCCAGATCCCCTGCCAAGGGTCCTGGAGCCAGCCCAGATTATGGGGATTACAGCTAATAACCATACAATAACAAGAACACAGACCACAAGTCAGTCACTGCTGATGGCCTCACAAAACAGCGCTCCGCATCAAAGAAGCAGGGAGCTGAGCATGTCCTTCATGACATGCAAGTAGCACATGCAAGCAGTTTTGTGAGTGCATGATGTGTGTGCGTGTGTGTGTGTGTGTGTGTGTGTGTGTGTGTGTGTGTGTGTGAACATGGGATGGGAGGAATTGAGACTCACAAGAGTATGTTTAGACACATCTGGAGTAAGGCATTCCTTAAGAGTAGGAGAAGGCGGTTTCTATGCCAGCTCATGGAGATGCACTCACTAGAGGGGAACTCCGTATACAAAGCATATTGATGAGAAAGGCCTTGGTGGTAGATGCTTGATAGTTACTCTGTGAAACCAATAAATGTTTCTGAGACACGGTGCTAAGATTCCTGTGGATTTGTGTGGCCATTCCCCTGGCATGGCAACATGGCATCATCGTTGGTTGTCTCTTCTCTGCTCCTCCCCACAGGGTCCTCAGGGAGTACTTAGGTGAGAAGGAGGTGGAGCTGTCCCTCACCTTTGATGCTGTGGAGGAGGACGACATGGGCAACTATACTTGTTACGTGGAGAACCACATCGGGCGGAAGCATGCCAGTGCCATTTTGCAGAAACGAGGTACAACCATTTTGGCTCGAGTTTTTGGAGTGGTCTCTGAAGGTTAATTCACCCACTTTCCTACAGGGAAGACTTTCCCCAGCTCTGAACACCACAGTTTGGATGAATGATGGCACTGTTGCTGTACTACTTCCCAAACAGGGTGCTTTGCAGGCGCGTGCAGACTAGTCCCACGTGACTTATTACCATTGCTTGTGGTCAGAATACTGGTGGGGTAAACTCATCAGTGCCTGACTTGATGAGGTAAACTAGCCCAGAATCTCTCCCATGTGGTGCTCTCTGATAACAACTAAAAAAACAACCTCAGACCCACAGTAAGCACCTCACATAGTGTAGAACTGTTAGGAGATTCATCTTATGCTTCTTTGCTGTATACTCCAGGAGTGTGAAGATCACAGCAGCATGAGAGGTAAGATGCTGCCCTCAAGGACAAAACCCGGTATTTCTCCACCATCAAAGCACACCAACAGTAAACAGAATGCACTATTGATTAGGACACCATATGGTAATGCCTATATCCATTTTTAATGAACAGCAGACTTTTCTGGATCACACCTTAATAATGTAAATGAAATGCACAAAATCCATCTTGTGGATACAGCACAGTGACGATGTAAATGAGCTTACCAATCCTCATAAATATTTCATTCATCACATTTTACAGTGCTCATAAACACATTTGAAACCCTTACAGTCAGGACTTGCGTGTTTATTTGGCTTGACTTGTGGATTTCTGAAAGCTAATCCAGCTAAAAATGCTTCACAGCATTTTTTCCAATGGTTCATGGTCAATCACAATGACTGCACTTAAATTTGATGGTCTTGCATGACCTCAGAGACTTAAAGGAGTCAAAAAAGATATAACTTTCTCCAGATCAGAAGCTCAACCAAGACAAAATATTTTAGTGTAACAAGAATAATGCTCTAACACAGTGGTTACCAATCCTAATCTCAAATATCCTTACAAAATGGTTGAGTCCTTGTGTCAATGCTGTGTTGTGACAGGAATATTTCATGAAAAACAATTCCTTCATAATTGTCTTGCATAATTCTCATCTAGACATTGCAATTCCTCTATAAGTGTCTTAAAATAATAATAATATAATAATAAACTTTATTTATATAGCACCTTTCATACAAGAATTGCAGCTCAAAGTGCTTTACAATAAGGAAGTTACATGCACCGAGTGCTTCACGTCGAATGAGCATAAAACCGGGAATAAATGCCATAATTAAGGTAAGATAGAAAATAAAAATAAGATAATAAAAGTGAAATTAGAATACATAGTTGCATAATAAAATAAAATTAAGGTTAAAAGATAGAATACACAGAGTGCAGAAAGTCAATTGAAATACAGCATTTTAAAAGTACAGTATTGCAAATAAATAAATAAATAAATAAATAAAATAAAAAATAAAATAAAATAAAATAAATAAATAAATAAAAAGTTATAGCTAGGTAAAGGCTAATGTGAAGAGATATGTTTTTAGCTTCCTTTTAAAAATATTTAGCGAGCTGGCTTCCCTTCTATAGGTAGTGTGTTCCATAGCTTTGGGGCATAATTGACAAAGGCTGCTTCCCCGATTTTCTTTCGGCTGTTGCTGAAAACGGTCAATAAACCAGCAGCAGATGATCGCAGCATTCTTGCTGGCAAACAGTTGACAAGGGAGTTAGCAATGTAGCTTGGTCCTAGCCCATTAAGGGCTTTGTATATAAGGAGGAGGACCTTTAAATCAATCCTAAATGTTACAGGAAGCCAGTGCAGAGCAGCTAAAACTGGACTGATGTGCTCTCTCCTCTTGGTTCTGGTTAATAGCCGAGCTGCAGAGTTTTGAATGAGCTGAAGTCTCTCAGTAGTTTTTTTTGGGAGGCCAGTAAAGAGTGCATTACAGTAATCAAGTCGGCTTGAAATAAAAGCATGAATCAGTTTTTCAGCATCTTTTTGATTTATAAATGGTCGTACTTTAGCTATGTTCCTAAGGTGGAAAAATGATGTTTTCGTCACCTCGTTAATGTGGGACTTGAAGCTTAGATCAGAATCTAAGATAACACCAAGACTTGTAACCTCGGATTTAATCCAGGGAGTTAATTTCCCCAGATTATTAAGCAGAATTTCCCTCTTTGTTTTAGGGCCGACTAGTAGGATTTCAGTTTTGTCCTCATTTAACTTTAAGAAATTATTGCTCATCCATTTATTTATTGCCAAAAGACAGGTAGTAATGGAGTTTATAGCTGCAGTATCATTTGGTTCAGCAGAGATGTACAGTTGTGTGTCATCCGCATAACTATGGAAACATACATTGTGCTCTCTAATGATGTCACCCAGTGGCAGCATGTACAGTGAGAATAATGATGGACCAAGGCAGCTCCCTTGTGCAATCCCAAAACAGATGTCATGTTCCTTAGACACATGATCTCCAAGACTTACGTAAAACTTTCTCCCTTTGATGTAAGTTTTTAACCAGTTTAGCACACAGTCAGAAAGACCAACCAACAAGACGATTGATTAGGATATCATGATCAATCGTATCAAACGCTGCACTTAGGTCTAAGAGGACAAGAATTGAGACCTTATTTTCATCAGAGCTTAGTCTGAGGTCGCTGATTATTTTAGTGAGAGCAGTTTCAGTGCTGTGGTATGTTCTAAAGCCTGATTGAAATTCCTCCAGGATATTGTTTTCCTTAAGAAAGGAGTTTATTTGTACTGAAACTATCTTTTCAAGTATCTTACTAATGAAAGGAAGGTTGGATATCGGCCTATAGCTGGTCAGTGCATTACCATCTAGGTTGGGTTTCTTGAGTAAGGGTTTTACAACAGCTGTTTTGAAGGCATCTGGGAAGATACCAGTTTGAAGAGATGTATTTATAATCTTCAGGACGGCTTGAGACACTGTCAAACACCCGCTTAAAAAATGCTGTAGGTACAGGGTCAATACATGAGGTGGAGGAGTTACATTCAGTGACAGTCTTACAAAGCTCAGTTAATGTAATACAAGTGAATTTTCCCATGGTTACATCTTTTTTAAAGGGTATCTTTTTTTAAAAGTATGCAGTGACTAAAGTGTATCATTCCAGTTGCCATTCACATGGTTTTATCATTGATAATCTGAACTAATGACAGAGTGAGAAGCAATTATGTGAAAATATTGTTGCTTTTAGGGAATAAATTGCACAAAGTTCCAGAGAAAGAACTGGGAAGGCAGGTGTGCAATGAATGAGTTGGTGGCATATATTCCATATCTGTACAGCCCAGTGGTTGTTTCATGGGGTAATGTGGTCCTAATAATTGTTTTTAATTGCCTTAATCTTGGAATGAATCAGTGTAATGGCAGACTGATTTTACAAGAGCTCATGCATTCCATATCTAAGTAACTTAACATTTTTGTGTGTTGAAAGTGTGTTCTTGCTCTAATATGTATTGGTTTAATGTAGAAAAAATGGATTCCAGCAGAATAAATACTGACTGCAAAAAAGTTCGTTCATTCATCCTGGAAAACATGTCAAGTCGATACAATAATATCCTGATTGGTAGGGCAGTTGAAATATTTATGTGTTAATATGTGCATGATATGTGTGTGTGTGTGTGTGTGTGTGTGTGAGAGAGAGAGAGTGAGAGAGAGTGAGAGAGCACGAGCGTATATGTAGGGTGGGGTAGACAAATGTCTTCTATGGTAGTCAAATTTAGCTGTTACGCTGATTTATTTTCACTTTGCTCTACACTGATACTGGCATTTTCATTGTCGTTTAATATAGCAGGTAAGAAAAGAAATGCAACTTGCTATCATAAATGATTGCTCTGTTTTTTAGATAGATCAGGCATACAGTTTGGACTGCAGTGACCTCTACTGGTCTGATATTACTAGCCAACAAACAATCTAACCTTATGCTCATCCGTTCCACACCTGCTGATTTAAAATGCAGTTTGATGGCGTGGAATTGGAAGTCCCTGGTAGTGCTTTATTAAGACTGAGTAGAACTTATTGAATATAAATGCAAAGCTAATATACAATTAGTGATCTTGCCATGCTAAAATGAGCCTACAGAGTGCCGTTGGTAGAAATATCATAGACTAATAAAATAAAATGGCATTTTAACTCTGTTTGTGTAGATATCCTTTACCCGTAGGTGCAACCACATCATGTTGCCTTACATGACCTTGGAGATCAGGTGTAAAAGTGAAGGATTACAATTTCTTGCACAGAAGATGTGGGCACATCCCAGGAATGATTGAGTTCTCCTGTCACAGGTCCATGAACCTGCTTATTTATTTATTTATTTATTGTAAACACAGCAAAAACTGAAGACTGTCTCTGAACTGAATAAGGGCTGCTTCAAACATTTGATCAGAAGATAGTCTACCTCACAGAGCCAGTTACTTTTTCTCTCAACTTTGCTCCCCCTATGCCATCAAACCTTTGTACTGTGAATTGCACTTGAATTGAAACAGACAAAATATCTCATTAATGATATTGAATCATAAAATCACTGTCTTGGTTGTTTCAGATACACAAAGGGTGCTGTGGTTTATATTCAAAAACGTCAAGGTTTTCTCTGCCCCAACCAGTATTCTCTGTTTTTCCTGTTTATGCAAGAAAGACGCTTTCATACAAAAAACTTTGCATCTACATACATTGTGAATATATTGACAGCATAGATACAAGTCCCGAACTTTAGGTGTGCTGAGGTTACCCTGAGCTGTATCAATCCACACACAGGTCCTAAGAATGTGCATTATACACGTGTGCGAGTATGTTACAGTATTCGACAAGCATCCAGCAACCTGCTGGGACCGTACTTGCATTTCATCCAGCCCCGCCCCCTTGATGTCTGACCTTTGCCTCTGTAACAATGACCGTCTCTCCCCCATAGATATGCGGAGACTGGAACTCGCCGGTGGGCTAGGGCTGGTCCTGCTGCTGCTTGGCCTCCTCACAGCCATTTACAAATGCAACAAGGTGGAGCTCACGCTGTGCTACCGCAGACACTTCGGGAGCAGCGAGGCTGAGGACGGTAAGAGCAAGACAAAGTGTCTGTTTCTACTGTCATATTTCTTTCTCCTTTCCTTCATGTATTTCAGTATTTTATGGTTGGCCTAACTGAAACTAGCCACCGATAGTGACAGTGGTAACAAGATGATATGATTACATTTGTGTAGATTTGTACAGTGAATATATGTATTTGTTATGAAAAACTGGATGTTAAAAATATATATAAAAAAGTTGTCCCCAAAAGAGGGAGGTGAGGGTGCATTAATACAAAAAAAGGCATCTGTCATCAAAGCCACTAAGGTTTTAATGAGGTGTTTGTGAGTGTGTTGGGGTAATACTGTAAATATAATATCAAGGAGGTTTCACACTCTGTCTTGCCAGTCAATCTCTGAATTTTAATTAAGAAAAATTGCTGTGACAACACTGGGTGACATCTGACATTGTTTTCAATGGTATTTCATCCACCAAGGGCTGCTTTAATGGTATTACAAAGCCTGCAATGTTTAGGTGCTTGTGATGGACATCAGTCTGGTAGTGATTTTTTAATAGAACTGTTCACATTTTGTTTTTTTTTTCACTTCATTGAATTTACAAGGCATAAACCATAACAATGAAAAATGGCTGGAATTCTGCCAGTCTGAAAAAATAACTTCTCATTCATATCTTCGCAATTGTGCCTCAACAATATTAATTGATGGGACCAAGTGGATGAAGTGATGGCCGGTGTCAGAGAATGTCTTACATATCGGTTTGGCCCTCACCCCCAACATGATAGCTACATCACTCACATTTCGTTTCTTTTGCCAGATAGTTTCAAATGCACCTCAGGTTTGAACAGATAGAAGTGAGACTCATTCATGATTAAGCATACTTTTTTCTGTTGCTTAGCAGGAACTGGAATGTGTGGCTCCACAGGGTCTGAAAAATCCCAAAGCATTACAACCACTAAAAGCATCTACATTACTCTCCACTGTGATGTTGCTGACAACTTAGGGTATGCTGTAGTAAGCCTAACTTCTTTCTGTACCAGACAACAAGGAGTACGATGCATCTCTGCCCTACACCAAAGTGGACCTTGGATTGCTGGAGCATGACTCGACCGAAGAGGAACAGTTTGCTCTGGAGGTCCTTCCAGATGTCCTGGAGAAACACTACGGATATAAGCTCTTCATACCAGACCGTGACCTCATCCCCAGTAACAGTACGTGTATCCTTTCTCACGTCCACACCACAAAGGGGTGGGATTTGCTCTCTTGGGATGGATTTTCTGCTAAAGCAATTTGACTGTGCCAAGTTATCAAGCTAAAGACACATCCTGACCTCCCACAGAACTGTAGGTTCCTTTTTCACAATTTTATGATGGCCAGTATAAATGTTTGCAAGCATAGTGAAGTGTGGAGCTGAAAGGAGCATTCAGTATGTATCATGCTGTCTGCGTGTGATTCCCCAAGTCATTCTCTCTGCTGATGCATTATGGGACAGGTCACCAGAGTTTAATAGGTGTCATGCAGATCAAATGATAGCGCTAAGGAAATAACAGCAGAAATTTGGGGGAAATGTAGCATATGAAGCATGTCTGCCTCATGATTCAGTACTGTATTTCCACTCAGATGACCTTAACATAATTTCATTGGTTTGCATTTAGTCAAATAATTAAAATGGAATTGCCCATAGAAGCATTCCATGTTTTTAAATTCCAAATGTGTTCAAGTCTTGTTGCACAGTAGCTTCTGCTTCTTGAATTATTGAGAATGCTGTTTATTTCCTCAATATGACAAATCTTTTTTTTCTGGTTGCACCAACACTTGACCATACAGAGTAGTTAATAAATGTTGCAGGAATTTGAAAAAGAAGAGCTTGCATCTATTGGGAGCCACCATCAGCCAAACACACGTCCTGATCTCACAGAACAGCAAATAACATCAATTGTTTTAACAGCTAATTTGTATAAACAAGGTTTGCTGGCATTTGTCTATATTAATAGATTCATTTATTCATAAGCATAAATAAAAACTCTGTAGCTCAGTGCTGCTTGTTCAAATGTATGCTTCTTGATTATTTATGCACTGCAAATTGACCATGAAATTGCCATATGTTGTCTCTCTTTCATCATTAATTTGTTTGGACACTGGAGCTAGTTGCATTAAATTTAAGATAAAACAAACATGAAGGGATGTTACCCATCTAATGTGTAATATTCTCATAATATTTCTCTATTTTTTAAAGCATTTTCCCACTGCTTATACATCACAGGTAATACAAGTTCAATCCAAGTTTCAATCCAACAACTATTCGTTCAATATACTGTACATATTTAATGACAAAGAGAAACCATTGGAGAAGTGGTAGTACTAGAGCCCCTGCATGCACAATATTGTATGTATGTTAGGAAAGTATGTATGAAATCAGTTTTAGATTTTAATTGGTTTATTGATTTCAGGCTGCATGAAAAAGCAGTCATTAAGATTGTTGCAGTTTGGAAATCTCAACCTTTAACAGTCATTATGTTGTTCAAGCATTGCAGAAAGGATGTGGCTTCCTAAATTTGAACACCTTGCACATCCTTATTTATTTTCTATGTAAGTTGTCTGCAAAATAAAGACATATTTAAAGTATGAACAAATATCATGATAGACAACATCTACTTTTGAACAGATGTTGTCATCCTGTTGTTTGTTTAATACTTCAATACTTAATTTAATCACATTCATGTGTTGGTTAAACTATGATAATGGAAGAGTGCAGTGGAGAAGAGACAGCCTCATTGGTATTTATACACAGAGGTATTCAGCATACTCATTTTGTATTTCATATGGTTGTTTGGGAAGTGCCAGTTCTTCTTTGCTGTGAGCTGACATTTTTGTTTCATTTTAGTTACAGTAACTGCGGGTCAAATAGAGTTTTTCCCTCCTTTATATTTTTGTCACTACTAAGCTAATGAGGAAACCCTGACACAGTTTGCCAGTTTGAGTCAGTGAGCTGGGGTTGACATGGACAAGAAAATGGAACAGATGTTGATGGCGCAAACATTGTCATGCTTTGCTGCATTTAACTATTAACAGACAGAAATAACCGATTTTTCACAAAAGTTGTGCAGCTCCTCTGTAATATTAGTATATTAGGTTTCGAAAGTCCAAGACACACCGTCCATTAGATGCTTCACCTTTATCTAATTTCATATTATCAAGCTTAACAACTGTGGAGTGTTGCCATGGATTGGTGCCAGTATCCAGGCTACAGCAGGCTACCACCTTTCTTACACCTTGAACTCACACCTGCTTCTTCTAAATGAAGAAATGTAAATGTAAGAGGAGAACTAGGAACACACTTGCTAGTGTGGCAGTTTGGTGTGTTTTTTTTTTTTCACTTGAATCAAAATCCTCCAGCTTCAGCCACTAGCATTATTTACTGTACCTGCTTATAATGGCTTGCTTCTATCTCTGTATGTGTGCTTCTATCTCCCTGTTATGTGTGCAACACACAGGCAGTCTTGTTTTGGCTATAAACACCTCCAGTGCTGGTTGGTGGAGGGGGTTGTCTGTGGAAGGGGCTGTTGGTGATGACTGAAATGGGGGTGGAGGTGTGTGGGTGCTGTTGATGTGGTGTCACTGTGGGGAAGTACAGCGGTGGGTGTTTGGACAGAAATGGACGGTTGGGGCATTGTGCATAGGAATATGGGTGCGCAGTGTGACACTTCTGGTGTGAATCACCGGGCTCCTGCAGGGCAGGCCAACAAACTGACGAATGTCAAAGAGTCATCCATTGTCTCCGCCTGCGGGGAATATGTCACATGCAAAGATCAAATATGTCACTTATTTCTCTCACTCACTATGAGTCATTGCCCCCAGCCACGTCTGCCACTGTGGAGCGGGTTGTGCTGCTGTATTGTAGAGAGCAGAGGATTTTACCTTTTCATTCAAATAAATCTTATGCTGTCCTAGTCTGAATGCAGAATCATATTCTGACCACCATGCAGCTGGCAGGATTTGTGCTGCTTAATTAAAGTGAGTGCAAGGGGGGTGTTGTTTTCAGAAACCAGGAGAATAATCCAAGCTGCAGTACACACAGTTCAAACTCATTTAGAGTAGACACTAAAGGGTATCTGATTTTTCAACAGGGACTTGTTACACTTAGCCAATGCAACCCTTGGTAAACTCACCAGTCTCATTCAAGTCTTTTCCTCCACCCTTTCTCTCCAGTCTACATTGAGGACCTGGTGCGTAGCGTGGAGCAGAGTCGTCGCATCATCATCGTCCTGACGCCAAGCTTCGTGGCCAAGCGCGGCTGGAGCATCTTCCAGCTGGAGGCCCGTCTCCACAGCATGCTGGTGACCGGGGAGATCAAAGTCATCATGATCGAATGTAGCGACCTCAGGAGAGTCATCAACTACCAGGAGGTGGAGGCCTTGAAGCACACCATCAAACTGCTGTCCATAGTCAAGTGGAGGGGTCCCAAGGACAACCAGCTCACGTCCAAATTCTGGAAGCGGGTACTGTGCGAGATGCCCATCAGGAAGAAAGAGACCCTCTCCCGCCGGCAGATGCTGGACTCCGGGGAGCAGGGCCTCTTTGCCGACCTGCACACCGTCTCCACCATCGCCATGACCACTGCCTCCGCCTCGCTGGCGCCCGCCCACACCGACATCCCCAGGTTCAATCAGATGAACCACATGCAAATGAAACACTACTGCAGGAGGTACGAGTACGAGAGGGCCACCACCCCAGTCCGGGTCGCAACCCTGGGAAACCGCCATATGTACTGCACTATCCCAATGACTATGCTCAATGGACAGATGGGCCAGCACAACTCCACAGGCAGAAAAAGGCCAGAGATCCTCTTGAACAGCAAATTCATTCCACTCTCCTCTGAGGGACTTACAAGTGATATCTGGTAGACTGAAATACAGTAACCAGCTCGGTGTTTTTCATCTGCATGAAGACTTTTTATTGATTATGAAATGCTGACTGACATAAATTGAACATTTTTTTCCTTGATAGAATTTTTCTTTATTTGTTGTTTAATGTTAATTTTTTAGGTGCAGTAAACTGAAAAATGAGGGTCACTCTAGATCATTTTATTACTTGAATTCCTTCTTTTTTTGGAGATAGGTGTTCTATGATTTTGTTTTTAAATTTTGAGGTGTTGTTATTATTAAGCTTTTATATCTTCTTGAGACATACAGAATGGGTCAATGATTCAGACTTTTTGGTGTATGAGTGTGTTTGTGTGTGTATACATGTTAAAATGTTTTGAAGGGGGGATTTTTCACAGTACGGGGAATGTTTGTCATTGCAGCACAATTCTATAAAGAAGGAATGACTACATTCTTTTTAAGCTTTAAAAATTAAAATTAAGCAAATAAATCATGTTCTAGTTTACACGGGAAACTGTCATTGTTTGAAATTAATTAAATATAAATATTTCATACAATGTATGGTTGAGTACTCTCTTTGATTTTCAATGTGCTTGTGGCCCTCTACATGTACTCTTCCAGTTTTCATCCTTACATCTATAAATGTGACAAGTAATCCCTTCTAGATTTAATTTGTCTAGGGTCGCTAAGTCCCTTTAGTAATTAGTCAGAAAGGAACATTATATAAAATTATGCTAAAGCAAAGGTTACTTTTGTAGCTCTGAAAATTGCCTGTAATTGTGTCATTATCATTTCTTTAAATTCATGTCTCTGTTCAGCTGTTGAATGTATAAAATATGCTCCCGGTTAAGGTTAAGGGTTTGGATTATGCTTTTAGTTTATTTTAGAGTAGTGATTCTAAATGCTGCTGTGATGTGAATTTCCCCGCTGTGGGATCAATAAAGTTCTATCTTATTAGAGTTGAGGTTAAAGCTAAGGTTATGGTTAGGGCATTCCAAAAGAACTGAAGGAGGAAGTGAAAGTATTGGAAGAAGCTCAAATTTTAGTACACACTGATCAGCAGAGATGTTTGGGGGCATTGTCATTTTGGAATATAGGAACATCTTGAGGAAACAGTGTTTGCTTCGCTAAAATGTCCTCGTATTCCTTGACTGTAATTCTGCCATGCAGAGTAAAAATCGCATTGTTTTAGTACAAACTGATCAGCAGGGGAACATCCATACAGATATGCACTTTACTATGGACGTGGTTCTCACTGTGGGCCCTTTTTTACATACTTTTATACACCATATATATTTGGTGTTCTTCTGATATAAGGCACAGTGTATAAAATAGGTGTTACTGAGTGTATCAAGGACAAAATTAAATTGTTCTTGGGTTTCCTGATGATTGGTTGATTTGGTACAGCAGCTGGAACAAACAATAGATCCATTCAGGGCTATCAGAGGCAGACACCATCCTGGTGCCTGATTTGACAAAATTAGTAGCCTAGTCTAGAAAAATGGATCAAATTGTAAATTTATAGGGACTCTCAAGTAGTTCAGTGGTTAAGGCACTTATCCCGAAAACAAGCTGAGCTCTATAACTTGGATTCAAGCCCCAACCACAGTGACAAAACAAATTGGCCCCATTCTGCTGCTTATAGTGGTTGCAAAAAGGAGGAAAAAAGCATTTAAATATGATGAAATTATATACTTACACATACATGTATAGTGGCAAAATAATAGTGGCACCAAACAATTTATGAATATTTATTAATTAATAAAGATTTGGGCCGGCCTTTGCATTCAGAGCAGCTTCAATTGTTTCTAGTGGGATATTGGACCAATCTTGGAGAAGGAAAGTGTCTGGTTCCTTTTGAGATGGAGGAGGTGGAAACCTCTTTGCTCTCTATTCCAGAACACCTCATAAAGGTTCAATGTTATTTAGATCTGGTGCTTAGGGAGACCACTGAAAATGTTTGGGTTCATAAAAATGAGGATGAAGTCACTCTTAAATCTGTTTATCATGGTGTGTGGAGGTGTTGTCATTTTGGAATATGGGAAACAATGTTTGCATCATAGGATGCAATTGTTCAGCTAAAACGGCCTTGTATTCCGTAACTGTAATTCTGCCATGCAGAGCAATAATCAAACTCAATGACTCCCAAGAGATTCCTTCTCATACCATAACAGATCCAACACCATATTTAATAGCTGGGAACAGGCAATGAGGGTTTAAGGCTTTGTTTCGGCTTTCTCCAAACATAAACTTACCCAGATGTAGGAAAAAAACAAAAGACAACTCATCGGACCATATTACTTTCTTCCACTGCTCAGAAAGCCTGGTTTTGTGCTCATTACACCAGGTTATGCATTGTTGTGCATTGGCCTTGTTTACATGCAGTTTACAAATGGTAACCCTAAATAAATATTAGGTGTGTGAGGCTCATAACTTACAGATTTTTTGACAGTGGGACACGGAGGTCTGTCTATCTTTGTCGGTGAGCTTCAACTTGGACCACTATTTCTCTTTCCTGATGGAGTGTTTCCTTGTCAAGCATATGCCCCCATCATTTTAGATGCCATTCCCTTTGACACATAAAACATTTTGCTGTTTCTATGACTGACATACGCACAATTCAGGCACAGACTATTTGACTCATTCAAAATCTGTTCAATCTCTCATGTTGCTTTACACTCACATGCTAAAGTGTTGATTTTAAAATGTCTTTTATAGCAAAAACATATTGGTAATCAGTGTTGACATTAATATGAAACATCTGTAGACTTTAATGTTGATCAAGTTCATTCAAAATACGAGTCCTTTATAATTTAGCGTTTCTGTTTTTTTGTCTATCCCCTGTGTATAGTCAATTTATATTTTACATTTACATACTGTCTTTTAGCAAACAGTGTCATCCAAGGCTACTTGAAAGTAAAAGGTAGAAAGTGCTTCTAATAAAGTCACACAAACTGTGGTACACACAGAACACAAATTGAGTTATAGGGGGATATAGGGGATTCCAGATGCAAAGCTGTATATTCTGTCTGAGATGGCCAGTGATTCTGTGGGAAGCTCATTCCATTACATCAGGGCCATAAAGGACAGAGGACATTTCTTGGACTTGTGACTATACAGGTGAAGGACAGCCATGTGCATATATTTATTGTGTGTGGGTTTCTTAGTGTATGTGGGCATATCAGGTCCATAGACCTGCTTGTCTGTAACATAGCAAGACTTAAACAGACATTCATCCATTAAACACATTAGCATTAAATCAGCAGATGTAAGTATTTCACACAGAAAAAACAGTTCCTTTTTATGTCAGTTATGCTCCCCCTCATGCCATCAACCACGCGCACTCTGACCTGCACAAACGGGCACTCGTGAAAATATCTCATGAATAATCACGTCACAAATCACTGCCTACTGTTATTAATTTAAGAAGACATCTTACAGCCTTTGTGCTGTGGTTCATATTCCAAAACTATACTACATTCCAAATAACTGGTTAATTGATGACCATGGTAAATTGGTTATTTTTAAATATCTATTTATCTATATGTGTGTGTGTGTATTAGGGGTTGCACGACTTCAGATTTTTAAATTCGACAGTTATGTGATGAAAGTCGAGTCGACGTCGACTAATCGCCGATGACGTACGTTCACACCAGGAGCAGCGAGAGAGTCAAAATTTGCTCTGGCTGCCCTGCCAACAACGCTGTCGAAGAAGGGGACGTTCTGACATAGAACAAACAAACGTGTCAAAACAAACGTGTCGACCGGTATAGCCATATGTGCCACTGTACATATTTAATGCCACATTTAATGCCATTTATCATTATTTTCTCCAGCTAAGCAAAGTCTATGTGAGCTCTTGGCCATGATAATGTGCTGGTAAAAAAAAGGTTAACAATACCGGTTACATCAACATTGCTTACGTACCTGAAGTTTAAAATGTGTACTTCGAATGTACTGCGAAATGACTCACTGTATGATATCAACACAGACTTATGATAACAACACAGACTTTAAGCATGAAAGGCATGAAACATACCCATGTTATGTTATGTATGACCGCTGATAATGACACTGGTGTACAAATAATACTGAAATATCAAGGTGTTATTGACTCCCTAAAATGTTTAAAATGTTTTGGATGTTTTAGTTTTACCCGTAATTTGTTGTTAAACCGTAGACATTCAAATTTGATGACTCAGAGACGTCTTCCAGATGAGCAAACGCTCATAAATACCTCTTCCAGATCTATCAGCATACATCACATAGACATCTCGGAGATGTATGTGTGCTTACAGAGATACTAATACACTAGCTAGCTATCGAGGTTTTGTAGCTCTGTAACGTTAATACTATAAACTCACGTTTGGATTTGTCACCTTGACAGAACAACTAAGCTAGCTAGCAGCTAGCTAGCTAGCTAATAACCAGGGACGTAGCAAGCTTCTGAGTATGCCGGGTATGTAGTTAATAACTATAAATTATTACAGCCGAATCTACAGACCTGGTAGCCCCATCTCGATGCTAACTTTGCACCATGCATCTTTTTTTTTTTTTAGTGAGGTCGTGGTACCACTTCGAAGTGGTGTCCTACAACTCTGAAAAGCGTGACACATACAGTATAAGCTTCTCCAGTTTGTCCTCCATTTTGCCTTTGATTGGATCTTTAAATTCAATGTTTATATTGCGCGCCAGTGTCGCGCCGCCCATGTTCCAGTACGTCACAATAAAAAAATAATTGGTTACACTCGGAAAGGTCAGTGGCAAACGGGGTCGAACTTCAACCAATTTGAACTTTGAGCGGAGCTTTACAACGCCTGGCTTAAACACTATGCTACGCTGAGGTCAGAACGGAGGCATGACGCTGTCTTAATAGGAAAACAATGGCAAAGCGAGCGTTTGGAGATTTTGAAGCTAGTCATGTGTAGTCACATGTGTGTGTGTGTAGTCACGTGATCAGCGACTAGTCGACGTCAAGCTTAAAGCGTCATCGCAGAGCAGTAAAGTCGACTTGCAGACTAGTCGACTAGGCTGTGCAACCCCTAGTGTGTATATATGTATTTATGTGTTTGCATGTTTGCAATTTCTGTTTAGAACACATAGCTTTCCCTTGACCAAACATTTTTAAGGCTCAGAACTCAGACGTGATTACACAGAGAGGCCAAAAGACACTGCAGAGGAAAGAGGTAAATGGCAAGCAGCAGACTCAAGCGTTTTGGAAAGAATGCTTAGATTGCAAAGCACAGCACTTACTGCTGTCTATTGGGCTGCCTACTCATATTGAAAATGCATTACACTCACAGATTATTATTCATTTATTTGGCAGACGCTCTTATCTAGAGTGACTTACAAGTCTAATATGGCATGATGCATGAAATACATATATTATGGAAGCAACAAGATCTAGAATAATATTATACTTGAACAGCCAGAACTTCCATAAATGGAAAGCTGAAATTAGTGCTGAATTAAAAAATATAGTTATAAGCAGTAAAAATGCATGTGCCTAATAATTATCCTTACAAATAACATACTTGTGCCATGATGAAAACGGAGCCTATCAATTAAGAAGTATTCTCTTACCTCACATCATGAATATGATACCAGACCACAATTAATTAAAATTTGAACATTCAGCACATTCACCATACTCATGGCTACTACGAATTGAAAGAACTAAACTACACTATATCAGAACTGATGAACGAGTGCTCGACAAAGGGTAGGTCTAAATTCTGGAAACCAAGATGAACAGACAGGGTTTTTTCCATTTTAGAAGATTATCAGTGATTCTGCAGGTCTGAAGTTCATTGCAGCACTGGGGAGCCAATGAATAAAATTGGTTTAAAGTAAGGAAAAAGATGAACTCTTGACTGCCCAGTTAGCAAGCACCAGAGTCTTGAATTAGGTGCAAGCAGCAGTTTGGTGTTGGTGAATGAGAGACAAGGAGCAGAGAGACATTGGCATATTTCTACGCATATCAAAGAGTCAGCAGGACACAATTTATGGATAGTTCCTATCATTGTTATATTAGTATATTGTCACATACAGTTGCAGTTAGTTGGTTACTTGTTTAGTTAGCATAATTTTGACATCTAAATTTAAAAACACCAGTCCCAAATCTAGACCCACAGACACAGCAATCTTGAGCAAAGTGCTCATAAATCTAAAGATTAAGGTTGGAAAGTCTGAGGTTCTATTTGGACAACTTGACCTCTTCCAGATTAGCTAATTTCCTGTCTGCTCAGTGTTCACTCATATCATCCATTCAAATAGTCAGCGGTGCTCTGAGTAGGCTGATACATGTGCAGCCGAGCAAAATGTTCAGCGAGTTGCTTGCAAGGATTTAGACACAGCAGTTTCCAGAACTCCCTATTTCTCATTATCTGAGCTTCTTTCCCAGCCAGGATCTGGGCATCATTATCATCACTTTTTTAAAATACTGACACACAATGGACCAGAAGGTATTTCCTCTTGCAGTCATGTGATTTCAAAATCTGAGCAGTGTATTTTTTTCCTTGTGTTTGGCTCCAACAGAGGAAGACTCAGCACATAAGACTCTTGACATAACTACATACCATAGCCATAGAGTAATGCATGCAGCCATAGAAGTAACCTTGCCCAACCAAGGCGATTCTATCATTTCATTGCTCATTTTAATGGTAACTTTTTTACTTGATTTCCCTTGTAGCTTTATTTTTAAGAATGAGTTTTTTTCTTTGTTTAAACTATATAGTCTCTGTTTAGTTTAACCTCGGTTCCAACTATTTTTTTCCTGTTATTGCCTACATGGGCCTACGTCATGTTTGTTAAATCACAGAGGCTGCTTGCCAGCTGACATAAGATCATCTACTCATTAGATTATGATGAAAAAATATACAAAAAAATTTAATCATTTGTTCTGGACAGGCAGCAGAATCACACTAAATGATGCAAATAATAAGCAGGTCCAATGCATAGCAGGGAGGTGAATTTGCTCATATACTTGTGTAAACTAGTCATAAATGACCTGTGCTGTCTACGTAGGAGTATATGTCAGGAGTTTCTCCTGACAAGCGGTAATTGATGTGCTGTACTCCCTGGGAGAGCGAGGGGGCTCAGGCGTGTGGCAGGGCTAATTCAATTATTGAATTATCAGTCTTTTGACAGGGTTCGCTGCCTGGTGCCTGCGCCGCACCTGTTGCCTACCTGGTTAAGGGGATGCCAGGGCTATTTAGGCAGCTGAGTGGGAACAGCATGGCAGAGACACTGACGGAGGCCGAGTAGGCCTACATGGGGTTTTAGAGTGGGAATTATTCTTTGGTTTTTTTTTGTTAAACGTGTCGGCACGGCGGTTTTTGAGTTGATTATTTTCGGTTTGTTTTGTTCCTTTGCTTTTGGTTTGAGCCCTGGGAGTCGTGACCCAGGGTGGATTTTGGTTGTTTTGTTAGTTAATTTCTTTTTTCTTTTTCTTTTGGTGTGCGTGGATGAGAGGTTGTCTTTGTGTGTGTGTTTTAGGCGGCTCCAGGAAAAGCGGCGACCAGAAGAGCTTACGCGCCGAGTCCCTGAGGAAGGAGGGAAGCAACGAGCAGTTCCAGGACGCAGCCGGGACCAAGGAGAGCCCCCACCCACAAAAGTGCGTGCCGGGGAGGTGGATCCCCCAGTTCTGAGGGATGTGACACTGCGAACCGGCAACTGCATGCGTGAGTCCCCGGCAGGAAGTGGAAAGAGGGAAAGAGGAGCGGACCGGCTGCTGAGCTGTTTCCCCTCAGAGTGATCCCACGGAGCTGGCACAAGCTGCTAGCGAGGAGAGAAATTAGAGAAATAAAGAGTGTTGCTCCTACTCACCTTGTCCTGGTGTCCTTGTGGCAGGTGGATCCCAGGAGGGAACGAACTGGTTGGGTCGGGGCTGGGCATTCTGTCCACTCCCAACATATACATTGTTTAGTAAACTTTCTGGATATGATATTTTGAAGCACTGCCATTTTTAAGAGTTGAACATTACTAATTGTCATATGACAATGTCAGGATAAATACATTTAATTCCAACTGACTTGCCTGGGCTCCATTCATGCCTGGTATACGTCATCAGCATGGCTCGATTCATTGTGGAAATGCCTGCAGCTTGCCTGAGGTATACTTTCCCTGCAGCTAAAGCAAGACTATTGAAATGCAGTGACTATAGATGCATGCACTGTGTGCAATACAGAATTATAGTAGTTTGCACTTGACCAGGTGTACATTTGACCAGCTTGGCATGGTAGTGCTGCAAAACTGAGGTCACACACTTGAAATCTGAATGTGTGCAGTATACTGCTGTAGTCAGGCACCTGAAGTGCTGACTTGTGCCTTACTGTAATAATGCTGTTGAAATGGGAACTTCTTCAACGTATATCACTGTCATGGATGGCATGGTTGCCTTGAAATTATTTTATAAATGTTTCTTATCCACAAGTTTCTAAACTTCTGACCTTCCCATCATGTTTTGTGCACAGCTGTCACTTTTTGATTTTACCCAATTTAACTTTTGTTGTCCATTTTATATTTATTTCAGATCTTGTAGTGACTGAATGACTGAAAAAGGGAAATTTTCCTCTCATCCTGCAAAGATAACAGACTAGGATGAAGCAGTGGCCAGATGTGACATACAGTGACATTTAGAAATATTTCCTTTCATAACCTAGCATTGAAAAAAGAGAGATGAGAATTTCAGCAACACCTAGGCTTAAATAGTAACAACATAACTTAAATAGTAAATTTGAAAATGTGATTTTTTTTGCTTTCAAGTAACAATGGGACATTTCAATCAGACATTTCTGCACTGTAAGTGCAGTAATAATAATTTTACTGAGGGAGAAACAGATAAATAAAACTAATTCTATTTGTGTTTTCTATCTGCTGTTGCCTGCACCTTGTCAAGGTGGGTTTTGTTTCACTGTCAACGTGTTATTTTCCCACAGGACTTTACCTCAGTTTAAAATTCTGTCTGTATGTTTTTTTTTAACCATGACCTTTTAAGAGTGAATTAATTTATGGAAGAGTACAGTCTTGTTTAACTGATAGCAGAATATTAAACTGTTGCCAAATCATTACAGTCACTAAATCAACACAATTTCATAAGATTCCCTTTTTTGTGATTTTTAAAAAAAATAAATAGATGTGTTCTGCGCTCCTTATTTGTAAATTGCATATTGTTGACATGTGTTAGGGACCTAGGACATTGCCACAATCACACATGAACTACGTCCTTTTGCAACGTGTAAAGCAAGATTGTTTGCAATGATTAAGCTTCTGGATTAACAGATCTTGTGAGCAGTCTTAAAGGTGTAAAAGGACAAACCTAACACAGCTACACACAATGCACTGCAAACAGAATAATATTACGTTTAAGCTTTTATAACTTGCCTGGGAGTTGTGTGCGGACTGTAAACAAATCCTTTCATCTGCTGGGGACCACTGATCTCTGACTGCAAAACCCTCCAGAAGTTTTCAGGGAAAACACAAGGCTCAACAGAACCATCTGGTGGACAAAATATAACTGCTGGACTGCTTCAAACAAGGAAGCCTCTTCCAGGAACCACACTGTCTTTAATTACATAAATATGTGAATCGGTAGGCTCCATTTGTGCAACAGAGCATGTGTTCAAGGTGTCAGCAATGCTGGCTGTAGAGAGAAACAGAATCTTCAAGATGGCAGCTCTCCAGAAATAATATTGCCTTCACCCACAACTGTGCTTCCATCACAACTAGACACCTGCTCAGACAAAGCATTTCAATAAAAAATGAGTAAGCTAATGGCTTCAACATAGGTCCTAAAATAATAGCCATGATACTTGTTTACAAAACTACCATTGTCCTTAGATGGGTCATATACACACCTTTTATGGCTCCTGCTCTGTGATTTGTTTTTATTACAGTTATTATTTGTTTTATTAGGAGTAAATATGAGTGAATTTTTTCTTCCTTTTGGCCTTTGAACCTCTGACACTCACTTCCATTTTTTAACTGAAACCTCATCTATAATGCTGAACCTTGAAACAAACTGGTGCTCCCAAGGAAAACTGACTTGGAAAGATGATACCATCTGTGGCAAGACTGGAAGGCAGCTAAGTGGTTCCACAATACCCTATTCACTTACACTGATGTCTCACTGAGAATCCTTGGTTAAATTTGTTAATAAAATGTTAAAATTGGCTTCATCACTCATTTACGCATAATTTTCCTGTTTCACTCAGGATGCAAATTAAAACTTTGTTGCAAAAAGTGCATGAGCAACACGAACATTTTGGCGATGTACAATGCCCATAAAAAACATTCTTCTTTTGGAGCTGTAGAGCTCATTTTAGGATATGCTGACATTTTACTTATTTATAAAAGCTGTGATTAGAATGCATTAAAATGCTGTAGTGAAACACCCTATAATACAGGAATGGAGAATCAAGGAAAAAAGTGCTAAGAGGAACATACAATTTTATTGACTTGTTAATGCGTTTTCCTCTCTTGATGCAACCCCCTCCTTTAGATGTGCTGATTGCACATTAGACTTACTCCACTGTGACGACCTCTGCACTCATGCAGGAGTACTGAAGCGAAATGAATGCAGCCCTAATACGCACTTGCACACAGCCAATGGCTATTTTTCATACTACAGCTTCAAGGTGCTCCAAGGTGAAGTGGGTGCAGCAATGTCATCTGAGCAACTTAGAGATGCCTGACAATTAACACGGTGCCTGAGAGTATGGAGAAGACTCTACTGACTCATTCACTCCTACCCTGGTGGAACACATTCAATTTGTTGCCATTGTGAATTCCCAGTCTTTGTTGCCTGATGAGATGCCAGGGATCAAGCCCAAGCCATAGGGCTTAGCTTGTATTCAAGAGGAGCACTTTGCTTACTAAGCCCCTTGAAGGCCACCGATTCTATTCTTATTAATATCTTTTCAGTAAAGGAGACAATCAAAACAAAACAGAGGGATACTCTACAGTAATGGGTATATTAGAGGTGAAGGGCTTTTCTGTCCTGCATCATTGGATTTATAACAATGTGCATGTGTTCACAGAATTAAAAAAAAAACAATAAGAACATTGTAGCACAGCTGTATAATGCTCAGAGATCTGGTATATTGGGTTCAGCTTCATTAACAAATTGATTGGTTAAATTCATCTGATAAAGCTTTAATTTGGAGTACTTTCACAATATTCATAATAGTAGAATGATATCCACAGGTCTGTATAACAACGTCCGAGGTTTCTGTCTCAATGGCAGACTGAGAATATTTTCTGTAAGAAATGTTAATATGCATAAATGAGTACATGTATAACTGTATGTTACGCATCCTTTTAAGCTCGCTGCATACACAGATTTTCCTCTTTTTCTTCCTGTGCACATTGGATGAGATGCACATCAGGTGAGATGATCTACAAAGTGCATTTCAAAATGTCTAATTCAGTGGTTTCCTGGGTCAGGTATTTACTTTTGAACACTTGGGATACCATTTCCTTCATTTACTGTCTTGGAAGGTCAAATTCAATAAATTAATGGTAATTAAGGAAAAAGTGGTTTCTTAGAAGTGGCAAGTAGCAAAGCATGGTGCTCTTGGCCATCATCCTGCCTCAGGCCATTCTCACTCTGTGTCAGAGGTCAGACTTAAGCTGTTCACTCTCTAACTGGTCTTGATGGGGAGCTGGCCTCCTCCACTAGCACAGAAGAGAGAAAGAAGACTCTCAGAAGAGAACTCTCAGAAGAGTTCCTCACAGAGAGCACTGTGGCCCCCAACCTGGCAGTTAGAACCCCATGACTTAATTATTGCTGACTCTGGTTGTCTTTTATCCCTTTTGCGCTTACAGTTACACCGGTGTGATTAGCCCTTTCGTGCGCACGGTCAAACCGGTGTGATTAGAACACTAGATTGGAAAAATTCTAACAGTGATTTAACTTTACAAAGTATAGCAAATGTGATGGGAAAACTATGAGAAGCTTAATAACGCTAATGAAAACATAACGAACCATGTAACATAACACATGCGTTACATAGCATAAATTCAGTCTCGTTCGAAAGGGTTAAAACCTCCTTTTCTTGGGGATTACATTAGTCAAGTGAGGTGTATACCTTCCATATCTGTAAGGTTTTCCACTTGATTTCTATGTGGATAAAATCTCATCAATTCCTGGGTGAGCTTGTTACAAAAAGCAGGTGGTTGCCCGTACTTGAGACATAGTATAGTGTAGATTTCATTCATATAATTTCCATTACAATAGTGACCCAACATATGATCAACGATAGCAAAGCACTCTGCATATAACTGCTGGCATGGAAGTTATAAGTATTTCTGAAAAAAGAACTGAAGGATTGGTAAATTCTCTGGGCGCTGCCAAAAATTAATATAATCTCATAACAATCCTCACATTCAGACATGCAAATGAGGTGGACTAACCTCTCTACAGAAAGGAAGATTATTATTATTTCATCCCCTGTCTATCATCAGAGTTCAAACAAAAAAATTGTGTTTATTTAGTGAAATTTCAGTTGCCATATCCTCTAATGCAATATACTCCCCAATGAGATGGAAATAGACTGATTTTTTCCTGCAATTCCTTCTTGCAATAACACAGAAGATGAAAGAAAACTTAATAAAAAATTGATTTTCTCTGTGGCACATTTTTGACCAAGGATTTGACACATAGGAGCAGAGGGGAATCATAAAAATAGCACACTGGAGTCTGAGGTGTTTTCTTATGTGAAAAATGTGTGCTATGAAGTACAGTGCTATTTTCATTTTTATTTTTTATGTAACATGTTCCATTACTATACACTGAACAGCAAGAAACTAATACATCAATAATATCATCATACATCAATCATAATCATAATATCAAACTCAATCCATGTATCTGAAATTTGGTAGATAAAAAGAAAGAATACTTCTCAAGAGGAATTTGCCAATATTTTGTTTTGACAATAAATAGCTGTGAATATTAATTTAAACATATTCAATGACTGAAGAAGAGTTCACTTTGTTCTACCTTGAAGCATAATCTTCATTCTGAAACACAGAAAAATAACCCCATTAATTCACTTTGCAGTTATGAAGAAAAGTGAATATGCAAATTCTTACATGTAAAATCAAAGGTTAAATGTATATAATGACAGATAGGTGTGAGTTATAGATTGATAATGAAAAATAACCTCTTGCTAAGCTTTTTCCAATGAACTGGTTAAATGTCTTATGCGTCCTCCATTTGCTGTCAGCAATGCTCACACTCAGTGTGGTATCAACATGACAACACTGTTCATATCTTACAGGGAAATCATTAGCCACTATGAAAAAAGAATACTATGACATGAATCCTAACAATGCTCAGATTGGGTTCATATTGAGTGAATGGGGTAGCCACTCCACCACACATATGATTTTCAAAATCATATGAAGCCAGGAAAGTCTGTTTTATCTGTAACATGTTGCAGTGCGTGGTCATGTGCAAATATCAGGGCATTATTTTGTGTGAGGTAAAGAGCTGGATGGAGATTGCAGTCAAGGTGCAATCTCCATCCAAACTGTACCACAGCCCATACAAGTCCACTTGTGCAACACAACATGGATAATTATGGCTCAACAGCTGAGATTTACCAGTTTCAAGAAGTATCTGTTACCAGAGATAGAGCTGTCCCATACATAAGAGCATGCCCAAGAGCACACACAGATGTAAGCAGGCAGAGAAAGCTGAAAAAATTCAAGGAGTAAACAAGAGCTATCCTTTAGGCCTCTATATTGCAATGAACCAGTGTTGTGCAAGTTCACACGTCAGAAGAGCTAGCTCAAAGTTCAGTTCACACAGATTAAAATGAACAAGTTCACGTTCATAGTTCACAATTCTGAATTTTGAACAAGTTCACAGTCCCAGTTCATTTCTTCCATTTTTTAAATGAGCTGCTCCAGGGACTATTTTATGTGTACGAATACATGCGCAGTGATTGTTACGCGGGACATGGGCAGTTGGTTGCGAGCTGTCGAGCTGACTATCTGATGAGTTGCACTAATGAAAACGTCTCAAGTATGGAATAACGCCATCCGAGTTTATTCATCAAGCAGTAACTTTAACACACCCAAGGATTCCAAATCTCGTGCAAACCTGAACGAGCTCAAATTCACGTTCTTTAGCTGCAAACGGATACGTTCAAGTTCACCGTTCACCGAAAAAATGAGCACGTTCAATGAACGCGCTCTTTTAACGCGTTCATGCGCAACACTGCAGTGAACTGACTTGCAAATTTTAAAAACTAATGTAACACAAAAAATTATATTCTTATTACATAATAACAAACCTTACTGTACAATATCATACCCAATAAATTACTTAATACATTTGAAACACTTTGGAGATATACTATGAAAGGCACTTTTAGGTTTCTCCTGAAATTTTTTACCATTCTATTTTCTGTATCTGGTTGTTGGAGAAGGGTTTCATAACAGGGCTGTCTATTTTGGCTCAGTCCCATACATCATGTTTGTTCACAAGGAAAGGGCTCACCCACTGTCTCTCTATAGCCCTTGGCATCTTCTGCTGAACAAAAGTGTCAGGTCCTTGTTGCTCTACATTTATAATTAGCCCACACTACAAAGGCACAGAAGATGAAGAAAATGAACTTCTCTCAAAGCAGTTTGAAGGCAAAGATTACAAGAACATTGGCTTGTTTGTATAAGTTCAAAGGTCACATATCTGAACTTGAAAGTTCTGTTTAAAACAGCAATAAAAAAATGAAACGTTCTCTTTACAGTCAGACACTCTTTACTAGGTTTTAGATCACAAATGCTGAAAGCTTTATTATGAAGTATTCTTGAATCTCTGCAGAAAGGTGGGTTTGGTAAACTCTAATTATCCACGCACTCCTAGATATTTCTTGGGAGATAGTGGTTTTCTTGCAACAAAACACCTGCTGTGATTTCATGTTACATAACAAGGTATGGGAGCAACTAATCCATCAGGCAGAGAAACCAGTGTATTAGTCATTCATGTCATTCATTCATTGCAGCATCAGGAAGATGCCATTAAAACCGCTGACAAGCATAGTGTCTTAGTCATTCCCTGATTTTTAATTCTACCTAAAATGAATGGATTTTGAGGCAGTGATTACTTTGGAAATATGGATATATACAGTATATTGCATGTTATGATTAGAAAATGTTGTCAAAATATTTTCAACATTTACACATTTCTCCAAGATTTCTGCGGTCAAGATGTGTCTTTCTGTCTTTGTGAGTTGTCTTGAAAGTATCTTTCAAAACTGTATTTTTTCACATTTGTTATACATCCAAGTTTAGAAGTTGATTAGCATTGCTGACAGTGTACATCCAATTTAAATAATTTATTTTTAATCAATATTATCAGACAAGAACCTATGGGAGAATGAAAGCAGTATGTTCGAATTAAGAGTGGTGAGTTTATGTGAGTTAACAAATGCTTACCATATTAGTGAGTTACAGGCTGTGTGTTTGAATGGGTGGAGAAATAGTAAACAAATCACAGTATGGATGTAAGAGGAAGCCTGAAAATAACATTGAAAATCCTAAACATAACTGATATTGGGGAGAAAATGGGTAACAGGTCATAAATCTCAGACTATTCTCTCTATCCTGTCTGTTCTCCTGTCCATTTTAGATGGGATTTTTTGGCTTTTGAAAAGCTTAGTTCATGAAAGCATCACCAGTTGTAAAGAATGTAGCTGGCCTTAAGAAATCTTGAAGAGGGCCACAGGCCTGGTCCTTGATTGCTCAGTTATTTTAAGACCACGGTGTCTCATGGATGTGAAATTTATTGAAGACCTTCTAGATGTTCTACTTCAGAAAGAAACACGTGAATATAGTTGAAAGTGCAATATAGAGTTGATATTTTTCCACTAGAGGGTGTCAGTGCTGTTCAGAATTATTGGCCCTAGTACACATTCTGGGTGGACACAGCATGAAACATCACAAATACCATGTGTTCCATCTGGCATTCTTACTCAGACATCTATGTTTTGGTGCTGTCAGTCACAGCATGTACAGGGTAAGAGTTAGTCTCTTTCTTCTCCTTCCATCCCTTCCTGACACATTTCTCTCTGAGGAGCAAAAGGGGCAGGGCTTCAGTAGCCTTAAAGTCAGATACCCTGATGATGTCACCAGTGACACTAAGAAAAAAATTGTAAGATTCAGCTTCTGAGAGAATTCCCAGAGATTTTAAGAGCAGACTTCATTCAGGTGAATGACAGAGAAATCAAAGCAGACCTGCTCTTCTACTCAGACATCCAACCACCTGGCACACAGCCTTCCACACGGCCAATAAAACTAAGTGTCAATGAGTTGGATTGGGCTAACAGGACTCTAAAGGATGATTTATCAAGAAGAGATGGAGCAGAGAGAAAAATACATCTACACTTTCAGCCAGCACCTGCTCAGAGTCACAGTAGTGAGCACTGGCTTACAGACTGACAGCAGCCAGGCAAACCCTCGGACAGCCTGACACCACACCACCCACGTAGCCAACCCCTACACAGTTCCCTCCACAGCCAGCAGGACAAAGCCCACCACATCAACCACCAGAACAGCTATCCTCGTTGACTCATAGAAAGCTGTTCCCCTGGGACCATGTTGTAAAGACCAAGCACATCAACTACTCTGTCAGGACAACCCTGACAAAACTGAAAACATTATAATTCACACATTATAATTCACACAATGGCACAAATGACCTGAGCTCTAAGGGAGAAAGGGTATCTGAGTCAGTGAGAAAGGTGGTGGAAAAGACACAAAGAGAATTCCCCAGAGTGAACATCACAGTCTCCACCCTACTGCCAAGGACTGTCCTTCACTAACGTCTACATCGCCCACCACCCCACTATAACTCATGATCACCTCCATAATCACATACACCTCGACCAGGAGAGAGTCCAGACATTCACCCAGGACCTAGAGGATGTAGCACGTGGTAGTCTCCTCCACCCACCGCTCCAGCAGAGACTCACCATAGCATCACTAGGGACAACAAGACCCTCATCACCCACTGATAGAGAGAAGAGCCCCACCTAGCAGAGCCCAGCCAAGGAAAACTATGCCCAGCAGAGCCCCCAGCAGAGACTAGCCCAGCAGAGCCCCACCCAGCACAGCCTCACACCTGAGAGCTGGGCCCAGTGACTCTGTCCAAGGCAGGACCCAGCATAATGAAGAGTGGTATGGTGGAGTTCAGATCATACCACCCTCACAGCACCAGCTCACTTGTGCAGAGGTAGTCTCCAGCTAAAATCACTTAGCTCACTCTGAAATGGCTGAGGTGTGGCAACTGCTGCAAGTTATGAAATCAGAGGATAAGGGGTTAGTGCACCTCTGTGGATACTTGGGCCTGTACATGAATAATGGCAGGATATGAGGGGACTCTTTGGGTCGCTTCACTTACTGTTCAGCTCTTGGAACTAGCGTGGTCAACTGTACCATCACTGACATGGACCCCTCCTTCATAAGAGTGTCCACTGTCAGACCACAGGCACCTTTATCAAACTACTGCCAAATAAATGTATTCTGAAAAAGAACTGGAACACCAAAGATCAAACAGACATAGCCCTGCAAATTAATCAAAGTAAACCAAACATACAAATGCGCTCCTTACAGTGAGGTTGAATTTACTAATGCAATTCAATCTGCAGAGAATACTAACCTTTCTAACACAGTTCACTTAACCCAGTTCAAAAATAGCATCTAAAGCCAAGGTAACACCAAACCTAATTGGAAACCACAAAAAGAAAAATAGTTTGATGAAGAATGCAGAAATTTAAGAAAAAACTGAGACAATTAGCTAATGAAAGACATCATCAGCCACAAAATATCAATTTAAGTGAAACATTAATATAGGAAAACCATTAAACAGAAAAAAACTAGAGCATTACAAAAAAGCTCTCAAAGAAATTGAGGACTCCATTAACCAAAATCAGTACCGGGAACAATAGACCAATCTGACCATGAAACAAACCCAAGAGCAAGTCATAAAAAGGGCTACATCTCGAAAAAAATATTTTGAAAACCTGCAAAACTACACTAAATGGGACAAGCATCCTATAGAGACCCTGGATGCAGAAAAAAGTGGTATGCAGAAATATACTTCATTTCAAGGAAAACACCAGCCAGTACATGCAGAGCAGAGCTTCCTTTTATAATAAATATCCAAAAATAGTGGTAAAAATTTGGATATATCTAAAAACAAGTCCCCATAACATTGCATTTTAAGGTGCTTCAATCCCAAGAGCTGAGGCCCAAAAAGAGCCCCCTCAGTAACAGCTAATACAGAACTATAACACACTGGTTCTCTTTCCTCTTCCTTGATTACCCTACAATGTTGCCTTCACTCATTGGAATAGCAAGAATGCTAATAGAAAACCAGAACCATCCCCATCCATGCTGGCAAAGCCCACTGGATATCTACCAGGGATGAGTGATGGCTGCAAAAGCTGAGGAGGCGGCAGTTTCTAGGAGGACAATGAATGTGCCTGGGAGAAGAATGGATGTGTTAGGGATGCTCCCCAAAGCTTTTGTTTTCAATAAAGCTGATAGAAGGTGCAATCTCTCAAGTTTTAACAGGAATGTGCTATTAATAATCAATTAGTCTTTTATAGTTTCCAATTATCCTGTGACGTCACATGCATGGCACAGGGCAGTTTCTATTTCCATGTCAAGACTACACTTGCTGCTGTCCGTTCAGCTCTCCGGATGCCGCAGATTTTTTTTTCCCTTGTGCCCAGAAAATGGAAATAAACTGTTGTGAGCTAAAATGAACACCTGAATGTTTTCCTCTACAGTCACCACCCTGCATAGTTGACCCCCTGCCACAAATGCTTTAACCTTTTCAGTTCTCTTTCCAACAGAATCTCTCTGTTTTCTCTGAACAGCCTTCTAATAACTGTGTCAGTGCAATTATTGTACGTCAGGCATATAATCAACAAAAACAACAAAACACACTTCAGGAGAATTATTTTTAAACATTTTACTGACTTAACTTTATTCTATATGAGATTTTTTTTTAGTTTTTGGACAATCTTTTGCTGTTTATGTGTAGTATTGTGTTTTGGGTTCTGTGATCTAGCAACTGAAATATGGTAGTATACTTGGCTTCTGTTGCCAAGTCAGATTGCACAAGTCAATTTAGGGTAGGGCTTAAATAGTGTTATTCTCACACTCACTGGTCTGGGAGTGTTCTTAGCCTGGGCTCACATTGTTGCTCATTCAGCTTGAATGGATGCGCTTCTGTTCTCTTGTGCTGGAAGTTGCTCTGGATAAGAGCATCTGCTAAATGAATGTAATGTAATAATGTAATGAGAGAAGAAATGTAAAGATATGTTAAAATATTTGTTTTAAAGGGTAGTTCATATTAAGCATTCCTATGTTATAATCTTGAAAAATGTTCATATTCTACAAAAATTGTTATCAGTAAGAATATATTTATATATTTTAATGTTATTTATTTATTATGAATTACACTTTGTTAGCAAGATATTCACACAAATAATATACAAAAAGGTATTTATCACTACACAGGGTTCCACTACTTTGAGGCTATTTATAGAGTTATCTGCATGGTCCCATTTTAGAAGTAGTTATCATCTGTCTGTTAGCATCTGTTCTCTTCTGAAACCGTTTCATTTTCATCATACAGCTGTAGTTCAGCTCACTCCATCTAAAGCCTTTGTCAGTGAACCTGATTGGTGGGGCAGGGGTTGAGGGTGCACCGCAGCTCTCGTTCTTGAGCCAACGGCGATGGGTCTGGAACCTAGGCCATCTCATAACCTCTACCTTCCAACACATGTGAGTCATACATCACTGTCTGTGGGTTTCTGGATCGGTGCCAGCTCCAAATCAATGCAATCAGCTTCGCAGTGCTGAAGAACCCACATTACAGCGTTCACTCTGTGAAATCTTGCACATATTTCTCCTTAGTTATTTCTTAGCGTGAGCAAGGTAAAAATAAAACGCCATCTGCTATATTATTCGGACTCTGAACAAATCCTTTCAGAACAAGGACCTGCAGTCCTTGCTTAGTTTGCAGCATTGACTTGATCATTGAAGGAAGGATAAATAGAAAGAGCATGATACTGTATGCTCTGACATGGGCAATGGCAAACAGTTTCTGTTCTGCAATTAGCTGAGCTCTGTCTCTGCAGTAGCGCACTGCACCTATCCTGTGACTGTGTAGCTGTGCCATCTGGACCCAGGGTTTGTCTGAGGCGTTGTTCGCGGTGTGTACAGAGGGCACGGCCCTCCTCGTCAGTCCCCAGCCAGCAGCTGAAACAGGCTGCTCTAATGAGAATCCCACACGCCTACACTCTGGAGGTGTGAGGCAGCTTCAAGAGCCACAGTCAGAACACAACTGAAGCAAATGAATCATATCTCTAATGTGCACGCTACACACACACACACACACACACAGGAATCAGCCTTACACCTACAGCTGTATGATATCCCCTTTAAGCAGAGTCCCATCGCAATCCAAATACCCTAGATGCGACATCTCCCAGTGAGAAGCCCCAAAAAAATTTAAATTGGCTGATTCACCCAGCCCCATGACTCCATCTCTGTGTGCCACTTTTCAACAGATTGAGCTAAAAATACCTCTGCACAGCCGCTGTGGGTCTCTTGAAATTATATGCCTGGTAATTGACCTGTTCCCCACACACTGATTTTCCTCTTTCAATAATGTATACGTATTTTAAGAGCACTACATCCTCTACAACACTTGCTAAAATCAATTCTGTCCATCTATCTTCCATGCATTCTGTTTCTGGCACTCTAAAAACAATCTTCGTACTTCCCTCTCTCACCTCTGTCTTTCTCATAAATATGCGCACGCACACACACACACACACACGCGCGCGCACGCACACACGCAGCTTCTTCTTGTTTTCTCCCTTGCGCTGTCGCTCATGAGAATACCACGGCAGCGGATTAAGATTGCACTCCGGCTCTGGGTCCCAGTGTTGATGCTGAGGATTGTGGCAGCACAGCAAGAAGACAATGTGATTTTCTGGAAATACGCTCTCGACTGGGCAAGTACAGCCCCTGGACAATCTAGCTCCGATAGGCAGGATAGTTTTCGTTAGTGTGCAGTACATTGTTGTTTAATTGTATTTGATGTGTGTGCATGTGTGTGGCAGTGTGAGTTTGCTGTGTGCACATTCTCATTTACAGCAACTGATATCCCCCTTGGAAGTGTTCTGTAAAAGATAAAATATAACAATGTATAATAAAATGTAATAATCATAAAATAATGTTATTTGCCTTTAATTTTTTTATATTAGCAGGCACCATAGGTTACAAAATCTCATGTGAGCAATTTCACAGTATTGGTGGTTTGATGTTCACTGCCTGTTCAACTGAAGAGGGCTGTCTCCGTGTTCTTCAGTTATGAAGCAGTGTCAGTGTAGCAGGACTACTCTAATTAGTAAAGCATTATGTGATCATACATGATCATCACTTCCTGTATTTACAGTGGTAAATGATTTATCCACTATCTCTTGTTGCGGAGTGACATTCAGTTGTAAGATTTAACAAAAGGTCAGCCCAGTCAATCTACATCATCTGTTCTGACTTTTTTTTCTTTTTACCTAATGATCTGTAGGTGTCTCGGATCCAGCGAGATATAAATCCCTATGCCATCGTCATCCTATCCAATACCAGCGCACTGGTGAGGCGCAAGAATGAGACAGTTACCATCGACACAAACAGGTGCATCACCAAGGAGAGCACCCTACAGAGGGGCAAGATGACATTCCGCACAGGTGTGTACCATCAACACAAACCAACTTTGGCATGAGTTCATACCTGTTTTCTGGGGTTTGTGTCTGTATTGCATGTGGTCACAAGAGTGTCAGTGAAAGCAAGGGAGCTTTCTGTGTTAGCATATCATACTTTGCTCCACAAAGACACCAACAAGCAGTTTTGTCTGGTACTGTTGATCAAATATCACTGCAGAGGTATTGAGTGTTTCATTATCAAATAAAATATTTAAAATATTACCCTTTCAAGTACCCTGACTACCCTGCAATTTAAATTCGCATCTCTAGAAAAACAATTCCGCAAACTAATCTTAAATCACAGAAGTAGTTTTCACAATTTATTTTGATTTCTATCCACTTTACCACTCATTGATAAAAATGCCTCATGACTCAGACATTTGACAATTGAATACATTGATGAAATAGGGCCTTGTTAGTCAGGGGGAAAAGCACAGGTACAGTTCCTGGATCTATTCTATCATTGTTTCATAACAAATTCAGAATCCTCTTCTATCAGCTTCCTGTCCTAAAACAGCAGAAGGGGATAAAATGGGTGTAATCAGAGGAAGGAAACTGGGAGCGGACCTGGATCCAACTCCTTTTGACAGATTTGGGGCACACAGTTTAAAATTAAAATATCATGGCAAACTTATTTTGTTGGGTCCTCTGACTGACCCACCAGGGGGGCAATATTGTCTCTGGGAATTTCCACTCAAATAAGCTTCTTAACTCTTAACCCCAGTGCACAGAAACTGGTGTGTAATGTTTTATGGCAAAGAACTGAGGAAACAGGACCTGCTGAATATTTTCTCTTATGAACCCCTTTCAAGAGCATCTCAAAAGACAAGCCTACCCAAGGGCTCCATTCAGTCCAACTGTAGTGTGATCTGCCCTCAGATTTGAGTAATAAATCAAAAGAAGTATTACAGTATGTCACTTTTCTACAAAGTGTAGAATTTCCACAGAAATTGGTGCAAAATGATTTCTAAAGATCAAAAAATGTGATTTGTTTGAATTTGTACGTTAAAAAAGGGATTTACAGTGATATTGAAGCTATACCTCTAGCATATTTACTATTTATCAACTCCTTATTGTGTTCTATTTTTGCAGATCACCTCCAATCAAAGCTGGCCATGGGCTGGGGGCCTAAATCTATTGGTCTGCAATCAGCAAAAACTGGAATTTTAAAAGGAGTCTTTACAACACGAGGTCCAGAATCTGTGTGAACAACAAAGAAGTCACTTCTCTCCACTGACCTCATTGACAGCTGATTCACATTCCTCAAGCAATTGTAAATTGTGGCATAGCTAAAACAAAATCTGGCACAAGGCAGACCTCCCAATCTAAGGCAGCAAAGGTGAACTTACTGGCTTATTTCAACAATGGCACAAAGGCACCAGCCCAACTTGCTGGCTTCAAGGAACAGGTGGGGATGTGTGACTCCAAAAATTCAGGCAGTGAGTCCCAGCAGGAAACCAGCTCTCCAAAACAAGATGATGTAGTGATATGGGTCATTGTGTGCCCAAATAACAGTGTCTACTGGGCTCACTTAAACAATTTCCATGCACCAAAACCACATCAATAAACCTAAAATGCCTTTGGTTACTGGTCACCAATGTCTCCTCCTCCTTTGCCACCATGGTTATTCTCTCTTCCTCTTCCTGTCAGCAGTTCACCTTTTTATGCTTGCTTGGAAATGAGTCTACCTTAAACTGCATGATGACAGCATGTGCAAAATAAAACAAACAAAACAGAAACATGTATGAGTGTGTGAAGTGTCCATGCCCCATAATATTCCTGGGTGACTCAATTGGTAAGGCTCTTGTTTAAAGTGCAGGCTGAATCCCACAGTCCAGGTTTGAAACTGACCATGTCATATCCTGATCAGGAGCTCACAGTGGCAGAACAAATTGGTTTCATGCCACCAGGAATTCGAATGGGTAGATTGGGCAGGATTTCCTTGTTTTGCTATTCTCAGGCACCCTGCAAATTCATGAGGTGCCTGTGAGTTGCTCCGATGATGTCAGAGGAGTAGCGTCCATGCTTCAACTATTGCCTAGTTCACTGTGGTGCACTCTGTGGCTTGTGCAAAAGTAGTTGTTGGCTGTGTGCAAATGTATTGGAGGATTGCATTTTTCTTGCTTCGGTATAACTTCTGTATAACTGCAGAGCTTGTTGCAGTGAGATAAGCCTAATGTATAATTGGAAACTTTGAACAGCTATGCATATAAAGTAAAAAAACAACAAAAAAAAAAACTTAAAAATCTGTTTGAAAGTATCCTCTTACGTTGTATAAATGTACCAGAGCTGAATTAAATGAGACTATTTGTACAATAAAATAGTGTTGCTAGTGATGTATGTCTTCAGTAGTTATAATATATGGTGTAATATAACTACCACCAGCCCCTGATATGTTCAATAAATAAGAGCAGACGTTTAAGATACAGATAAAAATCTATCCATACCTTGGTGTCCTCAAAGTAATTCAAAGGGAGTTTAAACTTTGCCATTGAGTTTCATAGGCTAAAATTCATGAATTCCCAGAAACACTCAAAAAAGGCTTCTCATGTCAAACTCAGTGCCTAGAAAACTATCACTTAGACAAGAGAATATATAATTGTATAATTCACTTATTAATTTGCACCTGCATCATGTCCATTGTAGGTATACATTAAAGTCAGTGTATATGTTTTGTATGCTTTTATAGATATTTCTTGTTGGTCTGAATATATATACAGAATATTGTTTTTTTTCATAATTCTTCCATATTTTTACCATTCTTTATTGTTTGGTTTCTCTAATGTCTCACAGTGGAGACTAAAAAGGAAAGTGAAGAAAAGAGTTGCTACATAGAATAATGTAATGCAAACAGGTCATCTAGATTATCAAATCAAAGATAATTATGAAAATGCAAATCATAGTAATCTGGGAAGTTCAAAAGCTGAGGCAACAAAGGTGATTAATAAGTAAAGTCATGTGACTTTAGAAATACAAGGAAACACTTTGGATATTTAAATTTAGAACCATGGGTTTGCCAGGTTTAAACAGATAGATTTTAGACCTTTTCTGCAGATTACAACAGTCATCCCCAAGGCAATTAGAGTGGACTATCAATTGACTCTTTGCAGTAGCCTAAGACCAACTTGTGTGCTCTCCTTTGCAGATTCTCTGTCTCAACTCCTTCAGTCTTTATCACCCAGCACACAAGTGGATTTAATATGTTTTAAAATTGTATCATTTTGGTTAATTATTCATTATATAAATGCTAGTTGATCCATTCATCACTGATATTACTCTTAAGTTAATTTGCCATGTAAATGCAATTGTTTTTTTCCCTGATCACCTGTTACATCCTAATGAAGGCAGTATGATTCACTACAGTCAGTGGTCATGCCTCTGTGCTTTTGCCTGTCATATTTTCTTGTTTACCATCTTATAAATACAGCAGAGATAACCCAAAATTATAGCCTTTGAATCATTAAGTTCAACCCAAATGAGTCTTGTTTTAATAAATAAATATTTTTTTTCCAGTATGGAATTCCTTTTCTTTTAAACACTTCTTTGTCCTTTCTTCAATTCTTGTGCAATCGGTATAAAAGATATTCACCATTGTGGGAAAGCTGGATTATCATTTCAAAGTCTAGCAGTTCAATATCTCCACCTTGAACAATTGACGGATCAATCAGAATGACCGATCAAGACCCATCCTGAAAAAAAAGGTGTCTGCCCTGGTGACCAAAGAATCCATTTCTATTTTTATTGGGAGGTTATTTCACATAATAGCTGATGTAATGGACAGTGATCCCTTCAGTGGTGCTGCTCTATGTCTTCAGTCCCCATGGGCCTAACAAGGTAGTGTGAACAAAATGCAAAATACATTATGAAGTTCTATTTAAACTTACCATAGATTGGGTCACAAAACTGAAGGAATTTTGAATCAGCTTTTTTATTTATAAAATTGTGGTTAAATTATACTTTAAGCCCTCTCTGGGGCTTATTCTCTGCGAGGCACAGAGATAAGCAGAGGAGGTTGGTCTTCCTTGAACTCAGTGGCATAAGAGTTGTTACAGGGTTACAGCTGCCAATTGTATGTGCACATGGTCAGAATAGCCTTAGCTATAATATTTTTACCATGGTGAGATACTGCCCTCTATCTGTACAGAGGATTATAAGCACAAATGTGAAAGTTTTTTCCCCAATTCTTTTTCTGCTGACTGAAAATCTTCTCATTTTGAATGGATTTGGGTGAGTCAGAGCCTTGAAGGGCTATTTTCGCAAGCTATTAAACTATGTGATTTCTACTAATTAAACAACAAGCTTCCCTGCTGCTCTTAAAGACAGCTAAAATATTCAATATTGTTTATTTTTCAGTCTTCTGATAAATGTCAACTAAACACATAAGATACAAGATTTCACAGAGTGAACACTAGTGTGGAGCCAGTGGGGAAGGGGAGAACACATTTTTCCTTTAATTCATTCAAATGCATTTTTAAACATTATTTTTTGGGAATTTAACTGAATATGAAAGTGTATCATTTCAGATTTGCTCAGGAAGTGTTAAGTGTCCTTTGACCTGTGACATATGTTGTACTTCTTGGCAGAATTCCAGGACACTCCACCCCACGTCCTGACTTCAGTGTAGCCTATGACCTTGCCAAGCCCTATGTCCCCTGTAAACCTTCACCCCTTCCCCTAGCAGAGAGGATAGGCTGGGCCCCTGGACACACACAACACCAGCCCTATAAGTAGTACATGAATAGCCCGAAGAGATCCCGCAGCAGGCACAAGAATGACAGGAATAAAGTGTAGGAGCAGAGATGGGACAGAGAGACCATCACCATGGAGACCATCATCAAGATTGAAATCACAGATCCCTTCCGCGTGGAGACTGTAAAAAGGGAGCTATCACCATAGAAACCATCACCATAGTTCCAGAAGGAACTAAGGTAGGAAGCTCCTGGAGCATCACAGCACATAGAGAACAGCAGAAGGGGAGGGCATACAATTTCCAAAGCAGCGGCCAGCCCACTCACTGCCCACGATTCAAGACCAGTCCACAGGCTGCAGCCACAAATGTGGTATGCATTAGGAAGCGGTACGCATGGAACAGCTGTGCATTGATCTTTTGTTGGGTGCCCTGGGGAGGGACTCATACCACTTTTTTCTGGTGTAAGTTGAAAATATAAGTAGTTTCAAAGAGGCCTCTTAGCCAAAATAATTAAAATGGGCATATTATTGCAACCATCAGAAATCTTCACTATTCCAAAAACAATACATAGTGATCACTAAAGAATTATTTTTTTAAACATAAAGTATTACCTGTTACTGTCAATTGGATATTTGTCATGCCAAATGCAATATTTTTTTCTAGTCTAAAATTAAACCATTAGGTTCTGACGAGACAAGATGAAGCCCTAGGCATGGGCAACTACAGTGTGAATACAAACATTTAAAGACAAGTCTGAGCACTGCTGCTTTTGGTTCAAGGGGGACACCCCCACGTGTCTATCTCTGTGTCATCAGCTTCATAGGGAAAATTCCATTTTCAAAGGCAACGGGACATGTGGCTCTTTATTAAAGCCAACTGTCCCTCAGTTCCGTACTACTCACAGATGTATTCAATATGTAAACTTGTATATGTTTTCTTCTTCCATTCAGAAATACAGTTGACCCTCCCACATCGCGGGGGTTAGGGGCTCAGCCGCCCCATGATGTGGAAAAACCTTGTAAAATTTTCGACCCCCCTAGGTGAGCAAAGCAAGGGGGGGTTGTGAGCTCCCCCGAGAAAATTTTTGAGATTTTACTAGTTTTAGGACGTTTTTAAGGCTATTTGGGATGGGTATTTGGTCATATATTAGTCAGTGTTAAGTAAAAATATGAGGAAAAAAAATGAAATTAAATATGAGAAAGAATTTCATTGAAACATTGAAAATACAATTTATGTCAGAATACAGATTAACAATCTACAATACTGTACTGTACCTATGCTAGCCTACATTGAATCGAGACATACCTAATATCATACCTAATATCATAGCCTAGCATACCTTAATAATAATAAAAAAAATGTTGTATGGGTACTCACCATTAATGTACATGGTTGAAATAACTCTGCTATTGAAGACTTTTTTGTACAGTAATCTTGAACTAAAATTAGGCCTATGTAGGATGAACACGATGATGATTGACAAATTAATTTGACGAAAAACTTACATACACCTCTCTCACACATAGTTCTTGCCGTACAGTTATGAGACTTGCACACTAATAGGTAAACACACAAAAAACTTATTCTTTTATGATATTATTTATGGTATTAAATGATAAAAAACATTAATATTATACATATATTTTATGCATTTATGAGTTACTAAACTTTTTTACATTTTCTTTACTTTTCTTCTGCTACACGTGTTGTCTGCAGTGCTACGCGGTTTCCCGCACAAGGTCGCAAAGCTCCCAAAAAATTCGAAGTCGAAGTTCGAAGCCGTGATGTGGAAAGCCGCGATGTGGGAGGGTCAACTGTAGTTCAACTGAGTATATGACATAGAGAAACTGGTGATTATACAACCACATGAAAACTATGCTCACAGTGGTTTGAGCATACAGAAAGTCAGCTTTGTAGGAGTTTCCAACACAAAAGAATCTTCCTAAGGCTGAATACTGAGGGTGAATACTTCCCATGAGCGCTTTACAAAAAAAAAAAAAAAAAAACTCCTACATTTAGTTGTAATAGTACTTTGCATTTTTCTTCAAATGTGGTCTGACATCTGTATGTGCTGTGTTCTCATTGTTCTCTTTGTATCTGACAAAGCTCAGCTTAGAACCAAGCATCTCACTGGATAGAAAATTGTCCATATAACTGCTGAGATGGGGAATTACAAATTGTAGTGGACAGCAAAAACAGCTATATTGCATGTGTAAAGTGACCGAAAGAGTGTCTTAAAAGCCACCCATAAGATAAAGCAGTACTCCTCTGTCCAGTATTGTGAGATCAGTGGCTGTACAACATCATCTAAAACAAGATGCACTGGGACACTCAGCATTCTATATTTTTCAACGGCAGTGAAGAAAGAAAACTGAAAAGGGCTTGGATACAGGCCTTAAAAATTAGGTTAAGAAAACAACTAGACCCAACTCTGAAACTCTAGTCTACATCTGATATTGAAGATGTAATGTTCAGTACAACTGCTAATTTAAAGGTGAGGTTTTAAAAGCAGAGTAGAGGCAGTCATGTGTGATTCCAATATCCCATTGAAGTGTACTAGATCATGTTATCACCAGATGGAAAAAACCTTCAGAGTAGCTTTGACAGTCATAGTGGAAAAGGATGACATATCTTGGCAGCGTGTCTGAAGATTAAATTTACGTACATTTGACCCTGTGCAAGAGTTTCAGCAACATTTCAAACTGTTTTTGTGTTCTTTTGAAGTCCCTATAACATCTCTGTTGTGCTTACCCACATTGCCAGTCACTTTCTATTTTGAGAGCAAGATTATTTTAGACAATCTACCATTTTGACAACGGCTGTTCACTTATCATGCATGTTATTGAATCATGGATTTGCTGCCCTCTGGTGTTTAATATCAGGTACCTAACTCAATGAGATGGACCATTTTCTCTCAAGTCTTGTCAGCTATGTATCTGTTAGCTGATATTACTGTCTGTGAACAAGAAAATTTGAAAAGGTATGAATGGATTTGTTCAAAATTATTAAAAGATTGCCAGTGGGACACTGTGTACTGAAATGCTACTGCTGTATTTGTTGTACCCAGTAGATGTCACTCTTATGTTGAGTGCTATGATTTCTCTCTGATTTGTCTTTTCTGAAGCGCTATGATTTGACTTTTTCTGATGAACCACAACTGGAATAAAAAGAACAAAATTGAATTACTGAATACTCATGTCTGTCTCCACTGACATAAATACAAGCCGGTTATAGGTTCATATCTATAAACATACTTGGTAAATGTAGGCAAAACTTAAAACAACAAAATAACTATTTGAAGAACATTGAACCTGAAACATAAATAAATAGAGAAATTAATTACTACTGGCTTTTCAACTGATTTGGACATTGAACAGCGACCTATCCAGAGAGCAGGCCTTCTAACACAGAGCTAGAAGTACAGAGAGTATCATCACTAACCATGGTAGTCTGTGTGTCACTCTTTCTTCCAATGAGAGGAAGGAGTGACAGAGCCCAGGCTCAATCATCTAGGGAGAGGAAGTAAAGGGGCATCCACCCATGAAGGAATGGGATTCTGACCAAAGACATGACACCATCACACTGCCAGGGGGCACGCAGTGTTGGCACCGAGTGGGAGGAGAGAAGCAGAGAAGAGAGGGAACGTGTGTTGACAGATCATGTGCTGACAAAGCGAAAGGATTGGATGCCTCTGACCAGCCTCTCATTCCACACCAACCCCTCCGCTACCCATGTCTGTATGGCCACCCAAAACCCATGCAACAACTATAGTGGCCTCAAAATGCTTATTATTCCACATTCAACACTGAAACATTTTTGGCAGATTTTGAATTTGAACATCACTGACACCTCCTGGTATCATTACTCATCCAAAAAATTCACATATTTGAAGAGCCTAGAGCAACAAACAAAAAGATAATCCACATACTTAAGATACATGATTAGGATTCACCGGTGAGTTGGTCACTGCCAGTCACTTCAGTCTCTATCTTGCTTGTCACCCATTTTGTTCAAGAATTATTTGCAGAGTACAGAGTCAGAATACAGTGAAAACCACTTTTTAAAATCTGCTTTAGGGAGACTGGGTCGAATCAACAGGTTTGCAAATTTCGTAAAGCTAGTTACCTCCATTTATACTGAATATGGTCGTACCTCGTTATAGGCCTATTTCCACTCCAACTTGTTGCATCGTGCTTGTTAGGGTTATGTTATGGTCAAATCACCAACAAGGTAGACACATCTGAAATTTGTTAACAAAGAATTACTTTTATGTTCAAGCTTAACCCTGAGAAATAGGGTTGTGCGATATGACCAAAATCTCATATCCCGATATAGGTCATTTCATATCCCGATAACGATAAGCAACATATCACGATACAACATATTTTCTGTAAATTCAATGAATAAATAGTTTATATAAAATGACCACATGGAAAGGCCTATTTCTTATTACATTTTGAATTATATACTCAACAAATAAAAGGTACTTACTCATGTTTGATTATTTTTCTCCTTTTATTTAGAACCTTTGTGCAAATTTTCAATTAACCCTTTCGCGCATATACGGTCAAACCGGTGTGATTAGCCGTTTAGCGCGTATGCTAAAACGGGTGCGATTAAAACACGAGATTGGAAAAATTCCAGCTAATTCTAGCTTTGAAGAAACAGAGATTTAACGTTAAAAAAATAGTAAATGCTAACTGACAACTATGAGAAGCTTAATAACGCTAATATAACATAATAATTGCGCAACATAGCATAAAAATAAGTCACGTGCGAAAGTGTTAAGCATGTAACAAAATATAAAATATTAATGTTTAAAAAATAAAAGGTAAATAGAAAACACTTTTCTACTATAGTTCTGTGTCACGTTCACTCTCCTCCATGTTTGTTTGAGTTGCCTTCACGCAAATTTCCTGCCTGCATCTGTGCCGTGTGGAAGAACGCAAAGCGTCGTCCAAATGTCGAAAAATATTGCCGTAAGTGTGCGATTTGCGACACAACGAAATGAACGATAGAGCACAATATGAAACGACAGACATTTTTCTATCGTCACACGATATATGTCGTCATATCGCACAGCCCTACTGAGAAAGGCCACAAAAGACGGGAAATAAATTGAATTACCTCTGCAAAACCTGGCCAATGCACTGTTAAGGCTTTTCAGCAGACTAATTTGATACATGCTATGTATTGATTTACTTCAAACAACTTGTAATCACTGCTGGGTAGATTGCCGAAGACTCAGAATGTCTCGAACAGGAATAAAGGAATTAACCATGTAAGTATTTGGTTATAGTATGTACTCAGGCAATGGTTGCTGCACACTGTTTAACAATTATTTGTATTGTTAAGTAACTAACTGCTTGAGTCACTCCACAAAAACAGACCCGGATTAAGCCTACTTCTGGACAGAAAATCACTTTCAATAAAAAGAAAACTTTTGGACACACGGTTTCCCCTTAGCTTGTCATGAAATGAAAAGACATTCAAAAGGCACAGACATCATATTTATGCTAATTTCCTCCCTGATATATTTTTGGGGGAGTGGGAGGGAAATAAAGAAGAATCTAAAGTATTGGTGTAAGTGTTAATTTCTGAAAGAAACAGAAGAGAACAAAGGTCCCATATGATGTGGCACTGTCACACATGTTATACCATGTTTGCAGATCCAGTTTATACCCTTTTGTTCAATGTAAAAATACTCAGGCCTAAATGGATATTTTCTGGTTTAAGACATAATTAATTGGAAAAGGATATATCAATGTGGAAGCGTACAAGAACGTTGGGAGTTGTTTATAAAGCTCAACCACCACGGTAAATTTGCTGTCTTTTCTAACTGACAAGGATAGGAATCGTTTCGATGCATGAATGAACCATCCTTTGGAGACTAAATAGCCCCAACTAATGATGACTGAATTATCGAACGAATAGAAATTAAATTAATTTCTGATACATTTGAGCAAAAGCTGATGTTAAGAACTCAGCATGATGTAGGCTGTAGTCTTTGCTAAGGTTTTAGGTTAGGGTTACTTCGGACATGTTGATTTCTTGGTAACCCCGTCACTAGCAAACTGCAATATGCAGTACTGCTGGGATTTTTAATACGTGGCAGTGTCGCGCGAGAGTGTGCCCGATGAATTGCCCCGTTCTTACTTTTTATTACGTTACTTACTGGAGTTCCCTGGAGATGTTTTTTCAGAGACTGAAAATGATGCAATAGCTGTTATCTCTTGCAATTCTTCTTCGTCCGAATGTTCAGTATACATCTTATGAATATTACTGATGTTAAACGATACCTGGGAGGCGATTCCTTTGGTTTCACTCACATTACAAAGGCAGTACCAGCGATGTGTCGAGTGATTCTGGAAGTTTCTGAGGCAACAGTATAAAGGGGTTGCCTTGGTCAGTTGCAGAGTTGTGAAGACAGAAGATTTGCACGACCTTTACTAGCAAGACTAAGGTAAGCCATTACATTATACTGTCTTTCTATTTTTGTTGTGATATGCTCGAAACATGCATGAACTTTTTTGTACGATAAAATGTAGTAGGCAACATTTTTCTTGCACGCTAGGTTCACATAGGCATGGAATAAACATAAAATTTGATTATTTTACCAGATTAATAAATGAGTTAATTAAATCACATGAAATACGTGTGTTGAATACAGGCTTGTTGTGTAAATTCGTAAAATCATTTATCATGAAAAGACATAATTCTTCTTACATGAAATGTGGGGAATCTAAACTTCTCCCTCTTGAATTCATAGCTCAACTTAGAAAACTGCCACGTCAGTTTGTCTACTTTCAACAGATGTGTACCTTAAACTTATCTGTAAGAATTTGTCAGGTTTGCAAAGCGGTAACCTTAGAAGGAAATGACAGGTCATTTTAAGCGCATAATAAAGTGGGTTCTGTTCAAACCAGTGTTTTACATGTAAAATTGTTTCTTTCAGAATGGACGTCACAGAGCCTTTCATCGCATTGAAAAGATTGCATTTCATAAAATGGAAATAGATATGGAGAAATTTTCAACTCAATACTGTCTGCAGTAGTTTCAAAACTGTTTGTATTGAGCCAGCATTTATTTGTTGATGAGCCCACTGCTGCAATAAAATAGTTTGGGGAGATTTGGTTAATACTGGTGTAGGCCACCCAAAAGGGCAATTTGATATTAAATTGGACATTAATCATTGTATGCACAGTAGCCCAGTAAAGTGTTGAATTAAAGATGAATCTACTGCAAGAAAAAATACAGAAAAATTGGTAAGAACATTTGAGTTAAACACTTCAAATTATCTATGTAATTGCTGGTACGCAGTTTACTAATTACCAATTTCATTACTTTCATATCTTTTCTTGGCTTGCAGCTACAAATTGCAGATTGCAAGAAGCCATGGCCTTCCATGTGGCAGTAGTAGCTGTTCTTCTGGGCATAGTTGTTGCAGAACCTCTGTCCAAGAAAGATCCCTCCACCATGCTGTCAGAGAGCACCATCAACCTAGGCCTCAATCTGTACCACACCATGGTGAAGGACTCATCTTTGAAATCACAGAACATTCTCTTCTCACCTGTGGTGCTGGCATCTTCACTTGGTGTCATGACCCTGGGTGCCAGGCAGAACACAGCCAGTCAGGTCAAGTCTCTCCTGAATGTGCCGCTACATGATGACAAACTCCATTTGTCTTTCTCTGAACTGCTCGGTGATGTGAGCAACGAAGCTGTCCGCAACACCACCTGGAAGATTGGCAGCCATTTCTATGGGCCAGCTTGGGCCAGCTTGACCTGGGAATTTGTTGAGAAGAGCAAGCTGCACTACGGACATGGCCATACCAAAATTAACTTCAGGGACAAGAGGAGTGCCCTTGAAGAAATCAACAAGTGGGCAGCTGAAAACACAGGGGGCAAACTGCCTGAGGTTACTAAAGATTTGCCTGCGGCTGAAGGAGCCATGTTCGTCAATACTATGTACTTCAAACGTAAGTGACATTTCAGAAATTTAATGAACAAGATTCATCAGAGGAGTGTTCCCAAACAGTTATTCCTCAGTTCATGCAGAGCTGTTTTCATAATGTGTGCTTTTCACCCTAATGTTTTTCATTTCCATTATAGAAGTTGAGCATGACTGATAATGGTCATTAACATGCACCAACTTGTTTTTTTTTACAGCTCACTGGGGTGAGGCCTTTCATCACAGCATGGTGGATAAAAGAGGCTTTTTGATGTCCCGGACTCGCACTGTGTCTGTGCCAATGATGCATCGTACAGGTGAGGAATTTCTGGCACTACCTGGTACTGTCCATGCCAGTGGCCGATTTTGAGTTTTTTTTTTTTTTTCTGGCATGTTGCAGCATTATGTTTTAGATGCAGCAATTAAACTACCCGTCAAAAATACGAGATTATGTGTCAAGGTTGGATTTATTTTCAGTTTTTTGTCTATGGATAATCACCTTGTATTTGAGACATCTTTGAGACTTAATTCCAGCTATTGATGGCCATAGATAATCAAGATTACCTGCACTTAATATGCATTATGCTAATACCACTCCCAGAAAAAGCACATCATAGTGATCCCTGTTCTGTCTTGTAGGTTTTTACAAGTATTTTGAAGATGAGGCCAATCAGTTACAGATAGTTGAGATGCCCCTGGGCCAGAAGCAAACCAGCCTGCTCGTCGTTATGCCTTTCCATGTTGAGCCACTGGAAAGACTGGAGAACATGCTGACCAGAGATAATCTCCGCCGGTGGTCAGAGCAAATGGAAGAAGTAGCCGTTGCTGTGTCCTTGCCCAAAATTGACCTGGATGTCAAACATGAGATGCAGGTAAGTGAGCTTGGCACCACATCTGTAGGGTGTTGATGGATACAGACACAACTATTTTGAAAACGAATCACCTAACTTAACCGAAATGATCTAATTATCTACGTTTTGTGAAATTCTTCTTTCACAGAAACACCTGCAGCAGCTTGGTTTAGTGGAGGCTGTTGACAAATCCAAGGCAGACTTCTCAGGAATCACAGGGAAGAAAGACCTACACATCTCCAATTTCCTTCATGCGACTGCATTTGAGTTGAATACTGGAGGCAATCCTTTTGATGAAAATTTGTTTGGTCGGGAGGAGCTGAGGTCACCCAAACTTTTCTATGCTGACCATCCATTCATTTTCCTTGTGCAAGACAAGAAGACCAATTCTATTCTCCTCATAGGAAGAATTATAAAACCAAATGGTGACGGACGACATGACGAACTGTGAGGAGTACGAAAATATTCAGAACGTTGCACTGTAATTGAAATTTTTGATCCCATGTCCAAGATTTGTTTTATTGTTGATACTGAATCAGTTCTGCCTCCCTCAGTGGGGAAGGGTAAAAGAGAATGCTATAGTTCCAGAGTGGGGAAGCACAGTGCAGGATGTAGAACTAGCACTCTCCTTTGCAGTAAATTATTGTTAAAAGAGGAGTCAGGACAATTTACAGCACTGGTCTGTGCCACTAATTCATCGTCTGTCTCGGTACTGAATTCCTGTTGGTTTCATGTGTCCATCTCAGGAGGTCATTTTTGACCTAGCATGGTGGTCCCCAGATTGCTCATTTATGATGTTATTTACCCAGGGTGATGTTGTGTTTTTTCTTGTATTTGTTTTTTTTTATACATAAAGCTGCCTTTTTCATATAACCTGACTACTGAGCATTAACTTACAGCAGTTAACACAAAGCATGCATTTCCACTTTAATACTGAAAAAAAAAATCTCAAAAATAGCCTTGATACAGTTATATTAAAATACCTATGGTATATGAAAACAGTAAATGGTCAAACAAAATTTAAGATGGTGATTCCAATGTGGTTCATCTTAATGAAGATGATAATGCAAGATATGGAGCTCACCGCATCATGGTAATGTCTTTATTGCTTGAAAAATTATAGAATACAAGTCAGCAAAATACATTAAGAATTGCAGCACATCAAAAATCTATCAGCTAAATTCATAGATACTGTAGAATTATATCACATAAATAGAAGCCTGCAGCATTCTGTTTCTTCATAAACTTTTTTGGCTCAAAGCATCCATTTCATGTAGATATTACTAGTTGAAGGCCTCAATATAAATATCATGTGAATATTTAGAGACTCAAGGAATTAATGTATCAATTTCTTAACTACACCACTGAAGTGAAAGGAGTTGACCTGTTTTAGTGGTTGACACTCATTGGTGGGCTTTGTTGGACATGAGTGAGCGCTTTTACATAAGGATTAGACTGAGTGAATGTTGTACATGAACATACTTCAGGAAGAACTGCCAAATGTATATGCAGAAGCCACCATTAAAATAAAATCTGGACATACATGCTCCATGTAACCTGCCTAAGACAACCTGGCTAATTCTGTGAGGGAAAATCCTCTTCCACTACCATTTCATAATCAATTTGTGACTAAACAAAATTTATTTATTAGTAGTCAATTTCCATTTCACAACTTAATATAAATACCAATGTCTCTTTATAGTTAGAAACCAATTCTCTGAGTACTGCAAATACATAATTATATCAAACTATCCCATATGACAACATTTCATTTGAATTATTCTGAGAAATTGAAGTGAACTTTGTTTTTCTGGTCTTTATTTTGGCAAGAGGTTATTTTTAAAACAATATTGCAACAAGTGTTGCCATTCAAAAAAACAAATCTCTTTAGACTATCAAGTTCCAAGACGTAGACCATCATAGAACAGATACAGATGCCATTCATATTAGAGATCACGTTTTTCAAGGTGGTCTGATCTGACCACAAGAACAGTATGTCTTATTCAAAACTCATGAAGAAATGGCCATAGTAGCAAAAATTCAATTAGCTGAATGTCACTAAAACTAATATCTTCCAGAAAAAATAACCTGGCAACTTTGACTTAACCCCTGTTACCTTCCAAACCAATGACCCAGTATTCTGCACTGCCAGATTACATCAAGAGGCAACATCAAATGAGCAAACACATCAGAATCTACAAAACTAAAACAGCAACTTTCAATCAATGTGTTTCCGTTTTTTTTAACCGCAGGCAAAAACATTGGCCATTCTGTTTATAACTGTTTCGTGTCTGCATGCTATTGAAATGTGTGTGAATGCAGCACATCACCAGGAAAGCGTTTTGACCTGGACACACGTCAGCCCATGTTTTTGCGGTTGCCGTAGCCTCTTCGGTGGGTGTCTTTCCAGTTGTCCCAGTCCCGTGCTTTCTGCAAAGCCTCCTCATCGTCATTTTCTATCTGCCGCTCCTTTTCCTCTTTCTCACGCTCTTCGTTGTCAATGTCAGCTGAAAGAGGGCAGGGACATCAGGGCACCCAGTGAGAGGTTTCCTCAGCTTCACACTGCTAAACATGATTTACAGTACATGTGGTTTCACCCTACCAGCACTCCTTGGGATTCCCTGATCGGGGAGCACTCCATGCTTCCTGTGTTGCTCGTACCAGTCATCCACCGTCATTGTTGGTAGGCTGGGATAACCTGCACCAAACACTCTAAAAGCATGTCCAAGAAGATATCAACCTTTAGATAAGGGTGTTTATTTTTTTCTATAGTAGACAATCAAAACAAATAAATATGTCCATTTGGGCACCTGGCTTGAACAGCATCTTTCGTAAGAATGAAGGGCTTCATTGGAGGCCTGGATTGTGACGGTTTTGGTGGATTCTAGCCATTTAAAAAGAAAAGTGTTTTAGTAAGCATGAAACAGACAGGTTACTGTGTATACCAGGTACTACCAGGCCCAGACTTAATCCCCCACCCCTTCTCACACTCACACACACACACACACACACACACACACACACACACACACACACACACACACACACACACACACACACACACCTTCACATGTCAAGTAAAATCTATACCTGTTTAAGTACATCCATCTTCTTCAAAATCTCCATTTCCTGGTCAATGCTCTCAATTTCCTCCAAAGCAATAGTAATCCATCTTCTGACCGTGAGGAGGTAGAAGTCCCGAACTACTTCATCCTCTGCCTGCCCACTCTCTACTATAGACTTGATTTCTGACAGCTTAGCTTCTGTTTCTTTCTTCTGTTTATATCTGGGGGAAAATATTGTGGACAAACATAAAGCATGCTTACAGTCTAATGTAGACTATTGGTAGAATATACCTTAACACCACTTTATTTGGGCTTCAAGCTCTGGCCAGGAAGTGACCTTGCTTTTTTCCCTAAGAAAACTTCCTCAATCATGGCAATGGCACCACCTCCATGGACAAGAAAATGTATTGTGCTTTGTGCCCAAAATAATGTTTTAGAACTCCACATCAACCAGGTTAACGATTCTGGTGACTAAAATTGAATTTCATTAAATTCCCTGCCACAGTTGTTATAAAGGCTGCAAAAACTGGCAATACGTGGTGCATTTTTACATTAGTGCGCTTACCATAAACTCATACGCATATTATTGATTACTCAATATGGGGTTGCTCAATCACTACTTAATTATGTTCTAACAGAAAGAGTGTCAGGTGGTTTGTCATCAGAAATGCAGTGAGACTGGATTTTGTTACATCAATATTTTGTAGACAGGTAAAATTTCGTCTGGCACTAAAACATAAATGTGTCTGCTGTGAATTATCATTATATTAATATGGGAATGTTTAATCACTGTTTAAAAAGGAACCTTTCGATTTTTGCTTGTCTCTGAGTTGCCATGGCAATCAAATCCGGAGGTTTGAAAGATGGCGACGGTCCATTCCCTGCGTCCTCCGATGTGTCATCAGAATTGTCGTTTGTTTTGGGTAATTCGAACTTCATTATGTTGTAGTCTTTGCATCTTTTCAAGAAGTCCAAAAAGTAAACCCTCGCCCTCTGGACCTGTTCCAGGCGCTTTGCCATGTTCACTTGCTTCATAGTCAGAGCCCCGAGAAGTGCAGGCAGCATTAGGTACTTGAGATCTGCGGTCGCTATCTCCTCCAGTTCTTCATTTCGGCTGTAAAATAAAACTGCATTTAAACCACTTGCAGGATGTCAAGTATTGAGGCAACTAGCTAGACTCTACATTGTTTCTCACCACATACACTGTAGTTAGTCAGCAACACAGTTTGCTAGATAGCTAAATAAACAGATAACAGTTCGCTAACGAGTATTTCAAATCTCAATGTGTTGTCACTTGACTCTGATACTTAACAGTTAGCGAGCTAGCAAAACATAATAGCTGCTACTATTATATTCAATTGCTGGCTAGCCATAGACCTTAGATCACTCCTCGTCTGTTCATTGCTAGTTTGAGCAATTATGCAGCAACACGTTTTGTACCACTGACTGGTGTGCCCACTGCAAGAATACAGAAAAGCATTGCTATTTACCTAACGTAGCTACACAACCCGCTGACTTGGACGGTTATGACAGGAGGTTAACTGCGTAGTTTGCTAGCTAACATGTTATCATAGTTAACATTGTATGCTACTGTGTTAGCCGTCCAGTAAAGTGAGGTTTTTTAGATGGAAAATAAGGGTTAGCTTGCTATATTGTTTATAATGTTACCTGAACAAGTCGAGCTGGGCTACCATTCGCGTTGCCTCCTCCAGATGCAAAATCCCACGTTTGACTTTAACCTGGATTGGGTTGGATCCAGTGGGTTCGTTGGTGCTGTCAACCTCCTCGAACAATTTCCATCCACGATCTAATAATTCAGAAAGTTTCGGCGATTCTGTCTCAGAATTTTGGGTCTCACTAGTGCCTTCTGCAGCTGCCATTTTATTTCTGTGCCTTTTGTCAACATGGCATGACTACTCCCGGCATCCGTAATTTCCGGTTACTCATTTCCTGTTGTTGCTTTTTGGAAGTGGAACGTATCTGCACAGATTAATTGGTTTGACGAGTGAAGACGCCTAGACCCAGCGAAACGAGGCGAACCATACAGCAACGTTACAGATGAATTAGTATGCACAAATCCGAATGCAACACAGATTCCAATTCCATAATCTTAACACGCAGTACTGGTCATGCAAACATGGATACATACTGGCAAATTTTTCCATGTTCCAGCAGCACCATTATTCTTGCCGCGTAGTTATGTTTAGCAACCAACTAGACGGCAAACGTTAACTAGCAAGCGAACTGTCCACATAATTCAGTAGCAGAATGTAAGCGCATTGCTCTTTTCATCACATCAGATTTAATGATTATTTTTTCAGTGTAAACATGTACTTAAAAGAACTGTGATTTCAAGAGGAAGACTTAAAAACCGGGTCATTTCAACAGGAAGATTTAATTTAGCTACACTTACATGGAAATTACTCTGGTTATGTATCCAAAATATCACATGGTTATACTGGTGGTTCCACGTCAAGGAGTGCAAGGTGGCTGTCAGATAGAAGTCATTGGTAAATGATACCTTGTGGGGTCTTCTGTATATGTCTAAAAAATGTTGTCTTTAAATTACTGGACTATGAGGGATTTTTAAACTATTTGGAGCCGTTACCTTAATTAGTAGCAAAAACATTTTAGGGAATGTTCAGGGGTAATTTTTATCAGGAATCAATAAGCAATTCAGGCATTCTTAGTTGCATGTTGATTCCTGACTATTACTGCTGACTGCCTGGCCTGAGCATCACAAAAGAACTTGAGATCTTTCTGCAGGGTACAGCGATGCTCTCTAAAGACAATTCAACGCATCACAAACTCTCTATGTCCTTATCATAATATAACGAAACCATTCCCGGGATCCAGGGCAAACCAGATTGCCTTTGCAAGTGGTGTTAGTGGGTCAATAGGGGGCCCTCTTCTCCTTGAATTTTAAAGAAGTAAAATCCAACACTGCACTGCAATGATGTGGGAGCACTGTGCTGTAGAGGGTGCAATCCTTTAGATAAGATGTGAAGTTAAGGTGTTGATTCACTGTGGTGATTAAATATTGAATTGATATTGTCAACCTCAGAGTCCTAGTAAATTTCCCAACACTGGCTGTTTACATCTGGCAACCTAGTAAATTCCTCTGCATTTGGTTACACAATCCCTTGCAATGGCCATTTTGATTAACCAGGTTGCTACAAATAATAACCGATAATATAATAACTCTGGATAATGTAACGGCTTTATATAATGTATGCTGAATTTATAATGTGGTAACAACTAGATTGTGTAATAAACTTGAGAAATAGAAAATGTAATGAGGGTATTACATCATCAGAAGGGGATTTTTTTAATGAATGATGTAATTACTTACCAGTATCATTGTCTTTTTGTTCTCTCATTCATTTTAAGTGTCACATGCACAGACAAAAACTAGCACATACACACACATGTACACACACTCCTAATATAAGTATATGAGGAATAATGTGTTATGTTGAAATGTTTCGTCAGAGAATCTTCCATAAAAGGCAATCTCTTTCAAAATACATCATAAAAAGTTATTACATAATTGGTTGTTACACCACTTCAAAATGAGTTCTCAATTGAGGAGAGCTCTTGTAACTGAAATGTCTATATCAAAAAAGCATATCTGAAACCTAATGAGTTTCGTACTCATATTGTACATGCCCTAATTATAAGCAAATTCATGTAACCCCTAAAATATGTTCATACGCTTGCACCTTGCAGTTTTCTGTTAAATCAAACATCACCTGGCTACTGTAAAGAAAACAGGATAACAGTCCTGTAAAAGGTCACCAAATGGTGTCATGGCAATATCACTTATAATAGAGGTGGTGACATAGCACACTTCCTGGCAATCTGTCACTTAGTTTAAGTTTTATGATTGTTTATACAGTGCTTGTGACTGATATGTACTGCTTTCGGAGGCATGATGTAATTTTGTTGGACCCTTCACTGAAAGTTTAAAACATACTGTAAACAAAAATAGACTGTTCTTGTAATGTAATAAAACAAAACAAAAGCAGTGTTCTGCAAGATTTGGGTTTGGGATTTACTTTTGATAGTTGTTTTAGGATAAAATGTTTATGTTTCAGCGAGGTCCATGCTGTTTATGTGTTGTTGCCATCTTCACCACAGGTCTGCTGTGTAGGAGGGAATGTATACTCCAAGAGAGATTAATCTGTGATGCTTTCTAAGACCATAATTTAAAGCTCTGGAGGCAGCAAGGAATTCTGCTGAGTGGGATAAGGAAGGGGAAGGGTTGGAAAACAATCTATTTCTAAGAGCACAATCCTGGAATGTGGTAGCCTTTCTGTGTCCACTAAAAAAATTGTTGATTTCAACAAAATGGTTGAATATAGAGACAATCTATCAATCTTCTGGTATTTGCTAGAGATGTGGGAGAATAGTTAGCTGGGAACAAGGCGGGCAGCATCCAGTTTGTATGAGATATCTTGGACAAGTGGTGGATATTTTAGTTTGCTCCCTTCTCATGGGTGACTTGTAACCTGTAAACAGTGGAGGTCAGAAAAGAATAGAGAGCCTTTAAAGAGATGACAGACATGGAGTTGAGGCATTCTGGTTATTTGTGTGTCATAAACAAAGCTGAAAGTGATCATCTTTTTTTTAAGATCCATGGTGTATATTGGGGAACTGGGGAACTAAAATGTATTACTTAGCTTTGTAGTAAGTGCATTACAATAGCAACTGTATAACCAATGTTTCAACAACTACAGATTTCCTGTAGTTGATTTATTTTTTTCATTTTCCCTTGATTTAATTTCAATATACTTTTATAATAAGAACGGCACAAAGTGTAGAATAAAGCTGCATTTGAACATTGAAGCAATTTGTTGTTTATGAGTTCGTTTGCATTGTTTTTCCTGTTGAGGACATGAAAGCGGTAAGTTGTGGCTGAGCACCAATTCATAGCAATTGTTAAGGCTGACTAGTTCTGAATTGGGTGAAAATGGCTACAAGGGACTTAGAATTGGAGATCAAATCCCTGAGCTGATTTCAGCGGTCAGTTGAGAATGACACAGCAATTCAGGCAGTGCAATGGTGTCTAGGCTCCATTGCTTCATCAATGGGGTGCAGCATCAAGCACCCTGGCTCCTGAACATCATCCAGAGGCCTGATCAGTTCTAGGGTGCAGTCTGCAGAGGCCTTGATATTTTATGTGTGTCTCCTGGGAAAGGCACTCAACAAAGCTCTGTTGGCCCTCCTTAACTTGAAACTGACCACAATGCTTAAATTTTGAAAACTTGCCTTAAAGCTGTGGTGGCCGGGTGGATTGGACATTTTCCTAAATCCAACATGAACAAATATGCAAAGTAAGTGTTGTGAGTAATGCATACATTTCTACAAGTGAAATTATTTTATGGTGGGGTTCATCTGAGATTGAGCATACTGCAACATGACCTCTGCAAGCCAGGGAAAGACACTTGTCTCAACAAAGGTCTAGTGTGACCTGTGGCATTCAAATGTGTCTGCAGTCTACCACAACTAGTCTTTAGCAAAGGCAATTGGAGGATCAGTGTGTTCCTTAAAAAGTCAAGTCCCACTTAAAGGTGTGAGAGCAATTGTTTCAGCATCTTTTGATCATAAATCCTGCTCCTGATGGTGCTGTAAAGGAGAAAGCCATGTAGTTTACCAAAGCCTCCAATGGGATGCCTCAGTCTAGATTCACTATTGGGTGGCCAGGACAACATTCCTCTCAGCAGAACCAGGTTCAGACCAGTTGGTCTTTTTTTGTTTTTGTTTTTTTCTTGTAACAGTCACAAAAGCCATAAAAGGTAATGTGTGTTAGCATGAGCATATAAATAAACGTGTCACAGTATGAATGACTTAAGGTGATCTAATTAATTCTCAAATAGGAAAGAGCCCAAGAACTTGAGTGTTGACAGTGTAGTGCTGCATATTAATGTCATGCTATGTGCAAACCCCTCATTTGAAAATACAGTTTTATATTTAGATTTAAGCACATGTGATGCCCATTGGACTGCACAGAATAATTTACAGAGAAATTGATTGATTTCAACAGACTACTTATGGGGTGTTTTGCTGTGTTCTGTGCACTCACTGATTTTTTAAGCATTTGTGTTGTTCACCATGAATCTGGTAGATGCACAATTATGTTCAACTAACTTCACATTTTGTAAGTGTTCACAGAGAGAAGCCAATATTATTCTCAGGCATCCCTGCATGACAAAAAAAAACAATGTGAAAACCATTTATTTTCTATCTGTCCACTTTTGCCTTTTGGGAGGTAATTACAAGTTAAATGTTTACTCTTTGCTAAAGTGTGGACTGTTCTGAGACTATAAACACAGAAAGGGGAAAAAAGATCTTAGCATTTAAGTGCAATTAATCTTGTGGTAGCTCTGGTTTAAGTTTTGTACACTTTGCAAACTGAGCCTCTGGCCTTGGCAAGGCTTTGAGCAGAAATGTGAAAAGTTGTTCATAACCCAGAGCTAATGATTTTACTTACCCCGAGGGTTGTGCAAATTTCACATGAGTGTGGGATGGAGTTCACTGAAAGGAAAAAGTCATGTCTCCACCCCAGTGAGAGAGATTTATGTGCCACAAGATCCATGTAATCTGCCTATTTAGTCTAACAATACAATTGCTGAATGCGTAACTGAATTTTTCTGTGAATTATTGGAGCAATTTGTAATAATATTTTTGTAATGTGATGAAAAAAAGAAGAAAAAATGTTCTCCCCCTCCTCCATTTTCCCTTCTCCATAGCAGAGGAACATTTAGCAAGAACAAAGACCACATAAAAAGGGCAACATTCTTGAGCTAAAAAGATATTGTAAATTTCTCTTCACTCTTATACCTTGGAAAGACAATAGTGTCCACCATTCTAATTTTCTGAAGCACCTGAAATTCTGTATGCAGACAAGCAATAATGATAAAATCATTCAGCTTACATTTAAATTTTAAAAGCAATAAATATACAATTAAAAACAATACATTTTAAAAACAACACATCTTATCTCATGTAAGTTTACAATGTATTTGTGGATGCATTTGTGGACAGTAATTTCCTATATGCCACTCATCTGAAATCCCAAGGGACTTTGAGAGGACAGGTTGTCCTTCTTGGCGGCCTCCTACAGAGTTCCTTGTTGGTGGAAGCCAGGAATGTCTTACTGAGCTTTGAGGCAAATATTGACCTGTTTGAATGGTAAAAATGAGGGGGCAATGGATTTTTAGCTCAGTAACTGGCAAGAGAAGTAACTGACACTCCTCCAGTTGTAACCTGAAGAAGTGTGTGTGTGTGTGTGTGTGTGTGTGTGTGTGTTTTATGTATCTGTGTAATTTTCATACATTGAAACAGACACCTTTGATTGAATATAGGTTTGTATATATACACATATAATGGCATGTGCTATCTGCATTCCTTTTTGTCTGAAATGATAACGTCTAAAGCTTGATAGTTACATAAGTGTAAACAGTTAAAAAAGTTGATATCATTCACTGAAGGTTGATACCATAAATAGAATTCACTGAAAATGGTGCTGAGTATGCTTGGACCAGATTCAAGTTACAATAAATGACATAGACCTACTGTGCACTATTTATTGACCATCTATTCATAATCCACAAACTATGTTTGGGCAGCTACAATATGGCAAAGCTATTGTTCAGCTCAGGTTGTAGTAGGCATCGATGGATTCAAATGGTAATCCAAATCTCATGTTTGCTGAAAGAATAAATAGTTCACTGAGGCACCCATTTGTGCACTGCTGCATACACTAACACAAATCATGGACCACCAATAAAGTTATTCTACTATTTGGGAGAACTAAGACAGGTTTTTGCTCAAAACAGGTTTTTCTGTTTTGTGTGGCAATATGTAAGGTAGATTTGTCTTTCCTTTTATGTTACTAATTAGCTTTTCCATACCTGAAAATGGCAGCAGTTTGTTTTCATCACAAAAATGAAAAAAGATGTTCTAATTACCATGGCAGCACACCAAATAACTGGCTTGTTCATTAAAACAAAGAGCTTCTAATCTGTCATTAGTACCCTTAAAATGTTTGATATATAAGCAAGCTTTCAGTTTGACCGTGGCCACATTTCCTAATCACTCATGGCAGGGGAATAGTCACATCAGTGTTCACACAGGCTGTTCATATTCAGCTTTAGTGCTGCTGCTGAGAGTAGATGTCTTCAGAAGTGTGCTAGTTTCACCAATTCCCACATCTGCTTAATAGGTTTAATCAACCTATGTGTCAACATTGTGAATAAAAGACTGTGGAGGGAGTGTGGGGGGTACTGTGTAAAGATACACATTTTAAATCAGATGAACTATCATGTGATTACACTACAAACTGCCAGACATTATATATTTACAGATATTTCCTGCACACTCACCAGTGGCAGATTTCTTTAACTTTCCATTTTAATTTCTTTGTGGGGAAAAGTAACTCTATTTAGTGGTCCCATATATGTGTAATAATACAAAAATGAGATACACCAATAATATCCGAATGTGTAGTAAGCAACTGCTCTATGTTGGTCTCAACAAGGTGACAAACAAATGTTTAATTATTATAAGAAATACAAACATCTGCAGACAAATTGGGAAATGTGGACATATTCCAATGTGTTTGTGATTGTGGCATATTTCAGTGAATGTCTTTTACTTACATCCAGATTCTAAAAGCATTGTTTGTAAATTGGGTATAGTCCCTTTACTATTTTTTCTACAATATAAATTCAAGATGAAATTCAAGGCTGGATGCCAGCAGTCAATGGGCCTATGACAAGTGAATGGGGCATTCACAGCAGCGAATGGGGTGTCAGTGTAGCACAGTTGTAAGGAAAAGCCTTGTAACCAAAAGTTTGCTGGTTTGATTCCCCATTGGGGCAATGCTCCTGTACCCTTCAGCGAGGTACTTAACCACAACCTATGTAAGTGACTCTGGATAAGAACATCTGCTAAATGACATTGATGTAATGTAACAATGCTTATAAAGACCAGAGACACACACACATTTTGAAAGAATGATGACTGTGTTTGTAGATATAATTCCCTCATGGACATGCATCAGTTGAAAGCAATGGTTGTTCTTTTTGTTTTCCTGCCCTAGTTTGCCATGACAGGGACATTACAGCTCTGACCCTGCTTATTGCAGTCACTGAACAGGGTCTCTGACCTAAAGGCAGATGGGTTATTTTAAGATGTTGAAAACTATGAGTCACTGACAGCCAGGGAATCTTTAAAGTAGTTCACTCACTCAAAAAAAATATAGACAAAGGAGTGAGTGTGTTACTAATACCAAATTTCAAATGCTGCTTCCTTTCTTTGAGAAGGAAATCATGTTATCCTTTTTATTTCTGAGGACTCGGTTGCATACTTGCTATGTCTTAATTCCTCACAAAGGATATGAAACTACCAAAAATGAAATTGTTTCAATGTGTCCCCATTATTCAGTCCTTGGAAACTTCTAAAACATTGAATTCTCAGTCCAGAGTGTTTATGTATGGTTAGGTAGGAATCATGTCCTTGGTCATTTAAATACACTCTGTTATACACTGTGTAAATGTGGTGTAAATTATCACAGCCAAATGCAATGAGTTACTGATTTTCTTGAAATTCAAGCTCCACCAAATATAACTTAAATGTCACATTTTCAAAAATGTATCCTTCCCAAGAGGCATAGATGTATGCATGGAAAATTAGCCATTGCAACAAGTGTGCAGTGAGTTCGCTGAAATTTAAGGAACTCCAATGATTCATTAAAGGTTTCCGCTACGATCATTTTTTTCATCCATCATAGTAACGGACAGGCTTAAACATTTTCCGTTCTTATGAAATTTTGTGCGTGATCATTTTCATAGGTCAGAAAATTATCGTGTTATTAGTATCAAATGAAGTATCTCCACAAAGGCAGCATGACAGAGAGATAGGCTGTATTTTACAAACCCTTAGCAGTTCCTCTAAACTGACATGTTCTATAACAAAAATCAGCAATGAGCTCTAGGAGCGACAGCAAGCGCTACGGCTCTTAAATGGACAAAACAGTAAGTTTCAGCGTAAAACAATAACAAGGAATTACAAACTATATAGGCCCATTTGAACATTGTACGGAAAAGAGTCTTTTATTTGTAAAGTCTATGAAAGGACAACATACTCAGCAACATTTTGTGCTGTTATATATTCCATCACTTTGTTGCCTGATGCAATGATTTATGTACCGAATCTAGGGTAGTTGATGATGGCTCAGGGCTGTCTTAAACTGCTAAAGTCCTCCTTACTTTTGTAATCTGTTGGTCCGTGTTTTGGAGTGTTCGTAGGAACGTTAGACATTGTTAACTCCAGATGTAATACGTAGGCCTAGTGTTAGACTTTAGACACAGGCTACGAGAGCTGAACATGCTATTTTGTGACTGTACGGAGCAACGTAGATCGTGTTGTCTGTAAATCAACATGTTTAGTTTTTTTTGGTCAGTCAAAGGGACAGATGGGATTTTAAAAGTGCGTCAAAACTTACTGAATTCGATAAATGGTGGGTAATTCTCGGTCAATGAAAATCATGTTCACACATGGCCAAGAATCTAGTGATTTTTTTTGTGGGCCGATAATAATATATACACAGATATATACACATATACATATTTTCATTGACCTCCTGTGTGAATTTGGATGCCACACACTTTTGCTATACATGTAGCTGCATGTATAGCTGCCAGTAATCTGTTTTTGCCAGAGAGGCACATGAAGAGATGTATGGCCAAATATATGTCCAGAATGTTTTTCACATATATGGTTTCCATATGTTTGCTGCTTCTGTTAAATGGTTACTGTTTGAAAGAGAAAAGCAGTAATGTGGCATGTCATTTAATTCCTTGGTTGGCTGGTGTGTAAATAACCATTCCTTTTTATGAGAAGAATGGAACAAGCTAAATTTATTTCAAAGTGTATTGCAGGAAGGCAAAGGTGTGCTTCTGCTTTTTTGGCTGTGTATATGATTACACTTCTTTCTTTTGCAGTGGGTGCACGGTTAAAGATCTTCCATTTTCTTCCCTCAAGAGAGAAGTGGGCAATGTAAATAAAATAAGAATGTCAGGCAGAAACATGAGGAAAAGATTTGTTTGAGCTGCTGAATGTCTCAGAAGGGCCACAGTTTGCCTGAGCGTCAGCTTGTGGAGAGTTTTTTTTTTTTCATTCTTCTTTCTAGCTGCAAAAGAAATTCCCTCCTGCTTCAGCTCTAAGCATGACTTCCCTGTAGAAGACCTCAAACCTTTCCTGTGTCAAATGGCAACAGTAATGTTAAACATGGGCAAAGTGGGTGAGACCAAAATTATTAGGCAAATTAAAGAAAGAGGAACACCTTGATCATCTTGATGATCTAACAGCTCATGTAATCTGAGTGCCATTTCCATGGGTCTGAACATTTAAGTTACAGAACAGCGTAGGAATGGTTTCAGGAAGAGGTAAGGAGTACCCAAGGGACACAGCTCTGTGGATAGCAATAATGGGATCTGCAGAACTCCCTGTGATTGCTGTCCTAACTCTTTTTTTCTGCACAAGATCAGCAGGCCAGGAGCCAAGTTTATATTTCCTCTTTTACATTTCTTGGCTTGATACTAAACTCTTTGGCTCAGTGTCAAGGGAAATGACCTATATGTTTCAGTGGAGGGGTTTGAATAGTCTCTTTATTGTAATAGTGAACCTTATAGTATAGGCTAGGAAGTGTCTGGGGAATAGGCTACTTAACAAGTAGCATTTTTGTTTGAGGTTTGGTACAATTTAGTTTTGGGCAAAATTATTGCTTGGCCCTCAGAAATGATATGATGTTGGACATAAGCATATTTAGTATATGGAATGTTCCAGAACATACACACATCAGGCTGTAACTAACTAATGTAAAAATGGATTACTTTGAACTTTTTCTTTTCTTTCTCTTTGAATTCAATATAAAACTATTTTGCCTTAACAAATAAATACATATGTATTCATGTATTCAAATAAAGAGCAGTGCTCAACTAGCAGGTCAAATGAAATAAAAAAAAAAAAAAATCAAGAGCTCAGCTAGAATGTAAATCAGCATTCATCATTTTCCAGGACCAGGACTGAGGAACAGTGATATAAAATAGCTCATATAAACTCTACTTGATATTAAAAGTACTTTTCAGCTTTTTTCCTGGTAGTGTTATATTAACCCCATAACAGGCAAAACTGAAATAGAGGACATGAGTTTAAATTTGGAAGCAGCAAGCACCTGTTACTTAGGCAATGGGCCTCCCAGCTGAACTGGTTCCCACATGTGTGTGAGAGAAATATTTCTGGCTTGTAAATCTTTGTCCTCACATTTGCACATAAATAATTGACACTTACGTGAAAGTCTTGTTTCATGTGCCCATCAATCATAGCACAACTACTTCAAGACAATGCTTGTCAATTCCTCCCTCTCTCCCATGGTTATATATTATCCACTACTGTTAGACTAACCTACACATGTGTTGCAGCATTTTTCTGTGAAGACCTTAATCATGATTTGTGTGTTGCAGTTCACGGAATAACATTCATGACATGTGGTGGTCATTGCTGAACTGAAAATAACGCAAGGCTTTTCTATGGCATTCACAATTATAGCTCCTTGGAAGCACACATGTCAAAACAGAAGGCTTTTAATCATTGGTATTTTAGTTAATATTTCATTAGTGGATGGACGCAACACTCATTTGCATTTTAAGTTAGTATTAAAGAATTTCATTTCCTGATAAATCTTAATTGAGAAGGATTAGGTCAAAAGCATAGTTAACAGTCTTGAATCAATTTAAGAAATTCTTCCACTGAATGTCACCTCTTCTGTTATCTCTGCCTAAGAAACAGCTATGCAGCTCCTGAGCTCTTGGCTGGTGAGGAGGCATAATTACAATACTTGCTAGGAGATCTGCAAGCACAGATCACCACCTCCCAAGGTGAAGCAACCACTTTTATAGGGCAAAATGCATAACTACATTTATAAGATCCAAGCTCATTACTTCTTGGCATTGGCAAAGTCAGATTTAACCTCTCTGTCCTCAAAAGGTTCCATATGTGTTGATAAAACAATTTATTGTTGAGAACACTGCTTAAACCTTATACTGTCTGGTCCAAAGACCGAGCTCTGTGGTTATAGTATGACATTATATGACATATATAAGCATTTAAGTGCTTTCCACAGTACTATGTAAATTAAAAACAGTAAGTCAAAGCATGTCCACCCATTGTGTTCACTAGGAGTTATATATGAGAAGTGACTTAGAAAGAAGCATTTTTGGTAGTACTTAAAAAACCAGAGTTATTCAGCACACAATTAGAATGTGTTCTGTAAATACTGTTGCTGATTGTAAACCTGTCTTTGATTTAGTAACAATGGGTAGATAAGGTTTAGTTTACCATCAGCTGTCTTCAAACAGCCAGACAAAATGGCTACTAGAAAAAAGGTGCTCATCTCTCTCTGAAATCTGAATTTCCTACTTATCTGTGTTTATTAAGCTGTGATGGTTTGTCTTATCGTGAGAAAGTACTTAGTGTTGGAGATATGACATCTGAAGTTAACAGTGAGACTAATTTATAGAAAGTGCAGGTAGATGACAAACAGACCCCTCTTACCTTATCTCTGTTCATGCTGACACAGGCTTGTCTGCTCTGCGCAAGGGGGGCAGATTGTCTTCACATGGATTTACAATAAAAAAGCACTGTTTCTCAGTGTTTTAAGGTGCTAAACTTTATCTGAAAGCAAAGCAAATGAAAATAAACATTCCAAAAACAAGTCATAAGGAACATATCATAAAGAACGTACCTATGTAGTATCACAATTTGCAATTACAATAGCTCTTCTCAGCATGAAACATGCAACTGAAACTGTAATGTAAATATGTTTGTAAATATTACCATTTTTATTTAAAAAAACAAGCATGATTTTCATGTCTTTGAAATTTGCAACTTTTTTATCCAAAGGCAGCTGGATAGAGAGAAGACAGTTACACTGTCTGTCAAGTTACATGATGGGAGGGCACACTCCATACATATACAACACAGAGAGTTAGGCCCTTTTTAGGGTTTTAACTTTATTTGCACACAGGCTACAGTTGCTGAGAGCACAAGTCAAACCAAAGGGGAAGACAACACGCAATAAAATGCTTTCTTATTTAATGTGAACTGCTCACTGAATTTGGACACGTCTCAAAAGAAACACTGTTGTTATACTACTATCATGGAGCATTTTAGACTGTTATTCAGATTTAAGGGTTCATACACGTTACTTTTGTGCATTAACATAGCCGGGAACATAAATCTAGCTCTGCATTAAGCTGTGGTTGGGAGTTATTTTATAGGAAGCGCTGAACATATGCAGAACAAAAAATGCTTTCTCAGGTTTGGCTGTGCTGTGAGAGAGACATAGTGAGTGCTGAACTCTGAGCTGTGGCTACTGGAAATGTTGACACAATGTTGTTCAAACTGTTCTGAAGGCAGCAGCTGCAGACCTAGGAGGTCTTTAAATGTTGTCTTTTTCCCTTTGGGCTATTCATCAGGAAAAAATCACCTATCATTCTGCCATTGCATATTTCATGTGAGGAACATCACTTGTCAAATATGATCATGTCAGTGATTTTTTGTAAGTCATATGTCACTATTTATGTCAGAATGAAAGCATACTTTGACTAAATTCATACTAAATTATTATTAACATCTCCATTTTAAATGATTCTGTGATTGAAAATACACCCAATATACATAAATGAAGACATTTATTTAGCTTTTTTTTAATCAAAGCTGGTAGAATCATGGTTGATTAAAAATCAGGTTTTGTGGGTATGTGATATGAGATGGATGAATGGTTCAAAGCAAATTAAAACAAGTAATTGTCATTTACGTGTGTGATGTGAATACATGTCTATTGTTATAATGAACTGACCCACAATTTAGACATTCTGTTTATTGTCAGAGGCATGTTTTTAGGGGTTTATCAGTGAAAAATGGACTTCCTGTCTCCATGCAGTGTAGAGTTACTTGAGCTCTCATTTACCCAAACAGCTGAGAAACCTATCATTTTAAGCAGTGTTTTTTTTCCTTCAACTTATAAATACTAAATAAATAAACCATAGACAGCTTAGGAAGAATGTTGGAAGTATGTGATAAAAGACAGCATGGTACCTATTAGTCCTCAGATAAATTAGTGCACTTCAATGCTGACAAGATCCTGAGCAATCTGTGGTCTCTGTTTGGGAAATTGGCCTACTGGGTGTGTGGAAGAAACCTTCCCGTGTCCAAATTAAAGGTGCTTTGGGAACATTCAGAACAGTAGCAAACTGCATTCATAGGCATTGCATTCTAGTAAAAACAAAGCCATTAATGGAAATACCCAGCAGGTTCAGTTTTCAGAATGAACTGATTATGCATGGATTTTATGAGGACACGGACAGTTTAACTGGTGGTCAATCATAACAGTTGTCTTTAATTTGTCCCTTTAATGCTAATGGCTCAAGCACACTATGCAGAGCATATATTCACATGTTGAAAATGCATAGCTCACAATGCTCTGACATGTTCACGACCAGAGGTCTCATTACACCAAACTCAAAATGTCCATTTACACTTGCAGTGTCTCTGCATTTAATTCAAGACTTTTGACTGCCCCTCAAGTCTGGTAATAGATTTACTGAGGTATCACAATTGCTTACCTTAAATTACTTTCATTTAAATAAATTACATACAGGTATAGGTACAATATGTGCTCATTTTTAAGAGGCATTCACAAATCAAGATTACTGCAATATTAATTTCATGGGTTTGACTTCTTACTCCCTTTTTATGATGAATTGGTTAAAAAAATTTTTTACAGGCCATAGAAAACATTATAAAAATGTTTATTAAAATAAATAGAAAATTACAGTCTTTAGAAAAAATGGGAAATAAATTGTATAAATGTGTAATTCAACATAAAAGAATAATGCACTAGACTAAATTAACACTTTGTTCAGATCTGAATTACTGTTAAAATGCAGCAGAAAATGAGTACAGTATCATTTACTTTCAGAAGACATGCACTCTGCTGCAAACCAAAATATTATCCAGTGCCCCATGACAGCCATACAGAATATCTGAGCAAGGGTACTTTACAGTTTTTAAGTTCTTTTAGATCTTTTAGAGAGGAGTTAATGAGTAAGGACTGGAATTGTTTGTTTAAGTGTGCTTAAGAAGCTCTTCATTTTCAGCTAGAAATCTGAAAGCTGACCGAGCAATTAGCATCTGGGGAGCTCTTGAATAGCCTTTTTTGTGATTCGCCCCATTGTTTCTCATTCAGTCAGTCCTCAATTCAAGGAGGAACTTTTTACCCTTTAAGCTTGCACTTCTATTGCTCCCAATCAATCACGTAAGCTGCTTTTCACAAGTATCAGTCTTCTGACAAAGTTGCACCCAGTGCAAGATGAAGCCCTCAAAGACATGTTTTCACCTTTAGGAGGTTTCTGAAATCAGAATGGAGGACAGCTCAAGATTGTCACATTTTCAGTGTCTGTTCCTCACTGGCCTTCCTTCACAACATCACTTCAATGCCTTCCCCTTGTTCCCTGCACCCGATGGGAACTATGGAAGTCCTTCAACTTGCTGTGAAAAAGTAGACTGGACGGGTGAGTATAGTGCTTCACGTTCATTCTCACACTTTGGAAGAGTTTACTTGCACACATATCTCTCCACGGTCCTTTCACACTTCTTGCAGGTGACGTAGCAGCACCAGTGATACTTGCACTGGCACCTCTCCACAATCTTCTCTGTGTACGCATTGTAGCCACGCCCACAGCACATCAGATTGCAGCTGTCACTGCCATTGGACGTTTTATTGCACTGCCTAGGGACAAAAAGGAGCATGTCGATAAATAATCAGTATGGGATATAATGGAAAAAGAGTGGCCATTCGGTCAGATATCTGAGTAACATTAATATTTTTGATAACACTATCATGATATTTCAATAATTACCTTACAAACAAGCCGCGGGGGAAACTGTTATTTTTACAAGAAATCTGAAATACCTGTCCTGTGTGCCGAATGACCCATGCTTCTCATTTTGTGTGCAGTAATCCGGGGAACTGACCAAGTAGACCAGTTCGCTCTCTCTCACGGGTCTGACATCAAGTTCTCGGGGCACCAGTTGCCTGCGTGTCCCCACATGGCGGTGGATCACTTTTGTGGCTGCTAAATACTTGGACTTCAGATCCGCAGCAATGTGATTAATATCATGTAGCCCCTTCCAACATGTCTTAACGGAGCAGGACCCTGACACGCCATGGCACTTGCACTTCGTTTCCATTGCATCAACGAGTGACTGAAAAGGAAGTGATATTGATTATTAATGATATTGATATTATATTGATTTTATCTCAACAATTCGGCTATTAACAATGATATACTTAAGCTTGAAAATACCTGTCTTCCAACAGCATTGTTGTGTAGGTGCATCAGACGGAATGCCTGCGAGCCAGATCTGCTGTTTTTCATGGGTGCATCGGAAAAAGCGGAGCCCATTTGCAGACCATAACGAAGGTTGTCACCGCAGCCGCCCCATCTGAAGTCAGGACCTGCCTGTTCCGCGGGCGCCGGCGCGCAAGAACAGCTAGGGAGCTCGCCAGACGCACAGGCTCTTGCAATAGAGTGGCTCACTACAGCGGCAGCCAGAGAAAACACAAATGCCGATTCTCGCGTACCTAGTGAAGAACAAGTGATGATCAATTAGTAAGATAGTAAGATTAGTATGTAAGTTTAGAAAATTCAATAGTAGAAAAAGGATAGCGAAGTTACAACTTTACCTTTCGCCAAATCCGGCATAAAATGCGGTGCGTTTTCAATCGATGAACAGTTCCATCTCATGTCAGAAAAAGTGCTCTGGCACGTCACTTTAGTGAGTTTGGCCGCATGGACAATGCTGTGCATCAGCTCCAGATTCCTGCGGCAAAGCTGCAACTGATCAGGAACCAGCCCGTCCAGTAATCTGCAATGATGGGTTTGGTTCCAGCCCACTGAGCTCCCGTTCACTGTGAGTCCACTAAATAGAAAGTAAGCAGACATCCCATTCAGTATGTATCAATTGTTTCAAAACATGACATCACAAAAGATGTAACTTCAGTAGTTAATCAGGATTGCCTTTTATTACAAGTATCAAAATGTCCAAAATACAGTAACTAAGAAAACAGAAAAAGTAAAAATAACTAAACTTTCATACTTACAGCCAGTGAATAGCTCCACAATGATGCGCGCACAGTAGGAATGTAATTAAAAACATTTTAGTTGGGTAACTGTTTTCAGTTTCAGTAAAAAAAAGTGTAAAAGGAGAGAGTATTCACTTGTGAAAATCAGTTGGACAAGGGGATATTCCTTATGTAGTGCACGGAGAAAGTGTAATCCAGACAGAGGAAACGCAGGTTGTATCCAATCGCCAACACGCCGCGTTCTTTGCGGTAAGCCTTATCATTCACTGCTCAAACGTCTGTGGCTTGACTCTTTATATGGAACCACTTGCTACAAGCCACGCCCCTTTGTCACAGAATGTGTGAAGGGAACCCCCTCTGGTTTTGTATAGAATGAACCACGTTTATCCACTACACCACTGTCTAACGGGTATTTTTCCTGTGGGTTTGCAGACGTTCAGATCAAAAGGACTCTCAAAACTGTACCTATTTTCAATTAATCTAAGCCGTTCATACTACTTGTCTTGTAAAAGGCATACTCATTAGCCTACACCTCATCATACTAAGGTGGAGTATAGCCTACTCATTAAAACATCAAACATTCCTATACCATGTGTTTACCTAATACCACTGACGCACCCGCGCAACAGATAATGGCATATTTTAATACAGGAAATACATCACGCTTTTTGGACATGTCATGTACGTGTTTGTTGATTTAGCAGACGCTTCGGTCAGTTCGGCGCACAGGGATAAGACAGCAATGAACTAGCCTATAACCTTGAAGAGTAATGATTATATCTGCCCCTCAACAGAAAACACTTGTCCCTGTGCGGAAATATTGTGGTTATAACTTTTTAATGTCCCTTGTAGTAGGCTAGCTATAAGCTAGCTAAATGGATGACTTGCTTAAACTTTGATAACTGTATTTATTCATGTCGGTCATCTGTTTAATCTTCGTTTCAAGCATGCCCTCAAATCACCATAAACATTCAAATGTAGGCTACAAACTGCTATAAATAAATAAATAAATAAAGACTTTAAAAAGGTCTTGGTAAGATAGGCTTTTGAAGTCCTTTGAAGATTTCTTTTGAAACAAGATACAACCACCCTAATCTGCAGAAGAATGGAATTTATGGTGCACCATCGTTCGGTCCTTGTCTTTCAAAGAGATTCCACCCTTAACCATATTTAAATGTTTAGTCCAGTCGGTTCATTGTGGGGTGTGTAATATGAATTTACTATACTACAATACGAGTTTCGTTTACAGGTGGATATTACAAGTGACTGAGAATGCCCGTTCTATCATAGAATTAGTCAGTAAAATGACCGTATCCTTCGTTATGTAAATCAGGACTTTTGCCTGCGAATTTTCTTATGTTGTGTCTGTCTACCTGGGAGAATGTGTGGAGCAACAATTAGAAAAGCCAGCTCTAGCAGTTTTCATCGTCAACAATGACTCAAAGTCTGCTGCTTTTACAGGGTCTATGTCCGGCGAGGCCACCCCACTCAGATTCTTCAGATCGCTTGGCCGCAAATCCACCACCCTCTCGTGACCCCACATCCCGGTAGCGTCCTCCGTCTGTTCTGTCCCCTGTGTGGTGGAATGAGCTTCCTGTTTCGGTCAAAACAGCAGAGACTCAGGCTATCTTTTATCTCAGACTAAAACCTTTACAGGCAACAACTCAGTCCACCCCCCATTACCCAAGTGTGGTCTTTCGATCCTCTTTGTGTTTCTGTGTAACTTTGTTATGTAGCAATGTAGCCTACTTAAGGATTATGTGTAAGTATTTATGTGGTGGTTTACCAGGGTACGCGTTAGCATAGTATGGTAGCCTATAGCTCCCCCTGTCGTAGGCTATATGTAGCGCTTGACTTAGCCTACATGTTGAGAGCGCTTTCGATTTCACTGTTTGGGACTGACGCTTATTCTTGTGTTATTCTCGTCTGCAGATGACAATAAGGAAATATAATGGATATTTACATAACATAAACCTACAGCCAGAATTGCAAAAATACATAGCCTCCTTTACTGATATACTAACAACATAGTCAACTAGCTGCAATGTAATGCTGCAAAAGTCGCATCCTGAGGAGTGGATGAAATCTACAGACACCAGCACTGGGCGCGGTGGCTCGTTGGTCTAGGGGTATGATTCTCGCTTAGGGTGCGAGAGGTCCCGGGTTCAAATCCCGGACGAGCCCTGTATTTTCTTAATAGGCTAAGAATCATAACCTTATATTACTTGATATAACTATACACGACATGCGCCGAGATTAGTGGCGCAAAATGTACGTTTTGTCCTGAAAATAACGCGCCTGATAACGCTGCATTAACTGGGAGTGCTGTCCCCCCCAACGCATACCATCTTTAAAACAAAACAAAACAAAAAAACGTCTGAAAATTACTACCGGACGGCGTCGATTAATTTGGTTTGACTTCAGGTCCTTGTTATTGAATGGAAGGTTGTAGCCAATGACATTAGCTGAGTAAACCCGTCCGACGAGTATAATTTTCCGATTTCAACTTTTACACGCCTGGTGGCCAACTCACTGATTCTGGCACCTTCCCACCAAACATGTAATTGCTGGAACTTGTCACTTCCTGGTCCTTTTGTAAATTTGTTAAAATACACCAGCGATTATAATACATGAAAAACTGTCATTTTCTCACCCTAGTGTTTGAACTGGTCATTGCATAATCGTACTATTACCAAACACACGTAAGGGACATTTCGCAGATTCGCACCGTTAAAACCGAAAGATCAGAAGTGTGTGATCCATTCATTCTTTGTCGTTTTGAATGTGGAGTTTCCTGACAGGGGTATTCATAGATTAACACGTCTATATTGCACCGCATTGCTAATTCCTGTCAGGTTGTATATGTAAATTAATCTCAGATCACTTGTTTGAGATCATTTAAATAGCCGACATGTAGCAAGTCGGCTTCCTTAATGTGTTTGATTGATGAATCAAATGTGTTTATACTTCAGGGTGTAGAATGAGAGAACCGAAGAGTCATTTGGAATAAATGAACATGAACATTTATTAAAATTCAAGAGATGTCATGTATGCATTATTTGGACTATAACAACCTGACTGGCCGAGAGCTACCATTATGCTTGAACGTACTATAAACTAATCCAATTGACTAATCCTTTCTGTTACTTCCGAATGACCTGAAACATTGCAGTCAAAAGGGAATCTACTTAATATTCTATCTTTTATAGAAAAGACTTCGATGGAACAGCAATCTTTGTTTGATCTTGCAATGTTTTTTCCCCACGCACCATTTTATGTTAATTTCACTTTGTCGTGCGGTGATATAATCACGCAGTCTTTTCATGTAATACTTTTGTGCCCAACAATCCTTAGTTTAAAACAGACAGCAAAACAAACAAGGTGGCAGGGTCTCAGAAGTACAAGAATGTAAGGGATTTGAAGTGGTTCATTATCTGCACGTGGTAGGCTATGAGTGTAGGATTAGTGATTAAAAGACGTTTTTAGGGGAAATCAGTAGGCTATAGTAAAGGTTTTATAACACACTGTTTATCTAACCCCCATTATATTCCCACTATGAAGGAGGGTAACCTTTTCCTCTGAAGTATTTAATAGATTGTCTTTGAACATCTTATTAGTGGCTTAAGTAGTCTAATTGAAACTACTCAATGAAGCCACATCTCAGAGCACTCAAGGTTCTAACACACTGAAAGAGCAATACCAGGGGGTTGGAAATCTGGTAATTCCAGTGTCACTGTTAATCAATGGCTTTGTACATGTGGCCTATACTGCAACAATTCTGACTGCAACAAAGCTTTAAAATTAAAATGTATTGTGAAATATTTCCTTATAGAACAAAGCCAACTAGATTTTAGTAATCATCTGTTTGACTTGACTATTTCAGGCATGCTAGGTCATTCTCAAATAATTTTAATACAGTGTATGCATTGCTTTACAAGAATCATTCAGGGGTTGGGAAGTGGGAAGGTAAAATGTGAAGATTACATTACATTACATCATTTAGCAGACGCTCTTACCCAGAGCGACTTACAAATAAGTGCATCACTATATTTTTTGAACATAACAATACATAACAAATATAACAATACATAACAAACATAACAATCGATAGGATAGAAAGACATACATAGGGGGGAAGGTAGGCTACAGATACACCTTGCTGAAGATATGCAAGATATTGCTGAGGACTCGCTAGTCAGGACCGCACCCTGAATTCGCCTTCTTGATTAAATTACTTTAAATAGAGGGAGTTTATCTTTGTCAGTTTCCTCATCTTTATTTCTTTTACTTTCTCTGCCTTTGTAATTCTTAACTCAAATCATTGCTTATTGGGAATTGTGAATAACTAATCTAAATGCATTCATCTACAGTGTCTCTGCATAAGGGTAATCGTAAATAAGAATCATGTTTAAACACAAATGCTAATAAATGTTCAATGATGCAATGTTGTGTAGAAAATACTATTGGCGTAGCTACAGAGACAGAGATGGAGGAAGGAAGTGCTACTTTGAACTCTGTATGTAATAAAGTGTAGGTTTCTTTAAAGCAATGCAATAATATTTCTTGCCAAGAGTCCTGCACTGATCTTTCAATCAGTTCAGATTTAGATGTGTAGATTTATGTGTAAGTTATACAATTAAAATGAGATGGCAAATTAAACTAATTAGCCTGTTTTGTCAACTGTTTATACAACATTGCTTTTGCTGGTGCTTTCAGAAATGTCATGTACTTCCTGTCACTTTGTTTTGAATATGTAGAGAAGAGGCTACTGACTGATCAGAGACAATATGTTTCGTCTTAATAGAATACCCTATAGATTTTATAATAAAGCAAAAACAGAAAAAGATGTATATTTGATATGTTTGAATGTGGATTTTTCACTTTTTTGTGTCCAATCATGTGTGCACAATTAAGGATTGACCATGTCTGTTTCATAGTCTATTTCTATGTATATTTTCCTTTCATTTTTTAGAACATTCTGTTCAAGGGGCTTTTGCTCAGGGGCTTTATCCTTCTCTGTAGCCTGTCTGTTGTCTGCTTATTCTGACTGATTTACACAACATAAACAGAGCAATAAACAGCTGAATACACCTTCTGGATGTGGGTTTTGATCTTCAGAGGGCTGATTTTAGCTTTCATGTAATCTAAACAACCAGGAACCCAGTGGAGCAGGACCATTTTTAAACACTGTGAAAACTAGGTCTGAAATATATTGTTTTAATTTTTTATGGGTTCCAATACTTTTTTCTCATTTTTTTATTAATTCAAAAGACATACAGTAGACATACATGTACACATAGCACATAAACAGCAATTAGAAAAGCAAAAAACAATCAACAGGGCAGGGTAGATGTGTGTGTGTGTGTGTGTGTGTGTGTGTGTGTGTGTGTCTGTGTGCACATGTGCATTTGTGTGTGATCGAGAGTGAACACGAATGTCAGTGCATGTGTATGCGAGTATCACCACTCCTGACTTCAAAGGGTGAAAAAGATCAATTATGAGATTAAGTTAGTATAGATTATAGTAAGCGATAAATGGCTCCCATGTTTCTAGGAATATCCTAGATTCATTTTTGACAGTCATGATTGTTTTTTTCCATTTGGAATTGATCAAACATTAAGGAGGTCCACTGTGCCAAAGATATTTTGGTTTTATTTTTCCAGTTTGTTAAGATTTTTTGCAATGACCAACAAAAGTAGAATTATCTTCTCTGTGGTGCTCATGGCAATCGGCAGATTGCTAAAGTTCTGGTGGGAATGGGTCCCGATACTTTGACTCAACCACAAATACAGAAAGCTGCTGATCGGAACTCAACATATCTTCTTCTACTTAGTTGTAATAGTATAAGTAGTAGTAGTAGTACATTGTTTTTTCTTTTCTATCAAGCACAGGTTTGTTTTTGAGGATGTCCAAAAATACACAATTTAAATTCAGATTAAAGATTATTCATAAACTGTATTTTTCATCACAAAACAGCACAAAAGTATTACTCTTATGCATGACATTTTTCTTTTTCATTTTCATTTGTGTTGTTGTAAACATTTTTGCTATTTTGGTATGTTATTTGCAGGTATAATATGGTCTGAAAATTAGTCCCTCATTGTACAACATTGAAAGTTCTATTTCAGTACATGCAGATTATGATGTTAACTGTGAAAATGTATTATTGAAAAAAAAACAACTGCATTTCAGTGCTACATTAGATCACTTGATAGTTTAATGTACCAAGCTGAGGTTTGCTTTGAATCAGAATCAGTATCAGAATTGCGTTTATTGCCAAGTAGGTTGTCCCTACAAGGAATTTTTTTTGGTGTGGTTGATGGTGCTCCATACAGATACAACACTAAGTACAATCAAAGATAAAAACAACAAGTACTGAGAGACATGAAAACAGTGCAAAAGCTTTACTATGTACAGTGATATTATAAATATGATATCAAAATATATTAAAGAGGTAGAAAATAAACTAAGTATAGAAATATAAAATGTAAGATGTGCAAGGTACAGCAGTCAGATGACTGAATGTTTTTAAGTTTTTGTGTACAGTATTTTAAGTAACACTGATCTACCTGCCCTTACACTTGCTCAGGACATGAACAAATGCAAGCTGCATATTGGTACAAACTGTTGTTTTACTTGTTGGACAGCTTTGTTCTGAGGCTCACTCATAGAACAGACATAAGAAGTCTTGTTCAGTCACTAGGGGAGCACTAGGAGGCCTGAAGATTGGCATATAGAGGCATCTGACTGTCACCAACACTGTGAATGGAGTTTCGTCTCTAGCTGATCCCCAGGTGGGCTGAAGACCCAAGAGACAAGGGTTTTTTTTTCAAGATTTCAGTTGGGCTATTTAAAACTCTTGTTTCACATGGATATTTGGAATGTGTTTGAACACATGTATTCACACACAAATGTGTTCAGAATACATTTAAGTGCCCTGTTACACCCGTTGAACACGGCTCACCTTTGTAGTCCATACCAATACACAGCTCTGAAGGGAAAGGATGTTTATTTGACTGACGACTCCCAGTAGCGTCCTTCTTTTTCGTGAAAGCTGTTTTACCTCAAGAGGATCCTTCCTTTTGTTGGCTTCCCAGGTGGGTTTTTGGGGGCAAGGACTCTTAAAAGGTGAGAGGATGTTCATGTTTATGAAAGGTGGGCTTGGGGGTGAGCCTGTATGTAATGGGGGTTGTCTTTCCTGTCTCTTCCCTCCCTCTACCAGCAATGCTTATTCAGGGCAGCAGAATTTAACCGTTTCTCCAAAGGTCAAACGGACACACAAGACAACAATGAGGTGTGTATTGTAGTTTTCAAAGGCAACCCTTTGAAATTTATTGGGCTTTGGTGTTTCTCATTGAGGTGACTCACCTGAGTGGCACCAGTATAAATTGAGCTGCGTGAGAGAATTTTGCAAAGCTATAAACCCCACCTAACTTTTTAATCAATATAAAATATAAGCAGTTATGAACCCCTGGGTTCTATTTTTCTTTTTTGGGGTTTGGCAGCTTTACTGCCAATGCACATGTATTTTGTGTTTTGTATCAGAATGTGATTTTGGGTTTTTCTGTGAGTTTTATTTTGTACTGCAAAAAGGATATGCAGGTACTGTTATTGCATGCAGTAATTATAATATATTACAATGAAAAATGCCATGATAATATGTTATCTGTTACCCTCTGAATTACTCAAGATGTCAGGCAGAAATTATATGTAATTTCATAATGGTTTTAACTTGCTTTAAGTTATTGGGCCATACTCTGGTTATTATGAAATGAAGTAGAACCCCCACTGTGGAAGTTTAATTTAAATACACACAAAAAGATTGAATTTTGGACAAATTATGAATGAAATGAGCTGTTGAATCTTAAAGAAAGTCCTCATGGAATTGCATGTCTTAATAAGCTTATTATCTTGGGTTAGCAGATTTCTCATCAGATTCCTCCCAGGAAGGTCATAGCATGTTAATTTTTAGTCTAAAGTCTTTAAATAATATTTTATACCAATTTATTTCCTGACTGTGTGATTTTTAACACTATGTCCATAATGATGTTATCATTATTTAAAATGTTTCTTAAACTCAATAAAAACTTTGACTAAAAACAAATGAGAAATATCATTACTGATAATGTGTTTTCATTATATGTTACGTAGAACATTTATTTTTATTGTCAAATGAAGTAATGAAAAAAAACATACAAAATATGTACATGCAATTAACAAAAAAGTGTAAATGATGTGTAACTCAAAGAGGTTCTATCCTTACTTATGAATTCACATTCCTTATGAGAAATCACAGAAGATCGAACAGGTTACAGAATTTAAAGGGTATATAACAGCTGTAGAGCTGTATACATCTTGAATTCTGATATTTAAAAAAGAAAAATGAAAATGTGGAAGAGCTGAATTACATACACACTTCACCAGTGTCACAAAAGCATTTCAATTATCCTCTTAAATATCCTGACTCTAGCAAGACAAAGCATTCTTTTTCTTCTTATTTTTTCCATAATTTTAAGTCACCATTGAACTGAAGAATAATAAAAAATGCAATACTTTAAACTCACCCAAGGTCCCATTGATTATTAAATGGTATGTAATTTCACAGATCTGTTGCAAAAAATACGGAAAACCACATGACTGTAATAAATAAACTGAAAAATCCCAATGAAGGTCCTGACCATCCTGTTTGTTGTTTTGTCAAAAGGAAGGCACTGTATAACACACATCCCAAAGCAATGAAGGTGAAAGTGTGGTGATTCATAACAAGATGGGTGCCAGTGGTCTACTAACTATACATTGTTGACCTCTAGTGGATGGAAATTGCATGACATTGCTACAGAATTACACACCTAGGCAAATAACAGATATGCTAACCTATTGCATAACAAAGTAAAAGTTTTTAATGTAACGTCAGTGTAATTCTAATGCATATAGTCATAGATATAAGATCCGATCCCAATATTCCTCAATATGTCTTCATTATTTTATTAAGACACTAAGTGCTGTTGTCTGTCATAGCATTGACAGTTTACCTTTTACTCAATTGTTTGAGGTCAATATGCCATGTACACACCAACTCAATGTCTCTAACAAAACTGATTTATAGATTTTTGTTTTGGAAAAAAACAAATTGTTTCTCTCAGTTTTATTTATTTATTTATTTTTTTTACAGATTTTTATTTTATTATTATTTTTAATTTTACTTCAGGTGTCTAAAAATGTAGAAAACAAACATATTTACGAAATTTGACTTGGGTGTTTATCTTAAGTGCTGACTTGGCATGGAAGTCAAGCAGCTCTCAGTCAACTTGTGACAACAGAGAAGAAATGGGTAAAAGAGAGAGGAGAGGTCAGGACCAAAAGAACAGAAGGATAGAATTTATATTTTTCAAAAGTAACATTGCTTTGTTCTCCAGGACAGCATTTTAAAATTGTTACTTTACCATGGTAAACATGACTGTATTGTGAAAACATTAATCATGACAGGGTTGATATCTTGTATTCTCGTTTTTTCATCTGACAGTACATAAAGTAGTTTAGTCCCATAACCCATATCCTGGGGGCAATCCTGTGGAGGCTTGTGGTCTTGCAGTTTTCTGAGCACAAAGTTCTTTGTTGTTATCATTGCAGTGGAGAGATTTTTGATGGGCACAGGAGCTGAAGCGAGAGAGGGGAGGATGGATTTGGCTTCCCTTTGATCTTCATCCTCAGGTGCTCCAAATGTGATGCCTCTTTGCTGCTGCGCTGCTGGAGAGGCAGTGGGGGCTTGTGGTCCTGAGGCTGTCTTTTTTCTGCTTTGATTTTTTTTTTTACAGTTATGTTTATTGGGTTATAGTTATAATAACAACAAAAGACATACATATACAACTAGTTCACCAAAACAACACATCTTTACATTGACAAAACCCCACATACCCACGCCCCATCTTCACACCTCTTAGCTTTAACATATATCAACACACACATATAAGACACACTCACAATCACACATTTACACGTACAGATGGTTCTCCTTCCTGTGGTTCCCCTGCCTGTTCCCCACTTCTCTTCTAACCTTTAATTATAAGGCTTCATATATATCATGCCATATTCTACTAAATTGTTCCCTTTTATTTCTGTCCTCAGACATTGTCTTTTCTATAGTTAAATAATATTTCATCATTCCCTTCCATGCCTGCATGGATGGGGTCTGTATATCTTTCCAATGCTTTAAAATAAGTTTTTTATACACCAGGGAGGCGTACAGAACCTGCCACCCAATAGGATACCTCAAATTGTCTATCTGCAAAATGCATCGCACGGGTGTTAAATTAATCTCAGTTTTACAAATATTAGTCATCCACTTCCGAATTTCAAGCCAAACTTTTTAAACTTCTTCACATTTCCAGAAAGCATGTATGAAGGTGTCTTCATGAGAACCACATTTTACACACAAAACAGAAGAGGAGGGGTCGAATTTATGTATTTTAACTTTAGTATAATATATTGTTGTCATAAGCTTATATTGTAAGAGTCGCAGATTTTCATTAATGGTGATTTTGTTAGTTAGATACAGACATTTTTTCCATTTTATATTTGTATCTGTGATGTTAAGATCTTTATTCCAGTTATCATATATTTTTTGCAGGGAGTAATTATCTACTTGTGTTCCTATTAAATAGGTATATACCTTACCTATCAATTTGTTTTTTTTCTCCAGTATTCATAAATAACTTTTCAATAGATGTTGGTTCCACATCATAGTTTAACACAAAATTCTGTAATAACCAGCTTTTCAGTTGTAAATATCTAAATCTTTCATTGTCTCTCAAACCAAATTTGTTTTTAAGCTGTTCAAATGACAAAACATTATTATAGGATAGAATTTCCGAAATGTTGCTAATTCCACTTCTGATCCATGTGTTCCAATGTCTTTTTTTCTGCTTTGACCGACTCAATAGAGGTGCCCTCTCCACATCCATAGAAGATGCTGCTGGCCGTAGCTCGGGCTAGGCGCAGAGGTCGTGGAGGAGAACCTAATACTCAAACATCTGCTCAGAGCCACCTGCATCTTAAACATTTAATTAATCACACAATATCCTTAAAAATAAGCATTTAGTACAAAGCTTTTGTTAGATGTAGTGCTCCATTTGTGAATGAATATTTTATCAACAACGAGCTCCCACATAAATACAATTATATGACATTGTAGCAGATTGAGAGGTGGGATAGTTTTGTAGAGGTTACACACAGGGACTACAGCGTAGTAATAAAGTATTTTAAAAAGAAACAACCTCTATCAGCAGAACTAAGTGTAATAAAATGTATTTATCCTCACTTGTGGACACTATGTTAAAGATACTATGTTAACGATGAAAGCTGGCTTCAGGGTCTTAGTTTCCTCAGGTTTGTTCTTGGGCAGGCTGGTCTTGCTGAGGGGGAGCTCAAATATAAAAGTAGTATCTGACTCCTTCAGCTTATCACACAGTAACACAGTAATTGATACAGTAAAATATAGTGATCATATTTCAGCATGTGTAGTCTACGAATTCTTTTATCATAATAATAACAGCTAAATCATCCAATTTGACAGGACACACAAACAATGAAACAAAAAGAAAACCAGCTTGTGGCATAAAAGCTGGCCATATACTGTACATGCATACAAAAGCATGAGACACGATCATACGATTTCACCTTTCCTTCTGAGGCAGGTTTAGAGGAAGCAGAAACTCTCTTCTCTATTTTTACAACCATGATAAAGTAGTCATCCTGACGTTTGTCTGTGGGGGACATTTTTCTGGCTTGTAGTTGTACATAACTCACCAGTATAGCCACTAATTAGCTCCTATATATAATATAATATAATATAATATAATATAATATAATATAATATAATATAATATAATATTCAAGATAAGACAATACAATAAGAATAATGAGGAAAAATAACTTCCTGGTCTGCAATACTTGGAAACTCGAAGCATATGGCCCAATGCTCAAAGGTGCATTCTTCATTTTTTAAGACCCAGGGAAAATCGTCATGCTAACTTTTTTCCCCCCATACAACCTCATATGCTTGTTTTGACCCTGAGGAAACAGAGGAACTTTGCTGTCTTCCTTTATTCCTTTTACCTAGGATTTTCCCAGGCTTATGGGTTACCATGGATACCATGACACAACATTTAGAAGTACAAAAATTACAAAGCCATTATTGAAATGGCTTAGCAATGCATTTCAGCTGACATGCCTTCATCAAAGAATACAAAGACAATGAGAATGCAAGGCTATGCATAGGCTACTCACACTCAGTCAGCATCAGGTACAAGCATTCGCTACCATCACTGTGGCTTTGTAGTATAAAAAGCAAGAAATCAACAGGATGTTCCAATAAGGCCTGACAACAAGATCACAGTAAACAAGTAATTCACAAACTGAATTCAAATCTATAAAGCATGGAACCCCATCAAAATAATCAGCCACAATACCAATGAGACACAATAAGGGAGCATAATAGTACAGCCTACATATTGCAAACTGTAATGAGAATAGAGAGAGGCATTCAAGAGAGTGAAGTTGGTAGAAATAGGAGGAAGTCAATATCCTCATTGAGGCCAGGGTGAACGGGGGCTTTCAAAGTAAAACTCCAAAATGTTTCCCTCTGGAGCAGTTTTTAAAAAAACATATCACCACCTCTTATATTCCCTACTACTTCCATACTAATAACTTTTCTAATACTAATAGCTTAGTGTATCTGGATTGTGCTCGTGGACACTCTCATAATGCTTGGCCTTTGGGTAGTCTGGGTTTCCTGTCCAGATACCATTTTTATGTTCTGCAATCCCATGTCTGAGCCCATCCTTTTTGTCCTTCCCATATAGAACAACCCACACAGGCACTTTAAATGATATACTGCATAAGAAGTGTTACAGTTGATGAAACCTTTAATTTTGATTATCTTTCCAGGCTTAACATCGATTAAAGCTTTTTTTGTTGCATGTTACTACAATGGTTGCACCATCTTACTTCTAAGGTCTCTTGAGCTTCTGCTAAATGAATAAAATGAACTATTATTATACCGGTAGAGAGAAATATATTAAACTACTTGGCAAAAATACAAAATAACCAAAAAATAAATGCATAAACTACAAAATACAGGTGCATTAAAATGTAACACTGACATGTCAACATTTATTCTTCAATCTTAAAAGGGACCCTTAAATAATAATAACTTATGGGTACATTATGGGTACGTGAGGAGTCAAATTATGACAATATACATGACATTTTAATGTAATGGTAGTGTTTTATCAATAAGTGTTTAACACACTTACAGTGACTTGCCAATGTAAACATGCTTTTAATTGTATGATTCAAAGTGTGTTGTAAATGTGTGAACACACATGTAAGTACAGACATCCCCTTCACTGACCACACCCTTCTGTTCTCACTATCCAGAAACACACTACACGCTGTACTCTGAGCACTTTCCCTTTTTCACACAGGCACTGCTAAATGCATTATTTTCACTCAGCATCACACCCCAGGTTTCCCAACACTTAATGCTTCCCCTGAAGCAGACATCCTCTGCACTACCATGCAAACATTTCCAAGCACACCACTGGCAGGTATACCACTGCCATCACTCACACATACCTTTGCCCCCAGTTAAAACAAAAAAGGAAAAAATAAAAAAAGCAAAGCCAGCTTGTGCTATCTATTTTTTTTTTTAACTATGCCTTGTATTTGCCCCACGCCACCAACCCTGGTAACTGATCTTTCTCAGTAATCCCAGCCACTTGCTCTAACTGCAGCTTCACTTCACTCCTGCTGACAAAAACACCAAAGTATATATGAGAGAAGTACAAACGTGACCCTTACGCACATGAGACAATAAAGTGAGCTCAGCTTTATATGCATCTCTGAGAAATACATCTGTGTGATACCTCTCTAAATTATTTTTGTTTGATTGCTTTAAACAATAATTGATTATGAGTAATCAGCTCAGTCAGGCCTAGAACAACAAATTAAACTATTAATTATATCTAATTGGGGCAGCTGTACCAAATTTGTTCATGGGCCAGATATGTTAAAGTTGCTGTGTTTTCATATTAGTACAGACACATCCGTAATGGTATAATTTGCTTACAAAGGATTTATGTAGGAATAAACACACACACGTTTGTGTGTATGTTTATTCTGTGTGTGTGTGTGTGTTTTTAGTCTTACATAAATCCAGTGTTAAGTTAACAGCTCATTCAAACCTAATTAATTGGGCATCCAGCTGGAAGTAAAACCAGCACACAGGGGGCCCCCAGGACCAGAAAACACTGCTCTAATATGTGACCGGTGGCTGTCATGTGATTCACCCTCTTTTCTATATGGAGCAACCAATTTTCTTCCTAATTTTATAGTCACCACTTGCCTGGGGAGAAAATACATCTTATAAATTGACTGGTTAGAATATTCTCAGGTATGATTTTTGCACCGTCCTATATGTAAAAGAATAAAGCTTGCATTATAAATAAAAAAAATAGCAGTCTGTTTTAGTGTTTCTCCTCTTTATTTTAGCATGTTTGCTCCGTGACTTAGAACTGCAGTTTCTTGCACAGTTTTAGAACTATGGGCCTAATGTAACTTTTAGTCAGCATGTGAAGCTAAATTATAATAATTCTGAAGTGGATATGTCAGATATGTCACTTTTTATGTTACTCTTTAATAGCATTTGTAATCTTTGTATTTTGCAATGACTTAATTTGGGTCTGTAACCACCAAGTGGCAGTGTTGTATTCCTGCTCTTGTAAGAGCTAAATTGAATGTTTTACAATGTCCACTAAACTTGACACTAAATCATTTTTTTCATGGCAGAGTAGAACTGCAAACAAGGCATTTCCTCTCTTGAGTCATGATTAATTCCTTTGCAATCAAATCAAGTTATGTGTACATGGGCAAATTTATGCTGAATGGGCTCTTTATGTTGAAGAGGCTCTTTAGATGTTTATGACTGAGTGAGGGCAGATTCAGTTGAGCATATTTGCACATGCCGAGTGCTTTCAGCCTCACTGACCCATGTTGACCTTATCTGTGTCTGATTTATATCCTCTACAAAAACAAATTCTAATTTAAATCAGGACATTTTAATGAATTCCCATTTCACTTGCCTGGAATACACCCGTATCCAGTGTACCTAGTGAGACTATGTGTGAGTACAGTACATGCTTCTTGTGCAATTCTGTACATCTGGATTATTACAGATTGTAATATACATTGTAGAGTACTGAACTGAACACCATGGGATGTTTTTAACACACATTCTGTGAGGCTATGCAATCCTTTCTTTCAACCAACACTCCACATACTGTTCAACAGTATGCATTTTCCTCTGGTTTCAAAAAAGGACTGGCTGTGTTGTAGCTCATAGGAACATCCAGCTTTCCACTGATATTGGCTCAAGGTTCTTGGAAAAGGAACAGAGCTGCCAACAGTTTTATTCCAACATTAAATTCCTGAATGTTACATCTTCTTAAATCTAACGACTGATGCTTCTTTGTGTCCCGTGATCATTTTGTTTTTCTCTCTCCTGGAAAGAGATGATGTGTCACACCATTCAATACGGGGTCTGAAATCATGGACTGCCTCAGATGCAACATGGAAATTTCAGTGTGTTGCATTTACTTTGAAAACAAAGCCTATTATTTTTGACAAGAAGAGAGCCCACCTGGAGCAAGCACACAATAAAACAATGCAGATAAACAGGAATTGAGAAAAATATTTTTTCATTAAGTTTGCTATGCTCATAACCAAAAGGATGCCAGTTAAATTCCCCACGAGGGCAGTGCTGTTGTATCCATGGGTAAGGTACTTAATCTCAGGCATTATCCAGTTGTGTAAATAGAAAGCATTTAAGAATTGTATCCTTTGTAAGTCGCTCTGGATAAGAGCATATTCTAAGCAATTAAATATACATGTATAGCCAGTCAAGTGTTTTTTCTATGGGAAAGAAGTATGTGCTGTTTAGGTCACCAAAAAAAAAGTATTTTTGTGGAAAAGTCCAGGTCACTGTCCCTGTTCTGCCCTGTCTCTCCTCTGAACAGCGGGGGGTGTACTCTGTGTCCTAGGACTCAGTGCCAAGCCCTTTGGAAGGAGTATGTGCTGTGACTGGCTGAATGACTATAGTGGCCCAGTAGCTCCTGTGTTCTGGCCATGCAGGCCCAGCAATCAAGTCAGTGCTCTTTCTGTGAGCATCCTTACTTCATCCCCCAATACAACCCCTATGCAACTTACATTTTTGTGTTTTAGCAGACACTCATCCAGAGCAACACTCAAAGAACATGTACAAAGTGCATCTAATAAAGTCACATGAAAGGTGGTGCAAACAGGTCATGGCTAACCATGTCTGAACACAGTGCTGTGATAATGAGCATACATGGGTTGAGTGGCATATTCAACATATCCTCCAATAAGACAATATAAATGGAAACATAAGAAATATAAGTGGAAGCTGAGTTATGCTTAAAACATAATAAATGTGTAGTGGTAGGTGGTCTGTGTTTTCTCTTTTCTGTGGACTCAGTGGCGAGCTAGAAGTTCTCTCTGGCAGATTGAAGAGAGGCTTCCCCTGTCAGTCAACTGTGAACATAGGGTTTGAGGACAAACCACTGCCTGTGTTTCTTGCTGTGTGTTCCTATGTTTGTTTTTGTCTTGGAGTTCCATGGACGAAAAACATCAGTTGTAAGAGAGGAGGCTGGTATGGTTTGTGAGAATGTATGTTCATACAAGCATAAGTCTCTGCATTGTACAATCTCTAAATTTGTTTTTTTAATGGAAGCCTTTGTATTGTGATCTTTGACGGTGCAGGAAGCCGTGTGTGTGTGTGTGTGTGTGTATTCTGTCCTGACAGTGCTTAGCTGCAGTCATCTAGGTCAGGTCCAAGCACTGTGCAAAAAAGTCCTCACACTGAAAATAACCACCACTCCTTTCACTCCCTCTCCCCGTAATTGGAATAAAATGGCACATGATGGGAGTGAAATGCAGTTCCCCTTTTCCACATGAGAGATTTACCGCAGTTGCAGAGCAGGGGCTGTAAGCTTGTCCGGGGAATGAGAGGAAAAATGGGTTATTGACAGTCCTACTGTTTTCACGGCTGAGCAACAGTGGAAAAATCAGCCGAGTCAGCGACCTGAACTTTGCTGCATGGCTTTTTATGAGGCTGTTTATTTTCACAGGTGATTCCTGGTGTTTAATAACATATCACTCTGCAATGAGAAGGCTGGCGGGAGAGTTATGATTAGAGTTTTAGTACTGCATTCCACATCAGAGGGAAATCTTAATGCAAAAGCCTTCTCTCGTAACTTTCTCGCTCACACTCCTTTTGTATTACTTTTTTGCAATTAAAAAAATTATGAATGCTTGACCCATCCAATTAACAGTAGTACTAAATTTGTTTTAAATTTAACATTCAAAATGGCAATTGGACTTTCAGTAGGAACCCAACACCTGCCCACACACACACACACACACACACACACACACACACACGTGATATCTCATTAGCACATAAGTTAGTAGACTTAGAAATTGAAGTGCCTGGATCATAGCTCTGGGACTGGGGCTCGTCTCTCTGGATCAGACCATGTGGCAATAGCAACTAATTTTATACAAATTGCTTGCAAATGACACAAGAACAGGGTGCCAAATTTCATTGTTGGGTTTTGCAAGAAATAATTAAATATTGCACAGCTTGGCAAATGTTTACTCATTAAAACAATGCAATTTAATGGCAATGATGGGGATTAGCTGCAACTGCTGGTTGTGCTTCAAAAATTAAAAGCTGAGGAGAAAAAATAAATTGAAACCCAATGCTGTAAAGAAAATTATGTGGGAAAAAAGCAAAGAAAAAGAGTTTGTCTCATTGCATCCAGTAAGACTGTTGAGCCAGTTGAACAGCCATGGTACTCTCTGACAATAAGGGTGTTAAAATGTTCCTTTTTTGCACTTCAGGGGAATTACCCTTATAATGATTATTCAAAATTGAACATTTTTTGCTTTCTACCTTGTGACTCATCAGTAGTCTTATGTGACAGATCTTGGTGAAGTTCAGGTATAATTGTTTTGGGAAAAAGATTACTAATTTATTTGTCCCCTCAGAGAGTGATCCATCAGTCATAAACAACACAGAAAATCAGTGCTGTAGTGTGAGATAGAGACTGATCCAGTCATTTGGCACAGCTTACTCCCAAAACACCCTGGTGAATGGTGTGACATAAAGATACTTATTTCTTTTCATGGTGAGAGCCTCTTGACAAACATCATGCACTAATTGGATGTTGTTTACTGGAAAAATGAGAGTGGGGCCTGTTTTGGGTTTGTGTACTGACAAGATGTGATGTAACAAATATTATATCCAGCTTCCCTCACACTCTGGTTGTCCGGGCTCAAACTGGAGCAGAACTAGCATAAAGCAGGAGATGACATCATCCTGGTCTTCCACTGCAGCTTTGTGTGTGTGTGCACCTTACCAGAGAATAATAGAACATAATTTACTCTGGAAGTACTGTATCTTATGATTGAATGTGTTAATCATTAAATCATACAACACATAAACTCATTTTTTATCCATCTTATATTCAGGTGAGTTATGGAATGTATGGATTTCACAAACCCAGTGAAGCAGATGGATATCTGGTCCCGGAAGCTGCCCTGTCTCAATAACGTCTTAGCAACTGCATATGAATTAATCAGTGTATTAATTAGCAACATTTCCTTTATTTCCTTGGTCTGTGTGATGCAACAGAGTGTGATGAACATTGTCTTTTGGGAATGTGAATATTTGTCAGTTATATGACCAAAATTAAAAAAGACAGAATTTTATTTGTCTTATAAAAGGACCTTTTTTGAAATGATTTTCAAAATGTTACACTTAAGGCTATAGGACCATGAACTATAGCCAGAGGCCTAAGCATGGACTCATGGTGTTTTTCCATTGTCTGCAAAACAAGCAGTCCAGCCACTGAGGTTATTCTCAGTACTGCCCAGGCAGAAGCTTTCTGTAATAACACCACGCTGGAGAATATTCACATTATATATACACATGCATCACATACTCTCAATGAAGTCAACTAACTACAGAGGTTAAAATATTTAACTTTGCTCTTGAAAGTATATTACTGCACGTGCATCTATCAATAATGTCTTTTGTGGCAGATTGTTCTCGTTTATCAATAATGTCTTTTGTGGCAGACTACATGATTGTTCCAGTTATTCAGCCTCTTGAACCGAAAAATGAAGGACTAATAAGCAGTGTGCCATGGAGCCAGTTAGGTAGCTACTTGAAAACTAACATGATTGTCTTTGATCAAATAAAAAAAAAGGAAATCCATGGATGTCACTTGTGAGACTCTTTAGTGTTAATGGCAAGGATGCATAGATAGCCAGCCACTGGCAAGCTAGAGATCTGAAAAAAGGAAGACGCTGCCCCTATAGCTAAATAGCTTGCTAACAAGCAATCAGATATTGAAAAGGAGCAGTGATAAATGTTTGCTAATGTTAGCTGGACCCAGTACCTACTGGTACCCCTTTCTCAGGAAAGGAACAAGTTTTTTAAAAGCAAAAATGTAAGCATAGGCAGCATTTTACTGGCTAACCAGCTAGCTAACTGACTACATCTCAAACGGTTAAAAACAGATGCATTGCACCATCCCTGGTCAATCTGAATAAAGCAGTTAAGGGCATTTGTGTTTCTAATACAAATTAGCCTTTGCAAACTCACCACACAACATTTTATGTAATTTTTATAAATTGCAATTTCGTTGTTTGTAGTTTTTGTATTTTTGTATTTTTTCATTCTCATGATAATGGAGACTGCTTTTCACTTGACATGTGAATCACGTAACCTAGCATACATAATTTAGACTGAAAAATGGTTATTGTGCTTTCCAAATCTGTTCAAAAATGTTTTCTGGTTTCTGGTTTCAAAGACCCAAATTAAAGGCCAAGAAGAAAAACTTCTAGAGGAGTAATAATGGAAGTTGAGGGGTCAATTTCTGGATCTTGTGCTAAAGGATAAGGGTTGAGTTTTTAGAGACAGTGCCAAGCTCAAGGCTCCAGCAATGGGCTCCAGATCTGGTCTGTGACACAGGAGAAATCAAGGACAGAGAGAAGTTTGGCTCTTCATGAGCTTCATCTGTCTGTCACATGCAGACCCAGTAGAAAATGTTTAAACAGGCAGCTGAAGTCTACTCATATTTTCCATTCCAGTGTCATCCTCCTGCATATTTGCTTGCTGTTTCCCAACTTTCTTCCCGTTTCTTACAGTTTTGTATTTGCTTTGCTGTTTTATGCAACATTGGTCTTTTTGGACAATTCTTCAGGCATGAGAGCTTCAGATAATCAGAAATGATATCAGAGTGTTGCCCACTTCATTGCCATTGCAGCTGTTAATCAATACTCCAGGGTTTAGCTTGTATTGATCTGTCCTGAATACCGCAAGCCCTGGATTCAAAGTTACTCAGTGCAAACATATCTCAGTTAATTTACAGAGCAGAGATCTGAATTCCTTGGTGGGTAAAATGTTTGCTTGGAAGTCAAGCAGTCAGACAAAGCCCAGAAATACACATATTTGATTTCAGTTCAAATGCAGTCAAGCTGGCGATTCACTCAGAAGCTCTGTTATGATTAATTTACAAAGATGAAACAACATCTCAAATGAAGACAGGTGCAGCAAAGGGGATCTGAGGTGTGTTTTCACCTTTGAAGATGCTGGCCTGGACAGATCTATGCCCATCCATTGTTTACAGTCAATCAGTTTTTTTTCTGAAGTTAAGATGTCTCATTATAAAGCAACTCATTGAACCAGCAACCATACCACCCTCAGTCTTCTCAGGCCAAGAGATTGATGCTACATGGGGCAAGTCTTGCTTGGTGCTTGGATAAGAGACTTCTTGTGATAATGTCAGGAGGTAAACTGACAGTTGCCACCATAGTTGAGCTCCTCAAACGGGAATATTAATTGGGAACCGTGGGTGCGTTGTTGAGCCAGGGCGATTGAATTATTGCTGCCACCAAACTAGCGGGACTCGCAGCTGCTTTGAATTGTCATAATTATAGGGAGTACAGGTATAAAATCGCGACAATTCTGGCAGTTGGGGGAAGGGAATGTTCTACTGGGGGAATTATTTTTCGGTTTTGTTCTTTTTGGTTACTTTCGGTTTTGGGTTTTGTATTACGTTTTTCGGCCGGGTGTCATTTTTCTTTGGGAATATTTTAAGTTTCATTTCGTTTCTTTTGTTTCCCTATGGTTTGTTTGGGGGAGAGATTCCGGGAGTGTGGTCACGGTGTGTGTGAGTGCAAGGGGATATTCTACGGGCCTAAACTTGCAGTGCTGTGTGAGGGAGGGCAATCTCATTCTGGGCACCGGACTGTTGTGGGGAGAGAGCGGGATGAGGGAAAGGCCGCCGTGGTGAAGGGGGGGAAGAGAGGCTAGGAGGGGAGGTCAGCAGAGCATGAGCCATCCCTGTATGAATTGTCTTTGTACCTGTACTCCTGTGTCCTGGTTGTCTGTGGCGGGCGGATCTATTGGGGGGAACTTGTGCTGGATAGTGGGGGTGAACATTGTTGTTTGTGGCTCACAATTCTGCCAGAAATTGTGTTTGTAAACTAGTAGTGGCATTTGTCCCACTGACTAAGCACAAAAACAACTTAAGGTCAGAAGGAAGGACACCTGCACTCTGTGTCCATGGTCTCTGTGTCACAAGTGATACCTGCAAATAGAGATGCAAATTGAGATACCTGCAAATAGAGATTAAGAGATTCAGATTTAATGCAATAAACATGAAATATGTAAATGTATTAATGGTGGCCAAGAGTTAATTTCCCAAATGTTTTACAGCATATGTTTAAATTAAAAGAAATAATTTGAAATGGAAAAACCACAAAGTAGGAGCAAACTTGACAGTGTGCAGGAGTTAAGTCTATACCACACTCAGTTGAATTGAATTTAATATGGATTCTCTCCACTGTATGTGGATGAGCAAGAATTGCAAAACAGAAGGAGCAGAACATATGGAGATGAACAAGGCAGGCAACTGCAGCTAGCCCGCAATAATGACCACGCTGCAAAGTGTTCAATTTAGCATATGCCCATGCATAAAGAAGCAAACCCCTGCATGTACTGAGTGCATAAAAACATGTAGGTAGTCTGCTGGGTTTAGGAACATAATTTGTAGTTTGATGACTAATGACTAAATATCACATACCTTAACATGATAGGAAATATACCTATTTCTGATGACTTTGGAAAAAGTGTTAATGCACAGAAAAATAAATTTGTACCAGGGTACTCATATACACTATATGGCCAAAAGTATGTGGACACCTGACCATCACACCTATATGAGCTTATTGGACAGGCATTAATATGGAGTTGACTGAGCTGTTGTTACTCCTAGACGCTTCCACTTGACAATAATAGCACTTACAGTTGACCGGGGCAGATCTAGCAGGGCAGAAATTTCGTGAACTGACTTGTGGCAAAGATGGCATCCTATGACAGTGCCATGTTTAAAGTCACTGAGCTCTGCAGTATGACCCACTCTACTTCCTAGGTTTGTTTATGGAGATTGCATGGCTATGTGCTTGATTTTATGCACCTGTTAACAATCGGTGTGGCTGAAACACCTGAACTCAATAATTAGGAGGGGTGTCCACATACTTTTGGCCATATAGTGTAGGCTACTGCTTCTCGCATTGGAGAAAAGGAAAATAAGGTACTCATTGAAACAAAGGCTTCTTCACTTAGAAAACGATATGAAGAATAGACACAATAAATAGTCTAAAAATTTGAAAGAAAAACATATTTTTGGTTTTCCTTCCAATATGTTCTTTAGATCAATTATTGTACCTATTCCTTATATTGTTCTCAAAGTATTAATGTAATCAATATCAATTTAAAATGCATGCATTAATTTACTTATTTATCATAAGGTGCTTTATAATGGTAAATGTAAGGTAGATGAGTGTAAATTGACCGACCTTTTGTGGAGGTGGGTGAGACAGGAAAGCAGACCTGTCTGATGGTAAGCATATGTGTCAGCGTGCGCCAATGTGAGTGGTAGTAGCTGTGTTTCAACAGGACATACATCTGTGGAACATCATCTGCTCGGCTGGGGCAGTCAGACATCCGGAGCCCTCGTGTTTGTAATTAAGGATCAGCGTCATACCTCGCAGTCTACAGTGTTTTTTTTTCCTTGCCAGAACAGGGCTAGAGTTTCACTTCTCAAGTTCTGGATATAAAGGAAGAAAGTGATGGAATGGGAGAGAGAAAGCCTTTGTTGGTCTTGTAGCCGCTTTATTTACCAATCAGCTCCAAAATGAACTATAGTACTGCATTACTACTATCTACTGTAGATTAGTTTCACTCAGTTTTAATGCACCAGTCTTGGCAATTTGCATGATCCCACACAACTAATACTCTGTCTGGATAATTAAAGTTGGACATATCAGGTGCAGAGCGTGGGAGTCACAGAGTCCAAAATAGATAGCAGAGAGAGACAGAAAGATACAGCAGGCAGTAGAGAAGAAGAAGCAAAGATGAGGAGACGCTGAACAACTGGAAGGTAGAGGCATGTGGCATGTTCATGTGATGGTGGCTGTGAGTTTAGGAGTCACCCACTTCTTCTGTCTGGACTCCACACTTCCCCTCTCCCAGGTCACACTCTTCAGACAGGACATCTGGATGTGTGTGACATGAGAGGGAGAAAGCCAACATGTTAGCCTACTCTAAATCTGCCCAATCTCAAAATTTACTGAACTTTCATAAAGAAAAAAAAGTGTACATTACATAAGTCTATGAAAAACGTTTTGTCAGCCCAACCAAAAACAGATAAAACACCTTCAGAGAGTTTGTGCTATTTCAGGCTCTCATTGTCACGCTCCCTTTTCAGAAGGATGTCTTTTGTCAGGTGTCTCCCAAACGGATTCCTGTTGTCAGGACAGGGCTGAAGTCATAACCCACTTATTTTCTTTGCCATTGCATGGTGTTTCTGATTTTGCAGACATCGAATGATGAACAGAGGTGGATTAGTAACACTTTCAAGATGAGCCCAATCTTATGAATCCTCAGCTAATGCCCTCCAATGTTTTGTCAGTTGGATGTGGATATTCCAGATAAGTTTGCAATTAAACAGTTGTCTGCAGGGTTTCTAGGGAAGCTGATCTCTGTTGATTCTTCATGTGCTGTGACTCAAGGGCAAAGCATTTCCATTTCTCTCGGCCCACCGGGTTTATGCTAAATTGGTAGATGTCTTTTAATTAGCCCAGGATTATAACACTGAAATAAAATGTGCCATTTGTTGTCCAAGCAATAACTTCAATTAGGTAATTATGGAGGAGTGAAAATGTACATTCCCTCAGAAAATGAATTAATATGATACAGTATACATGCAGTGGTTAAAAAAAGCATTGTCCATGACAACTGAGCTGTGAGTCATACGAGGCACTTAAATCAAATTCCTTTCATGCTATGATGGTGAGACAATTTTGCAGAAGGAATTTTGCTGCTGTCTTTTACAATGGGATTAAAGGGGCTTTATGGAGCATTTGTTTCTTAAAATCTAGGAATCAATTAAAGTTAGCTCTTTGACTCAGATTATTCCAGGAATCAAAGGAGCTGAGCTTTACAACAGACTGCCTTGTCTGTCCCAAGTCAGCAGGAAAATTCCAATAATAAGACCTGCTTGCCAAAATTCAATAAATTCCCAAAGAAGGAAAGAATGCTGCAAAAGAATGAGCCACATTTAATTGTTTTGATCTTTGTATTCTTTTAATAAACATTAATATGTCTATGCTTCCTCTGTCCCTCCTTCCCACTTAGTCATTTTCTTCTTCTATCTGTGCCCTCACCGATCCCATGACACACACAATCTTTTGCACAGTCTTGGCAAAATGCAAATGTCCCAAATGCTGAAAACAGAGATCTGGCAATGAAAATAAAAAAAGAGGCTGTTCATCTTAAATTTCAAAAATGCACTTTTAATTAAACGCCAACTTTCCGATTTACACATACAATTCATCTACTCCAAAGACAGTTCTATGGGAATATTGACCAATGAAAAAATCCAGCAATGCAAGTGTGTATATGTTTAGTTTGTAAATCAGATAACGCTTAAGGGTTTGTTTTATTGTGGAGCCCTGTGAAGTGCTAGAGAGGAAATGTCTGACTGAGGAGCATGTGAAAGCATTGAGTCATAATCTCAAAACAGTCTGCCGATTGTTTTGCTCATGACGAATGCCTGTTCATTAATTCTATATGTGGCTGGCATTAGAAATCATATTTGTTAAAAACGAAAGGTTCCCTGCTGACTTGTGCATCTGGCAATGTGTCTTTATTTCTCTGGAAAGGGCAGATGAGAGCCCTCTCCCCCCACCATATTTTCCACATCCCTCAGGTGAGGAGATTAACTCAGCCTTTGTTATACTTTTCCACTTGCTGTGCGAATACATTTAGACCTACTGTGGAAATATTGGAACAAACACACACATTCTTTCAGAGTGGAAGATGTGTGCTGTTAAGGTTTACTGTAATATATCTGAGACAAATATGTCCACCCTGTTATCATTCATAAATGACCACACACACATCCACACACACACGCGTGTGCGCACACACACACACACACACACACACACACACACACACACACACACACACACACACACACACACTGTTGATATTAGAATGTTCAAAGCAGGCTGATAACATTCCAGTGCTCTCCCCATGTATTGTATAGCTTCTTTGTGTGTGGGCTGAAAGAAAAGAGGACTCATGACATATATCCCTCCATCACAACCTGTTTCTACACAGTCCTGTCAAACATGGGCGATAACTGTCAATCCATGTCTAAATGCTGTGAATGGGAAACACTGCAAAGTACGTGTAGATTCAAAAGGGGAGTGTTAAAGTTATGTTTCTATGCAATGCTGTGACCAACCTGATATGTCAATGGGATAAGGGTCTGAATGCTTTGAAGCAACATGCACAGAAATGACAGCATGCCTGGGCTGAACTGTGTGGTTCAACCAAGGTTCTGCAGTAAATACAATGGATGGCTCACTGGGGACTTCATGCTGGGTTTTCTCCTCTTTGTTGGGCAATATGTCTGTATTAACTCAGAGGCTTGAGAGCTTTGTGTTTGCTTCTTCCCCATTTATTTCTCTTCAATGGCTTATGAAGTATGATCTCTCCCATGTTCTGACTACAGATATTTGCAGCAGCAAATCTTGTTTCTCTGTTGATGCTGATGACTGATTTGCAAGCATGAGTGAGAGAGGCAGTGGGCAGTGGTAGGAGAAAACAGTTGTGTCTTCCACATAATAAGTCTGATGTCCTCCAAATGATGATAGGCAACCAGAACATCTGAACCTGAATCTATGTGTGAGAAGGAGGTGTGAGTGTGGAAGACCATGGTGGGTGAGGGAGGAAGAAAGAGAGAGAGGGATAGAGAGAGAGAAAGAGAGGGAGGGAGGGAGAGGGAGGGAGGAGGAACAGCTGCACAACTGCACAACTTGACACCAAAAGAGAGCACTTGCACCAAGAATAATTGTTGCTTGACACTCTGAATGGATTTGGAATGGGCACACTGTAATCTATGAAGAAAGGCAGTCTTTATGCATGTAGCATATGTGACTGCTGTGTTTACCTTTTGGCATCCAGACTGGAAAAAAAGATGCTTTCAATTTTTCCCTCACCACAGTGATCCCCCTATAACCTCTTATCAAGGTGTCATCGTCCTTTCCTATTTGAGGTACTTTCTAAATTTTATAACACAGAGGTAGATATAATGGTAAAAAAGTGCATTAACTTAATTGTTTGGCTGTGGCTTCAATAACAAGTTATACAGGTTGTGTACAATACATGTTCATAAATCTTTTAATATAAAGATTTGATAAAGATATTTAAATTATTAATAAAGATATTTAAATTATTAATATAGTTTATGCAAACAGTATATGTATCAGCTACTTGTACTAACTATATATTTTAACATTTTTGACAAAAGAAGAAATGTGATTGCATGGAAGATTGAACACAAGGACTTTGGTTACTTACTTTTAAAAAGGAATGGGGACGGCAGATTCAGCAGTCCCTGTATGAAGCACACATCTTAAAGGTTGAGGGCAGTGCGTCTCCAGTTTGGAGACAGGAGAACCACTTGTCACCTCCCTTGGGTTCCAGCTTCAGGGAAACAAAATGTTATAATTCTATGTGGTGTCAAAATGAAGAAGTCTACATGCCAGATACTAACCTATTAATATTTTCAATGGGTTAACTGAAAGATGGTAAGATCTGAAGCATGAAAATTGTTTAAAGTCTCTTCACATTAAACCCACTAGGGGAAACAACTGTTTGAAGGTTCATGGTAATATGTACATGGCTAATTTTTTAGCATCTGCCTTATCACCATTTGGTTTAAATCAAACTTAATTCTCCATGCCATTGACAAAATTAATAAACATCCATGAGAAGTTATTTTGAATAAGTTATGCAAGTTTCTATCTCTGCAATAAAGGTAGTCATTTGATGATTACCATTCATAGGGCAGACCACAGATGTAGGATTTTAAAATGAAAATTCTGAAAACGCCTTGCCTCTATTCTGCAATGTTTGAAGAAGGATTGGGCGTAGTTTACAGAGGGAACATCTGACTGGCATGCAGGCCTGAAATTCTGCTCAAATTAGGCTCCTCCCACATCTGCTAAAGCTATAAACAGGCAACAAATTCCAGTCCTACACCAGGACAACTGAGAGGAATGATTCATTTTCCTCTGCACTGTCACCCATTTTTCAGGTTTTCATCTTTTCTGATGCAAAACTGCAGATGAGCACATGCTGTGAGTAAGCCAGGCAGAGTAAAAACCCTCCAGGGCTTGAGGGAATACCTGGATGCACAGGAGAAAGAGGAAGAGTGAGAGAAGAGAAAAAGGGACAATAGAAGAGGAGAGAGGAGTTAAGCTGTAGGCAGGAGAAAGGGAAAGAGAGATCATTTATAATCACAGCTGAAAGGAAGACTGAAAGTGAAAAGAAAGGGGCACTGTCAGAGAGCTCAGAGTCAAACAATTACGAGAATGCCTACATTCCAAGAACCATGCTATGAATATGAGTTACAGCCATCTGAAGTGGTGCAGGGTCAATGAGCTGCGCATATTGTTATGCAAGGTTCATTCTGCTGTTGTGGTGTCAGGCCATTTGCTTGTATTTAAAGCCAATTATTGGATTAAAGAATAAAGACAAATCCCTGTGATCTTGTTAATAATCCCTGCATTCTTGGAGATCTGTCGACCTCTGCTCAGGGGTTACACAAGCCTTCGTCTGATAATCAAGGTTACACTGCAGGGGACACAGTGAGCATTATTGTGTGTGTGTGTGTGTGTGTGTGTGTACGCGTGTGTGGATGTGTGTGGGTGTGCGCGCGCGCACGTGTGTTTGTGTGTGTGTGCGTGGATGTGTCTGTGGTCATTTATGAATGATACCACAACGGATATATTTGTCTCAGATATATTACAGTACACTTTTACAGCACACATCTTCCACTCCGAAAACTGCTCAAAGTACGTTTTTGAACATCCTGTCACCTACAGTCAGCTGGGCTAAATGATGGGTTAAATTATATAATTAATATGTTTCCCTCTGTTATTACAGGAGAGATGATGTGATTCATATCTTGTTCACATTCATGGAACCACAACTCAGTCCCTTATCACCCTTCCAAAATGAATTCATTCAATTCCATTCAGGCTTTGAGTCATCAAAGGAGAGCAGTATGTAAATAGGACTAAAGGACAAGTACATTACACAGAGGACTCCTAATGACAGGAAACTCATTGGACTGCCTGTTTATCAGGATAAATGACCATTTTAGGATCATGCAGAGAGGACATGTTACATCTACTCACACGGGCCTGATGGGTCTGCCCACTAAGTCTGCACATGAAGAGTAAAAGTAACACTTCAAAACAGCAGGACTGATTTTTAAAAACTTAGTTTAAAAAGTTAAAGGTTGCTTTGTTTTATTTTTAAATTGTAATGAAAGACAGATGTAAATATCACTAATTGCCCTTAGCCAAGCATTACACTTACAATTTTGTTCAAATAACATCCATCAGTCATGTCCACCAGCTCCTCCTCCTTATCATTTGTTGAAATGTTTGTCCTCCTTCACAAAACAAATGATGAATCAAAGAAGGGACATGGTGAAGCTGGTGAATTATATCCCCTCCTCCACACCATCAACCCCCCGCAGACACCTCACTGGTACATCTTGTCATCTCCTATTGACTTCCACTCCCCTTGTACACTGAGTAATAATGGCCTTCTGATGTGGGCAGTCATTAACCTGATGTACTAGATGGTTAAGGCCTCTTTATTAATTTACTTTTTGTACATTTTGTCTTTGGAAGCTGTACACAGTGAAGTAATTATTTTTTTCATTTAATTTGTTAGCTTGCAATTCTCCTCCTACATATTATCTGCAGAGGTGGAAAACTCCAGGTGTAAAAAGTAGAAGCACTCCCAGTATTTGTTCCAATTTTCTGACAACTCTTCAGCCAGAAGGGGAACTAATTAATGAAATTAGCTGCTTCAGTGCATGGGTGGAACAAATATATTCAAGTTCTTCTGCTTCTGTAGGTTTTTAAAAAAAATTGTATTCTTTTGACTTGTGTTTTTGTTCCAAGATTTAGTAATGTTATCCTATTGTCTCACATTAGCAGCTGTTCAGAATGAGAGTGAGCTCTATTCATTTTACATAGGTAGGGAAGGTGTGTAATCATTTATGCACAGTGTGTAAACGTGAGAAATACAACAGCACTAAGCACAGTTTTGGACAACTGTTGTTGAGTCAAAAGGGGTGTGTGAGTAACAACTAAGATGATTTAACTTTTGAATCCCATTCCTTTGAAAAGACTGCAATTAAAAAGATGGCTTCGGGTTCACATCTCTCAGAGGGGCTCCACATCACCATAATTAATCATCCTTGCACTGGAATAAAAGTCCCTGTTATTACTTAAAAAGTTTATGTTGATATTGGGATGGCAGACATGCCATCCCCCAAGAGAAGGGTTGGCTAGCCTTTCCCCAGGCCTATACAGCATTGAGAGATGGGCTGTTTTGGGGGTTTCCCACAAGAAATCCTATTTATAAACATTCATGGATGTTCCATCTACCTCATCTGGACAGAATGAGGTTAGCTGTCAAACACAGCAATGTCAAATACAAAAATGTCTGTCTTCTGGAAGACCAATTATTACTTTCCATTACCAATGGAGCTAATACATATAATGCTCTTATCCCTCTTGTTCCTATTGTAGTAACTTCAGTAATAAAATAATATTAAGCATTCAATATGAAAATGCATAGCAGTACCTGTTGGAATAATCATTAATCATACCACATACTGCTATTGTACTACTAGAGTATGATAGGAAAATTGTTTACATGGAAAGAAACAGAACACTACTTTCACTTAAAAGAAGACAAATACAAATGTACTACACAAGGCCAGGGACTGGAAAATATAGGTATAATTTGGTCAAACCCATAATATCTAGCAGTTACACACCTGTCCCTGTTCCCTTTATATATACTTGAATATATATTAAGCACCAGAAAAGAAGAGAACTAATGTTAACGACAGAGACTTTGTGGTGGTGAAATGCACGCTGTGATGAAATTTCTAGGAATTCAAGAAATCCAGTGCCTACAGCTTTACGCCTGCATACACGTGCCTCCTGCGCTTCTCAGAAACGTGGCAGGTGGAATTTGGAGTAACCTCTTTATGATGCACATTTGTGGGTTAAATGCACTATCCAAATTTCTCTGCAACAGTAGTTAATTGCACTTATGTGTTGCTCGCGATTAAGAGCAAATATACACCCTACCCAACAGTGAATCACTGAGGGTTTTTTCAATAGATGTGCTACAAGCAACATTTTGCGTTACACCTCGTCACGCGCACTGTCTAATAATAAAATCAACGTATGATGGCGCTAGGACCGTGAGAGAAAAGTTCCACTTTGAAAATCGTAGCTGTTGTCTGCAGGATTTCGAAGTATGTGATTCCCTTACCTCTCTGTCTTAAAGGACAAGCAAGTAGACGCATTCCTCAAGTTTGGTTCAGCTCGGTGCAGAAACGTACCCGAAACAGTCCCAGGGCAGGGACTATTTTCTACCTACAGATGCGATGGAGGTTCGCTGGCTACAGATACCCGGTCCATTTGGTGCGGAAGAAAACGTCTAACCAACTCAACTTGCGCGGGCCATTTCTTAAAGGTAAAAGTGATTTATCTGTGAATTATTAAACTTTGTTTGAATGTATTCTCATTTGAACATAATTGTCACTTTGTGGCGTGTGTTAGTAGCTGTCAGTGTGTAGGTTACTATTTTTTTTCAGCACGTTTTCTTCAGTTTGTGATCCAGTACCAATTAGTTAACATCTTTGCCAAAGATGTCAAAAATATTAATGCCAGAGATGCACACTGTAAAGTCCACTTCTACCCAGACGTATTAAGGGGAGCACAAAAACTTTCATCAGCCTCTCAATCGTGTCAGGCGCAGTACTATGTGTGATATACGGGTCTCTTCACCCGTAACCATGCAACACAAATTGAGGACAAGGTAAATATAGTGTGTTGGTCTACGAGTTTTACAACAAGACGTGAGTGGCTATGTGAAAGAGCGTACTAATTCACAGAGTGAAAAAGAACAAAAGTCGAGCTGTTGACAGAACAAAGAGATGGTCTCTAGGGAAACAGGCTGTTCCCAGAGTTGTAGCATAATTCAAGGTGGACATCTGGAACAGGCGAAAGTAAGGACTATGTTTTTCTTGAGTTATAACATAAAATTGTTTAATTTGCAGAGATGGAAAGATGGGGGAATGCATAAATATCTGTACACTTTTATGTTGCAGGATGTTGTTCAAGTCAACATTTTACTAGACACTGTTAAAGACATACAATCTGTCAGATTTGCATTAGAACAACAGTCAATGATTAATATGACACTAAGAATGTATGATTTTTCATCACCTTATAACAGGAGAGAGACTACTTATTGTTGGATGTACCAGATGCTTTTAACCAAAAAGGTTGTCATTTGATAAAATTTCCCCCATGGATATTTCCATTGGAACACTTTACTTAATTTACATTATTGTCATGTGATAGATTTTTTTTTATCCAGAGCAACTTACAATTTCAGCCATTTATACAGTCAGATATTTATGGAGGCAAGTGCAGGTTAAGAACCTTGCCCAAGCATACAACAGCAGTGCCTCAGTCAGGAATTGAACCAACAACCTTTTGGTTACAAGCCCTGTTTCTTACCACTACACCACACTGCTGCCCTGGGTCCACAGGGAATGATCCTCTGACCTTCTGGTCAAGTTTAGTCTTCACATCTTGATTCCACACTACTGCAGTTGCTTCTTGTATACAAAGAGCCTCAGAATAATTGGTGCCAAAAATTTGCATGCTGAGAGACAGAGGAGGGTAATTTGCCATATGTAAAATCAAAGAAAAAGAAGCAAGAGATGCAGACAGTAATCTGGCTCAAAAGAATACCAGTCTAATTGAAGAACGACTTGATAATCTGCAATAGTAAAACCTGTTTCTTCAAGAAAATGTAAGCAAGCACAATGCTCTTCTTAACACCCACACACACACTCTCACACACACACACACACACACACACACACACACACACACACACATGCAAATTCAGACAGAGGCATACTGAGTGGTAGTAAATGATCAATGATCAAGAGTATTGTCTTGAAGATATGGGTGGATACACCCTATTTAATGAAGACAGTATACTTGGGAACTCATATCCCCATTCAAAGACACAGACACCCATGCACACCCATCCCTAACACAACAATTACTCAGTTTTGTACATACCTGCCCATCTAGTATGTAGTATTTATAACTGTGCATTATTCACAAACTATTTGCATACTTATGTCTTCTAAACTGGACACCATGTCTGTCCGCGTGTGATGCAGTTCTTTGATTTTTTTTTTACTTTTAGTTTACAATTAATTAAGAACAAATATCAATTAATAATACATTTGCAGTGTAGGTATGGTGGAAGAGCAAGAATCAATCTCTTGAAATGCAGGGGGAAACAAAAGATGATACTTCATTTTACCCATCAAAAATGGTTCATAACTTTAGGAGCATGAAAAGGGGCAGGTAAAATATGAGGAAAAATTGATGCAATCTGCTCTCCTCTCTCAGGGATGTATGATGGAGGGGGCTGTTTTCCCTCCTACCCCACCAGGTCTCAGTGGGAGGAAGTTAAAGCCTTTGTGTTAGCAAGCATGTTTTATTATTTTGATGTATTATTTCTCCTACTGTAATTATTTATCTCTTTTTCTCTCTGTCTGTGATTTCAGGTTGGTGTACTTCTCGCCATGCCAGGGCAACTGAGAGTTGGAGCAGTTTATCTCTCATCCTCCCCACTGCTTATCCTGCTTATTTTCCCCCTTTCCCTGTCACTGCGATCAGCCCCCCACCACTTCCCACTCCACGTCCCCTCACTGGTGCCCCACGCCCCACAGCCTCTTACACACCCGCTCTTTAGTGCTCAGACTCAGCTTGACTTTACCACATACTGCAATTCTAGTTGCTACCTTAAGGGGGCACAAGAGCCCAGTCGCAGATTCCTGACTGAATGCTTAGCATTTGAGACTTTGTACTCCGATGGCTCGCGCACCTTGACAAATGTGGATGTGGAGGACGAGGAAGAAGACAGTTCTGCAGTACAGCCTGCTGCCGACAGACGCCACCATATATATGCGGCACAGCATAAGAGAAGCAGGCGGCAGATCTACGGAGCTGATGGACGCTTCAATATCCATGGTAATCACTTCCTGCTAGACTACCCTTTTTCGACAGCGGTTCGCATCTCTACAGGCTGCACTGGTGTTTTGGTGTCTCCACGCCATGTCCTGACCGCTGCCCATTGTGTGCACGATGGGAAAGATTATGTCAAGGGTGCCCGTAAACTAAAGGTGGGTCTCCTGACCCCACCCTCTCGCAATAGCACAAATGTTGACCAGCTAACTCCCATGAGGCCCCTGGTTCGCTGGGTGCGAGTTCGAAGGACACGTGTTCCCAAAGGGTGGATCCAGGGTCCGCAAGGGGTCAGCATGGATTTTGATTACGCCCTCCTGGAGCTAAGATGGCCACATCACCGCCCTTTCATGCGCCTCTCAGTGGCACCCCCATCTGAGAACCTGGCAGGGAAACGGGTCCACTTCTCTGGATTTGACAGTGACCGGTCAGGTGAACTGGTGTACCGATTCTGCCCTGTGGAGGAAGAGTCCAACGACCTCATCTACCAACACTGTGATGCCCGGCCAGGAGCTAGCGGCTCTGGCGTGTATGGGCGAGTGTGGGACTCTGCTGAGGAACGCTGGGAGCGAAAGGTCATCGGTATCTTCTCTGGACACCAGTGGCTGGAGATTGATGGGGAAAACCGTGACTTCAACGTGGCTGTGCGGTTCACGCCACTGAAATTTGCTCAGATCTGCTTCTGGGTGCATGGAAACCGGGCAGACTGTAGCCAGCAGCAAGAGTGGTAGGGGCTGAGAGGGATGGACCTACATTTTGGAACAGATAAAGGGTTAAGACAGTCCATATCAAGATGTTTCCAATATCAATTTCAGTCTAAAGAGGAAGAAATCAAAGCGTGTCTTCAGCAGACACAGCATGATGATGTGTTAAAGCCTGCTGAACACTATAAATGGAATGATAAATTAAATGATAAACGTGAATAATGTCTCATTGCATTGGTCAGTGCTTTTTATCAATGGAATGACCCAACCTGTGCCTCTTTCACTTAGTACAGTCTGGTACAGCCTTTTTTACTCCATTATTGTTGAACTTACCGAATATCGTTTTTCTTCTTTAGCTGTTAACAAGTCAGTCGCCAAGAACGGTATGCACATAGCGCTGGCTTCATTTCACTCCTGCCTGTGAATGATATTACTGCAGCAGTTTTCCTGCTGGCCGGCAGCATATCATGGCAGCTCTATTTCTATCAAGAAATTTCCACAAGAAATGTGATTTGGGCAGGAAAAAATGAACTGCTTGGACTGTGTCTCATTGCACTACTACAAGTGACCTGGTAGTTTCCAGAGAAAATTATTAAAGTGCAGAGAAATATTGTGGAGCTGATTTGTAAATTATGTTTCTGCTATGCAGAGATCAATTTAGGGGAAAGTTCAGTCAGCAAAATAATATTTTGTAGAGGTGCAAATGGGAGGTGAAGTCCACATCTAATTTAGGCACACTCTACAACTCGTAGCCATAGACTTCACTTCCTGTCATTACCTCTCAGAAGTTTTGTGCAGAGTTTTTCCTGTTGACATCACCCCACACCACTGCTCCTGGAATTTTGGTCAGCCAGTTTTTGGAGTATATTTGATTGGACTGTACTCCTCTATAACTTGGTATATTAGGATTCTCATTGCAGTTTATGTGATATTCCACATGAGCATGCGTGAATGACAGTGAGTAATGCTGCACTATATGATGGGATACAATCTACAGGAGAATAAGGTAGGTATTTGGGACTAATTACAGCACGATTCATAAGCAGTCACTTTGTTGACATGTAAAAGTAATTTGTGATCCTCACTGAAGCTTAGACTCTAATCATATTTTATTATTATTTGTCTGTTTTTAATCCCTTATATTAACTTTATGTAAAACTAGCCTTAGAAACTCAATCAGAGCCTTAATATGGGGAAATTAAGGTGGCATTACTCTTATTCACTGCATTGTTTTGCACAATAGTAATTATGCAGTAATTATGGTCCCTTATCCAGTCAGTGAACAGGTAAAATGTTACCAAAATGATATTACATTCTCAGTTTAAAGGCAGGATGAAATCAGTGGTGTTTATTTTAATATAGGCTGTTTCAAAATCCCAGCTACTTTCCATAAAATTGCTGGAGTTATCAGTCCAGTGTCTTAATTTAGTCCCATATGTTCCATTAAATAAATGACCATTCCCCACCCAAGGCTTGACTTTTTGAGCACTTTTCTCACACAACAGAACTTTAAGAGTTAAAGCAGTGGTGGGGGGTGGGAGGTGAGTTGTGTATAGTTATGAATGTTGCTTCTTCTTAACTTGGTGCCTACAATACAAATGGTCTTTCTTATTTTCACAGAGACAGGGAGGGAGGGGAATACTACATCTGCATGTTGTTTGATGTGAAAAGAGCCTTAAATTGAAAAGAGAACTAAAATAGTCATTCATAACTGTTTTTATCATTTCCTGTCTTTATCCCAGTCCTTCTCTATCCCTTCATACTGTCTTTCACCTTTGATTCATAGCGTCATCACATGTCTGCTAATATATCCATTAACAGATTATTGTATGTACAAGAGCAGAACATGAAAGGTACATAATGACATGGATGTATTTAGAGAGTGTGAAATATTGAAAGATTCAGGAGGAAAGATTTTAATTGAGGATATGACCTGCAAGACTAGTAGTCAACATTAAAACTCAATCTGATGTTGTGAATATTACGAGTGTATAATTATCAGTTGAAAAATATTGTATTGATATAAGTAAACAAGATTTATACTTGTTATTCCTCTTTGTTTACACACACAAATTAAATACTGAACAAGGTTAGGAACTGTTCTTTGAAAACTAGGATGGTTGAGACATGACAAAATCCGGGGATAGAATGGACCAACCAAGCAGAAACATTCTGAGTAAGCTATAGTGGTTTGATCGCGCATGCAAATCAACAAGGAGTGAGCACACAACATTCAATAGTCATTGATGCTAAACAGTGCATCTCCAACTCAGATTGCTGTCACTTCATATTTTTATTCATAGCCATTTAGATAAGAAAGGTCAGAATAAATATATTCATAACATTGTAACCAAAGGACTCTTCCCCTCTCCCTCTGGTATTAAACATATCATCTGGTCTTCTCATTCTCAGTTATTGAGGTCAGCAGATAACTGGGTAGAAATTTAGAAATTTCATTTTTGAGTTTTACTCATAATGATATTGTGTTCCTTATAAAATTGTCAGGCTTTCAGGTGGAAGGACCCAGGCGCAGACCAGAATGCCAAACCAGGTGTTCATCTGACAACAATCCAAAAACAGTAGTAATAAACCAGTCCAAGTCAAAACCAGAAAATCCACAGGCATTTTATTTTTTTAGGAATGATAGTGTCTTTTCCTGTTATTCTGCATTACAGCAGCATTACATATTTATTTGGTTATTCATGCCGTCTTGTTTTCATGCATTAGATTATGCCATAGAACAAAACTAGAAGGAGTAATTCTGAGTTTACAGTGCATGATCTTTTTCCATCCTCACACTTACCAGTCATTGTGGAGTCTTTCCATAATGAAGTCACATGCAATGAAGTGTAAACACTGCATGATTGCAGTTGAAGTCAAACTATAGAGGGGAAATGATTTCAAGTATGTGCACATATTTTCCACATGTGAGCATCATTGAAACTAATGTTTACAATGTTCAAAACATGCTAAAATGACTCAGTATACATTCTATCTAATTTTATACAGTTATCAAAAAGGGAGAGAAAATGCCAATTCATCAATGCAGTTTTAATTATTATTTTGATAATCCTGCCAATTAAATCAATATTTAAGACAGCAGTATTTTATGGTGTTATTCAATTAAACACTATGAAAACAAACAGTCCTTTGGAGATCAGTCTTTACTTGAAATATATGTGAATAACCATCTTCAACAAAAGACAAACTAATTTGATGCAATTATAACATGTATGAAATAGGGATCATGAGCTCCGTACACAGATGCAGGTAGGTGCATGCACACACGCACACACACACACACGAACACACACACACACACACACACACACACACACACACACACACACAGTTATTTACTTTGAAGTATGATTAGTTTACAAAAATGGTTCAATATAGTCGACAAACACAAATGTACATATGGGATGCTGGGAGCTTACCTGTAAGTGGAATGCAGGGGGGGGTTGCGGGTGCAAGGACTAATAACAAGGCACACCTGTGCCTCAATGAATTGACTGCGGAAGTAGTGGCCCAGGCTTATTTCAGCACGAGAGTAGCGAAGCAGCTGGTTCACTGAATATGAGCAAAATTTGGTAGGAGAGCTCTTTGTTGCATGTGCCTCGAGTGTTGTGTTTTAGTGTGGCACTGGCTGAAGTGGAGGAGAATGGAGTGACAGGGAGAAGTGAACAGACAAGGCAGTGCACATTGCTAACTGCCAAGTTACCAGGAGTGGGGGTTTGGATGCGGCAGACAAACCAGGCAAGCAGGGAGAGTTCAGGGGAGCACCCCTTTCCTACGCACACCAGTTATTTACCTTGTGATATGAGTGTCTATCTAATTAACCCTTTTGTTGAGAACTGCAGCCTAAGTAACATCAACAAGTAGGTGCACCTGTAATATTGTGCACAATGCTTATTAGAACCCTATTAGAATCAGTATGGGTTCACTTACAAAATCTAATTGTGATACTGAAGAAAGCACAATGGCACATGATTAAGGAAGAAACTTTTAAGTGCAAATCAAAATCACATCCTATTTATCAAAGTACATAATGTAAGATATTTTGAGAAAAAGTGTTGCAGTGTAGATGAGTGCATTTGTAAAAGAAATTGTTTATTTTCCATTTGGAATCTATCAATACATATTTGTACAGTGTGGTGCATTTTTACAATCCCATCGTTACAAAATGTTGTTCACATGAAACTGAAAAACAAGAAAACAGTGCCACTGGAAGAAAACTGGACCATTATTCCCTGACCCTAGGAAAAAGCCATTCCTGTAGAGGTATGGGAAGGAAGTCAAAATAGCAAAGTGGAAAAAAATGATTATAATACATATTATGGTTATAAAACACAATCTTCATTAAACCCAGGCACTGTTGGATGGCTGGAATGGTTGCCTATGGTGGGATCTCTGCTTGACTACAGGTAGGGCCTTCCCATCCAACAGGGCCCAGAGGTGGTCTTTCCATTCAAGGATGCAGGGTGAACACTTGACCTTTTGGTAGCAAATGGCAAAGGATGGTGGGCTTGGGGATGGTGGACTGGTCTTCAGATGCACTTGTGGCATCAGGGATAGAGGGAGACAGAGGGAGATGAGAGGAAGAAAGGAAAGACAGACAGGGAGGGGGCAGGACAGGAGAGCAAGGCAATTAAGTACAGTATGTAATGGGCAGCATGACATTTTAACTTCAGCTGGAATAGACTGTGATTGCATACAAAACAGGCATGAAATTAATTACCATTAATTACCTTTTGAAAAGGTGAGAAGCCCCTTTACAGGTAAACAGTTAGAGGTAAAGGAGTTAATGTTTCGCCTCTAATTTGTTGTATTTTTCCATTATGCTAATGAAATAATTTCTGCTGCAACCTGGAGGGAACTGAGATAGGGTGCAGAATGACTTTTAATTAGTTTAGCAATAATATCAAAAAAAGAATCTAGGATTGTTTATTGTTTACCCTTAATTAAGTTACAGTATTGAGTAGATAAGAGAGCAGTAGTTTAAAGACTCGTGCAATAAAAAATACCTCTCTTGTTAGTTTAGGGCTATCTGCATTATGTTTCAGGGCAGAATGTTTAGGACATTAGGACATTAAGACATTAGGACATTATGTTTTAGGACATTTAGCTTGTTTAAGGTTGCATGTGTGGTCGGTTTCTGTCTGGCTTTTGTCATTGTTAGCAAGGTCACAAAGTTGAGGGTATGGATACAATTGTGTCCTTAGTAACTGCAGGCCTGAAATATGTCTGTTTGATCTTGTCACTGGCCTTGTTGATTCCTTTGTGTCCTGCAGTTGCCAAACTGTCATGGCATTTATTTAAAGACATTTTTGTTTTGGTCTTCATCTATGACAATATGACAAACCTCCCTTGGGACCAATTTAGGATAAGCAGTAAACTAAGAGAGTTATGCAGTTACATTTGTTTACAAATTAATGAATGCAAACACTAAAAATAGATGGCGTACTTATTTGTTATTAAACATGTTAATAATTAAAGAAATGATAAAATATACAAATTTGATCACAGAAAATAATTACAGAAAAAACAAGCTACTTTTACACTGATCTACCTTAACTGTAAGTGCACTGTTATGATGCAGCACAGTATGGTAGTTTGCAATTCAAGGGATCTGGTCTCATTTAATGCTTAACTTCTGCCAAGCCTGGAGTAAGAATAAGAATAGAGTGTTTTTTGCAATCAACCCCACATCCGCCAGTACTGTTTCTGTGTGCAAATGAATGAGCCTGGTTACTTAAAAATTTGTGTGTCTGCTGTCTTGGATAAAGGAAGAAGTCAGTTAGAGGTACACACGCATAGCTAGCATGAGCACAATACCTGACATGAAAGAAAAGACACCAAGTCCTTCTCCAGAACCAGACTGAGTCATAAACAGTATTTCTAATATCCACCAGGTGGCAGTAGTGACAAACAATCACCAAAAGAAAATTACCAAAGAATTAGACTAATATCAGATTTCAGCATTACTTTATTCAGTGTCCTCTGTACTGCAGATCTGTACTGAAGATAAATTCAATGAAATAAATATTCAATATACTCACTACTGTCCTAGATATAATGCTTAGAAAGGCTGTACTTCATATTTGCATGTACAATACATTTTTTTTCATGTTCACACTATAACCTATTGCAGACACCTATACCTTTTGTATTCTCAATAAATAGAACTATTCCTCCTGAACCATATCTAATACTCATAGGAATAAGTCTGTGTTTCCTGAAAGGCTAAGCAATCAAAATGGGCAATGGGATACGGGCCAGTCAAAACAGGCTAGATGAACTAAGGATGAAAGACAAGCACTCCTTTTTTCCATGAAAAGTTACTTATGCTCATGAGCAAAAAGCCAAAACAGCACCCAAGCATGGATAACAGAACATGAACAAACACGATTTACAGCCCGAAGAGCATTTTGCCATTTTTTTAGTTTGGCTATTATTCTTAAGTAGTTTTTTTAAAATCTATATATCATTTATTTATATAGTCATTCATGAGTCCAAGAATTGTAAGAGTAGAGCAGGGATAGTTACTGACAGAAAATACTCTCTTATACGGAGGCTGAAAACACACTAAAAGTGTTATGAAGACATATTCTTGGTGTGAACTGCTGATATGTGACCATACCACCTAATTAACATTCAATATTGACACTTCATGTGGTGCTTTAGAGGATACACATACCTATTTCTTCTTGCTTCTTCCTGGCTTGGGGAAAACTTACCATTGTATCAGGAGTTGAACAACCTAACAGGTTTTCGTTTGCTGTAGAAACACTTCTTATTCACCTTATCTTACTTATTCATGTGCTAATTAAAATGGCCTTCTATGTAACATTCCAATTAACCTCTTTCCTGCACACAGAGAAAAAATAACCACTTACTTCAGCATAGTAACTAATAACATCATTGGGTCATCTTCATTCTTTTTATTACAAGTATCAGTGCTGTAGCTTTCATTTTAACTTATCAACATCAACTTATCAACTTACCCAATTAATGACATACATAATGAAAGACCAATAGTCATGTGAGATAATCCACAAAGAGGATACAAAATGCTCTACTCTTCTTTATAGACATACAGTACCATGATATTTTCAGGTTTAGGGGGATGTTTTGTCAGACTGAGCAGGGGTTATTAGCCTCAGCAAATATCTCTCAATTTCATAATCAATATATGAACAGACACTGCACAGGATTGATAGTCTGTTGATTGTTGCATGTACGTTTTTCTGAAGCATGATCAGTTTTTCTACCAACCAGATGTTTTATGACCGCCCTGTATTGCCTGTAATGTTAAATCATTACATGATGCTATGCTTACCAGCTACATCAATATGAGTGTGTGCTTTGATTGTAGGTATTCTGGATGCTGTGCACTAATCAATTTATCTCTGTAATAAGCCTAACTAATTTGTGTTCTTCAAAGAGTCAACGTGCATTTAAAACCTGAAATGCTTGAACTAATCTCCTTCATAGTTTTCAGTTGTTCAAAATGCCATTTCTGCACATAATTGAGGAACATGCCTATGGAATGATTTGTAGGGGAACATACCCATTCAATGTTTTTTGATATCCATACTCAATATTCTGTTATAATACATTACATTACATTAATCTGCATGGTTTTGTTCAAGATTTGAGAGGATATTGACATTTGTATTTATATAATTACCTTTAAACTCAGGTTTGTTCTCATTCATGTTGGCATTCGCAAACACCAGAATGTATTAAGAGCACAATGTTGGCAGATGAATTGAAAATGTGTTGAGGGAAGTTTTCTTGTCTTTAAATAGTGTCCCCTTTACTGGTAGAATTTAGCAAACTGCCAGACCTTTCACATCATAATGCTTTAGTGTTAGAGTGTTTGAAATTTAGAGTGTTGTGAGTATTGGGCTGTTGTGATGGCCAGTTCTCTCTCATATTTTCCCCTTCAGAAACCCATTATGTTTGGTCATGACAGATTGCTAATTTCAGCATGGACAAGGTGCAGTTTGAATGGATTTGCCAAAGGTTGGCTCACTGCAGAGAATATACAGCTGTGCTCGAGAGAGGTCTGGCATGGCACTGTCATATATGGTGAACAATTCAGCTTGTCTCCTATGACAAAAATGGCTTGGGGAGAGGTAGCAGCCAGCATATTTTCCGGCTGGCTGTCACAGAGCCGCTGGACAGCACAAAGGGTGTCTCAATGATGTCAGGCGAAGGGGAAAAGAAAAACTGGCAGGCAACAGACGGACAGAAATGGCAATAGGAGGAGGGTCCTTCCAGGAGGAGGACTTGGCAGCCTGTACTCTACCTAGGGAGAGTGGGGGGGATTGGGGGTTGGCCTTAAAGGTAATGTTTGTGTGTGTATTTGTTTGTATAACAGGAAGAGAGTGAGAAAGAGAATGTGTGCATTATGAATATATGCTAAGATTTGACAATATTTTTAATGACAAATAATAAAATACTGAAGCGAACCTAAATAATACAATACAACATTCACAATTACAACCATTGTTTAAAAGAATCAGGCTGGCAACACTTACATTGCAAAAGTCAAATCTTGCAAATAAATAAAGAAATTTAAATTATAATACATTTCTGTGCTTGTGTGTGTATATGTGTGTATGTGCACATATTGTGTGCCTTATAGCTCCACTGGCTGGGGATCCCAGCTCTGGTGGAGTTAAAGCAAGCAGTCCTGCAAAAGAAAGAAAGAGGGAGAGCTAGTAACACTACCACAAACACCAACACCCATGCCAAAACCAAGGTTGGCACCGAGAGGGACGATGTTAATTTTCTGGAAGTCCAGCAAGCTGGGTTTGACACAACACAGAGGGAGCTGGTGGCACTGACACACAGCACCAACAGCTTCAACAAACAGCCCTGCAAGATTGACAGGTGGCCATTTCTGCTTCAGAGAGCTATGTTCCGAGTGGGAGGGCCCAGCTGAAGCCCTCCCCAAAGCGCTGCGACACTCCACTGTCTGCAAGTAATAGGAGGGAAAACAACTAAAAGAGTAGTGAATATGACTGAATATTTTTTTGTTATTGTTCATTCTTGTTCACACAATCTGTTTTGTTTCCCAACTAATCTTTTCATTGGTTAAACTTACTGGTCATATTTTCAACCATGCACGTATATGAAAAGTGAAGCCACTCATTATTCAGGGCAATGCTGCACAGCCAACCAGACCATCCTGTCCAGCTGCCCTATAATCCTTTGCCATCAGCACATGCAGCTGAACCTCATGCAGTCTACAGTCCCATATGTCCTCTGGGAAGTCAAAGTGACATCCATTATTTATGGCAACATGCCACAGAGATCGCATTGTCTTTCTCCAGGCGGTATTGTAATGATCCACACACCTGTCAAAACATCTGAAATGCATATTAAGTATTACAAATATTCTATCACAGACCAACCTTGGTTAATCTATAGTTTAAAGTGTCTTGTCTCCATAGGCATGATATATGATGTTATCCGCCATAACTTCAATGGATAGCCATTGTCCACCAACAGCCATCAGCCAACAGACATCTCATTAAAAGGTATGATATGCCTCTGGCTGTTGATGCTGATGGAAAGCAATTGGCATGTTTGACTACTGGACTGGTATTGATGGAATTGATCTGCTCTTGTTAATTTTTTTGACAGACAGAGAATTTACAACACTTAAATGTTCATTCATTGCCCCCCTTTTAGTTTAAGAAAAAAAAATAATTTAATGACAATAAACAAACAGTAAAAATAAGTCCCTCCTGCAGTGGAGAACTATTTTATATGTGTTTTGACCTTAAATGGTGTAGCACTGAATGAAGAATGTCATTCTGTCAGTGCCCCGGCATCTTAGCCGGGTTTGTTTTTGTTTTCTTGGCCATGTGCTTCTGTTTTTCCTTGTGTTCTAGCCCTGCTCTCCGCCCTGTCTCCACCCACCTGATTACCTGCCTGCCTGCGCACCTGCATCCCATCTCTTCATCAGTCTCACCGTATATATTCCCTTGTGTCTGGTCTTGTTGCTAGTTCGTCTCAGTTTGTCTGTGTTGCTATGAGCCATTTTGCCTGCCTGCCTGCCTGCCTGCCTGCCTGCCTGCCTGCCTGCCTGCCTGCCTGTTTTTCCGGTTATCTTGACTACGTCTTTTGGATCTGTTTTTGGTATTGTTTGCTGTGCTTCCTGGATCTTTGACTTTGCCTGTTTTTTGACCTTCGATTTCTGGACTTCGTTGTGGACTTAATAAACCCATAGTTTGCACCCTGCATTCCTGTCTGCGCCTGAGTCCCTGCCTGAGCCGTGACACATTCAACCCAAAGCTATGCCTAGTGCTATGATACTGGGGCACTGACTAGTTTTTTATACAATCTTGATCATGTGCTGGAACATGTTTGCCATTATCATAGCAATAACAGTGCCCTCTCTCTCAAGTTCTAGTCTGCCCAGTTTACCTTGCTGTTTCTTCACACATTTTACTGCAATGTGAGAGTCACCCAGAGAGGTCATTAACACTCCCTACAAAGAGTTTCACATGAAAGGGGGAAAACTGAGGCTACAATGTGTCAGACTATTTGAAAGATATTTCACATGGCTTGGAGTTCAAATAAAGCCATGCCAATTATGTAAAAAGTTTTTCATAGTCATTTAGGAGGCTGCAAGTGTAGAGATCCATTTGGCTTAGAAGAAGAAATTTGCTAATAATTAGCTCATTAGTAATACTAATCCATGAATTTTGATAATGTTCACTCTTGTTCTAAGATACGTGCATGAAAAAAATACACTTAGAATTAAAGCCTCACAAGGACTGCATTGAGAAAGTAAAGAGTCATTAGCCATCTTGGCTCTAGTGTTAAATAGATTTATGTGTGTACTTTTTTGGTGAGAATTGAAATACTGAGTGAATTCCTAAAATATTTTACTTGCACTGCTCTTTAATACTTGCTTCTTTTTTCTTTTGTTTCTTGTTTGTTTATTTCACTCCTTGTGCCTACTGCATGAAAGTAAAAATGTAAATGCTTTGGCAAGGAACAGCATTTAGTCTGTTTAACTTAAACATAAAGCACAAAGGGATTCTAATCGATAGATGTGATTTTTCAGTTAATGAATGTATTAGTTTTGGAAAACATAAGAGAAGAAAAATCAGTTGTATCAAAAATTAAATGTATCTCCACAAAATGCTGCAATGTGTTTGACCTCTCATGGTTCTCACCAAGGGTGTAGGTTTGATTTGAAAAATTTAGGAGAATTTGAAGAAATTTAGGAATTTTTCATTTCATTTCCTGAAATTCTATGCAATATACTATGATTATATAGTACTTTCTTGAACACAATAAAAGGAGAGAAATTATCAGTACAATCACAGCATTTTAGGTAATCAGAAAAGTGGTAGGGACATATCCCCACCATCCCTACCATAAATTACTCCCATGGTTCTCACACATCAATAAGGGACCCCTAATTAATTTAGAAATCAAATAATGTGACATAGGCTACCACACTCACCCATATAACATATAACCAGACTAGCTAATTGTACTCTTGGGCATAAATTGTTAAAATACACTTAGGTTATTCTAGCATTAAGCAGAATAATGTAAGTGTCTATTTTCATATGCTCTTGAAAATGTGAGAAAGGACCTCCCTTATGGTATGCATGATGCTGTTTTATGTGGAAAATTGGAGCAACAGCAATGATGTGCTACCAAGTCTTTCAGAAACTTTTCTGTTGTGAGTCTTTGTCACCCTCCTCTGCTGTCTTCAGATATCTTGTTATTGTGGCTGCTTCTTATAAGGGAATTTGTTTGGTTATGCAAATGATTTTAATGGACCCACCTGCAGTACTGTCTTTTTTGGGGAGAAAATCCTTAGTTTATATGGGTTAAAATGAGCTGAGAAGGTCTGTCCAGCATCCAAGCAATTTCTGTAAAACCAAACTAATTGCATCCCTTAAGTGATCATTCAAACAAATGATGGATGATTACTGTATACAGCTGACTTATTAAAATACAAAAAATGAACTCTGTGTGCTGTAACAAGGAAAAAATACAGTTAAAAATTGAAAGACTAAAGCAGATGTCACAATTTTGAATTCTGACCCAACTGCAAAAACTACTGAATTATTAATTGGTTGTTGACATGACAAGCAAAATAAGAGGAAAAATGTGCCATAGTTCTGGACTGAATAATTTAAAATTCCCAAGACACAAAGAAAAATGACCAAATATGTAGTTCTGGATCATGTTTCAGGCAGTGACCCATACAGTAAGATATCTTCTTAGGAATGTTCATTGTGACATTTACATAATCAATAACTGAATATTACCATCCATTATTTATTGTCATTATTACTTTGACCCAAAGCAAAAATATTTTTGCCGAAGAAATGTGCATTGAAGCTAAATTAAGGTAATAATATAATGAAGAACATCCTGCTGTGTAGTACTATATATAGTACAATAAAATGTATCATACCTTTCAGTATCTAAGTATCTGTAGTTAGGCCATTAGATGATTGGATCTCAGTCCAATATGCATCTTAAGCCTAAATGTACAGCAGGAACTATTCCAGAGAAAAACTACATAACAATAAGCCCATATTCAATCTAACAGCTGGCATTGACCTTATCTTTGAGGAAGCTAGTCTTGATTCTTTTGCTCATATACACAAACTCATGATGCATCAGTATTAAGAAAGGAATGCTTACTTTAATTAACACTAAGGACAACGTGCCTTCTTATTAGATGGAATCTTGATCAAAGTCCTGATTATGCACATTAAATATGCCACAACACATCTAGCTAGTAGTGAACATGTCTGAAATGATGATGTAAATGAGTCATGTGTGTGTATAGGAACAACATAGGACCAGAGGCTGAAAGCATTTATGGTTTTGTACACACATAACCACTTCAGCTTTGGAAAAGTCAGTTTAAGGTACATGCACCTAAAGCCTACATATGCGGTCATGGATCTAAAGAGTATTCAGAGTGCTATACTAATCCATGTTCATTTAAAGACAAGATATGTCATTGTGGTGTAAACCTAAACCCATTTTTTGCATACTTCTGGGATGATCCATAATTATGATACTGACCTGCTAAATCTTCTGCAAATGAGAATGACTCAACAGCCTGTTTCACTCCTACTCTCATGTGAATGTAAGAAATGTCAGCCAAGCTTAATTAAACCCCAGCTTGCACAACATGTAACCTGATGGAATCTGAATATTTACATGCTTTCTGCATGCTTTCCGCAGCAAAAAGTTACAAATAGACACAGTCAAAAAGCAACATTTTATTAACAAACATAGCCACAAAAAAGAAAAATGATATCAAAACCTTTCCCTTCTCTTAATCCTCAAGCTTCCATTAGATAAGGTGCACTCATACAGAAACCATTTTCTTGAACGGAACACAGTAAAACAACAGACAGCACACAGTCAGGGCTATCAAATGTAAGGTAGCATATTTATAGTACCAGCAAAAACAGCTGCACTCGATGTTTGTAAAATAGCATCACATAATTTAGTGCATTTGCATTGCCTCTACTTAATGCATTAGCTATTTGCTGGCTTGTCTCTCAAGTGTCCAGGACCTTGAGAACTATTTGCCAAATGGTACATGCTACAGCTCTGTTACCTCTTTTTCATTCCCCTGCCCAGACATGGGAGATTACAGTTTCAGAGCAGGCTGGAGTTTATGCTCAACAACCCTCCACTTACAGTAATACTGAGAACAAGGAATATTTACAAGAAGTTTAAAGACCAGTTCTATCTCCCAGATCACTGAGAGCCCACTGAACACAATATCAAGCTTTGTAAACTTCACATTTAGCAACGTTACAATTATTCAAACTTTGAATTCTACATCTTAAGCACAAGAGCATAATAAAGCATACATCTAGAATAAAGTTATACCTTTTAGTTAAGCAAAACACATCTGTAAAATTCATGAAATTATACAATCGCCATGTATCTGTATTTTCAAGGTATGTACAGCATTTTGTGAGGATTCTTAAAAGAAATGGGAATCTGAGTTGGTGGTATTTGCCAGAGTAATTCAGTAATAATTAATGTAGCCATTCATTCAGGAAATGACCTCTCACCTAGGATGATATTATAGGATAATTAAAGGATAACATCTAAAGGCTAATCAAAATGTGATTTCATTCATCTCAGTAGTTAGTTTCAGCAAACATTGGCCAAGTGGATGGCCTTTATTCATGTGCCTACAGAATGTTTAGTATACCAAACCACACAATTTTAGTTTAATCTTAAAATCTGAACAGATTGTACTATTTTTGTATGGAGAACATATAATTAATGTTTAGCTCCAAACACTTTGGAGTTACAGTTACACATGTTTAATGACCATAGGGATATTTAAGTAATATTTTTTTCAGAGGAGAACCCTCAGTGCATTTTAAGGCTACACTGTTCAAGATTAAAAAAGTTGTTTGATGTGTTGAAATTACATGTGCAGTACACCGAACACAAAGTACATTTCTGCAGTGTTGTGCCATGGTATCTCATAAGTAGGTTGTGAAGCCATCCTGAATTCCACGGAAATCTATATAAGCTGATCAAGATGCTCTACGAACTTCACTGTGTTCAGGATTCCTTCAGACTCCACTTTTGCTCTATGAAACAGCTACGATTGGATCCACAATGAAGATGTCAGTTTTCCCTGAGTGCATGCTGAAGGTAGACTTAGTGCCGTGTGGGAGTTTTTTCCTCTCACCGTCTACCCTCTCCACCCATGTATTCCTGAAGGATGGGGAGGTGCTAGGCACAGCCTGGGCATGGACAGGCTGAAGCCGCCTGCACATGCACAGTAAGGACTTGAGCTCTGAGCGAAAGCTGTCATTGAGCCAACAGTAGATGAAGGGGTTATAGCAAGTGCTGCTCATGGCGAACCAGTGGAAAGTGAAGTACAAGGCATTGTTAGTGACGATAGCTTTGCTGGAGACCAGAATCACATAGCAGTTGAGCGGGAACCAGCAAACTGCAAAAACGACCACCACCAGCATCAGCATTTTTAGGGTCATCTTCTTCTTTCGGCGGTGAGCAAAATACTGCTCCATGGTGACATCCCCTATTGCGTTCCTCATCCAAAGCTTCTTAGCCACAATGATGTAGGCCACAGAGATTATGGTCAATGGTAGTGCATACAGAAGGACAAATGTGGCTAAGTCCAGGTACTTCCAGAATAAATCAGAGGGCTGAGGGAAGCTGTGCAGACACACCATTCTAGCCTTTTTGTAACTTCAAAACAAAGACAGAGGTATGGTTAGACGTATTTCACATCCAGCCACAACAAGCAGCATACACAGAGGGAATATGCATGTATGGATCAACAAAATTAATGCAGTATATTCCGAGCTAGTGATAACTCTGAACATAAAGGATAGTCCACCAGGTCTGAAAAAGAGACCTCTGAGAGAAATTATACTACTGCCACAATGAGTTCTGGCCACCTAATCTCAACTTTTCAGTTTCAGTGTTAGACATATTGTCATTATCATTATGTAATGAAGATTTAGGCCATACAGGAAGGGGGACTACTAATTTTGGTGCAGCTACGTTAGCCAATTTAGTACCCTAAATTAGAGAGCTCTCCTACTAAGTAGACTAAGTATTGGATGTAAGAGTTGTGAACATTTGTAACACAGTTAGACATAACATACATTCATTAACCACAGACACGTTTATTCTACTGTTCAGCAAATTTTAGCAATGACATTCTTTTTTCTATATGGAGTAAACCAGACAAAGTCATTAAAAGCAACGATGAACTACTGTGATACCTTAGTCTCTCACTGTTCCATTCATGAATGTCTAACAGTGATATAAAATTGAATATTTGGTTGGTAAAAGGCAGATCTGGCTTATAACTCATAACCTGTGCTCTCTCCACCATTAAAACTGCGTTTTTGAGAGGATGAAGGAGATCATATGGTGATGAAAAGGACCTCAAATGAAAGGGGTGCCACTTGGAAAGATAATTATGTGCTCTGCAGAAATGTGCAGGGAAGTGGCTGTCTTCTTACCCAAACTCAAAACGAAAGAGCTTCTGGTAGATTGCATGTGGTAAAGAGAAGCATGAGGCTGTCGCCCAAATCACAGCAATGCAGACGAATCCACTGAACATGGACATCCTTTGCTTCAGGGGGTGCATGATCACCTTCAAATCAAATTACGCTGCCATTGATAAAACATCCACAGCAAGCACAGACACGTTTTAAATCATTTTTCTAACCCGAAGCACTCACACAGCCTTATCAAATACACACATTTGATAGCACATTCTCTTCAAAGATGAACCCTTTAAGCATGCAGTACATTTTGAATTATGCTTAATAGGGGCTTATGAAATGCATTTTATAGGTGTTTATTATATGCTACAGTTCTGCTTAAAAATAGAGTCGGAGCAATTTCAAACATGTCACTTACTTGATGACGGTCGATTGCAATGGCCGCTAGGGTCAGCACCGATACGTGAACAGAACAATACTGTGCAAAGCGACTAATATGGCACATGAGTTTCCCAAAAACCCAGGTACTGTTCACAAACCTTACCTGAAAAAGAACACAAAATAATGCATTTATATTTTTATTTAATTTGCACAAAAGAACAAAGGCGAAACATTATAATTCAATACAGAAATTTTAAATGACAAAACTACTGATTCTGATGAACAAGTAGTGCTAAACCCACGGAAATGTTATTAATGTTGCATGGTCGATGGAAATCTGACCAACCTAACCTAAAAATATGGACATACATTTCTTGTGACCATAAATTATGATTATGAAGGTTTTGACACACAAAATGGCTGCAAAGCATGTACTTTATTGTCAACTGAATGTGATACCATTTTCCCTTTAATGGTTGCCATTTAGTTGTGTGTTTTTTGCAAGTGTTTTATGTACTTATAACTCCGTACTGACATTTGGGTTGAATGATAGGTTCAGAACGCAGAGGTTTATATCTTTAACATTCTACTACAGTTTGTAAGATGTAGCAAAATGCAATTTAATACTATAATAAAGCTAAAAATATGACATTTGTATTAACTGCCTCTAGGTTGTGACAGCCTCTGAAGGTAATCTTTTGTCACTGGAGTTCTTAACAGTATTGACGGGAATGTAATTCATATGGTGAGCACTCTGCTGGTCATATTGCTGCTTGCAATTTTGCTTTGCAAACTTCAACAGGTACAACAAATCAGGGCACATATAACCGACTTAATTACTAAAATTGTGCTCATAAATGTAGTCATGCATGTAACTATTTGTGCCACCTGTAACTGTCTATAATCTATTTGTGCTATTTGTTCCTGTTATCCAATGGGCACAAAAATCATACATAATTGACCTAATCAGTAAAATTGTACAAGTATTTGTAAATGTAGTCATGTCTGTGACTATTTGTGCTGAGCAATAAGCAAACCACTGGACACACACTCACATATGATTTATTTTCATGATTGCTTAAGTTAAGAGACAGGGAAACCTCTTTTATCAAACACAGGTAAGACTTCTATACCCTGACAAGATTTCTAAAAGCTGAAATGTTCATCTAATTTGTATAAAAGCTCACACAGTGTGTGTGGTTTAGTAACACATATTTGATGCATCCATGCATCCTTCTGCTGCACAGAAGTATGTTAGAAATATGTGACCCTAAATATTACAATAAAGATCAGATACTTAAAAGGCAGCAATGGAGTTTTACTCTATGATATAGATATTGAAAAAAAAATCAACTATTTCCTATAAGATCATTACATAAGAAGAGTTTAAAGAGATGCCTATTGTGAGCACTATATTTGTTTAACTACTGGTCATTGAGTACAGAAATAACTACATGGGATAGTGTAACAACATCCTTATAAATATTTCTATGTAACAACCAGATACCGGTGTTTGAGGTTATCATGCGCACAGATTGTAATATTAAGAAATTATAACATGCAACGAGGCCATATTTGGGTCTTTGTCATGATGCACCTTAGAGGCAAGAGACGATGTTCTAGCGTACCTGTTTTTAAAGGTAACATATATCACGTTGCATGTAACGTCAGAGTTCAAAAGGTGGTCATTCATACTATATGAGCCAAGACGTGTGTACAGGCGTTCTTAAGTCACTCCAACTGTATATTTGCCTCATGACCAAATGCAACCAACAAAATTGTTTGGTTTAGACCTCGTCTCATTGTGATTTTATTATGATTATTTAAATTAATTCTGTGACTTTTAAAATATATCCATGTAATGGCTAGATTCAATTTTTTCTGTGCACAGACGTCACTGTAGCATCCCCCCCAAACGCCGCTCTGAAGGTATTTTACATCGTAATGAAAAGGCAACCAGAATCCAAAAGCATTATCAGACATTGTGTCAGTCGCTTTGCGATTATCACAGGAAACATTTTAAAGGACAATATCAAACACCGACATATAAATTCCATTGATGTTGTAGTCTCCCCCAAAAAAAAAACCCACTTCAACAGATCGTCAGAATCCTTCTGGATATTCGTGCTGTACGGACATGTTTTCAAAAGCGTTTGATAATTTTCTTCATGGCAAATGCGAATCACGTGTCATTATAACTGTGTATTAACGGATTAAAAATGACTTGTGTACAAATCTTAATTAACGATCAAGATTAAAACCACGCACACTATTAGTTATACAACTAGACTTCAGATAAGTACAATTCAATTAAAATTATCAGCAAATTGAGCGGAAGACGAAATTTGCCTCTCTAATAATTATAAAAATAATAAATGTTGACAAAGTATAACTTACCAGAGTAAAAGGAGTGTTGAGAAGGGTGATCATTATGTCAGCAATTGCCAAATTCACAATGAACAAACTTGTGACAGAATGCATCCGCTTGTTTTTTATGACAACGTGACAAACCAGAATGTTTCCAAAAAGTGAAATGACGATAATGACAGAATAAGCAACAATGAGCAGAGCCTTTACTGTTGGGTTCTGTGATTCGGTCTCATATTTGGTTCCATTGTCATATATTCCTTCATCGAGGGTGAAATTCCAAAAAGAAGAATGGTTTGTAAAGCCGTAGAAATTTGAGAAAAGGTCCGAAGAATTGGTGCTGCTATCCTTTTTAAAAGATTCAGAGCCGTAAGGCAGTGGTAGCCACATATATTTAGACATTTTGTTTTAAGCGACTTCAGAGAATGTGACTATTATCAATTTACACACTCCTGATGACGCATTCTAGAAGGTAACAAGCGCATCACCGGAGATAAACAGCAACTATTTATATGACCAATTATTTTTTTACTTCCTCTAAGAATATCACCGTCATCTGCTACTTGAAACAGAAGTTCAGCTGAAAAGAGCGAACACAGCCCTACTAGCAATGTACGATCGGGTTGACGTCGTATACGACCGGCGTCTCTCTTTTCATCCAGCACTATAGTGCAACACTGAGTAAGCTTAGTAGCTCATACTCAGCCACCCAAACGTCACCCACGCGTGGTCTGCTCTGCCAGTCACTGGACCCTCTCCCGTCGGGCACCACACACATGCTATGCAAATTGCACGGCAGCTGGCATGATTATGTACTTCTCAAGCATTAAAATGAAGCACTGAAATAAGGGCATTGTAAACATCCGGTGAGACAATGTGCAGCGCACACAATGGCATAATATTTATTATGTTTTATTTTTATTTTCTTCTTATTTTTTCAATATCTTCAGTGTATCGCTTTATTTACAAAACACTAGGCTGTTAACTACGGAACTGCGGATTCTTGTAAAAAGGAAAAAATGATTCACTTTGAACGACTGCGCTCAAGCCATTTTCACTTCGGAACACAACGGTCTGTCCCCACTTATGTTATGCGCGATAACAGGCAATATTACTGCTGCGTTTAAAGCATGCTTTCAGTAACAGTACATCCAGTTCATTAAATGCATTTGCGTGTATTTTCTCTGCCTCGGTCACTCATGTGATCCTTCGAAACTCTTAAGTTTAATATTTTCACTAATATCTAGGTCATACCTACAGTTCACTATTTTGCATTGTTGTGCCATTTTAAGAATGGAATATTACACTATATATATATATATATATATATATGCATTGAAAAAACAAAATAAATAATTATTTTTTAATGCTTATTTATTTATAAATTCAACTACTTAGAACTACTTGGATCCAACTACTTGACAGCTATGTATAATTAATGTGGTATGTCTGTGTTGTTTATACACATATACATACTGCTTATTTGTACACTGTTTTACCAAAAAGATGTGGAATATGGCCATCTTATTTGCACGATATTCATAATAAAGCACTTGAACAGCCCAGTTGTACACAATAATATATGACTTATGTAGATTTATGCACTATAGGTTAAGGGTGTCAGGGCACAGGCACGGACTCAGACACAGACCACGAGTGCTTCAGGTTCCAGGCAGGGTCAAACCAGGTAGTCAGGTAGCTCAGGCAATCAGGGCAAGGCAGCAGGCAGGAGCAAGGTTGAGGCACAGGCAAGGTCAAGACGGGAAAAAGCGATCGGGCAGAAACCACGGCAGGAACGAGACAGGTAACGAAACACTGCAACAAACTGGCAACAAGACAGAGACAAGCAGAGTAAATCTAGGGCTGGGCTGACGAGGCGATGGGATGCAGGTGAGCAGGCAGGCAGGTGGAGGTGATCAGGAAATCAGGTGGGCACAGACAGGGCGGAGCGGGGCAGGGCTGGAACACAAGGGAAAACAAAAGCACATGGACACACAGTGACAGACCGGGAGAAAACAAAAACAGCTAAGGGGCTGAAGCACTGACAAAGGATGAAATGACAAATGAGAGTTTTGGAGTAATCACATACATACCATAGGAAATAAATTAACTGGTATTTAAATGACCCCAAACTCAACATTTATTGCTGGTGGGGGACACAGAGCCCACAACACCACAAAATGCAATATGCTTCTTAAAAAGGTAAACAAAAAGAATTTAAAGTATTTGAAGATGCAGGTCTTAGGATGTGTCCTGGTCCTTAGAAAACCAGGTTGTTACTGTAAATAGTGCTGGCAGGCAAGGAGACAGCTGTGTTACCTCTGTGTTGCCCCACTCTCCACCCTGTCTCCGCCCACCTGATCATCTCCACCTGCCTGCCTGATCTCTAAGATCTTGTGCCACTCATCATAAAGAGAAAGAAGGTCTCCCTGCTTGTCTCTGTCCTGTTTCCCAATTAAACTGTTTGTCCTTTTACCCATCTAATATTTCCCTGATTAGTTTTGCTATATATTGTTCTTTCTGTGCAATTGATTTGATTCTGAGTATCCCTTGCTCTGTTTGCCTGATCATCTGCCTGCCTGGTACTCCCCTGCCTGTTCCTGTTCTTGAAAATCTTTGCCCACGGATGTCTGCCTATTATTGTTACATTGTTCTGGTTTTAGCTAAAACAAGTTTTCTTTAAAATACATCTCTACTTTCAAGTACTTCACAATTTCAATGATGAAACAAACTGTTGAATAGTACCCTGAGTAACATGTAGTAGAGCTGCCCTGTGAAGTGTCTTCTCTTTGCTCTGAAAACTATGAGACTTGTCAGATAAGACAACTATGCACCTGGTTGCCATTTTGGTCTGCTATGTAAATCAAAAGAAATAATGATAAACAGTCATATTGAAAATAATACATAATACACAAGTACATTTACAATTGATCAATTTCAGTGCATTGTATTTATATAATTATGTGGTTCATAAATTGGTGATTTGACATTTGATCCACATTTATGCCTTTTTTTTTTTTTTGTTACAATTTTTGCCATTATAAGATAAAGCTTATATCCTCTTACACTTCTCCTTTTGTGGTCTCCAAATTGATTACCTGGTGATATCACAGTACTTCATGTGGAATGATCACTCACTAAAGAGACCCTTGAAATCCAGGCACTCACTTACTCACAAAGTGGCTCACCACTGAAAAAATCAACTGAAAAAAAAAAAACATTTGGAGTGACTGTCAAGTCTATGTTCGCATTCTCCTGTGTGTGGCACAGTGCCCAGTGCTGCCATCATGGCATATGGTGAATGGGGAAGATGTGCTCACACAAAGGGATTAGCTGACGCATGTTTATGTTCCCTTTACAGGATGCAATAATGCATCGGCACAGGAAGAGCCATCTCATTGCCAGCACATTCTTATTTATTGCAGTGCTGATGCACAGAGCCTTCAAGGAGTGGAGAGGGGAGAGCTGAAGCAGAAACCAAGAAAGGAACCAAACAAAGCAATTTCAGCTGGAAATTAATTTTGATCTGGGTGCCAGCATCCCTTCTGTGCACACCCCACAAAGTCTCCCACCATCTATGAAGCCAGCAGAGAGGGCAGGGGCAGACAGATGTTGTGCGTATGGTCATGTTAAAAAATTGAAGGACAAGCTAGAGATACACAGATGCTTACTGTCTGCAGTGTATTTATTAATTCATTAATTTTTACTACAAATAATAGCTTTAATCACTTAATCTTGATCAATTTCATACAATGGAATCATAAATAACATTACAATTTTTTACTTGGGCCTAATATAATTAATTCTACCAAAAAAACACACATTTAAAGACACATTTTAAGACATTTTAAAATAAATTCCACATTTTTAGTATACACTCAATTTACTGAACATTAGACCATAACCAGAGGAGCAGGGACAACTCACTCCCAATTAGGCACTCTATGAACACTGATCTGTGTTAATGAGTTAAATTTTAGAGAAATATCAAGAAAGCTTAGAACTCAGTAAAAGGTATTTGCAGTTTTGGCAGTATGATCTAATGACTCAAATGAGGAATGTGTTCTCCACCGTCACCTTGTTACTAGTTTGCAATACTTACTAATTAGTCTGCCTAGCCAATAAAGGAGAATGGTGTATGGTTATGAATACACACATGAGATTTTCTATTTAATAAAAACTTGCTTATTATCACTTGTGGATCCTCTCTTTTTGTTTTAATTTGACCTTGAGGCAAGGTTACAGGAGTGGGCACCGTGCCAGGTGGCAAGTGGACAAGGATACAACCCTCTGAGTGTCGACTGGGCCAGCAGCCATTTATTTTCTCCACTCTGGTGACAAGGAAAACATCAGAACAACTTTGATATGCAACAAATATTAAGCAAACAAAACACATCTTGCTGAAGGACAGTGAACTAAATAGGCATGCATCGTTCCCGCTGCAAGAATCAGGCAGTTTCCCCCTCTCTTCCCCTCCATCCATCTACCCTTTCTTCCCTCTCTAGAGTGGACCTGGAGAGTAATGTGTGTGTCAAAGTTACACTTGAGCAAACTGTATCTTACATCAGTTCTTTGGTGTGGCATGTAGGGGTAATTCTGTTTCCACTGATACTCAGCAAGGCATAACCTTTCAGTTACTTTGACATTCCTGGGAATTCATGTCCGTGGATTTTAAGCATTAAAGCAGCTATTGCTTTATTCATGAACAAAGGAAGATCCACTGATTTTGCCACACTGCTTTGTAACAGCTTAAGGTGTAGAAAGTCTCTGAATTTTTAATGTACAACCACTGTGGCTATTATTTCCTTCATTTCCTTTGTTCAGCCTTTATCCCCCCTTTTTAAACCAACTTTCTGCAATCGCTCCCTTAAGCTTGTCTCACTCACATCCTCTTAGCTAAGTCAAATGCAATCCTGATACACCTGCCAATACAAATATTTTTCACACTACAGTGTGAAAATGTCCCACAGTGCACTACAGTGAAGTGGGGGCCATTTGAAGGATCGGCACTGCTCTGCTGACATCATCCAAGCAACTCATAGTTCTCCTATGAGTTGCAGGGTGCTAAGAGTAGTGTGTTGAGGGAATCCTGGTCAATTTACGCACTGCTATCCGTGGCACAGCTGGGTTTGAACCAGGGCCTTACGACTCGGCCTAAACTCAAGGTGAATGTCTTGCTGACTGGGTCACTTGGGGAACTTATTTCCTCTCTTCTAATTGAAACATCATACCAGTATATAATGTCCCTCTTAACGTTCTGAGCCCTCTCAGTATTTTGCCTGTTTTTCAGTGTTTTTTATTTACTTGTTGTTCCTTATGGACTTCAGTGTTGTGCTTCATTTCTTACATGGACGCATAAGCATACTAGGCTCCCTATGGAGGTTAGGACAATGGAATCACTGGCCATCTTCCAATGCAGGCTGAATACCCACCTCTACAGACTACATCTCGGTTCCACCTCAATCCCCATGTCCTAACGCCAGCTACCTCTAGGAGTTGATGTTTATTTTATGTGTTTTATTGTGATGTATTTTGGATACTGTGCTCTGGTAACTGACGTATCATAATATACTTGGCTTCCGTTGCGTAATCAGGTTGAACAAATTAACTTGTGGTAGGGCTTGAATAGTGTTGCGCTCACACTCACTGGTCTGGGAATGTTCTTATCCTGGTCTGATACTGTATCTCATTGAATTGAATGAATACGCTTATGTTCTATTGTGCTGAAAGTCACTCTGGATAAGAGCATCTGCTAAATGCAATGTAATGTAATACTAGTATTGTGCATCAGTACAATCCATAAAGTGATTCCAGCTTCATGCAAGCCCTCATATGATGAATGTTGACTTGTCTACAGAAATACAAATTGAATAAAATATGATAGCTGTCTCAGCTCAGATTAAATGTCAATAAACATGCAAAGGATATTTGTGCACAATTTGTAGCAAACAGGAAAAGCCCATTTTACATTCTGAGATTCTAAATGAAAATGGCCAAGTAGATGTTTGAATTGTGATTGTATTTATGAATACCTTTCTTATTGCACTTGCAAGAGAATTTTTACCCATATCAGTGCATAGAAACCTACCGGAACAAATAAAATTTCTTAGGAACAGAACAAATTGAAATCAATTTTCAATGTGCCAGAAGATAAGATTTTATTTTAAACAGGTCAATAATGTTATTCCTTCAGTTCAACAGTTTTTCACAGTTTTACAGTAAAAAAAAAAAAAAAAAAAAGAAAAAGAAAAAAGCCATCTATTGGCACATCACCAGTATTATTGGAAAACTGTCCAAAATTTTGAGAGATATACTCCATTTTGGCTACATTGAACTAGCAAAGCAGCAGACATGTCTGCAATAAACCCTTTGGGTCTGATAGCAAATGGTTACTAAAAACACACACTCCTATACAGCAGACAGAAGCTTGCCAATTTACATTACATTAACATTAGCAGACATTCTGCTCCATAGAAACTTACATACCTCACATTTTTAAAATGTTTTACTTTTATTCAGATGGATATTTACTTATGCACTTTTGCATAAGGATGTAACAGCAGTGCTCTACTTAGGAACTGAACCAGTGTAAAACAATATGAAACATTTATTTGAAAACATGTTGAAAACAGGTCTTGCAGCTGCCCGAAATGAAAAATGGGCTTATCATCAGATCCACTATATTTATTTGCTGTTGATGTTCTGAATTCACTGAGTCCATCAGTTTGTAAAGTGATACTGTCCCATCTTATCACTTCCTGCAGCTTTCAAATCAGAATCATATTGTCATGGAAACATTTCATCAGATCTCTTTCACTTAGCTTACTTGCTAATGTTGGCACGCTATACTGGATGGTGGTGTGCTACAATTTGTTGTTTAACAGCAGTGGAGAGCTCCTCCACATTCAGGAACATAGGTCTTTGGTGGCTTTCTCCAAGCTCTTTATCCATGTGTTTGGGACCAACAGTGCTGACGTGTTGACAGCTTGCTCTAGGTGTCTATGCCCAGAAAATCTCTGCCTCCTTGCTTTTATTTTTGCACTGATTTTAGAAAATGCTCTGTAGAGCTGTTGGTCAGATTTCCAGACCAGTGGACCTCCTTCACCAGTCTCAGCATTCTGGTATACACACCGTGAAGATGCTTTTCAAGGTGTTTGGTTGGGGTCCATGCCCCACAGATACACAGGGGGACTGACTCAACTGTGGCAGTAAAGAATTTTATCTTTTTTAGCAATTCAATGCCTACCAGGCCAGAGTTATGCGGAACTTCACATCTTTCCCAGTCTCATTCATCCAGGACCCTAAGTATTTGAAGTCTGAAACTCTCTCAAGCTCTGTTCAGTCCCTAGTCACAAAATTTGTTTCCATTGAGATATTATATGCCATGTAACTAGTTTTCTTGGAGTTGAGACTGATTCCAAGATTTTTCAGCATTTTCTCTCTTCTCAGCAGACTCTCCTGTGCTCGCAAGACGGCATCGGAGGTCAGAGCAATGTCGTCAACAAAGTCGAGGTCTGTAAGCTTTACTGGTGATGTGCATCTACTTGTTCTCTTGTTGATGGTTAATCTTAGTTCTTTGCCTCCAAGACCCAGTCTGAGAGTAAAGTCAAGCTGCTATGGATAGTATTCACTTTCCCTGGAATCCTATACACCCTCAGAATCTGGATCATCTTGCCTCTGTGAGCCAAAACCTTTCTTGAAATCAATGAAGGTGGCTACTACCAGTAAACATTTGGCTTTGATGCCTTAAATTTTTCTTCAGTCCCAAAATCTAAGTAATGGTTGTGTGGCTCTACCTGAATGCATTCTGATTAAAAGTCAGAAGAGGACCCAAAACTTTCCGGATAATCTTTCTGATCATTCTGTTAAAAGTTTTGCCAATGGTAGACCTGAGCCCGCTGCCTCTGTAGTTAGCAGTCTGTGTGAGATTTATGGTGTTTGGGACAGGGATGCTATTTACAGAGATAAGCCATTGCTCTGACCACTACTCTGTCTTCCAGGTTGCACAGTTTTCCCTCTGGACCACAGCTCTTCCCAAGCTTTATTGTTTATTTTGCATTGCTGTATTCTCTTGTAGTTACCACTATCCAGTAAACTTCGTCACCCAGGGAGCATACATTAAACCAAGGCACAGTGATGCCTTTGGCTACCCCCGGGAATACAAACCCTGTGGCTCACCTAACCATTATTGATGGTTTTACTCAGACCTGTCTTGAGGCTGAGCTGAAAGAAAGGGGTGATCCTAATGAATGCACCTAAAAATACTGAGGTGTCAAAAGCTAGCTGGGCCACCCTGCTACAGGATCATCATACAGCAGCACATCAAGATGTAAGCACAGGTAAGAGGCATATAAAAGCAGCTTTATTTTATAATGATTTTTGTTGAGATGCAGAATTTATACAAGGTAACAGTTAGGTACCCCCACCCCCTAATGACTCTTCCCCAGAGATGGAGCACTCACTGCAGTTAAGCATGCTTCTCACCGTGCACACATACACAAATTTACACTATGCACCCCCTTGGCGAAGAACATACAAAGTCAGCAGGTTAGCAACATGACAGTAAACATGCACTTCCTTTTCTGCTGCCACCCTTAGAGGCCACATCCCTCCCCAGCATAGTGTAGCCCCTTTATCCCTATGTGCTCTCCACTGGGCTCAGCTGCTTCCGTTAACTGTGTTAGCTGACGTGCTGATAGCTAAGTTATCCAGAGCACTCACACATAATGCTAGGTGGCTAGCTGAAACTGTAGAACTGGAAACAGCGGTCACACTTCTAGCCACAGTGTAGCTATTTAGTTACCAAGTCCTCTCTGCTAGCACATAAACTAGATTAATATTTCATTAATCTAATATGCTAGACACTTTTAATAACCTTAGTGTACTACTAGATTACTGTTCTCCACACTCCCAAATTCAATGTCTTCCCTCTGTTCTCTCAACTCCACTCTCCCTGATCACTTCCTTATTCCCATACTGCCCCCTGACCTGAGCTTTGATTGGTTACACAGCTGCGTAAATAAAACAGAATAGACATTTACAATAAGTTTAGCAATGATATGACAAATAAAATGCAAATAAAATGTAATAAAAATTCAAAACAGTATTATTATTACATATAATTCTAAATTATTAAACTATTATTTTAACCCTTTAACCTACGGGGCTACAGTAGTAATACCCAATCTACACAGTACTGGACCGACAAAAGGAAAAACAGCAAGCATGGGGGCATTCCCCACACTGAACGACAGCACACCAACAACAACAGAAAATTCAATAAATGCATGGTGCTTTGGCCTCCACACTACTGAAACCAAAGCCACCATCCATTTAAACATGAGAACAAGAGCATTCAAAATTTTCCCCCAATGTTCAATAAAGAGTCTCTTTTTCCCGCTTGTCTGAATGTCAGCGTTGGCTCCACCATGATCGTGGAGGTTGACTGTTGTCTACCTCCTCCTGCCAGCGGAAGCTTGCTGAGAGTCCTGTCAAGCAGGTAAATACATTCAGCATGTGCAACTGATCCACCCCTCATCACACACACACCAGCACAGGACTGACAACCAACTTTTCTCTGCCTGTCTCAGCCAACCCTTCTCAGGCCTTCTGCATCAAGAAGGACAAGAATCTCAGGGAAGAGGAATACTGAGGAAGAGTAAACCGTGTTCATTTTTTCATTAGATGCTGGAGATTAAAAAATAAAAATAACACCACTTTGGTCTGAAGCTATCGGCTAGGACTAATTCCAAGCATAGGGCAAATACTCTAGCAAGGGACTTTAACATTAGCATTGAGGAGCGATATTATTGTCATTTAGCATACGTTCTTATCCAGAGCAAATTATATAGGTTACAGCATTTTTGTTATTCGTTTATACAGCTGGATATTTACTGGGGCAATTGTGGACTAAGTACCTTGTCTTAAGGGTAAAACAACAGTGCCCCGGCAGGGAATCAAACAGGCAACCCCATTCCACTATTCTACACTACCACCCCTGTATCAGCTGAAAAGAAGTAGAACCAAATGAATCTCTGTCCTTTTTCACACTAATGAGCTGAATATCTGACAGAAAGGGTGGCTGAGTTTCTGATTTAAAGGAATTAGAAAACATTGAGGCCAAGACTGGGGAGGGCTAATGCATAAATGTGGGAACCCAATAGGGAACCCAACCGGCGGGAGAGATTTGCCACAGTACACGGATTTAATAGCCTCATTGCTTTCATAAATAATGAAGTTGGGTTTTAGTTCCAGGGTTAATGAAAGGAATATGAAAAATCAATGAAATCAATGAGGGAGGGATCACCTACAAACTCAGACAAATAGAGTGATGAATAGAACAATCTAATCTGGTCATTTATCTCCTGCTGGTTTGAGAAAATTACACCAAGAGAAGTACAGATCTGTGTAATAAATTTTTCCTGTCTCAATTTGTTTCAGGTCAAGATCAAGGATCCTGCCAGCTTTGTTGCCATGTTCAAAGAAATAACTTTGTGATTTCAGCAGTAAATGTTCAGACTGACTACATGAAAGAAAATCAAAATCAGTCTGCAAACCCAATCACTTTTTGTGAAGTTCCGGGGATAAGGGGCTACGATGAAGATTTCTTCAAGTTTGGATCAGGTCTGAATCAAGTTTGGCATCTCATCAGCTGTTACTGAGAGCCTATCTGCACACTATATGAGATAATTAGGCCATGCAGTTAGGCCTTCAAGGTTTCCCATAAAGTGGAAGGGGAGATATCAGGGGTGTATAGAAAAAAGTATTTTGTCTGACATAAACTGGATAATGTTCTTATCCTAAAAGAGGGTTTAAACATCAGTTCTTCAATGTGCTACCACTTCCTGGAAGGCTATATCTAATTAGTCAGCCATGGTCTGAAATCACAATGAAAACAGACCCTGGCCTCACATGAGTTTCCCCATTAGCTTCTGAAAAGTGGCAGGAGCACTTATGGTTCCTTGATATATTCAGTCAATTTGGTAGATTCCATGCATAATGTACCTATGGATGCTGTTTCCTCTGTATATGTTCAGAGTAGAGTCGCATGGAAGCACAGTGTACTAACTTGATGAAAACAAAAAGAACCAAATAACAGATTAAACACCAGGTGTTATAGTTTGCAGAGGTCCAAATGCCCCTTCTTGTTAACCAATCAAATCATTTTTTGACATCTTATACAGCCTATGTAATGAGAAACCTTAAGGTGGATCTTCAGACCTTAAATCAAAGCAATAAAGTGTCTTGATTTTGATGTTTTGATGTTTCCCTGTCAGACATAAAGTGGTCAGATAGCATGCGGAATAGATTATGAAAGCAGGGAACAGGCATGCTGGTCATGTCACCTTTCAGGCTATCAGAATCCCCAAATTATGATCCCTAAATCTTTTTTTCCCTTCTGATGGGCTGTCCTGAAGTTTGTTCGTGTTCCTGGGGGTTCTGGGGTACCCTGGAGGCTGATGCTCACTGTTTCTGGTGCTAACCACTCACTGAAGGAACACATCAACTCCTCTGCCTTTGCATGGTAGAAGCTGCTCCAGTGCTGCATACCCTTTTGCATACAAGCCTTTAGTACTGGTGCAGTATGATGCACAACAGTATTTTTGAAAGATTCCTGTATTTGTGTTTGGCAAGCAGGTTTCCTGATTTTTTAAATTACACTTATAGTATCTGCTTGAATATCTGAATTTTATTTAGCTTACTAGGAACCCGTCTGCATTATTCTTCATTACTAGTTTTTACTGATAATTCACCTATTTATATTGTCTTGGCATGTGACTTTTCATAATTAGACTTTCTGGTGTGAGAAAAGGTTAAAATACCACATTTTTTGATATGCTAAGACGAAAAAACACAGAACCAGACTGAGTGAAACACAGATTTAATTGTAAAAGTGTAAAATCTTAGGTTATCTGAGGTAATGTGTCCCAAGTTGTTGTTAATTTCAGTATCAATAATGTTAATGGATGACCTATTTTGCAAGTGTTTTATCACAGACTGTATATACAGACAGTATATACACTTTGTGAATGTGAGTAACTTGCCATTTTAAATTTTTCCACTTTTTTGTTGAGATGACAAAATGGGTATTTCATATCAGTGAAGTTGTAATGATAACTGAAAGATGTTGCATAAATGAAAATAATGGTAACTATAGTAAACAAGTGAGCAAATGTAATGTGTACAGTCTACCTCACACAAACACCGCTGCTCAGTGTTTCCAATTTTTTCTGCCACCTGTTTTTTTCATCTTATCATCTGAAGAGAAGTCAGTCCATTAAAATTTACATGTCACATCTAACTCCCAAATTTTGAAAAGGGTCAATGAATACAGGAAGAATGACAATATATTTAGTGATATTTATGTGTGTGAAACCAAATCACTTTTTTTAATCTGACATAAATTGGCAAAGACCGGAAGGAACAGCCAACAGGACAAGTGTTATATGGATACTTTTAGGTACTGGCATTGTGGTGATGTAGGAGTGTAATCATTTATCCTAAAGCCCTAATAACCAGGATGCAGTAGATCAATCAGTGAAACAGCTGCAATGGTGTGGCACACAACAGATTAGGGAAAGATCAAAGCTTTTCAATGCTTGCTTTGATCTGGTAATATTTTGATTGAAACAAGCATTCTTTGTCTTTGGAGTGCAGTGAGAAGAGGGTGACATGGACACTGAAACCCTTCTGTGATCTCTCTCTGCTGGGCTTTTTAGCTTTATTAGCAAAAATAAAAATCCATTAAAACAAATTACTTTATTGTGGGTATGATAACTTTGATGGGATCATTTTTATAAGTGAAAGACAATGATTGCCAACTGGATATTGGTAAGTATGAAAACTATTTAAAATACTTTAAAAACTGCATGTGAAAATCAAATATGTCATTATACAATACAAATTCACATTTTCATATAAACATGCATGCATTCCTGCATGTTTGGATGCATATCTGCAGCATGCTTCAAGTCACAGCAAATACACAATCACAGTTGTTATGTAGATTGCATTAAGTATTAATATTGTTGAGGACAATGTGTTAAAAATGGTCATGCAGATTATACTGCTTTAATGCCTACAGTTACAGATCAGGGTGTTTAGAATGTGCCTTTCAAAATGTCTTGTTTTTATAGACTTGAGATCTGAAATGAAAATCCATTAAATAAGATTTTTTTCTTACTTTCATTTAGGCATGGTAACCCACAACATCAAATGAAAAAGAAAAGGCAATACATTTCTGAATATTAATCTAAAAAAGAAAAACTGAAATACCTGTTGCATTGGTTGCATAAGTTTACAGACCCTTTGTAATTGGAGTTTCCATGCCCAAAGATAATTTACTTCATCTGTGATAAACAGAGGTGATTCTGGTTAGTTCAGTATAAAATCAGCTGCTCCTGTAGGTTTTCTCAGCAGGTTACCCTGTTTCTTAGTTTATGCCAATGTAAGGAAACAGCTATGAGCAACAACGAACTACCAGAACATCTATGGGGTCGAATCATTATAAGGTGCAGAAGAGGAGAGGGTTATAAGAAAAAACATCTTAAATGCCTTAAATATATCATGGAGCACAGCAAAAATCCTAATAAAGAAATTGATTAAATATGGCATCACCAGGACCTTGCCTAGATCAGGCCATCCCTCCAAGATGGATGACCAAGCAATGAGGAAACTCATCAGGGAGACTACCAAGAGTCCAACAGCAACATTAAAAGAGCTGCAGGACTTAATGGCAAGGACTGGCCACCATATACTTATGGCAATAATTTGTTCTTCACACTTATGAGCTGTGGGATCGATGTATGGCTAGATGGAGGCCCCTTCTCACAAAGAAGAACATTTAGTCTCATCTTCACTATGCAAAACGACATTCTGTATCTTCTGTTGCATGTGGAAAAATTCTTGTGGTCTCACAAGACAAAGGTAGAACTTTTTGGCCTTGATTCCAAATGCAAAGCGCAAAGCCAACACAGCCCATTAGCCTAAGAATGCAGTCCCTACTGTCAAACGGCCAAATGGTGATGACAGCATCATGCTATGGGGCTGTTTCTCTTCAACAGGGACACAAGTTCTGGTTAGGATAGGATGTGAAACTGAAAAGTGCAAAATACCAAAAGATTTTAGGATTTTTGCTACCATCCTGCAAACAATCTGAAGATAGGGGAGAATTTCACCTTTCAGCATGACAATGACCCAAAGCACACAGCCAAATCCACAGTTGAATAGTTGAAAAAAGGAGAATCAATGTCCCAGATTGGTCTAGTCAGAGCCCTGACCTCAACACCATTGAAGATCTTGACTGACTTAAAGAGAACTGTTCATAAGTAGTTCCCTCACATTCTAAGTGAACTCGAACTGTACTACAAAGAAGAATTGGAGAAAATTGTGAGATTGTTCAACACTTATCCAAACAGACTCTCTGCAGTTATCAAAGCAAATAGTGCTTCCACCAAGTATCTGTTTAAGCTTGTGCAGACTTCTTTAACCAAGGCTTCCAAAGTTTTTCATTTTTAATACTTAAAACTGAGGCATTTGATTTCACTTAGATATTATTGGTTATAATGTGTTGAAATAAAGCTAAAAAAGTCTGACTAAACTTGTCTTGATTGCAGCCTTTAGAACAGCAAAACCAAGAAATTTTGAAAGAGTCTGTAGACTTTCTAGATCCACTGTATGTTATATATATATGCATGCAGCCCAGAACTTCAGATGAAACAAAACTACAGAACTACAGACTGAACTACAGAGATGTTGGCAGTGTGAGAATCATGTTGAGCGAAGAGCTGCTTTATTTGGAATTAAACTTCATAATTTCTATGAAATTGTTTCTCGTAGTTTCCCATAGATTCAAGCCCTTGCATCATCAACCATGCAGTATGTCAGGAAAGTAATGCCTGCAGCTGGAACGCGTCTGCTGTGTTTATAATAAATAAATGCAAACATGTATACAAACTGCACTAGTCATGTAATTTCCGAGAAGAAGGAAAATTATGTTTAAGAATTATGATATGATAATCTCACACCCATAACACCATATTTCAACAAATTTAATTCTAATTTGACACTAACATTCATTGACATTAATAGTGATGTTTGCAGAGATGGAATGAAATGCAATATTTTTGTCCTTGACAGGATCCTCCATGGAGTAATTGGCACAGATTGCACTAGCAGTCTCCAGTTTCTGCCCAACAATTCTCCTACAGAATTGACAATTTGGTTTTAATTTATACACAAGCTCACCAGCTGAGGTGTCAAAAACACAAGATATTGCTGTTTTATATCTCTGTAACACTATGCTACTTTGTTCTAATGGACCCTCTTGGGAGCTGTCATTGTATTTGTCAGGTGGTAGTTTGGTGGTACTTGTCAGCCCGGGGGGTTGCATGTGGGTGTGGCACAGCGATCATTTAATGATGGAATAACGAGTAAGTTATGTCAGGCACCTGTGAGCAGGAGCTTTGCAGCTTTTTAAAAGGCAGTGGGTTGGGGTGGTAAGAAAGACAGCCGCCTGGAGAAAAGCAGCAGGAGTGTGTGGGGAAGTGCTCTGTCTTGTCGTGTACTAAGTTGTTTTTTGGGTTTTTTCTTTTGTTGTATTAGTTGTATTAGTTTCTTTGGGCTTTTTTTCCTTGTTTTGGTTGTGTTCATGCGGGACTTTGGCAGGGCGGAACATTGCCGGAGCAGAGAGCCAGAGAGGAGGAAGGTTGTCAACTTCAGACCTGCCACGGAAAAGCTGCTGCCCGGATGGTCAACTGGTGAAATTAGCAGGAGTGACCGCCCTGCTTATCGTAAGGAATGTGTTGCATTCCATCCTGCATGAGGCGTGTGTGTGTGTGACCAGGGCAGGGCCGGCCCAAGCCTTTATGGGGCCCTAAGCAGAATTTGATTTGGGGGGCCCCCCACCGCCTCTGCGCCTTCAATACTATTGACTATTGTCAATGCTTGATCATTCACACACCTACTGTAAAACCAACACACCCATTATCAGTTAACGTCCGTTACAGTGCACATGCACATGAACATGACACAAGCTCTGACAGAGGCAGTGGGAATTGATTAAACCAGTACTATTAGCTTGCCAGCCTGTTAACATAATATTGTTTTTTTGTATGATTACCATTGACATAATATATAAAAAAAATAGAGATGCATGATATTGGATTTTTGCTGATATTTGCGGATATATGCTGATATTTTCAAACTCATTTTGGCTAATTGCTGATGTCGATACCGATATAGTATAGATATGTATATAGATAACGTGCAATTTAAAAATAGTCTTACTCCCCTCTGAAACAGAGAAGCTTAGCAGCACTCAACTAGAATCCTCACAGGGTGAGAAACCTAGCTAGGGGTTGGTCGAAACCATTAAGACCTCCGTTCGAGTCCCAAAGCATGAGCCTTGCGATCATGGGTTGTCTTGTTTCATTTCAAATCGCATTCTCTCCTTACGGAGCTGCGCTATTTAAAAATGGTCTCCCGCCCCTCCAGAAGCAGAGAAAAGATTAGCAGCACACAGCTAGCATCCTCTGAGAGTGTGAAACTTAGCTATAAATTTTACCCCTGCCTGCATCACTGGTGCTTTACAAGCATTGCAAATAGCAATTTTGTTATCTGTTTCAGATACTTTGAAATACTTCCATACAGCTGACATGTTGAAGCTTGCTGCTGGCACTCATAATAAACATTTACTGTCATCACGTGCGCATAGTTAAGGCGTCACAGGAGTTGCAGGGGCAGCGAGGGATCAGATCGGGGAGGCAGCATAATCCCATCCGGCAGCACGACTATGTGGAGCCTGGCGTCCAGACAGCCAAGGGACTCTATTTTAATGGGGACACAAGGGTGTTTTTGGGGATTCTTTTTTTTTTTATTGTGTTTTGGTCTCAAGATTTGTTTTTGGCGTTGCTGCTTGGGGAGAGGTGATTAGCAGCAACGCCAAAGGCAAGGTACTTAACACTGTATAGATGGATAACGTTGTAAAAAAAAAAAAAAATATCACTTTGGATAAGACTGTCTGCTAAATGCCAGTAATGGTGTATTGACCACAAGCTGTTGTTTTTTGTGAACAATCAATATTGCATTTTTGTATCTCAGCTGAGGTAAGAACACCTGAGAAGTGAATCACAATTCAGCTCATTTGACAGTGAATGTATTTTTTCTCAAAAAAAAAAAAAAAAACCTATATTCAATAATTTTACCACTAAATGGGAAAGGTTGTTTTCCTTGGTTGGGTTATACATTTGTGGTTTTCTGGGGAGGGCTCCCACATTCTTTCTGATTAGTTTAATTTCTTGTTGATTACTACACACAACTCTGATTATACACTAGGTAAAAAGTGGTTTAGCAGAGTTATAGTCTCAGTCATCAAATATGAGGCAGGTCCAAATCAGGTGAATGCAGGTACTCTATAGTACAGTCAGGTGAGACCGCAGAGGGTGATGAAACACAGATAATTATGCTGTAATAACTGCAGAAAGTAGTTCTGCCTCTGGGGGTTCAAAGCAGAGAATAAGTGGGCACTTGCAGTAGTACCACTGTGGGAAGCAACCGACAGAGGAATGTAAGGTCAGGGTGACATGTAGGGAGAGATGAGAGAGTGTAAAGAACGTGTGTTTTAATGAATGATATGGCCATACTGGGATTTTTTTATGTGATTCATTGGTTGATAGCCAGTGAACAAGTGTATGAATGAGTAAAGGGTGGAATGAGATTTATCGTAAATCCTTGATGAGGTAGTGTATGATATCATCTTGAATAATTGTGCGTTATTGTGATATCACTTTTTTATAAGGTAATTTTGGGTGGCATTTAAGAATGCTCAAAGGGGGAAGATGAGGAAGGATAAGGCCTTCTAATATATTTGATACTTTTATATTTTGCTTTATTTTAATATCAAGGATTATACTTGTTGGATTAAATTATTTTAAGACTGATGTGAGACTGAAGGCCAAAGATCTGAACAAGAGTTGAATTACTTCTTAGATACTAGATACTACATGCTGTGGAATTATGTCGTTAATTAATGATATTCATCCAGTTTTTTTTTTTTTTGTTTAAATGGAATAACCCAAAAACACATCTGAGCTGAAAGCTCCAAATTATGTTCTTCTTATGTTATGTTCTTCTGAATCTAGTTGTACATATAGCACAAGTATTTACTATGAATCATGCTACTTTATTTAGTAAAAACTGAAATGTTTTTGTAACAGAATGGAGTCTAGCCAACAGCCATCTCAATTTACTCTCACTGTCATACTAATATTCTGTTTGCAGTATTATCAGATTGTTCAAGATGGTCTGTACACTCATTTGGTGGAATATGCAGTGTAGAGAGTATGATTGTTTTAAATGTGCTCAGTGAATGCTCCTGTTATGTGTATTCGTTGAATGAACAGAATCAGATTTTGTATATACAGGAAGTTTAGTATCATAAGTACTGTTCATGTACATTTTAGACAACTCCAAGACAAATGGCTATCAACATCTGTTGAAAGCTAAGTTTTGGTGTTCAATGCTATTTTACTGCTATTTTAAAGTGGAGACAGCATGTCATATTATTTGTAATAATAAACAAGAAGTTGTCTATTGTTAACACTGCAAAAAACCCAAATTAACAAATCATACATTGCATCTTTCCCATCATATGTTGCCTTAAAAATTTGTTAGAGATGATTTATGGTGCATGAAGGATTGTTTGGAGTGTTCACATTGCAATGTGTAATGCATTTTGTGCATAACTGTTAGAAGGTGTTGCAGGTAAAATTCAGTTTAAGTGGAATATAATTTACTGTCACTGAATGGCAATGATGACTACTACATTTATCATGTTATGTAACCTCCAATATTACTGAAATTGCACTTGGATATAAAATGTTTGTAATGAAATTTTTTAGGTCATCTAGTCTCCTATTAGACACTGCAGAACTATAAGCACCATCTACACCAACAAGATCTCCAAAGGTGAGATTAAAATGTCTGTCAGAATGCTAACAATAACAAGACAGCAGGACCTGACAACATTGTTGCAGAACTGCTTGAAGCAGACATCACCACTAGTATGGACATTTTACATCCATTTTTCAAGGGGATCTGGAGAACAGAAAAAATACCTGACTGTCTAGAAGGAAACTGCCAAAGAAAGGAGACGCTGGAGAATGAAATAACAGTATGGGGCAAAAGTCTCTGAAGTGTTGACTTGTAATTTGACTGCAGGACGCTGTTGACAATCAGCTGAAAGAGGATCAAGCTGGTTTCTGCAAAGGCAGGTCCTGCAGTGACCACATATTCACACTGAGAAGCATCATCAAAGAGTGTTTAAAATGGCACAGTCTATTTCAGCTTCATTTATGAATAGGCCTTTGACAGTGTACATCAGGAGACAGCTGGAAGATTTGTAGCCACTATGGTTGTACATAAACACAACAAACACAACGGCTAAGAGACAGAAGCCATAGACATATTTTCCAACTTAGGCAGGATCATGTATGACAGATTGGGTACTGGGACATACTCTCCCACATAAACAAGAGCAGAGCCGCTTTTGCAGCCCCTGTGAAACCCTTGTGGATTTCCAGCATCATCTCACTGAAGACTAAAATCAGACTCTTCAACTAAAACTTCAAAAACATACTGCTGTATGATTCAGAGCATTGGAAAATCACCAACAAAATCATAACCAAACTGAGAACCTTCATAAAAAGATGTTTAAGAATCAGTCTAGTGGCCCATGCAACTGATGTTCCCAACAAAGCTCAGGTCTCCTTGGTTTTGTGATATGTGCTGAACAGCAAAGTGTAGACAGCCTGACTGGCAAGTGGTGACTTTATCTGGTTATGTTTTGGGGGTGTTGAAAAAATATAACCATACATCTCATTGTAATACTGTTGGATAAGCTCATTATTCAAGTGTATGGGGCTGAGGTGGGGGTGACTGGGGGTTTAAGAATTTCCAGCACCTACTCATTCACTGATCTGATTGCATGTTACTGGTATATATATCATTCATACATTTCCTGAACCTTTACTTAATCATGGAAAGGTCAGATTCAGATTAGATTCTGTTTTGCAAGTAAGCCCTGGTAAAGAAAGAAGGTAGATATACAAATTAAAAATGCATTAAAATGCGAGAGTGATGATTCTCCTACAATTGCTGTTAATTAGCACAATCAAAAAGGCAGGCATGATGTAAATAACATGAAAAAGGAAAAATAAACTCCAAATGTCTGATGGCACTTTAAAACCAAATACGCAGTGTTGAAGGAACAACCAACCATATTCTTCCACACCTGATCGAGCTGAGGCAGGTCATCTTAACTTTACTGACCAGCATGATGCCTCTCTCTCATGCTCTGGAAGCATCTTATTATTACCAGCTAACAAATTGCCAAAGCAATTTAAGATAACCTACATACTGTTTCTGAAGAATTTGTTCTGCTTGTAGGAACTAGTGCTCATTATGTGGCAGGAAGGCTGCTAAACAGCTAGAGGTAGTGCAATTTCAACTGTTCACTCTCACCTAGTGAATAGTAGACATGGCAAAAAAAGTGTAAAAACACTTGTAGAGTGCATTAAATGAGTAGTGTTTTATTAATTAAATGAAACTATCAATTGATAGTTTTAGCAAATCCACTTGTATATATCAGATATGAACATGAATGTGCATCCCAAGATGATATTTTCTTCTGTTAGCCACTACCAACAAGAAGAATGGCAAAGCACATATTCCATTTACTGAATGTGTTTGTCAAAGAGAATGATATTTATAGGCAAAGATGTGTCAAAGTTTGCACTGATGATGCCATGTCAATGGCTTACCAGCTCAGTGGAGCTATAAGTGCGTATATTATTTTGTTTTATCATTGCTGCGGTGGGTATATTTAGGCTATTGGTGGCTCACGGAGACCCTCTCATTTTCTTTAGTGGTCCATGGAGTAAAACGTTTGAGAACCATGGCTGTAAACAATTGTAAATGAGTCAACTCATATATAAACATTTTTTAAACAATACAAAAGGAGTTTATTTGTGAGGATGCAGTGTTGTTGGCACTGTAAAATGTCATGAATATTTTTACATAAATATTGGGCAAACAGGAAGCTATTTCCCTGGTAGTATCAGAACATACACTGTCATTGGCCCTACAGAAACAGAAACAATGCACTCAGATTGAATCCAGTCTCTCCTCTGGGTGATACATATAATTAGCTCTCATTTTAACATGTCCCAAAATACAGCTAAATAACAGCGCAAAGATATCCAATGATGCTTGAATCCAAAAATAAATCAGCTAGTTACCATGAGCACAAAGGAATGGATAAAGGGAATATAATGAGACAAACCCATCAGAAGAATGCCTGCTGTTAGTTTCTCCACCTTTGCCTATGTGCAGTAATAAAATGTGAAAATGATTTACCAAAAATTCCCTGGTGTTCATTATAGGTAGGCTGAATTTTTTTAATAGTGGATGGTTCAGCCATGTCAGGCCACATATTCAGTTAAAAAAAAACTCCCCCGACTCCTGCTGTCTGGACCAGTCTTGAACAAAGACATCCGGGTTTCATGAAAAGTTATCAAAGATGAAGATGCCCCTTCTGCATCTGTCATTCTCCTCCTGTCCTCCTGTACACTCTCCCCAGTCACTCTGTCCTTCCCTGGCAATTCTTAACTCCTTGGCACATCCTCACTTGCAATAAAAGGATATTTTGCATGGTATATTTGTGCACCCACCTGAAAAAATAAGCATTTGTTCAAAATCAATTGATTTTAAAAAACCATTATATATGCATATTCAAATTAACTTTATTTAATGCTGAAATTCAGTTTAATATTACATTAACTGAGATATTTAGTAATATTGTGAAATTGTAAGTAATGTTCTGAGTTCTACTGATAAATTGGGTTGTCAGTGTGAAAGTCTACAGGTATGCAACAAAGCTTTCATGTACCCTACAGGCTACTGACAGTCAAAAGTATTCTGCTCAAGATGCCGTAATGACCTGAAAAGTCAATGTAGTTGGTTACCTTGTATAATGCATGGCACAGTTTTTACTGCTGTTCTGAATTTAATCTACCATACATAATTAGCTGGTGTTAATTACAGTATTTTTCAAGTTTCAATGGGCAAAAATCTTAAAAAGAGTGAAGCAGACAGAAGTGTTGTGCTTACATACAAAGTGCAAAACTTTTAATCACATGCTGCATTCTCAGATTGCATCCACCTCATGTTAGTTTGATGCTCAAATGCTTAGTACTAGACATGCAGATTGCTAAATCAATTCAACATGCATTTGCAGCCATGTCTTGTTAGTTCTAACAACATTGCCCTGGTGAGCAAAACTGCAGTAAACTTGATAAATACTTCACCACTGCAAGCTGTTAGAAAACATGTATGGCAGTTTTTGACAACATGAAGCAGGCCAATGCAGTTGGTATTCAAGGACAGAGTCATGGACGGAGTCGTGGCCAAGGTAATGGTTGAGGTAGAGACTATGGACTCTATTGCATTCATCTTGCCTTGCACAACATGTAGGATTATGATCCAAAGGTTTGACTCTGTGTATTATAGATATTTACAATATTCAATAAATAAAATGCAGGACATCACAGGGATGCTTATTGTACATAATTTCAAATGCAATTACAATTGCAATGTAGTTTACAATCATTTTGGTCATTGCGATTTGAATAATCTAAATATGAGGACCATTACATACTCTGTTTTGACAAGAATTATTTTTTGTTTGACAGCATGATTTGTCAATGGCCATTTTATATTATGAAGTGCAGTAATGATTAATTTTCAATGAACATGTCCAACTGTCTCATTTGATACTGTTGTTTCTATGTTGCATACTATATGGGATTTTGAGCCCAAAATTAGGAGTGAAGTGGTTTGCATTATGTCATATGATAATCATGGGTTAGATGTGCAGAACAATTTCAGCTTCCTCTACAACAAAGAGCTGTTTGAATGTTAAAGTGGTCATTTACTAACCAACCACTGATTAACGCATTGTATCTGAGATTGTACATGTTAATACTTTGATGTTTAGAGCTATCAAGAGTGATCAGTGAAATCAATGCAAATAAAGTGTGATCTGCCAAATCTTGTACCTCAATGAACAATGACAGAGTACATTTACATTTACATTTACATTTATTCATTTGATCTTGCAAAAAAATTGCTAATGAAAGAAGACATATGACAGAGTACCATCAGATCTGAAATATGAATAGAGTAGTAATGCACATCAGTGGGCATGCACTTGCTTATAATTTAAAAAAGAACATGCACGTAAGAAAATCTTACAATAGAGCATCTGCAGCTGGGACAGGTGGGGATCCAGTTGATAACAAAATGTAACATCTCAGCAGGAGCAGACACAATTATTCTTTTGGGAAGGGCAGGTGACAGGGACACTGACACTACCAATTTTTGGGATGGAACAAGGCTTCACCTGTCACCATAATAGTAAATTGGTCATGTCCCACAGAAATACAATGATAGAATCCTTTTTTTAATGGACACACTGTTCTCAAGTCGAGTAAGATGATGGAATTCTGGAGTAAGGCAACTTCAAAGGAGAAGACCTCAGGCGATTAGGAATAAGTTAGTATATTAAATGGTAAGGTTTTATTTATTAGTGTTACTTATTAATTTTCCATGTGCTCATGCTTGTGGCAATTTTGGTGCACATAGCCTAGCACTGCCATGTCATTACCTGAACTTCTCTTCACAGAGGGACTGCTGCTGTGCCTGAGGCCTTAAGTCTTCAAGCATGGCACCCTACAGTCCAGGTTGGGCTTGTGCACTTTTGTTTTACCTAGTCAGGTCTGTCTTTTAAAATCCTGGGGCACAGATAATGGCAGATGCTATGGTTTTTCTGCAACTTTTTGGGTATCATTTGAATGAGACCTAAATGTACAAAACATCCATTCATAAGAAACAAATATTAACAATCATTATTTATCATGCAATGATGCCTTTGTTAGATATTTATTTGCCTCTGATGGTGAATGCTAATAGTCGTGCCAAGGCAAAGAATTAATTAGCCCCTTGTGAAAGAGCTAAATGGCGATTACAATGTAAATAACAGGTGACAAGACTGTAGCTGGCTAGGGCCATTTCTCCTTCAGGGTTACAATTTCAGAACTCTCACTTAATGGCCCACAAAGAAAGGAGTGAAAATGAGAGGCAACAACAATTTACAAAATACATGGAAATAGGCGCATCTGGAAAATTTTATTTGAAAAAGTGAAGAAAAAATGTTCAGACTGACCACCACTTCATAAGCATGTAATTTGAGCTTTTTAAATGTGTTTGCATGAGAACTTACTAATGCTATGGAGCCTAACACTGTTTATCTTAGAAGATGATGGTGTTAATATCACACAATAAGAGACACATTAGCACTATGATTAGGGTAATATGTAATAATTAAACTAAATGTAATTTAAAAAATGTAACTTCAGACATATGAAGCAATAAGCTGTTCCTTGCAAATTTGCAGCTTTGAATGTAAGAAAATGGCAGAGACCGAACTTAGCAGAGATAAGTAAATGTTGTTCAGTGACTTGACGGTAAAAAGTACAAAGATGCAGATACAGAGGAAGTTTCCAAAAGTGTGAAGTGATCTGTAAATACTTTTTTTATACTTTTTATCATTTTGTCACTTGACTCACCTTATTTGTATGTAAACTGCATGACTATACCTGAGAGAAATTCAAATCAAATCACAAATCATATTGGATATTATCTCTCTTGCTTGCAATTTTTTTTTAATTCCAATGCAAAAAAACACAGATTGATTTAATAGGACATATGATTTCACATTAAGCTATTTAGAATGGCATGCTGGAATGAAGAGGAAGCAATGTTTGGTTAACCAAGGAAGAAGCCAGAAACTCTAGGTGCGTCTGACAAAAAGGTAAGTGATATCAAATGCCTTTATTGTAAATAAAACAACACATTTTTTTTTCATAGTGTGAATAATATTAAATTCAGGTATGTTCTTAGTGATGCAACAGGGATTGCACCTCAGCATATGATACAAGTTAATTGTAACATAAAACACAACATAGGACAATGCCTTTCGTATATGTCATACACATCTCTCAGAATTGCATTTTCAAAACATAAAATAATACATAAATACATAACACATGCAATAAAATAAGGTACCCAGCCCAAACCTCTCAACAGCCTACGTTACCATGCCATCTGCTTACTGTTATTATTCTGCATAGCTGGAGACATCCTTGAGGCTGGCATTGACTGTTTCCATAGGCTACATATCAGGAAGCTTACCTCAAAGGTATGCATAAGACTATATACAGTGGCTTTCTCCATCTGTCCTTCAAAATACACTGCTTACATTAGAAAGAACCTCAGTCACTTATTGGCACTTTCAAGAAAATATAATATAAAAAGCATGGCAAAATTACAAACATGCCAAAATGTCTTCTACAGTGTATTCATTGTCACAGGGTTTTAGGAGTACCCCCTGTGGCAGGCTGGAGTGAGCAGTCACAGAGGGGAAACAAGACAGAAAGCTTTAGCATTCATAGGTTTGAGAGGGAGCTGTGCCTATTCATGTGTGGAGCAGAGGGCTTGTGATGGGTTGCATGAGGGTCTCCCCCTTATACATGTGCATGTCATCACAGTGCATACCTATAGCTGCTTAACAAGGCAACAAGCCACCACTGGGACTTCTCTCAGGACTTGGACTGATCGCAGCATGGTCTTTTCCTGTGCAGAGTTCAGCTGCGTGCTTGCTTGTCTACTGCTGTGCAGATGAAGCGGGAGCTGTCCGTCAGCTTTGGAACCAACTTGCAGACTTGTCGCAGTGTAGAACTGGAAAGATGAATTTTATTCATGAATTTCAATCCACTTAAAACTTTCACACTCTGACAAGCACAAAAGTGCAAAAACTCTGTGGGGTGGATTCAGTATGTCCAGTTTAACTTCTGAACACTCTGTTTCTTCCCTGTGATTACAATGTGACAATTACTTCCTATAGGTGAGATAAAGGGAATCAGGTGCTCTGAACAGAGAGGTGAGTCATGCTAGCTGTAAGCACTCCTTCTTTTCTCATGTTCACTCTTCCCTTTGTCTGGACTAAAGCTGACAACACTCCCCACTTCAAGACGAATGTCTGGCAAAACTAGTACACGATTTCACAAGTTCGTAAGAAGCAAAAATAGTGTGAAAAAATGAGATAGCCTTCAAATGTTTTCTGTGATGGCTAAGGAGCCACTTCCCCTCGACCTGGGGGAAAATCCTGGAAGTTATTTTTGCTGTAAATGAAGGATTCTGTGTGCTGATAGACCATGGATGTGTGAACACTTGCAATGGCAAGTGAACCGAAAGTGAAGTGAAGTGAAATTCAACATAATTACACAAACATTACTATTATTATTATAAACCTAGTATTATTAGAGTAAATACTAGGTTTTTACACTAAAAATGCAGTCCAAATCTTGATTAAAAGTTGCTTATATTCTTCCAGAGTAAAAAAGTATGTATTTTTAACTGTCATCTTACATAACAACCAGAAAAAGTAATAATTCATTTTACACCCCAAGCAACAAATTTTTAACAGAGCATTTACAGGACATGACTTGCAAGTGATCTCAAATTCAGAAATTAATATATAATATAATTAATCACCCGTAATTAGGTTCAGGCTAATTTGCTGTCACAGTGGGGTGTCGGTCAGGACACTGGAGTCAGGTTCCGGGTTCAGGGTTTTATTGAGGATTTTAGAAGGTGTGTTTGTGTGTGTGTGTGTTGCTTGAATGTGTGGTTTCCTGCAAGGAGTAAGCAGGGAGAATAAATCGGGACTGATGGATCACATGGGGAACATGCAATATACAATGCCACATAGTAGTGCAATTATAGCCTTTATAAAATATACATTTATCATCTATATGCAATATATACAGGCAGACATTCAGGCGATATTGCAAAGTACATTGCACTGGGATTGTCAGTGCCCCAGCCCCCTAGCTGTGTGTTTGTTTTCTTCCCCTGTCCATGTGCTTTTGTTTTCCTTGTGTTCTAGCCCCGCCCCTGTTCCCGCCTGCCTCATTGCTTCATCGCCGCCACCTGCCTGCCAGCTCACCTGTTCCCCATCACCTCGTCTGCTCTGCCCTATTTATGCCCTGCCTGTTCCTGTCTCGTTGCTAGTTCGTAGCAGTGTTGTTCCTGACCTGTTTCGTCCCTGCCGTTTGTTTCCTTGTTGCTTTGCTGTGCTTTTCGATCTCACCTGTGCCCCGACCTGGTTTTTCTGCCTGCCGTTTTTGCCCTGTTTGCCTGTGCCTGCCTGTTTGCCTGTGCGCCTGCCTGTGCCGCCTGCGACTTCGCTCCCGGAATTGCCCTCGGACTGCTTACCTGTTCCTGCCTGTTCCTGGCTCACGATCTCTGCCTGCCGTATTCAATAAAGACGCACTTAACCCTGATCGTGCGTGGTCTGCTCTTGGGTCCCTCGTCTGTGTCCTAACAGGGATGGCTGTACATTGTAACCAATTTCCCACATGCAGACTCTTAGCTGCATTAATGGTTATGGCAATGGAAACATTTATACGTGACAGATAAACACAATCTTACTAACATGCACACATACTATACATTGGACAAGAATGCATATCACCCTTCTCTCTCTACAGACAATTGTATTACAACCAGTTGAACTCAGGCATTGTACTTACTTTGGCACAGATGCACACAACAACACACAATAGGCTCGGTCCTCAAGGGTTTGGTCTCCTCAGTTCTGCACTTTGTAGGTCTTAGTGTGGTACTGAGGTGGGGGAGGTCACCACTACCTTTATATTGTCCCGTATCCTTGGCACTGTTGAGGCTCTGATTGGTGGCCGAAGGATACGGACAGGTCAGAGGGCAAATGGTGACCTGGGCGCCGTCTTTGGTGGTGCGCCTGTGCCTCGGGTTACCTGTGGGGGTCCTGCTGATAAGGGGAGCAGCAGAACAGGTTTGGGCAGGTTTCAACTGAGTTGTAAACAAGTGCCTGTAGGAGATGGGGGTGGTGCACAGACAAAGACAAAAACATGTGGCCCTTTTCTACAATAATATAATATTCAATTAACAGCTTGACAGAGCCTAATTAACTGAACTAATTTGGATCAAAACCTAGCAAATGTCCCATGGGTCCCCCAGGTCCAGGAATGAGAAATCCTATACTGATAAACAATACTTCCTGACACTCCTGAATTGTCAATGGTTTGTGTACAATTAAGGCAGCTCTGACATGTTGCTGCAGGAGGACACAGGAATATGTTTTATAAAAACAAAATAGCCACCATGCACTAAAGGCACACCTGGCAGTGTGTCATAGGTGTTACCCATCTGGAAACTACAGTCTGACTGTACTGACTCAGTTTTAAATCCTTTAATTTCAAACATATACTATTACAGATCAGCTCTAATCGCATATTCAATTATTCACCTTCAGTTTCAGTTAATTTCACTTACAGATCTATTTATTGTTTTATCTATTTTTGTTTTTGCTTTATTTTGTTTTGTTTTCTTTTTGGCCATAAAGCTCCCGTTAGAAGTAGACATAGTAAACTCCATTCAAATGTCATAACTAGACCAATTCCTGTGTATAGGTGTAGTGTTGACAAGTGATGACCGGACTTCACCTTCACCTTTGTCTCCCACATCTTGATATGAAATTAAACACGCTTGCATTAATTTGCTTAAACCTGCTTAAAATACAATCAGCCAAATATATTCTAGTGTTATCTAGTGATATTACTCATAGCACATATTTTCTTAATAATGTGTGAGATGCGTGACAAGTCATGTTGCGCGCAGTATTTCACTGACATACTTCAACATGTTTCCATCAGCACATTCAGTAACTGCGAAAGTGTGTTTATCTACAGAGGGTGTTGATGAAGAGCAGCCAGTTTAACATGTAGATTACTGAAGATCACTGCTGTGTTAACCCTCCTTTTGTCTTAAGAAATACAAACACCTATTACCTTTGGGTCACTATGATTCTGATATCTATGAATTGAAACTGTCTCAACATAAATTAAGTCGGGCCCCCTTTTGAAGTAGCCGACTATAACATCTGAATGTTCAAATTTTGTAAGAGAAAGAAGATAAAGCTATAAACTTATGAATGCCAATGAAACTATCTACAGACATATTCAAACTAAGTCAAGGAAGTTATGGTTCTGTAATATTACCATGAACACATCTAAACTGCCCAATAGAAGCGTGTGAATTGGAATTTTCTTTTTTTGCTTCAACCAAGACAAGTTGATTTCAAGGCTGATTACAAAATCTTTGAGTTACTGCTCTTTCCAACATCCATATAATCCAAACATACACTAATTCAAATGAATAATAGACAAAAAAGAGCTGGTCTTAGTCTAATCTCTCACCTTTGGCCTTCCTGTTATGGTTGGACCTCACAGAGATTGGTACAGCCCCTATCAGTATAGCTCAAATGATCACTGAGACACTCAAACTACCCCACCTCGACAAGGTGCCTGCTCTGTATTGGGGTAGATATGGGTAGGTAGGGTAAAGGGATAGTTTGGTAAAGTTTGGGGGTGTTTTTTTTTTGTAGTTTTTTTTTACATGCAGTCCCTCTTATTACACAGTGTGTTGACAGTGTGTAGAAAAATCATGAGGTCAAACACTTGACTGGCAAAAGTTGTAAGCATGTGTTTGCATGTCACTGTCAGTATTCCGGCCCCCTAGCTGTTGTTTTGGTGTTCTCCCTGTCTGTCAATGTGGTCCATGTGCCTTTGTTTACTGTTTTCCTTGTGTTCCAGCCCTGCCCTGCTCTCCGCCCTGTCCCCGCCCACCTGATTACCTGATCTCCTCCACCTGCCTGCCTGCCCACCTGCATCCCATCTTCTCGTCACCCCAGCCCTATATCTACCCTGCTTGTCTCTGTCTTGTTGCCAGTTTGTTGCAGTGTTGCTTGGGCACATCTTTTTCTTGCCTGAATTACCAGCAATGCTGATGTTACATAATGTGGAATGCGCTCCCTCTGTGCCACGATAGGTGCCACAAGATCTTTCCCTAAATGTTCAAGGAAAAGTCTACGCTTGTGCAAGGTCAGCTTCTGTGCTGCTAATAGTTGAGCATGTGTGAAACGTCAAGTCAATCATTAGAGGTCAGGGGGCATCAGTGGTTTTGATGCAGTATGGAAAAACATGGAAATTGTGTACTGCTACCAACCTAGCATGCTAAACTAGCATGCATGCTAATATCTTTGAAATGGGCCTAGTACCAGGTATTTATGAGTATGAGGAAATACTTGAGTCTGTGGCACTCTGAGTTAGACAGAGCTGCTCATAAAGATCAAAAGTTATCTCGGGTCATATTGACCCTAAGACAATAGGTGTTACTTTTTTGTGGCAGCTGCACTGAAAATGTGTTTTTTTTTTTTTTTTTTTTTTTTTTTCCCCAAATTTCCATTTTTGGGGTCATTTTAGGAAGGTACATAGGAGGCCATGTACTTAGATTAATGTTTTATATCACTTTCTTAGGTTTGAATATAATTTTAGGTCATTATGACCCCAGGACAATAGGAGGGTTAAAAAGGTTGAATGTGATATTTGTGAGGACAGCAGAACTGTCTTCACACACACACACACACACACACATACACACAGGTTCTAGCCTACTGAGCAGTAATAAAAACTGCATCCCCCTATATATCACACTCTGTCCTCCTGCTACCCCACTCTGCTCCACCACCTCTGGGGACTTAATAGTCCTTTCCTCGTAGGGTCCTTCTCCTTCATGTCCTTTCTCTACTATTTCCCACAAGGAGTGGAACAAGCTCCCCTCAACTGTCAGAACTGTCACTGTCTATTTTCCAGTGAAGATTCAAAATCCACCCACCAACCATGATGGCAATTTCACCATAGAAGAAAAAAAGCCTGGTAGCACTTCAAGCTTTTGCAAAGGTGGCAGTAAATGGGCTGTGGTGGTACAAACTTCGGGCAATACAACCCTGATGGCTGGAAATGGGAAGTAATAGCTGAAAGATTGCGCGCTCTATGACAGCACTTATTCCCATTTTGGCAGTGTTTCCAGCAAAAGCATCCTACATTTCAAGGATGGTGGTAATGATTCATTATCTATGCAGCTAATTGCTTAACCCTGTGAAATGCGCTTCTTGTATACAAGAGCCTGCCAGATGAATACATTTAAATGTAAATGTGGCTGGAGGCTGGTATGTGGCGTCAAAATATTATTCACATTTACAAATCACAATGTGTACTCATAAAACAAAATTATAAACTTGTATGGCACAGTTTGCACCTGTAACTTAAAATCCACACTCATGAAATAAAATATAAATTTCCATAGCTGAAAAAGCTGATTTTGTCCCAGCAGTTGGAATGCCCTTAAGCACTGTTTCATTGCAAAATTCTCAATACAAGCACATGACCTGTTTTATAAATCTTGATTTACGAATATCATTGTGCAAAATTTTATGAGCACTACCCACATGACTTAGAGTGAACTAAATTATTGTCTAAATAATCATTATAATATCTAAGTACAGAGTCATTGGACATGATGAAAGCTGAAAATCGATAGAAGATGGGATTCAGTTTATTTTTATAATTACCCAGACACATCTTCCAGAAACAATGGCCTGCGTTCATTAGAATGGTCACATATGATTGGTAATGACTGGTAACTATCACTGACAAGCAATTCAAAAACATTTAGCTCACTGCACATTGATGACAAAAACACCACCTAGTTAAATTATACTTTCTAAAATGTAAATAAGGTCTTGACTGCAAGGGCTTGTTCTTATTTCAAGAGTCACGACTGATCCTCTTTACCATTTTTAAAGATACTGTTTCCTCCACATGACTTAGTGTGGAAATACATTTAAGAAGTGAACTACATTTACATTTATTCATTTGGCAGACACTTTTATTCAAAGTGACTTACAAATGAGGCAGAGTACAACACAAGCAAAATAAGGTACAAGCTAGCTGGTAGAGATAAAGGTGCATGAAACCATGAGTAAATGTGCAATATAAGAAATTGCTTTGAAATTGCTATGAAATGAGAGAAAAATTCTGTAACATATTTATATTAATATAGATTTAGCTGTTTCTGTTAAAACTGCATGTATAAAAGAAGAAAATCCATATTTAAGTGACCATACATTTCTGCAAGTTAGATAAAAATAACCCCCACCCATTGACCCTATGCAACATGTGCTTTGCGACCTGCATCACAAAGGATCCTGGAGCTGTAAGCAGGCTGCAGGTATTTCAGATGGGATGCTGCTGTTGTTCTCTTGAGCAAGGTACTTCACCTACATTGCTTCAGCATATATATCCAGCTGTGAAATGAAACAGTTTATATTCTAGGGTAAGTCTTAAGAGCATTTGCGGATGAAATAAATAATATCAAAGTAATGAAAGATAGCATGATGTCTTTGGTGTGATTACATTAATATGCTGATATGTCTTTAGATCACTTCCCAACTCTTCCCATTGATCTATTGCAACAGCTCCAAGTTGCCATGGCTCCTGTCATACCATCAGGAATGGGGAAGGTTTGGCTTTTGGTGTGGTTTAGTGTGGTTTTCTGGCATGCTAATGTTTAATACCAAACATATAGATACCAGATTATAGATATTGATTGGAGTGCACAGGGAATTAACACTTTAAGCCAGAGAACATTGAGCTTTTTTACAGAAACAGCAAACATCATGACAAATATCACAACACTACATGGAACTACACCTTCACGTTCCTTCTCTACCCTTGCCCCCAAGTGGTGGAATTATTCATATTTCACAGCAGCACATTGCTAAATACTTAAACACATATTTTTATGCAAATGATAGCTTTTGCCATTCTTTACAATGCTGTGAAGACATTGTGCCTTTTTAAAATCTCTTCACAGTGATGAAGGGTTTACCGGGGGGAGGGAGGCGGTGCTAGATGTAATACTTTAGAGCTCAAGAAAGGAAATGATAAATGCTCACTCAAGATTTTGGATATTTTTTCTTTACCCTGTGCCTCCGTCAACGTGCATCATCTAATTCTATTTCTTGAACACCCACATAATAAAGCTTCAGCAAACAACCCACACATGTGACAGAGTGGTATGTGTCATCCTGACTGTATCCTAGCCTCTGCAGCAGTCTCCTCATATCACAGTAGTTTCAACAAAGCACAGACTCAATAAAAACCTCTTCATATTGGAGTAGTTCCAACCAGTGGCAACAGGAATCTCTTCATATCAAGAGTATTTTCACGGTAGTTTCAAGCACTGGCAAAGGGCACAGAGTGATATTACTTGTTAACAGACAATGCTCATCCTTCTCTCAAGAAAACAAAAGGTTCCAAGGTAAATTCACAAAAGCTGTTTCAACAAAAATACTAAAAACAAAACAACAGAAAAACTGTTATCAACAACAGCTCACTGTTGCACAGCATTGCTGGAATTTTGTCAATGTAAATAAAGTGCAATGAAAACTACAATAAACCAAGCCAGAAAATTTCTGTGAAACACAAAAAGAAAAGCTACAGCAAAATAAAACAATTCAAACAGTCTTGCTACGTGGTTTATACTGTATATATATACTCTCTATATATTTAAACATTCAAAGATTTACACTGTCCAGTATAACATTGTCATGACTACTCTACCTCCAGGACACTAACCAGGTTCTTTTTCCTTTTGCAAAAATCTACGCAGCCCCCTCAAACAGACCAAGGACAAGTCCTATTAACTCAGTAAAACAGGTAGACACTTGTATAACACAGACTACCCTGTTGCTAATCTATCACCGGGTCTCTCCTACCCGCATTGAGAGCTCCTGTTGCCACCTAGATGAACCACCTGAGGTAAGCATGTACCCCTGCCTGCACACACTGCAAACCACACTCTCAGTGCTGCTCTAGAAGAGCTAGAAGAGAAAGGCAAGCAGTTCATCTAAACAAATGGTCTCTCCTCTGCTCTTTGGCCAGCCAACTCTTCCCCTGAGCCAGGAACTGCAAGCACATATCTTAAACGGGCAGCCAACAGCGACACACACACACACACACACACACACACACACACACACACACACACACACACACACACACACACACACACACAAATTTCCCTCTCAGTAGAGAACTTTCCTTACTATACAGGCGACTTCCACCAATCCACACTACTGTGCTACACCACGGGCACCACTTAGATGGCCGGTCTTGCTGTGGTATAACCCGCCATGTTCTTTTCTTCTCTCTGCAGGACCTTCAAGCTTGGAGTTGCCAGATACGTGGTTGCCAGGAATGCCACTGCTGTAATTCACTCCCACACCATTTCCATATTTGACCTAATTTGATTTGATAAAAACTATTTCCAAATTGTTCAAGAACACAACTCAAGCTTATAAAATGTGTCTATGGGTTTTTCTATAGAGTTTCAGGGAATGCACTGTGCTGTAATTACAGGGTCTGCTGGTGCATTCACACCATATGTGAAGAAAATATTTCTTCCATTTAAAGGTCATTTTCATGGTCATTTTCCTGCCAGGGACTGCCAACAGCAACAGCAAATAACCATTTGATAATACAATATGCCACAAAAAAGCCCTGAGAAACAGCCATACCAACAGCCAAACCAGTTGGGGTACAAAGTAAATGTATTTCCGTGGCAGAGCACTTTCATTTCTCAGGGCAGTGTCATAGCTTCTTTACATAGTACACAGATATTAATACTGTTAAGTCACATTAAATAAAAACATAAAAAATGTAAAACATAAGAACCATTTGACATAACCTACATGAATGTGGTACACAAAGTCAGGTGCAAGGAAGAAGCCTCTCCTGATGGTAATCCACAAAAAAGGCACATGAATTTGGCACATTACATCTGAATCTGAATTAGAAATAAGACATCACAATTGACATTTTATACATGCTCAGCAGTGTAATGTTTGGTGTGAAAAAAGTGCAGCTGACGTTGAGAAAAAACATTCATGTCCACTGTAAAATATGACAGGTGGTCTATTATGTTTTGCAACCATGGAGCCTAAAGTGCTTATAAAGACAGAGGGAATCAAACTCAAACATGTTCCAGGTCATTTGCCAACACTTTGCCAAGACGCTGAAACTTGGCTGAGAATGGATATTCCAGGATGACAATGATACAAAGAATTTGTCACAGCTTGAGAGAAATTACAGATCCCCTGCACCTTACCCCACAGGACCTTCACCGTCATCCACCAAGACACAAGAACAGGCAAGTCACAATAAGATAGCTTTATTCAGCTCATAAAAATCAAGCAGGAGTTCACTAGGTACATTAGGTACATACACTTTTCTTTCACCCCACATCCCCTAGACAAAAATCATGCTCCACAGATAACCATGCTACTACATGCCTTCACCCAAGAGGATACCAGCTCTCCTACCCTATACTTGTATTGCAAATCAGTGCACCCTCTTCTGAGTTAGGTCTCACACACTCGTCCTCATCAATTTTAGCAGTAATCTACTCAGCAGTTATTCTACCACTTTGATTGTAAAGGCTCACCCAGGAGGCCTTGACTCCCACTCCCAAGAAACCATGTCTCTACACTAAAAGGGAGCTAACAAGCATAGCACTCCCTCACATACACAGACACAATATAAAAGAAGACGATGCTTTGGCAGCCACTCTCCCCAAAAACACCATCCAATTTTTAAATATTTTGGAACAAAGGCATGATGCTTGACTTGCTTATCTTATTCCCATCAGGGTCATGTGGTCACCCACCTTGCTTTTTCATCCACAGCAGCACTGCTTCCTGCCAACAGTTAAGCTCTTGTTCAGGACTCACCAACACTCTTTCCCCCTCATCACAAAAACACAAAATGAATACACACTAAATTAAATGCGTTCCTTATCATTACAAGGGCACCACCATGGGATCACACTCCACGCTGTAGTCTGTCTGGCTCATCTACTTTGTCAACTGAGTGCACACCCCTGAACTCTCCCTCAGTACTCCCCAACGTGACCTAAACAAGACGCAGCTCATTAAACAATAATCAGTGGTGATTACAGTGCCCTGGCTCCGCTTGCTAGGAACTCAATTTGCTATCCATCCAAATCTACACAATGGTTAACCAAGCATCAAATAAATCTCAACAGGCCATCTCAATCTCCAGACCTCAGTCCATATGGTGGATTGAAACATATGAACATATGTTTGTTATAATAATACTGATAGTATGTTGGGGGAAATATAAATTCATCCACTATCATCATCTATTTTATTATAAATATAATACTGTACATGACAAAAAAGAGTTAAAAATATTTATTATTGATGAAGAGAGAAATCATACTGCTGCTGAATGAAATTCCACAAATCCTTGTCAGAAATCACTAAAGCCTTAAAATCAGTTGTAAACATATTGCAAAATTCAACAGATTTCACAAAGTGATAATTATTGACCTACACTAGCTAGACGCCAAAGGCAAGGTACATGGAGCCAGTTTTCATGGCCATTTTACTTCCAGGTTTCTAGGCAGTGAAGGACTGCCAAAAGCAATAGAAAATGATCATTCAATAATAAAATATGCCAAACCACAAAAATACTGTAAAAAGCTATACTGTATATTCCTTTACAGTTGGGGTCCAAATGAAGTGTAACAAAAGCATATCAGTGACTGAGCACTTTCATTTCTCAGGGCAGTTTCATAGCTTCTTTACATGCTGCATAAATATTAATACTGTTAAGTCACATCAAAGACACACACACACGTCACTAGCTAGATGCCAAAAGAAAGGGGGGCCAGTACTATACAAAACTTCACTTGCATGGCCTGGTAGCTTGGAACTTTTGATTCAGTGTCTAGGAAAACCTAGGCTAATGTTCTGCAAAATGTCACTTCCTTGACCTTTTCCCTCGTAACACTTACACTGGTGTCTTGGAACACTGCAGCCGGCATCGTGTGAAATGTCAGTTCTGATGCCTGATTTCTTGGAAAGCTATACTGCAATACGTCACAGAACAGGCCACATAATACTTAACCCTCTGCTGAGAAAATCATGACAACATTGGACCTTTTTTGCACTCTTCTATTATTTTTATCTGCTCTTGATTCTCTTTGCCCCCTTATTTCCAGGCCTATGTGACCATCTGCCCCCAGTCCATGGTTGTCTGATACTCTTTGGTGAGAGAGCCAAACCACAGGCTGTGGAAAGAAAATGGTGTCAGGACTGCAGCTTCTTAGCTGGGTTTGTTTTTGTTTTTTCCTGTCCATGTGCTCCTGTTTTCCCTGTGTTCCTGCCCTGCCCTGCTCTCCACCCTGTCTCCGCCTGCCTGATTACCTGATCATCCCCACCTGCCAGCCTGCACACCTGCATCCCATCTCCTCATCAGCATTCCCTAGTTATACCCCGCTTGTTTCTTGTCTCGTTGCCAGTTCGTCTCAGTTCACTGTTTCCCTACTTGCTGTTTGTTCTGTTTTGCCTGCCGGTTCCGTTTGCTCTGCCTGTTTTTCTCGTCTTTGATTTTTGGATCTGATTTGTGGTATGTTCGCTGTGTTTTTCTGGTTTTGGACTTTGCCTGTTTTGACCCTGTTTTTAGATTGCCCTCTGGATTTAATAAAACCATCGTGTGCCTGTCTTCGCTGTCTGCGCGTGAGTCCCTGTCTGAGCCCTGACAAATGGAAAAAATCTGACAACCTGGCTGTCCTCTCTGTCAACCAAACTCTTCTAGCTGCCCTCTCATTTGTTCTCATCTGTTAAAGAATCTTATTTTCGTAACAAATTTCTGGAGTCACTGACTAACCCATAAATCATAATCCAACTTTTCTTAATACTCTCCCCACTCCCTCCTCTTCCTCAATCTTCTCTCACTACAGATGACTTTGCTTTGTGTTTTGACTATAAAATTGCCACAGTCTGCAACCCCTTCAAACAGCCCACCACCCAGTCCCTCAGTCACATACTCTACATTGCTCTTCCTGCCCTATTCACATTTTCCCTGCCCATGAAGGTGGGGACCTTGAACTCCTGATGTCTTGTTATCCAATCAACCTGATGTCTTGTGTTCCTTGGACACATTTCCCACCCCTTTTCTCCAGAAAATTTCACCTGGTATTTTCCTGTTCATTGCTTTACTTAACAGCTCCCTGACCATTGGCTGTGTTCCCTCTGCCTTCAAGCAGCCTTGTGTTGTATGCCTCCTGAAGAAACCAACACTATACCCTTAACCCAAAACTACCACCTTGTCTCTGTTTTCTCTTTTCTTTCCCAACCCCTTATACATGCTATTTTTAATCAAGTGTCTCACTTTCTCATCCATAATGACCTGCATGACCCCAACCAGTCTGGTATTAAGGCTGGTCACCACTGAAATGACTAATATTTCTATCACAAATGTTCATCACTCACAAGGGCTGCCTCCTAATCTGCTATGCTGATCCTCCTAGAACTTTCTGCAACTTCTCAAAATCTTTGACATAGTAAACCACAATTTCCTCCTTTCTACCTTGGCAGTGATGAGCATCTCAGGCACTGTTCTTAGCTGACCCCTGGGAGGCTATCTACAGGTGTCCTTAAGGAGTCAGTTCTTGGCCTGCTTCTGTTTTCCTTGTACTTGGCTCAGTCATTTCTTCTCATGGTTTCTGATATCACTGTCATGCTGATACCCTTTTCTCCCAGCTGATACCAGGATTATATCATGCATCTGAGCTTGTCTAGCTGATTATCATTCTTGATTTGACAGTGTTCCTATGTGCAAATATTCCCCATGGTTTCTGACAATTCCAACAATCACCTCACTTTATCAGTTTTGAAAGTAAATGTTTATTCTGTCATTTTGACAGATAAATAAACCCTAAACATGATTTATAGAACCCACTCTCCATTACTGCCCCCTTAAAAGGTTTCATCTTGCCCCTCTATTCAAGTTCACCCTTTTGATTATGTCACAGCAACCATTTACAGTCACTGAACAGCACTTGCTGCTGGGGACGCCTCTAAGCTTCTGTCTGAAATCAAAGTCTATCTACAGTTTACAATGTCATTCATTACAAAACAAATAATCAAGAACAATGACCAACAAAAACTGTGCTGTGGTATGGAGGGAAATGACTTTATCAGCTCACAACACCCTTGCGCAATTCTATGTTGAAAAGCCTGTCATGTGTTCAGTTGGCCTACATGAAATACTGCACAGCAGGAACATTTGTTAATGTGACTGCTATCGTGCACAACAGCATACATGTAATTTCATAGACTTTCCAAATTACCGTTTTTTTTTAAATATTCTTTTAATATTCAAGCATTGATGTCCAAAACAAATTTTGTAAGTTAAAGAGCTGAAATACATGAATAGCTTGAAATAGAATATTTCAGAGCCACACTCCTGTGCACGCTATCACTCGTGGAACTCTTTTAATTAGAGATTGAAACTAGTTTTAATAATGTGGCTGCATTTGTGTATGACAATTCGACTTATATGTTAAAGGTATATAATGATACGCTCAGAGACTTATTGCCAACATTTCACACATGTCTGCATTGTCCATGGCTGGAAATAGCCAAGTGAACTGAACACATGACAGTGTCAAATCGAAACATCGCTGCCATTTTTGTGTAACGGGCAGGGTGTTAGGACCCAGAGGATAATGGCAATTAGCGTGTGGTCAATTTAAGTGCGACACCCGCCGGACCCTTACACACTCTAGTTCTCGCGAGACCTCTCAGGTAGCGTTTGGCGGACACACGGCGTGCGGCATTAGAGTCTGGAAAAGTTAACCGAACAGACGTGTTGTAAGATACCTGGCAGGCAAAGGTCGATACGGAGCCGATTTACCATCATTGAGGAGCTGGAAAGTCTGGCAGCGGCATCTTTGCTGTGACGGCGGCTGGGATTTGCCTATAGCCACTCGTAGCACCAGCGTTTTGGGAAGTACAGCAGGTTATTTTCAACACGCCATGTGCTGTACTGCTGGGAGCTGAGGGGGACCCGCTACTACAATGAACAGAGAACCAGCTGATTAGTGATATCAGCCACTGTTTTTCCCCCAGGTTTTTAGTCTTTTTTAAGCATTGTCTTTCTTTTTGCGGGTTAGCTGTTACGGAGGGAAAGAATTCCAGGTCACTTTATTTATGTAAAGGGCTCCTCATTCCTCTCATCCCCAGGGCTTTAGGGCATCGTGCACCAATGGAAGTATAATTCAAGGCAGTGATTGTACCCTTAACGTGTGAGTGATATTTCCCACTGGCTTTTGAATGGGTTTTTTTTTGTCTTTGCATGTCCTGAATTTGATTCGCCTGCTTGTGAATACACTTAATTTGGCCTGGTGCAAAACCTTCCTTGTATTTTGGGGTGGGTCCCCCCCCCTGAATTCTGGTGCACAGCCCTGGCCCCCGCCCCTTGGGGTTGAGGATTGAGGAACCCTAGTTTTAATTGTGATCCTTCCTTCTCATCATCATTGTCTTTTTTTAAATTGTGGTACCCTATTTTGGGGAAGGTAGATGCTTTTTGCGACCTACTATTGTTTGCTTAACGTGTGGTCGCATTATTAAGGTTTATTTTTTTTGCAGTTACCCCAAAAAGGGTGCTGTACTGCTAATAGTGCCTGGTCTGTAAATGGGATTTGCTGTATGAATTCTTCACGAGTCCCTTTTCCATTGAAACCTGTGGAGCTGACAGTGGGCTGCCTTTGCCCCTAGCCTGATGGATGTTAGTACCTTTTTGTGTGCGTTTTCAACAGAGAAAAAGAAACTTGCTTTGAATTAAATAAAGACATTATATTTTTTGTACTTTTGGTCCTGCCTTCGTCCATTCATTTGGACACTCACCTGTGTAGCCTACCTTGGCCTAGTACTACATCTTAATAGGGTCTCCCACCCTTTTAATTTGGGAGTGGCGTAGTGGTATAAAGTCTGCTTCAGGGTCTAGCCTCCCGACCACAGGTCGGGGGCTACATTTGCTTAATGGCTGGTAACAGATTCATCAACTTAGATGATTAGGGCAGTGTATTTGGATAACTGTTTGCCTGAAATTGTAATACGTGGCCTGAAAAAATGCTGTATTGACCTCTTTTCATTGGAGGACTGAAGTACAAGAAAACAAGTAGAGAAAAACAGAGCTCTATTAATTTTGTATGGTCAATCATTACCTAAGAATCACTTTAACTAAGACTGAGCTTCTGAATGTCTTGGCCAAGTCTTCTTCCTTCTAGGATATGACTATGACCCTGGCTAATACCAGTGTCAGCCTCCCAGCCTGTCAAGAGCCTCAGGGTGATTCTGCAGAACTTACACATGAGGCAGGCCACTGCACTTGGTTTCTTCAGGATGTCCTGCAATTGCACACATCTGTTATATCCTTGGTGGAAAGAGCTTCCTGTAGCAGTCAGAACAGCAGAGTCTCTGGCCACCTTCTGTTGCACACTGAAGACCCACTGAAGACTCTTCAGACTGAACCTCAGCCCCCCTACCAAGCATGATCTTTTGTTCCCCTTATGTACAATTTTATCTGTGGTAGTTTTACTATGTAGGGTATATATAGGGTATGTGGTAGCTCTGTTTATAATGGAGTATTCCTACAGTGTGATATGTTGCATTGCACTCATGTGTAGAACGAAGTTCACACTTGTGACCCCAGAACTGTGTTTGGCACTGATGCATGTTCAAATATGGTTAGTGGTGCCCTATGTACAACTTTTCATGCATGTGGTGTACCCACACTTTGTAAGCTTCTCTGGTTAAGAGTGCCTTCTAAATGATGATTATGCAATGTAATAAATTATACATACTATGATCAAATTAATGAATTAAAAGCATGGTGTTACGGTTAAGGAATATGAAAAAAATCAGGATTCATTTCAACTGATACAGAATGTTAGTGCAATGTTTTTGTCATGTCAAGTATATATGTTTCTGTTATGTTTATTTTATGTTGTAAATTCATTAATAGCATTGTTACGTCTCTGGACGTATGGTTCGTGCGTCTGCTCCCGCTCGCGCGCTGTTCCGCCCTTCGTTTTTTTTTTTTGTTTTTTTTGCAGATTGGCGCCCCGCTGCGATTGGGTGAGGAACGAGCGGGAAGATTTAAAAGGAGGAACCCTCAGGATGAAGGGGCGCTTCCCCTCTTGTTAATGCCCGTCTGTAGAGAGCGATACCTCTGTTCTTTTGTATATTTGTAAATATCTGTAAATACTTTGTGTTACCGTTTTGTGATTTAGCCAGTGGGTAGTAGGGGGTGGGTGCCCTTTTCTGTTGGGTTTCTTTTTTAACTCCTGTTTTTTAGTTAGGGAGTCAGGGAAGAGACTATTTTTGTTTTCTCATTTTCTTTGGTTGGGTAATTTATTCCCTGTCTCCTAAGCAAGCTTGTTCTGTTTATTTTGGCCTTGCCCACCCCTGAAGTTTGTGTTTAATAAAACAACCCTGGCTTTATTTACTGTGTGTGTGTTCTGGACTGGACAAGAAAGGGAGGTGTCCACACATCCTATTTTATGTTACACCTTACCCTAGACATTTACATTTACATTTATTCATTTGGCAGACGGGGTCGTAACAAGCATTCATCATTATGGTTAAAAGCAGAGGGCTCTCTGACAAATGCAAGCTACTGGGTATTGACCTCTACAATATGACTATAAAAGAATTCTCAAAAACCAGTATCTGCCACTTTCCAGTGTAATGCTCCTTATTCAGAAATGTACAGAGGAAACCTTCTCAAGAAGATGCAAGCGCATCTTGTCACACCAGCTTGTGACACAAGGCGCTCGGGAAGCAATTGCATCTGTAAAATAAACTGGCTTCAGAATAGAAATGGTACTGTTAAAAAGTAACATTTGATGTCTGCTTAAATGTAGCAGTCATGGACAGATTGAAAGGAAGAGGCCTCTTTTGTAGGGAAACCACAAAAAAGAGGAGACTTGAATTTGACAAACCACATCTGAATGACAATAGGAAGCATGTCTTTAGGGCCACATGAAATTAAAATTCCAGCACTACAATTATTCAAGGCTACCTTTTTTCTGTTTTTGCTCAACAATTTCTGTCTTCAGCCCTCCACCCTAATCAAAAAATTGCAGTTCAAAATCAAGAAACCAGTTAACAAATGACCCCTCACTCCAACCCTTATAAGTGCCAGAACTTCATAAACCACTGCAGGAAACATGTTGTCATTGCAATCCATGCCAGAGAAGAATTGGCAAAATACTAGTGGCATATATGACCTTTGTGTTTTCTGGAATAAAATTAATTTGTGAACAATATGACTTCATAAGTAATGTTAAAAATTAAAAAAATAATGTAGGCCTATACAGTTCTGAAGCAAAATAAATTAGTATCTGAGATGTATTCTTGCTTTTATATCATGTTTTTGTTCCATTTAGTCGGTGTATGAATAAATTTTGTTGAATAAATGAATATAGTATTGCGCCTAGGACAAACTGAAGCGCATTTTATGTGAACGGGGTCTGAGTCATTTTTTAAACAATATCATTTCTGAAAAATTCGCGTGAGAAACGTGTGCCTGCTTTTCCCTCTGTATTTTCGTGTTAACAATTTTTTGGGACCTAATTGCTGTGACAAGATTACTAAATTGTCACCGCCACGTCAGCAAGCAAGTAAGAGGGGGAACTGCTCCGTTTCTGTAGTAACAACAGGAAGTCTTGTCCTGACGGCGGTAGCTGGCAGCTTAGTTTGCTGGTAGGACACAGGAGTTGTCTGCGTTGTAACGAAGGCGTGTCAAGAAGAGGACATTAATTGTATGAATAACCTAAACAACTAAGGCGCAATAAATTTTAAAATGATGAAAAAGAATGTCCCAGGATTTGTGTCAAAACTTTGGACCTTGGTTGACAACCCAGGCACCAATGATGTTATATGTTGGAGCTTGGTAAGAACGAGAGGTCGTTTGAATATGTCGTCCAATTTTTCCCTTCCTTAGCAAATCTTAGCGTGCTAGTTACAAAATAGTTTTCCTGGTTAGCTAGGTATATGCACTTAAATGAAGTCTGATCAGCGATCGCAGTCTTTCTTTTCAGTTACGATAGCGTTAGCTAATGTTACCTAGCTAACTCACAACTACAGGCCGCTGCAGGATTCAGCGTTACTTCAAGGGTATGACGATTATGACGCACCTGAAATTATGCGCGGACACATTTTATCCATCACTCGCAGAGAAATGTAAACAAGCGCATTTGTAGTAAACACCAGCAAAATAGACTAAAGAAGTAACTAACATTTAAACTTATTTTCATAAGAAAAAAATGTTTTTCCTCTTTTCAGTTTTGGGATTTAGCCCGCTAACAGACAGCTAACGTTAGCTACCTAAGTTTTCTACAGCTAAACCGAGCTAAGGCTAGGTTAGCTTAATGTTAAGTGTGCTGGCTAACTATGCAGCTATCTAACTAACTATATGCTTGCTACTGTACTCTTTGCTAGAACTTCAGCTTGAATTAATGTTGAAAGTATTCACACAAGTAACGATCTAACATTAGCTACCTTAGTGGCCAGCTAGCAAAGCACTTAAAGTATTTTGCTAGTTACCTCGCCTCCAGGTTGCTAGCTAGCGAAGTATGTAACCATAGAGCTAAATGTGCTATTTGGTTGACCATATCTGTTTAAAGTTCATTAACGCAGAATAAGCAGGGGCAAATAGAAAGCCAGTTAACTTAGATAACATTAACTTTGTTAGCTAAACATGGCTCGGCAGTGTGATCAGCATAAAGAGTACTAACAGTATTGCGGTGACTTAAAGTTCATATCAGGGTTTAAACAAAAAGTCTGATTAGCTCATTTCACGAATGTTAAACCCCCTGTTCTTGAGCCTATACTACCAAGCAGTTGGAAAATAAACTGCTGGATTGTATATTATTGTGTATATATTTTTATAGCCCCCCACTGAACAAGATGAACATTTGTATTGAAACGTGTGTGAAAAAGGCAACGTGACAACCATTTACAGTGCCTCACATAAGAGACAGTAACACGAAATGTTACTGTCGCTGGCCGCTGTCACTCTTAACTGCTTACTTTTATTGCTCCGATAGTTGGCAGTTAATGTTTTCACCGTGCTCGCTAAAGCAGATGGGATGTGTTACTTTTATCTGGTTATTTTCTCCCAATAAAGGTTTCATTTTGTACTGTGGTGGCAGTATTTTACGTTGAGGCTCGTGTGCCAGTACATAATTGGGAGTTCAAACCAATTCACTTGTGTTTGTTGTGTTCTGAATACCACACGGACTTTAAGATGCATTCACAAAAGCTAGGTGCTAGAACTACAACAAAATGTAATTTTGTGGGCGATTGTATCTACCAGTAACGTTTTTGCTGGTCCTCTAGGATGGAACAAACTTCAGGATTCTGGATGAACAGAGGTTCACCAAAGACGTCCTTCCCAAATACTTCAAGCACAGTAACTTATCCAGTTTTGTGCGCCAACTCAATATGTGTAAGTAACTAAAAAATTTTACAGCCTCAAAAGACCAATATAAGTATCATTTGGGCTTTTTCTTGTAATTTCAGTCCTTATGTTAGACGTGGGATATAAATTTACACAGAAGAGAAAATAAAATGAAAGTTTTTGAACATAAATTGCATATTGACTGAATTTCATAAACTCTGAATTTTATAAGAACAGTAATCTTATTGAATAATTTGCATTACGACCATAACTGAAACAGCTTCAGAGAATAGGACAACTGTAATTGATATTAATATAATTGCTTTTTTGATGTTCTGCTTTTGTAGATGGATTTCGAAAAGTGATAAGCATAGAGGGTGGCCTGGTCAAACCAAAGAATTTAAGTGTGCTTGAGTTCCACCATATGTATTTCCAAAAAGGAAGAGAAGACTTGCTTGACTGTATTAAACGTAAGGTAAGATGACAAAGGGATGTTATATGTAGTTCTGGCCTGTTGGTCAGAAATGGTTATTTTGTTTGGGGATTAAGGTGGTTAGGTCAGCCAGGGTTTCCTCATCTCACCACTCTCAGGCAACCTGCGTTTCATTAGATGCCTGCAATTTGCTCTCATCGCTTGCTCTTATACGCCAGTGAGTATCTTCTTCACCATGATGCACTGTGTGACTTATAGCACGCAAAATACCCTTAGGGTGTTGCTGCTAGTACCTTACACCTAGTCCACCTACCATAGCTTGACTCACATTAGCGCACCCATTTAAGTTTAATACACTAACTTCATCCCCCTATGTTAAATTGAGCTTCATGTGCATATTATGCATTTGAAGCAGTGAACAAATTAATTCTAGAAAAAGAAATGAAAAAAAAAATCCTCAGAACAGAATCACAAAATGCAATTAAATTAATTGTCAATATTCCTTTACAAAAAATGATTGTGACAAATACATGACAAGTATGTTCTGTTGTTTGGCTTCTATTTTATGCTTAATTTATGTTTTAAGGGAGCTACACTGTAAAATGTAATAAGCTTTGAAGCTGTATTAAGCAGTCAGCCCCAAAACCTTGGAAGTCTTTGGGGCTCCTTAGTTGCTCAGTCCATGAGTGCAGGTTCAACTCTACAGCCAAAGTTCAATCCCAGACATGTCATTAGCCAATGGAGAGAATTTGCCTGGAAGTTGACTTTGTTCTCAGGGTAGGGTTAGTTCTGTGGAAAGGATTCCCTTGTCTCTCTGCTGTGGCACCCTCTGTTGGCTCATGAGGCACTTAAAATGTCCCTCGGGGTCATCAGTGGGGATCTGCCAATCCTCCAATCAATAAGTATCCACTGTGTGGGTACTGTCAGACTTGAAGCATAACAATTAGCCATTAACTGTATTTGAGTGTATTAGAGGAGTGAACTTGTCTCAGTTCTCTAACACGAACACAGTGGTTTCCCAGTATACAACTGCGAGTTCCAAAATTGGGTGGAAAAGGGAGAAAAGGCACAAAGAAATTGTAATTTCTTGGTTTGTGAGGCTCAGCTTGTTAGCAAAATCATCTGTAAATAGTAAATCTCAAGTGAGGTATAGTTAGCTTGATCATTTAACTTGTTTTCAATTGCATGTCTCTATTAAACTTTAAAACGTAGCTGCAGTGTGTCATGAGTAATGTTGTGCTGTACATCAAAGGAGCTAACTTTCCATAAGCAAGAATATCAGAACATTGAACAACTATCTGACTCATTTTTTGAAGAAAAACATTCAGATGTGGAATGGTCTGTGAGATGTTTGGTAACCTTAAAAGAATGGAATAAGCAATGTATGTTTGTGTGGGGAGACAGGGGGTACCAAAGTGAGGGGAGATACTTGGAGGCCAGCCTAACAATACATATGTAAAACTGAAGTACATTTGTCCCAGAAAAAACAGTCATGGCTACCTGTTAGAATATAGATAACTATCAAAATGTAGAACCCAGAAACACATTGGCTGAATTTCACCCAACAGTATCATTGACTTAATGCTTAGTTTGCTCCATTGAAATGGAACTTACTTGAATATCATTTACTTATACCAGCTGTACCATTATTTCAGTTGTTCATAGATGAGATTTCAAATTGACACTAAAATGTTTGAGTTTATTCTGTTTTCAAGTTGGTGCAAGGGATATAGTCCTCACTGAGAGCATAGGAATGAATGAAAGTAAAAATAGCTTAATTAAATATTAAGAGATCAATGAATTACATTAAAATAGTTTCATTCACAATTTTGTTCACGCTTGAAAGTACTGTTTTGCCTGTTAATTCTGTTAAATGACATTACAGACTGCAGGTGAAGCAAAAGTCTGTTTGCACCTCAGAGTAATGCAGTTGTTGTGATTCAGTGTAGAGCCTTTTGGAGCCGGGCTGTTTTTTCATCTTGATTCATTTCATCAGCCTCCCTCGACATTTCATCCTGTGCCCACATTCACCTCCGTCACGCAACTCCGCTCCCAGCACACAGCATACCAAGTTTTGCAAAAAACATATTCTGCACCTGCCTGCAGCAGTAGTCTCCATTGTGCTAAGCAGAATAACAGAAATCTGTGTGCTGTTTCTATTCATGTTGAGTAAATGAACGACAGGCCCTCTTTGTGTTCCTGGAAACCCCATTGTAAAGTGGATTACTAGCAATTTAATTGTATTTTCCTGCAGGAGGTAGAAAGTGGGGGTTAATTTCCTGATCACATGCTGAAAATGCAATTTTTCTACAAAAAATATGAGGTAAAATTGGATTAAATTAAATATTTATAGTATTACTGTGTCTGTATGGATATTTTACTATGTAAACAGTAAACTAAACATGCATAGACACAAAGTATGGTAAAATGACAATACTAGTTTGAGAATGACAGGACATAGAAGAGCAACATGCAAGCTGCAATGATCCACTATCTTTATATGAATACAGTAATGCAACGTCTGTGTCCACGTCCTGAAGATACACAGACCAGTTTATATGCATAGTTCTTGCTCTCAGGTGACACTTTATTGACAGAGTTTGCAAGACATTGTGCATTGACAAAGTATTTATAAGTCTTTTTGAGTCCCCCCTTGAGGGTTTTCTCAATGAAAATATTAAATTGAAATATGAAAGGCCTCTGATGAGGAAAAAATTTTTGATTCCATTCTGGACTTTTTTTTACTTTTCTGCTTTTGCTGGCGCTTTTCTCACTTTTTTCTCACTTCGTTAGCTTTACTCTCATCATGAATCAGATGGTAAAACAGTCAATGGCACCAGAAAAAAAAGATTGTCGTGATTTGGGGACTGCTTGTAATTCCTTGTTCTTGTTGTTCCTACAAGTATTATTTATGCGCTTTTACAATCATGAAAACAAAATATAAAAGCAGTCCCCATTCCATCCCATACCCATTCCCTTGTTTTCACTTTTACTTAATTATTCCTCACCCTGTATTCAGTATCTCACAGTATGTGATTCCACAAGACAACAATGTTGCAAGGGAATTTTTAACTGGGCCGCCACAGTGGCTTGCTCTCAGTCCACTGATAGCAGGGCAGTGCAACACCGCTGAGAATCCAAATGCACTGTGTCTAGGTGCTTTTCAAAGAATCCCTCATGCTGTTTCATCTATTCTCGTGCTGCATGCCACCTTCTTGAAATATGAGGTTTGTCTCTGGTTCGTTGAGCTTACTTCTCTGTGTAAAGCTAGCAATCTACTGCCTGAAAAGGAGGACATACATATATTGTGGAAATCTTGCAATGGTACTTGATACTAGCTTGATTAAAATTATTATGATTTGGAACTTGGGTAGTAGGTGTCTAGAACACCTACTGTTTCTAATTCCTTTTCTTAGTGCATTAACTACCATTATAATGTGCACTTCAGAGTTTCAGAAACATAATATGTACAGTGGCATGCAAAAGTTTGGGCACCTCTGGTCAAAATTTCTGTTACTGTGAATAGCTAAGCGAGTAAAAGATGACTTGATTTCCAAAAGGCATAAAGTTAAAGATGACACATTTCTTTAATATTTTAAGCAAGATTAGGCCTACTTTTTTTATTTCCATCTTTTACAGTTTCAGAATAACAAAAAAGGAAAAGGGCCCAAAGCAAAAGTTTGGGCACCCTGCATGGTCAGTACTTAGTAACACCCCCTTGGGCAAGTATCCCAGCTTGTAAATGCTTTTTGTATCCAGCTAAGAGTCTTTCAATTCTTGTTTGGGGGATTTTTGCCCATTCTTCCTTTCAAAAGGCTTCTAGTTCTGTAAGATTGAGGTCTAGCCACAGATTTTCAGTGATGTTTAGGTCGGGGGACTGTGAGGGCCATGGCAAAACCTTCAGCTTGCACCTCTTGAAGTAGTCCATTTTGGATTTTGAGGTGTGTTTAGGATCATTATCCTGTTGTAGAAGCCATCCTCCCTTCATCTTCAGCTTTTTTACAGACGGTGTGATGTTTGCTTCCTCAATTTGCTGGTATTTAATCTAATCCATTCTTCCCTCTACCACTGAAATGTTCCCCGTGCCACTGGCTGCAACACAAGCCCAAAGCATGATCGATCCACCCCTGTGCTTAACAGTTGGAGAGGTGTTCTTTTCGTGAAATTCTGCAACTTTTTTCTCCAAGCATACCTTTGCTCATTGCGGCCAAAAAGTTCTATTTTAACTTCATCAGTCCACAGGACTTGTTTCCAAAATGCATCAGGCTTGTTTAGATGTTCCTTTGCAAACTGCTGATGCTGAATTTTGTGGTGAGGACCCTGGAAACGTTTTCTTCTGATGACTCTTCCATGAAGGTCATATTTGTGCAGGTGGTGGTGCACAGTAGAACAGTGCACCACCACTCCAGAGTCTGCTAAATCTTCCTGAAGGTCTTTTGCAGTCAAACGGGGGTTTTGATTTGCCTTTCTAGCAATCCTACGAGCAGTTCTCTCAGAAAGTTTTCTTGGTCTTCCAGACCTCAACTTGACCTCCACCGTTCCTGTTAACTGCCATTTCTTAATTACATTATGAACTGAGAAAGCAGCTACCTGAAAATGCTTTGCTGTCTTCTTATAGCCTTATCCTGCTTTGTGGGCATCAATTATTTTAATTTTCAGAGTGGTAGGCAGCTGCTTAGAGGAGTCCATGGCTGCTGATTATTGGGACAAGGTTTGAGGAGTCAGAGAATTTATAAAGCTTTGAAATTTGCATCACCTGGCCTTTCCTAATGATGATTGTGAACAAGCCATAGCCCTAACACGCTGATTAAGGTCTGAGACCTTGGTAAAAGTTATCTGAGAGCTCAAATCTCTTGGCGTGCCCAAAGTTTTGCATGGTGCTCCTTTCCTTTTTTCACTCTAAAATTGTACAAAACAAAAGTAATACGCTAATCTTGCTTAAAATGTTGAATGTTTCATCTTTAACTTTATGCCTTTTGGAGATCAGTTCATCTTCTACTCACTTAACTATTCACAGTAACAGAAATTTTGACCAGGGGTGCCCAAACTTTTGCATGCCACTGTATTTCTCAGTGGTACAACTTGTACAACTTTCCAATGCATGTCCAGTTTATTTAGTGGCTTACTAGACTAGTCAAAAACAACTAAAGTGTAATGATTCAAGAGTAATACTTAAAATCTTTTCAGATATAAAATATTGTAACTTTTCCATCACACTTTAAAACAGCCTTTCATTAGTGTTGAAATTATGTTGAAAAACCTAAAAAGACCACTGACAGTAGCTCCTGCCAATAATGTTTTTTCATGTAATCCAAAGTGTTTTTGTACTGGCTTCTCTGAGATTGTGATCTCCTTGGTAAGTGATGATGTATTTATAGAAATTCAGATTTGTTGTTACTTCTTTCAGCTTTTTAATTCTGTGGGACTGTGACCCATAGCAAGCGATTACAGTGCTACATGTTTTAAAATGTTTCAATCCTAGGCCATGGTTTCTTTCGACAAGAAAGGGAGATTCTAAAGCCTTCTGTTGAACCCAGAAAGAGTAGGTGACATTGAAGGCAGCATTCCAGCGATTTTTCTATTTTTCTCAAAAGACATAAGATTTACTGGACACCAATCCCATTCCAGGATTTTAAGTAAGTAGATAAACTTGAAGTAGAACCAGATATGAGCAAAGAGGAAATATTCCCATTTGGAAATCTCAAAAACCTCTCAAAACACATGTGACTGTCTGTGATTTTTAATATATGAATGCTTTGTACATATGTAGCGCTGTAAGTACCACGGCCATCAAGAACACACATTGAGTGTGTTTTCACACTTGGTCCCTTTCAGCCCTCAAAACGAACTCAGAGCGAATAGTCAGCATTTTTTGGGAATATGTGAACACTCCGAATGAACTCAGACCCCTCTGAAATGAACCGAACTGAGACCACCTCGGGAGGTGGTCTCAGTTCGGTTCGCTTCAAGTCAGCATTACGGTTCGCTTAACCTGTGCATTGTGAACACAAAGCGCTCCAGGTTCGCCTCGCCTTTTGCCATTGTATTTTAGCCCTCTAGGTTTGCCGTAGACAGATAAGTGAAAGCTACCCACAATCCAAAGCAGTAAAGGTCTGAGAGCTCCAGAGGAACTATAGTGTGAACAGCAAGAGAACTGAGTCCTCATTCAAATGAACTCACAGTGTGTACGCAAAAGAACTGAGTCCCTTTTCTGTTGGTCCACTTTTCGGTCCACTTTAAGAGGACTGAGTTTGGTTTGTTTAAAAAGGACTATATGTGAAAACACCCTGAGATGGGTTATAAGTCTTTGTTTTCTTTTATCCTTTAAAAGTCACATCTTTGCAAAAAGGGGACATTACATGAACTGCATAGCTGTCAATGTTAACTTAAAGAGTTGGAAAGAAACTACAGCACTGCTCTTTAGAAAAGAAAACACCTATGCAACACTTATCAACCAAGGAATATTGGATATACAGGCAAACATTGTGTAAACAAATCCATAGGAAAACATACCAGGATTCACTGTAGCTATTCCATTAGCCCATGGATTATTCCTTTTTCCTTGAATAAATCCTCTAATAGAAATTTGTGTGTGCATTAGTAAAATCAAAGATTTTGTGGCAGAATTTTACAGTTTTCCACCATTGACGCAACCTCACCATCATAGATAGCTTTGTTACATTTTTCCGGTACAGTTTGCATCATATTGATGTCAGTATTTCCTTCTAGTTGTGTTATTGTTGGTACCACCTATGTTTGCGTTTATCTTTTCATAGCAGCTTTGAATACAGATACCTTGCCTTTTCATATTGTGTGAACCTTCCAGAACATTGCTTATAGGGTTCCTTCACATGCTGTGTGAAAAGTAGCTTTCACATGTCATACATTCCTGCCAAAAAAGCTGCTAAAATCATTATTTTATGCAACATAAGAGCATAACATGCCAATACGTGTCTGCATGCTTGACCTGCAGTGCCACATTTTTCAGTTTGCTGTGTGTAAAATTCCTATGTTTTATATTATTGAATTGTGTTAGAGAATCCATAGTATGTATTCCTCTTTCTTTGGTGTTTTAATTACTTTCTGAAAGAGAAGTGCTGCTAACAAATAATCCTTTTGCAATTTGTAATTCCATAATAGTTTTTGGAAAGCATTTGGAATTGTGTTTGAAACAATACTGCAGCTAGAACACTACTGTTTACCATTTGTATGGCCTACAATGGCCTACGGATTTTAAAATTTAGTGCGAGAAATTATAATTGTTTTGATGGTACACTGTTGTACCAAAAATATGAAGAAGCTTATGGAAATGTGACAGAATCAGCCTTTTCACTCAAAATTTTAGGTTTCATCGGTCAGAACAGAAGACACTAAGATCAGCCAGGAGGACATGTGCAAAGTACTGGAGGATGTTCAGCAAGTCAGAGGTAAACAAGAGGATATGGACCAGAAGCTTGAAAATATGAAAAGGTATGAAAAAATTATGTATGAGGTTTTATTGTCTTCCTATGAAAATTTTCATTTTTATGGCACAGCTTCACCTACTCACTTAAGTACATTTCTTCATTCTGAGAAAAAAGAGAAAGGACTAGACAGGTGTAATTAAGACATGAAGGTCACAGAATGAACCAAACAGAATGGCTGCTAGAGACAGGAAGTGGTAGCTCCAGGATTAACAGCTATTTCAGTTTGCTGTGTAGCCATAAAAGTTTATAAAAAAAAAGACATCATGTCTTTACTTACACATTTTCACTGTTTAAGTATTCTTAGTATTCAAAGTACAGATGCACCAGTTTAATTTATTGCACCTCCTGCTGCAGTGGCACATAGATGAGCTCATGAATATTCATTGATGTTGATTTTTTTTTCCCCAAAGGAGGGAGTAAATGCCCATTTTTCGCATGACACAAATACAGAACCATATATACTGTACTTCCAGACAGAGGGGAAGGGTATGTTTGATAGCATATATTGGACACACTCTATTATCACTGTTTCAGTGAGGTGGCAGAAGTGGTGGTCTCTAAAAATGAGGTCAGAGTCATAATGCTGACAGTGAGTGGGTTTGCTGCACATTTTTAAATCGCATCCTCTGCCATCCTGATCTTTCCCATTAGTGTCAAGCACTGTTTGAAATGGAGAGACAGTAGAGAGGTAACTTAATTCATTCTGCAGGAAATTACATAATCATCCTGACACTTCTGATGAATTATTGGTATAAACAGTTTTGATTTTCTAACCCTTGGCCTACAGAGCGTAGTTTGCATGTCAAAATTTATTGACAGCTGTAAAAATAATTATTTAAACAATTTTGCTGCCTCATCTTTTATAAAACACTGAGCTTGCGAGCCACTCTTTGTCATGATGTTTCAATGAATTCTTATTCCATCCATTAACATTTTTTTTTTTTTTTTTTAATTTAGTGTCCAGAATCAACACATTGTGCAAGTTTTGGGTCTTTGGAGTTGGTGACCCTAGTAGCAACACAGTTCTTCCTCAAAGTTGCTTCTGTTGCCAGCCCTAAATAAGATAGCAACGTACCCCAACACTCCAGCAGCAGCGACCCCTGTCAATTCAGACTCACCATTAATGCTATGGGGTCTGTACATTTTGACTGACATGGAGTTAATGAAAATTTTGGCCAAAATAAACTTAGTTACACCAGCAGTTAAACAGCAAAGCTGGGAGATATGCAGTACTCTTGTTCAAAAAGCCAGAGCAGCTTTGAGAAATACTGTGCTTGAGTATCAGTTGTTAACTGGGATGGCACAAGAGGCAAGAAGGGATTGCCTGCAAATGTCATACGAGACATAATGCAGAAGGTTCAAAAGCAATTCCCTGATTTATAGCCACCAGAGGTGCAAAGTCAAAAGACCAAGAGAATGAGTTTCTGAGAAATCCCTGAGAATCATTTTAATGTGATGTGGGGTGGTGTAAAAAATAAAAATGTAACTGTTCTGGTTTCAGTTTCTTTAGTTTGTATTTACGCTATCCTATATTGTAGGCTGTTGCTTCCAATTACAGATACAATAACTACATTTTTTTTTCTCTCTCTGAAATTTCTCAGATGAGCAGCTTACTCTGTGGCCCAACATTTATTGTGTGTGCCTAGTAGTGACCACTAAAACTGTCAACTGATGAAACTTCTACTGCTGATTCCATCCACATGTAGCAGAAAGCAATGCGAACCCATACAACCCCTACACTTGCAATTGCAAAACTCAATGATGTTGCTGCTTCTTCAGATTTTGTTTGGAAGTAGCTCTCACAAGGTGAATACAAAAACATATAACAGAGAATCCCTGATTGACCAGTTATAATTTAAATCCTAAACTTTTTTTATAATAGAATAATAGCATGGATCATAACGTGGATATTTTAAGGGCTCAATCAAAAACTGGTGGTGTGAACATTATTGTTAATAATACTGTTATGTTTCTAAACTATTCTGTTTGACAATAGGCTTTTTACTGTACAGCACATGTCAATAGTAGGCTAAATGCAACAAATTAAACTCCTGCATCTGTAGCTCATGTCAGCCTAGATCATTCATAAATGTTCCCAAATGATACTTATCAGGCTTCTCTTTCTCACTAAAGGGAAAATGAAATTTTATGGAAGGAAGTGGCCTCACTTCGTAAAAAACACAGTCTGCAACAGAAAACTGTCACAAAGGTAACACATACATGCTGGTGTGTACGTAAATAAATACACAATGCTTTTAAAGAAGTGTTATTTTCATACATGTAGGCCTAAATGATTGTCATGCATCCAAGATTGAAATCAACTACCCTGAAACACTTTGACCTATTTGCAGATTAAGCAGATGCCAGGCTCAAAAAGATAAAAAAACTTTAAATCTACTCAGTAAATAAGAGTGACTATGGAAATACCTCCAAAAAGTGTATCAGACTCACACTGCATGCATCACAATGTACCTGTGATGTATGTGTCATTCTATGGCAGGATCTGCCTTAAAAATGGTAGTGTAACTCCTGTAAATGAGTTTGTAGTTCAAACACTTCTTCTCAAACATTTGTCCTTTCCAAAGTAAAAAGAATCAATTGATAGAGTTATGCTGTTCCATCATGGTCCACATATTTATTACCCCAATCTTCAATTTGATGTGTTACAGGTTATTCGGTTCTTTGCAAGTCTCGTGCAAGGGAATTGTGTCTATGGAATCAAAAATAAAAGGTATCCATATTTTTTCTCAGTGTAGTGACTTGTGAATGCCAGTATTTACAAACTATTAAAATCAGAATTTGTTTCTTTTGTAGACCCCTCATGATTGATATGTCCGAAGCTCCTCCAGCAAAAGTAAACAGACAGTGTGTTCTGTCATTAAACGAAACTGCTCCTGCTGTGAAGAATCCTGTAAGCCTTTCCAATGCCTTTCGCTTGACTGTACTATAGTTATAGCAGCCAATATGTTTCTCAAATGATATTCTTTGAAATTATTTTCAGTGTCTAACCTGTGTATAGTAGTTGTTGGATTTAACATCAACTCTTACTCTGATTGTGGTCTGTCCACCCTTTGCTGTTTGTTGACTGTAATCTTTTCTCAGTTACAGCAAGAAATTACTGAAACCCCTTTGTGAGGCTGTGACCTCAGCATTTCTCTTGAGGGGTAGATATAATTATTGCTTATATTCACACAAACACTTCTGGACAGACATTCCTACATCTTACATAAGCCAAAACACTCCCAACAATATTTAGAGGTTGGAATAATAAATTTTTAATTAATTTTTTTAGTTATGCAGCCAAAGTACTTCCCTGTTTTTAAATTAGTTTTAATTTTGTATTTTTGTATTGTAATGAGGGAAGGGATCTTAAATGCCATTCTGCTGATTCAGCTGATTTACATGGACAAAGAGGGTTAAAGTGGAAATGTCTATGTGATGCTTAGCCTAGAAGTGATTTAACCTCTCTTTATTACAGAACATATGGAGATCGACATAAATGTCAGTGTAGTTTTGTCAACACCAGTTATGACAAGTCAGTATTCTAACTAAGCCATAGGAGTGCATGTCTCTATATTTTATTCTGTGCTGAAAGTGCATATAATAAATCTGTAAAACTACCAAAGAGATACAGAGAGATTGCCCTCATTACAGTGTTTGTGGTTTCAGCCAACAACCCTAGACTCTTGAAATGTTAAGACATTTATTGCCTATTTAACTTAACCCATGTGCCTCTGGTTTGTGTTTGCACTTTGAACCAATTTAAGAATCGAGCAGTTTCTGAGAAAAGTCTGTCTTTCAAGAATGTGTTGGCAAGCGGCTAAAATGTAGCCAGTAACTGATTCTGATATAATTCACAGATGAGTGGAGGAAGCAATGGATTTAACTGTCCATCTTCAAGTGGGATAACAATTGTAGACATCACAGAAAACGCAAAGCAAGATACCAGCAAGCCATGCGCAAGTGCTAGAGACACTGGCTCACCTCTGTAAGTGAAAAAGCAATCAGCACTGCTTAATATACTGAAAACATACATGAAAACATACATACATGTAGTGGGCACCAGATACCATAGTCTTGCAGACTTGCTTATTTAACCAGTTTGTTCCAGATCATGTAACAGCTGTGTTACAGGGTGTGCATGTATACCTTTTCTGAAGGTGAATCTCAAACAGCCCATTATCCTCAAAGGTTGTGATACATCATTCTCATATTGGCACATTTGATCTCCCAGCCATCATTTTTCCCTGTTGTATATCTTTTTGAACATAAAACCAGAAAACAAGCAAGTGGTAAAAATGTGTTGGCATAAGAGTAACTGCTGTTGATTACCCATGCTTGTATTCCTTTCTTGTATTCAAGATCTGTCATGAGCCTACCGAGATGCCAGCCATTGAATTTACAGAGTTTGTCAGTACACAGTACGTTATTAATACACCTGCAAAAAAACACATTGTATAGGGGCAGCAGTGTAGCATAGTGGTTAAGGAGCAGGACTCATGACTGAAAGGTTGCCAGTTCAATTCCCCACTGGGGTACTGCTGTTGTACCCAGTATTTACATGAGACTCAGTATTTACATTTCTGTGACATGACTATGGAATCGCCAATCACTAGCATCTTCTTAGCACTGTAAATGTATTACTGAGAGTAGAGAATCTGTTGGGAAGGTGAATAGATTACTGGAGAGACTTGAGAGAGAACGTTCACTGTCTCTGGTTTCATAAAGCCACAAGATGTAATTTTCCAACTTTGCAACCATCAATTCATTCTGCACTGCTAGAGAGTAGAGTAAGCTCTCCAGATTGTAGAGAGTTCCATATAATATCAATATGGTAAAGTTATTCTAAGTGTCTTCAGGGCTGATCAAGTCTAGATAAATAAGTTGTTTATTAGATTGTTCAGTGACATTAGACATTACATTAAATTGTTCAGTGAAACATCAAACAGCAGGCATGACAAAATGCACCTTCAATTCAAAGTCTAACGAGAAAGACAATTTGTCATCAAAGTGACACAAGTAGGCATTTAGTTTCTGTAACAAGACATTCACATTTCTAGCATTTACGGCTACACTGAGATGCTGCGTGTGCATCCGTCTGTCAAGCAAGCACGCAAATATTGTCTCTGAAAAGGAATTGCTAATGATTACATCACATTAGTCATCAAAGGATTTCTTGAAGTACATATGCTATGGACATATAGCTACACAGTGTAGGCACACCATTGTGAATGGCTAATTGCTTTGAGAGAATGGTTAATTCCTTTTCATTTTTTATATTCAGTGTGCAGAAGATAGCATTTTCCAGGCACAATTATCTGACTTTATATTGTCATACCTGTACATACACATCACTATCCTGATGTGAACCTGAATTTTCAAGTATTCATTGAAGTGTCATGGAAACGCCTTATTCCCGTATAAACATAATGTGAATATGGGGGTAATCCAGTTATGACAGACCCAAATAGCATTCCTCTATTAAATGGACTGTTGAGTCATGTAAATGCCCTATACATAATATTACCCCTATAAGCTAACATCTGTGCATTTTTAGTGTTGCAAAGAACCATAATTCACTTGCTAGCTAGCTGTAACGGCTGACAAAACAAACTTGCATTTTTGGAGCAATGGGGAGAATGAAAACTGTGTGCTGCTCATATACAGAAAAGAAATGAATCACCTACAACTTGACAGGTGGTGTGTACTATGTACAGTGGGTTTTTGTATCCCCTTGGACTTTTATCATGTTTTGTTGTGCTCCAACCGGAAAGCAATTACAATTTCAGGTCTTTTGTGTTATATTATAACAACCTTTTCACAGGTTTTAATTTTCACTCACTCTACCTTGTAAAATTGCCCCAGCTGTATTATGCATTACTTGGGGACTGGCAGTATACAGTAATTCTCAGTTCCTGCCAGATTTTCTGCTTGATGTAAGTCTGGACTACAACTTGGGCACTCTTGGGCATCCACTCTCTTGCTTTTAAGCCACCTAAGGTTCACTCTGGCTTTGTGTTTGGGGTCCTTTTAAATTGCTGTCCCAGTTTCAGGTCTTTTGCAGACTGTTTCAGGTTTGTGTATCTGCCTTTATTTGTCCCCATCCATTCTTTCTTCTAGACTGACAAGTCCACCAGGCTTTGCTGACGGAAAGTGACCCCACAGCATTATGCTGCCACCACCATGCTTCAAAGTGTGGGTGGTGTTATCTGAGTAGTGCTTTACTTTCACCAGACAGTGCTTGGCATTAAGGACAAACGACTCAATTTTTGTCTCATCAGACCACAGTTTTTCCATATCATCTTCGAGGGTCATGAAACATTGTAGGTCTGATAGCATTGTCTTCAACTTCCTGGTCACTTCTTTGACTTATGTCCTTCTTGCTCAGCTGCTTAGTTTTGGAGGACAACCTGGTTGAAGATTCCGAGTAGTTTTGTGTACCTTTCACTGCTTGATAATGGATTTAACAGTTCAAACTATTTGATTTTGGCTAACATTAATCTGAACATACTAATGGCTAATTCTGAGCAACTTGGAACTGCTGGCTGCTGCCATGATAGGCTTTTCAATACAATCTAAAGTTTGTTTTGTCTAGTTTAGGATTGTTGTTGCTTAGGAGATGAATACTTTTGGGATTTTTATTTTTAAATAATTTTTTTTCAACTTCAGACATTTTAGCACATTTGTAGTGGAGAGTATGCTGTATAGATAAAAGGAAAAAAAAACTGTCCAGGGTTTAGATTGTAGCTCAACAGAATGTGGTAAAATCCAATGGATGTGAATACTACAGAGCCTCTGTAGTTATTTTTAAAGAGAGTGGCCTCCTATACAACAGTGTCCCTACATGGAATAATACCTGGCAGCTATCTTTTATAGTCACAAGTAATGTTTATCTCCACTGATTTTTCCAGGTAGGAAGGGAAAATCCTAAACAAATGTAGCTTGTTTGCCTTACGTAGGTCTCTACTACCTGTTACCCCATAGTCATTGATTTGTTTTTTTCTGTCTCCTCTGACTGTAATGTGCAAAGTCCTCCTGTACTTATGTTGGAGGGGAGCCACGCAGGAGCAATGTGCAAAGATCCAGCTCCTTCACTGAAAGAAACAGACTCTGCTAACTTGGATGATGAAATCTTGGACTCCATCCTGCAAGAAGACGGAACAGCAATGGCACCTTACCAGAAGGAAGTGTCAATCAACAGGTATAGTCTGCCGTAGCAATGACTGCCATTCTGAAGTCTGAAGTAGAGGTGACATATTTGGAGGTCTGTAGAAGGGTGTATCACTGAAGTTAGAGGTTAATGAGCAATAGCACCCTTTGTGTGTTCATGTACTTACCATGTATCTCCAGCATAACTAAGGCCATGTCCACACGTACACGGGTATTTTTGAAAACGGGGGTTTTCTCTCCTTCATTCTTAAAAAAATCTCACGCAAACACGCTGTCAAGAGCATGCCAAACCAACAGGCGACGATATAACCCTAACTGTAAAGCCATGTTGGCCAATCAAAAAAAGTTACTACAGCGCACACTCTGATGTCACAAGCCAAAAACTCCGTTTTCCCTGTCTACACGTGAACACTGAAAACGGAGTTTCTGAAAATCATCACCCTGGTAGGTGTTTTGCAAAAGATCCGTTTTCAGTGACCTAAAACGCCGTTTGTGTGTGGACGAAAGGCCAAAACGCATAGGAAAAGCTACATTTTTAAAAATACCGTGTACATGTGGACAGGGCCTAAATGCTTGTTTGTTCACCTTTCACACCAGGAATCACATTCAGGACCACATTGATGACATTGACTCTACCTTTGACGATCTCCAGACATTACTTCTCGGGAAGCAGTTCAGTGTAAAGCCAGAATTTATCGATAATGTGAGTAATACGATTTCTGTCTGAGTAATCATCTCATAAGTATTGCTTTACTGTACTAACAATTTGTCTTGCCCACTATGTTACCCCTTAAATTGTTTTTGCCCCATTCTGTGTAAGAAATAATGATTGAAATTACATCATTTGACCACATTTTCCAGCTGTTTCATCCTGATGAGGAAATGGACATGCCAGAAAATAGCATGAACGTAGGAATGGTATGTAAATGCGAAGATCACAAGTTCTTGTGAAGATACTACATAACATTCGTTTAGCAGGGGGTCTTATCGAGAGCAACTTCCAGCACAAAAAAACAGAAGTGTATCCTTTCAATTTGAATGAGGAACAGTGTCATACCAGGCTAACAACACCAGTGAGAGTTAGCACATCACCACACAAGCCCTACCACAAATTAATGTGTGCTAACCTGACTAGACAGCCTAGAAACTGTGGGAAGCCACCTACACACACTACCATACATGACAGTCACTACATCAGAGAATCCATAACACATTGCGATACTACACATAAAATAAACCACAAGTAATAGATTTAGCTGGTGTTAGGGGGTGGGGATTGATGTGAAACCGAGATGCAGTCTTAAGAAGTGGGTCTTAACAAGCAAGATGTTACTCTGGGAACTGCTTAGATTGGATGTGCTTTTCTGTGTGTATTTTATATGATTTAATGTCAGGTTGTAATGTCTTGAGATGATATGTGAGTAAAAAAGGAATGTAATAACATTTTCACTTTAATGCAGGTGTCAGAGTGGCCAGATAACACCATCCAAGTCAGAGACCCTGCCATATCCACTGAGGGTGGTAAAAGTTCAGGTCGGATCCTATGATTGATATCATGTGGTTTTCTCAAAATGTGATTTTAGCCACCATGTTTTTGAGGAACATTAAGTTTTTTCAAGCTCAGAACACTACCCAATTTCAAACTCATACTCAGAGAACAGTCATATGCATGTCCTCCTCAGCATGAGTCATGTTTACAGAGCAATTTGGGCAGTCAGTACATTTACAGCCAACTTCAAAAGCAGCAGGACTGATAATTGATCCTGCAGACACCATCTTAACCTCTCATTCAAGAGCAGCTGTTGCAACATTAATTATATCAATGGGATGAAAGACACACATCAAAGCACTTTTGTGCACTTCAGTGACAGTATGCTCGATTTTTATGGCACAGAATAGTGGGGGTTATAAATTTGTTTTTGGTACATTGATGTCAGCATAGTCAGTGAAAATGAAGGCAGTGCCAGCGTTCTGCTCAGTGTAGGAGGGTAATGGCTGGTGGTCATAATATCAAGGGCTTAGTAGTGAATATTCAGAGTGGGTGGTATTTTGAGTTTGTGGCAGTAAGCATTTTCACCCTTGTGTGACAGTCACCTGCAAGCTTGCATGAATGATATTAATTGGGGAAGAAAAAAATATAAAGTGGGGAATGAAATCCTCTCTGTAGTAGACAACAAAATTGGAGTTAAGTGTGGTTTAGACAGAAGCAGAAGAGCTCGTGTCGTGTCCCTCTCTCTGTAAAAGTGACAGTAGCCTTGTAGAATGATCCCTCCAAGTCATTTTTGTACACTGCAGGGTCAATTTGTGGCATATACAAAATGGTTCTCTGCTGTACGTGAGGTCACATTAGCCTTTGTCTGGCATTCAGCGCATATGCTTTTGTTTGTTACTCAACATCCAAGACCAGAGCAAGCAGATGGTAATGAGTGCATGATCAGCGCCTAATGTTCTTGGTGAGCTTTTAAGGTCATTGTGGAAGTGGGGGTACACAACTACCATGTCAACTCATTCAAACATTTTTTTCTCAGCTAAGTTTATGCTTTTGATGCACCAGTCTTTCCAGAGGGAATCAAAAAACAGAAAAAAACAGGGCTCGTAGGGAAAAAACTGGAATTATTCCCTGTCCCCAGTAAAAGACAGTTGAGAGACTCCTGGAAAATAATGTAAAAAATGACATTGGCATATCACATATAGGTATTAGTTTTGCAACAGTTCCATTCTGCAGCCAGTGAGATGGTCAGGGAATTGCATGGCGGCCTCGGACATGCAATGTGTGGGACCCTCCTTCCCACAGTCGAAAGCCACTTTGCACTGAATTTCATTTCTACATTCTTGCATTCTTTTTTGGGTACAGACCAGGATATTCCTGAAAGATGCTGTGTGTGTGTGTTATCCAGTAGGGGGTGAAGTGGTCCAGCGTGCTCCCAATCACATGCTTGCCCTGCTGGACGAGCTGTGCAGTACCCTGGATTCAGACAGGGACTGCACAGAGGACGTGTCTCTCCCGTCTGTGAAGGAGCTTCCTTCCATGCTTCTGCCTTTGTCAGCCATGGATGAGCTCACCTCTTCTGACTTACCGGGTGAAAAGGAGCACCTGATTCAGCAAAGCAGTGAGGCCACAGGTCAGAATGCCTTGTAACATGTTGCCAGGTCATGCCTTTCCAGTTAGTTTTGTTTGTTTGTTTTTTGAATCAACATGAATCACATATATGGCCACATAACATTTTCCAGAACCAGGAACTGGCTAGGTAACTTCAGTTCTCAGGATATATTATTATAACATTTGTTAGTCATGAGAGTGACTCTTTAAGAGCCATAAGAGTGGACTGCTCTGATTTTTAGTTTCACTGAGCAGGCTATACTCACTGAATGCTGTCTTACTTATCATTGTCATCATCCTCTTCAGATGATGATGATGATGATAATAATAATAATAATAATAATAATAATAATAATAATCTTTTTATTCTTTATCCTTTTAGGTACAGTTGACCTCAGCACAATATTACCAGAGGAGTTCTATGTCACAGACAACAATGCAGACAATCATACTACTTTGTGAAAGTTGTTGTAAAGAATTAGGATTTGCCTCTCAGTAAAATATTGAGGGTTGCACGTTTGATCGCAAGCATACATTGTTCAGATTCTGTGTTCTCTGTCATGGAAGAATGACAAAACTGGCTTACAAGTATGGTCAGAAGTCATAAGTGTAAGAAGCCAGGCTCCAGCCAATGCTTTTGTATGATTATCATTTCCCTCCAAGGCCTGAGATTGTTTATTCAATTTCATAAACCAAGAACTTCCACCAAAGTGGAATCATATAAACAGTTAAATCATATAAACAATTTTTTTGTTATGGATTCATTTCATGTCAACTCAGCTACCCTACCTCATTTACAGGGATTATGGAAAAATGCAGATTCTTGACTAGTTTGTGCTGTAATACTAGTGAACATTGCATGTTTACTGGATGTCTTACCAGGTATGTAAAAGGAACGGAAATCAATTGACATTCAGTGAGGATAACAGTACTTCCTAAGACTCAAACTGACACTGATATTTTTGCCTGTTTATTGCATTTCAACATAATCTGTAATCAGTATCATTGTAAATGTTATTGGTATGATTTGTCATGTAGAGAAGATACCTGTACACAATGTTTGAATGGAGTTGACCAGTTTAAAAATGGGAACACCTAAAACATCATACAAAGTGCAGGAGAATTTAAAGTACATTTTGTGATTTTAGAAGACAATGGAAAGATTGTGGTTTAGAAAGTAACAGACATTTGATTCCACCATTGAGGGGCAAGTAAGACAGAAGACCAGTTAGATTGACTTGAGCTAATGTACTATGTATTCATGTACTTTTTAGATAGGAAGATTTCAATTGCAAGCAAAGGTCTTTTTAGCAGAACAATTCAAGATAAAACTCAAAGTAATATTCATCAGTTTCTTCAGTTGTCACATTTGACATTGAGTCATTTGAACATTTTGATTTATTGATTTTAATCTTTTGTGAGGAATGTTAGACATTTTCATCCACTGTAAAATATAGCATTGCTAGTGTTTATTGCACATGGTAACATGAGTGGCATTTATTCTTCTTATTAAAGTTTAAAAATGCACTATCCATCCTTTTTCAGCTTCCTTCATTTTCCTAAGTAGTTTAGAATGGTTTGTACCCAGTGAATCTGAAGTTGAACCTGAGGAAGATCAAAACTGCATTGTTCATTCTTTGTAGCATTTGCATGTACATTTGATTGGTCTATGAAACACAATGCAATGAAAATGAAATTTAAGGCTGTCAAACTGAACTAATTAAGTGTGAAAATTAAATAAGATGAGATTAGGTTGGCTCTTTTTCTGTTCTATTTTTGTGTAACACCAACCTACTCCTTGACATTTTGTTTTAAGCAGGCTTAAAATGTTCCTTTTTGGTGGTCAGAACTCATTCTGTGTGGGCTAGTTGAATCCTGATTTGTGCAAAAGATTTCCAAAGTAATGGTAAAAAAGACATCTGGGTAATACTCCCTGTTTGCAAGCGATGGGGCAGGTGTTACTGTGTGGCTCCAAATGAGTTGAGTGAGAATGCAAATGCCAGTCAACTAGGCAGATGTTAGAATGCAGTGATTTTTTTTTTTATTGGGATTAACAACACAATGCCAATGAACACATTGGTGTGGGCCCTGCCTTGAGGAGGCTTCTTCCTTGAAGGTGAGTGCTGCATATCTGCCCAGCAGAGGAAAGGCAGAGCAGCTGTCAGAGGCAGAGCTGTAAGTTGGTGGGAGCGCGGAGGTGTTAGCAACAGACAATCCACTGAAACATGGGTTGAGAGAACGCAGGTGGGTGACCTTTCATGTGTTACGTGTTATGTTTGGGCTCATTAGCTGCTGGGAGAATGCAGATTGAGAAGACTCCGAAGTCTGAAGGGTCAGTTGCTAGCTTCCCATATGCAGTGTCTTCACTGAACACCCAGATATATTGCTGACCCATATGCTTTCAGCATCTTGGATTTTAAATAAATGCATGTTATAAATAGAATTTATTCACTTGTCCTTCTTTTTCCCTGGGTTTTTGACAGATTTCCTTTAGGGCCAGTTTCAGACTGTGTTCTTGTGTTTGTGTATTTAAAATGCTGGTCTGTTTTTGTCTTTTGTGTGTGATTGCAAGATATGGAAAATAAATGAAATCCTTCAGTATGTGGTGCACCAGGCAAATATTGTTGCACTCACTCATTCAAACAATTGCTTCTTGACATTGTTTGTCCATCTGTGTTTAATTTCCTTCTGCCTTACCCATAACTGCTTCTCTTTTCTTTTTTCCGATTAGCTCTAAACTGTTAAACTTACAAAAGTGATCATTGTATAATTATTCATGTGTCGCTACCAAATTTTCCTGCTGACATTGGAGTGCCTACAAGGGCACTTGGAGGATGATGATTAAAATACATGTTGAAAACCTACAGATCATGTGATGGAGAATCATAATTATACATAATCCAACTCCTGTAATGATGCAAAAGCCGTTAAAAACATGGCTTACTATATAAGTAAGTAAGTCTATGGCTTACTGCTGTAAACCAAACATTAGTTGTGCAGGCATGCAAAATAACATTTTGTGCGTCGTAGATTTATGCATCGACTGATCTGGAATTGTGCCGGGCAGTGTGCAGTGGCATGGCAAAATCACTTAGAACGTAAAGGAAAGTAGCATGTGTGTCTTAACATTCTGTATTCTGGTACCATATACATTATTTTGATCCCTTATAAGAATACAAATCCATTTTCAATCCACATCCAGTTTTCTTTATCAGAGTTTGTACAGTTATAGTTAAGGAGAAAAGAAGTCCACTAACGAGCAAGATCTATTTCTGTAAACATATGTTATATCTGTTCTGAAGGTGCAATCCACTGGAGATAGAGGTTAAAGAGAAGACAACTTTTAAAACAATATATGAGCTAACTGCAAAGAGGTGAGAGAACCATAAGCCTGTGAACTGAATCACTTTTAAGTCACTTTGGATAAAAGTGTCTGCCAAATGAACAAATGTAAATGAACAGAGACCAGTAGAGAACCACAACCAGATAGGTTGAGTCACTGTAAATGCTGGGCTAGGAACATCAAACCTTTACATATTCAAGTAATTTGAGGTGAAGCATTAGAAGCATTCCTAATTTTTTCTCTTATTGACATTTCTGCTGTTCACAGTAGTTTCTAGAATAGTATAGAACAGGATGCTAATTAAAATGAAACTATACATGGTCTGTTTGGTCATTTCATAAACCATAAATTGGTTTGAATTTCTAGATTGCAGACGTCCTTTTACTGATCGCAAATTAATTTTATCTTATTTTCACAACACTGCCCTTAAGAAATTTGTGATTGAGATAGAGAATGGGGGATATGGTCACATTTGTCCAAGGTATTTTAACTCATATTCCCTATTTGTATTCCATATTGAAAAAAATACATACTTAACTCCTCCGAAACCTAACCGCTCATATGTTTACAACTTAATACCCTCTGAATTCTTCTTAAAAGATTAAAAAACTGGGTGGTGCTAAATCATGATAAAGGGCTATCTGTCATTAAGCAGTTCTGCTTATTTTTCTTCTTTCCAGGTGGCCTCACATTGCAACTTCTTCAGTGGTTATTCTGAACATGCTTCCATTTATAATGGATGCATGAGATGGTAGCTTATGCAAGTAATTTCAAACTACCAAACATGGAGAGCAGCCTGACTTTTTGTTCAGCTACATACAGCCTACAGCCATGTGAAGTTTGGAAGTCATTTGCGTCACTCATTTATCAGATAAAACAGCTACTGTAACTGAGCTCTGTTCTACTGTGCTGCAGCTCTGACTAAGGATGAGATGTTGCTATGCCACTTTTGCAGTGACACATTCTCCATATATAGCTATCTGATCACAAGATAGCACACATCCTCTTACTCAAACTCTGTTCAGTGGGGGGAAGTGATGAGGAACATTTTTTGATGATAGCCTTAAGTGGTTTAGACTGTGAAGAAACAGCTAACTGTCACTTGCTCATGGTTTTGAGCATTCTTTTTTATATCGTGTTTCCGCCTTCTGAGTGCATAGGTTCATGAAAGATAACTACTTTATGTCTTGGTGGGCCGCTATGATATATCGGTTAGCTATTCATGATTTTTTTTCCCCCAGAAGAGATTATATGCTAACCACTAAGAATTAACCATTTCAGACACCAAAGAAAATGACATATCCCTTCAGTTCTTCTTAGCCATATAGTGCAATATGTAATGGAAAATTGCAGCCATTTAGAAGTCAGGATAGTATTCAAACCCATGAAATTATGGGTAAAAGTATTTTTATTTTATTTTTAACCAATGAAAAAAACTGTTCAGGTCTCTAAGATCCATTCCAAAATTAACCTCTTAAAATGAGGACAATCTTCACCTGTTCTGTTGTGTCACGTTATATATACCTCCTACTGAAAGTAGTGTGGAAAATCTCTCTGATTATTGATATTGTACCTGTACAGTCTCTTACTGTGTTCAGGCTAACAAAACAAGGTTTACACCATACACATTTTTAAAGAATAACCTCCACCTCAGCATCTTCTTTCAGATTTGAGATAAACATATTCAGATTATACTCTCCTTTCACATACATCACAGACTGCTACAAATGATAAGTGTATAAATGAACAATGTAAGTGCATTTTAAGGCCATATTACAGATTGCATGCAGACATACAATGTAAGAAACCACCCCAAACTGCAACTAATTACATTGTACTGTTCATGTGCCTATCAGACACCACCTACCTAGAGTGATATTCATATTTTAAATTCCCATTAATTCATCTGAAACAGTTCATTCAAAAGGTATAATAGTGGTGTCCTAAGGTATATAAATATACACACAACACTACCACTATACTGAGAATTAACATGCTGCCTATGTTTCACATTTGCTCATTCACATTGTCACTGTTAACCCCATTGTTTAAATATTGCACCTTTTGTCAGATACAGCTACATTTTATTTGAGTGCTCCAGGGGAAATACTATTCTAAAAGGTAGGCATGATTGGGTGCCACAGTTCCCTTGTATCTCAAGCTGAAGGTTGGTCTTTGCGATTCTAAAAGCCCTCTTCTTTCTCATTAGAGCAGCATAGAGATGGTCTTGGAGACAAGTGACCTCTCACTTGGGGTATTTGACAAACTGACACCCTGCCATATGGAGTGTCCAACTCAGCTTGTCAAATACACTAAGTGGGGGGCCTTCATTCAGTGTCACAGGGAGCTTCTGTTTATTGTAGGAAGGATGTAGCGCATACATGTTCTTCAGCTTTTTCAACCCAGCATCTAAAAATAAAACACAACAGTGAAGTCTCTCTCTGCACAAGAACATGTTGAATGTATTGACGTACCATGCACACAGCATATTAATAAATGCACATACATTTAATACGGAACAAGAACATCACAGGTTTATGTGTTTCTTACTTCAAAATGACTGCAACATGCCTGACAAAATACAAATTCCCCTGATACTCAAAATGATACTCCACTCTTAATTGATTAGTCACCATAGTTGCATTTATATCATTATGATGGAAATGTGCTGTGAGCAAACAGACTTCATCATTCACCATGTTCATAAAGCTGCACCACATCATGAAGCTCATGAAAATTGAGAAATATATTTTGCAAATGTGGGCCATTTAAAGGCAAGTGAAATGTCATTGTTCTCATCTTGTACATAATAGTACTGGTCTTTTATGCGTACAGAACACGCAGTTTCATTTACACCCCATATAAGAATAGGTTTCCAAAAAAAACCTACCATGAGTGTATTCATTCTGGCCTTATATGCTTAAATCAAACATTACAAACCTGAATTGTAGTGCTTATCTTGTAACTGTTTCATTATATATAAAAGAATATATTGTAGTATGGACATCATTATATATAAAACAATATATTGTAGTGTGGACATCAATATAATAATGGGTTCAAAAAAATCTACCCTATGTATGTTCATTCAGGTCTTCATTGCTTCAATGACAAATTATTAACCTTAATTTCTCTATCTTTTTATAGATGTATGCAATGATTGACATTTCATTCAAATGCTACTCATATTCACTAACTATCTTGCTCAGCTATGTAATAATAAGATGAAATATTATGACACCTATGAAGTTTCATTATGTTGGGTGAATTCTTTTTTCCCCATTGGACAAATGACAAGTATGAATAATCAAACAGAACCAAATCTCCAAAATGAGGTAGGCACATACTGTATGCATTTTTCTTACAGCACCCTTTTTGAAAATGTCCTAGCAACTTGCAGCACAAAATGAAATTGCAAAAAAAGCTCTTTATTCTTGCAGAAGGACTTCATCATTGATATACTTGTCATTTGTATTTTCTCAGAAGTCCTAAATTATGGTGATAAGTCGCATGAGAAGCTTCAAAAGTATAAGTGCAAAGGACCTCAGCACATTTCTGGAAGGACAAGATAAGTGCCCAGTGAAAGGCATAATTCCAAGCATTGAGCATGAATTTCAGATCAGTCTTTCTTCAGCACTGATATCATTGTGTGTAAAGGCATGTCTGTAGTTTTCTGCTATGGCTTCAGAAAATCACATTAAAAAAGCACATGTCATGTCTGTAATTTATGAAACTTTGACTCTGCAAATGCAAGTAGTCCTTATATTCCATGTACATTCTGCACAGTCATCATTTTGTCTGTAAGCTGCTTCAGCTAAATTTCTAACTTACTGTTTACATACCTGACCAATTACCCCGTCAGTGGAAGAACGTGCCACAACAACGCTGGTTTCATGGGGTCACACTGTGGAGAAGGCCTTTTTCTTGCAGCTGAGCCAAGGCAAATGCACACGAGGCAGAGTGTCCGATCATTAAAAAGGCTTGACATCGCAAAGAGGAAGCTGAAAATGAGGAAGATAACTGTGAGGTTAGCAGCAGGAAATATCTGCAGGCCAAGTGACAAAATGTCACATTGTGAAATGCGGCAGATAGCTTTAGCAGTTTGAATTCAAAAACACTTTGTTTCCAGCAGATCATTATAAGGCCTTTTACACTTACAGTATAGCAGAGGGTATACAGGCATGTATTACATGTTCAATGTATATACAATTCAAATCTACTTTAGCATTCAGATTCAGCTTATATGTAGTGGGTCTAGTGCTTTTCCCAAGCATAGTGATATATATCTTTTTTTGTATGTCTGGTGATTGGACATGTTGGCCATAGTGCATCTTGTTTCACAAATGGTTCCTGTTGTTGAAGGTCAGGTTGTCTGCATTCAGTAGTCCTCTGAAGGCAGTTTACTTGACCAGCAATACCTATTGTACATGTTTTTGTTCATGTAGTTCCCTAATCTAATACATAGTACATGTAATCTAATACATAGTATTTTATTTCACATAAATACTACTTTTTCTTTTAATGGATCAAATCCACTGCACCAGTTAATCTGAAAGCATTGATCAGCTGAAACAATGATAAATTTGAAAAGTAATGATGAATTATTAAAGAAAACAGCTTTCACGTATATATGATGCAGTCTTTAAACCAAATTATTCCCAACGAGTAAACATTTTCTACTTCATTGGTTTGTTCAGAAATGCCTGGTCAGCAGAGATTTTAGGTGCAAGAAACCAATATCTGACAACGCAAGGTGATGAAGTATTCTCTGCAGGGATGTTTTAGGATTTGAGAGGATCTTTTCTTATTATATTAACACTGCCAGTTATAGGGGAGTCTTTTGAGTAAGAGCAAAGATATATCCATCTATCATGCTGAAATTTACAGTCTGAAATGTACAGCTCAAATTCAGATCTTTCACAGTATTTTTGTGAAAGCAGACTCTCACATCTTGAAGTCTCCAATTTTTACCTGTCAGATCTGCAAGAAGATCAGAAGAGGACTGTTCATTTTTATGCATTATAAAAATGAATGAGGAATGACAACTGATCTGTATCCAGCTTTAATAATGGAGTAGCAATTCAAATAATCAGCCATTTTCTTTTCATGCTTTGTCTAATGACAAAAACCCAGCTATTTGAGACCCTCCTCAGAATGGGACATTATAATGAACACTCAACTCAATGAAAAGTAGTCAAGTTATAAAGGGCTTTAATACTGATGAATAGAATGATTTCCATGTGGACTGTAGAAAAAAAAAAAAAAAAAAAAAACAGATTTCCAAAAAATATTAATTTTAGCTGCAATTTTGCATGTTTGTGGGAGTGCCATAGAGGTTAATTTGCCAACATAAGCAACATACATCATTGTGAATGCAAATGTTGTAAGATATTATGGGCTTTATGTGCAACCAGGATTTCATCATTTTCTGTTTAGTTGCTCAGTTAGGTGAATAGGGAAGTAAATAACCATTGCTCTTTTTTTGCTTTTTGAAACAGCATTGCTCAAGAAAGGCAGTTGATTTACTTAAGTTTGTCTATGATCTCAAAATCAACAACCTTAATTATATAAAATGTACAAAACATTTATGTTGCTGGACTAATGGGTAGGTTAGGATGATATGCAAATCTATTCCAGGAGAAGCATTTGATTTTATAAGCGTTTGTTATTACTTATAACTTAGCATTATAAGGCCCATTGATGTGCTGTGCAGTTGGTACTTCGAACTAAAGACTGTTCATGTGGTTAATTTTCAGATACTACCAAAACATGATAATTGCAACCATAAACAGATCATTCATCTCAGCAGAATTGCTCTAGGTGCTTCATGCCTTTTGACTTTTATTTGTGAATTGCCTTTTTATTGAGAATTGAGACAGAAAATTGCAAACATTTATTTTGTGCTAAGTTAACCACTTCTTTATAGATTTGGATGAAGGCGTTGATTCATTGTTTTGCTGAGATATGAATTTTTGGGCCAAGCCTTAGATTCTTGGCAGAGGAAAGAAGGGTTCTGGCCAAAGCACCCTGCTACATGTTGGAGTTTATGACACTCTCTATCCTAACAAGGGGGTTAGCCAACAGAACCCCTAGATACAAAACAACCCCAAAATAGGCCTGCTACCATGTTTCACAATGATCATGATTTTTTTTCTCAGTGTACGATTTGCCTTTTTTCACGGTAAACATAACGCTGACAAGAAAGTCTAAAAAGCTCAAGTTTTCAGGTAATTTGACCACAAGACATGCTTCCAGTTGTCCCTCAGATGTAGTTTGGCAAAGTTGCCTCACTTTGTGGCTTGCCCTCAGAAAAGACATCTGCCTTGCAAGCCAGCCAGGAATATCACATTCATGTAGGCAACAGAAGGGGAAATTATGTCACATTATGTCCCCTACATGTTCCTAGAATGTATTTAAGTCACAAATCTCTCCCATTAGGTTTTAACACAGTCACAGGGGAAATATTATTTAAAGGAAATTTTATTGCTTCCAAGAAATTTTCCCTAAGGTTTCCTGCCTTGTAATAAAACTTCAGATAGAAAACAAGATAGATAGTGTTTGGTTAAGGCTCATGGAATGTTCCTGATTTGAATTCTCAAAGCATTAGCATATACATTAGTTGAGTTATACTTTTAATTATTTTAACTATTGTACACATTTGCTATGAGACAACACTATAAGACTGGTGTAATAATGAAGAATCTTCAGGTAACTTCATCAATTTTTATTTCAGTTGCCATATTTAATAACTACTTATGTTTCTGAGCATTTCCCAGGAAATCACTTCTTGAAGCCTGTCTTGTGTCCACTCGACACAAATAATTTCTGGGTTTCTCTTTTATCTTATGCAGACGTATCTCCCAAACGTAAAAGACTGTTGTGCCACAAAAATTTGAATCAAGTGAAATGTGTTAAAAGGAAGATATATTATAGGCTTGCTATTCTGTGGGAAGTTTTGGCAGCTGGTGTTTGGCAGCTTTTTGCAGCTGGTCTAAATGAGTCAGATCAGATGTGACAATCTAGTCATTCAAATGGTGAGACTCATGGTGCATGTTTTAGTTTGTCAGTACAGGAGCCTCATGCAAATGTCCAACTTGCCATGGCGCTCGAAATCTGATAAAGTCGAAGAAGACTGTCTCATCACTGAGAAAATCTGGGAGGGTTATGTAACAAATTCCAGGTTAAACATGATATGTTGGATTCAATCTTAACAATTTTAATAGGGAACGAGCATCCAGAGCTTCCTGGAACAGTAAGAGCATTTCTTGAGATGAGAAATGATATTGAGTCATGGATGCAGTACTTTCATTTTGACTCCAAATGTGAGCTTTTGAAGCATTTAGAGAAATACCCACACTCAGTGATAAATGGATTAAATTACTCAAAGCTTTCTCTGGCTTGCCTCTCTTTAAAATCAGAAATAAGTCATTTTGGCCGGTTCACTATGCAAATATTGTTTCACCCATCACTGTCTTCCCAGCAATGCTTTACGATGACTTTTCAAAACCAAAAGTTTTGGTCTTCTTTGAAGACATGATTGGATAACTTATTGATTTAATGCAGAAAGACATGTCATTGGAGTCAAAGTCATTGGAGGTGAGATGAGACGTGTATCTTGTGATACCCCTGTAAAGGCCATGGTAAAGTGTGTGAAACAGTACTCTGGTTATTCTCATTGCAGTAAGTGCACACAGAAGGATATCTGGGATGAGAGTCTTTTCACTTATCCAGATCAGAATGATCTGATTTCAGAACTGATTAGTCATGTAGAAGCCAGATACAGACAGAATCATCATCAGAACAATTTTTTACCATTCTGCAATCAACTAATTGACATAGGCCTTCAATTCCCTATAGACTACATGCTTCAGTGTTGCCTTGGTGAAATAAGAAACTGTTCCAGTGTTGGGGAACCTTGGATGATTGTCACCCTCAAGAAGGCAGCTGAAACTGTCACACCTGCTTGGTCAGCCTGTTCAGCCACGCCCCGGAGCCACGCCCCACAAGCTCAGCCACGCCCCGCTCAGCCTGGCTCCACCACACCTGTGTTGTCAAACAATCAAGCCCTCCTTTATAAGGACTCTGTTTTGCTACCTGTTGTGAGGTTGTCTTTTCTTTACTGAGCCCCTCTCTCTGATTGTTCCTGTGTTTTTGACCCCTTGCCTGTTTTTGGAATTGCTCTTGTGTTTTGATTCTGGTTTGTTTGCAGATTTCCGTTTTCGACCTGTTTTGTCCCTGACTACGCCTTTGGAATCTGGAATTAAACTGTCCTGATGTTTCATTACACATACTTCCATAAATGTCATAAAATTCAGTACTGCCTTATGCATTCACTTTTTCTAAAGACATTTTGACAGGAAAATGAGTATGCAAGAGTGTTGCTGACATTCTTTGTGGAACAAGGATGTCATTTCTATGTGGATGGATTTCTGGTGTAAAATGTGCATTCATTGGATGACCTTGCTTCTGATGCAAATGAGTATGGCATCCTTGACAATTTAAGCATGTTCCCACTTGAGAATTACTTCAAGTTACTGAAAAGACCTGTACAGTCAAGATGAAATTCTGAGCATTGACAGATCATACAAATTCAGTCATTGAAAAGCATCCAAGTGAACAGGACAAACAACTGCTATTTCCCCAGTGGCTCTGTTGTAAAGTTGTTGCAATAATTACTAAGTATCAGGATGGTGTAAGAGTGTAGAGAGTGTACAGTAAAGTAGAAATGTATTTCACACATCCTGGCATCATCGGGGTTTGCAAAGCTTACCTCAGGAATGCACGAAAGAGAGGGATTTCAGAGGGGTGTCTTGACACAAGGGGAATTCTGGTTAAAAAAGGATAATACTGTCTCCCCTTCACTGTTCTTGCAGTATTGTACAATACTCTCCTGACTACTTTTGCCAACACAAATAATGAAATTTTCTTAGGGCTCCCGAGTAGCTCAGTGCCTTGAGTGCTAGCTGAGCTCTACAGTCCAGGTACAATGCTAGCTGTGCCATCAGCTGATGATGACTGGAAGATCATTACCACAGAACAAACTGGCTTCCTTCTACTGGGGGCTGTGGTTTGTAGGTCACCCATTTTGAAAATCACGCAAAACACAAAATACAGGATGCAGTCTGAGCAAAGCCACAACTAAACAAAGTGATTCCAAAAAAAACCTACCAGCTTCAGCCATATACTCTTTTTAGAAGCAGGTGTAGGTGTTATCACTGTTAACTAGTTAGGATTAGAATTACAGTCTGCTTGCAATGAAGTGGATGGAAATAGATCTGTTAGATTATTGATCAGTTATAGATTGGTATACCAAACAGATATATAAATAGGTATATATACCAAATAGGTATATCTGATTTGGTTATTTAGACAAGTATCCACCATTAAACAAACAACAGATGAACACAGTCTGTTTGTAATGAAGTGGATGGCAAACAACTGTTATTGGTAATTTTAATTGGTTATTTAGACAAGTATCCTTTATAAAATGAACATTTAGCAATTTAAAACACAACTAACACACGTTATTGTCAAACATTCAATTTCAGCAGTTTTGGGGACAGATGAAGGCTCTTGTTTACCAATCTGAAGTGTGAAAAATTGCTGCTGTCTATGTGCAAGTGTATTGGAGGTTTGCATTTGTCTCCCCTCAGAACTCCTGCATAAGTGCAAAAGTTGTCATGCTGAGATGAGCCAATTAAACAAATGATGATTCTAAAAATATGGTTGCATAAAGGGGAGAAAAGTGTTAAAAAATAATAAAGCAATTCCTTTCAGAAAACCAATACCTCCTCTAGCTACAGCAACTGTGTAGACTTTGTTGCATTCATTTAATGATTTCAGTTCCTCTCACTCATCTGTGATTGTGTCATATTAATAGTGCAAATATGCACTGAGAGTTAGTTTTTGCTGAAATATAATTTCAGTATTTGTAGGTTATTAATTTAAATAGTTTGTTCAAGGTCATTTTGGCTATTGGTTATGTTTCAGTGTTTCCAACAAAGCAAAAAGATGCACAATACCAGCCAAAAACAAATGGATGAAGGACTCCCTAAGGATCTTTGCCAAGACAGTTAAAATTTATTTAACAGTGAATTTTATTTTTTTTCTACTGGTAATTAATGAAGTATTTGGGTGTACATAAAAGAATCGATTGCCACAATACTGTGCATTATAAATTTGGTGCTGTGCCAGTCTTTGGGGAAAGATGTAATGTTTATATATATTTCTACTTGCAGACAATTTTTCTGATGCAGAACAGAAAGCCAAAGAAGGAATGGTTACATCTAACCTAGAAAATGATGAGGAAGCACTTAATCTCAGGAAGGCTAAGCCCCCTTCTTGCTTTGGAGAAAGAGGGCTATGATGATGGTAAACATATGATGTGTGTATGTATAGTGTACATTTTATGCATTTTGTATATTTAGATCATTTTTTACAGATGAAGAGAAGAATGAACAGCCAAGTAGTTCTAATGCTCCCAAAGGCACCCTCATGGAAGTGCACTGATAACTACTGAAGACTACTATAAAGTTGAACTCTCCAGCAATACTTTTGCTCTGCAAACACTACCATCTAGTGGTGTAATGGTCCCCAGATTACCATATACACACACACACACACACACACACACACACACACACACACACACCCCCTTGCTTTCTTTTGTAGGCAGGAGCTTGCCTGAAGGGAAAACAACAAGACAGTCTTCCTCATGGAGTGGTTCCAGAAGACTCTTTTTACTTCTTGGATTTTGGCTTTGTTTTCAGAAGAGCAGCTGGTCAAAGCACCAAGCTCTTGTTTCGTCAGTGTGTCTGTATGTGGGAGCAAGTGCTCCCTTATTTTCTCTAGCCCCTGCAGCAGTGTGTAGGTGTACAGACTGGGATCCCTCAGGCATAGAAACTGGCCTTTAAGATGAGCTCTTTAAAACATCATTACTAGACTGATTGCTGTGTCATTAATGCTAAGCTTGCTGTGTACTATTGTGTGAAACCTTGGTTAAAAGGGGGTGTACTGATTTTGTCATGAGTTTGGAAGTTTGTGAAGAACTGATTATCTACCCATCTGTGGGGTGGGAGTGTAATGAGCATGCTTACCTGTGAAGGGCATTCCTCATCTGGCATAGTGATGTTCATTCCTGTGAAATTGTCACATGACAAAATTATACCTGTTAAAGCATATGTTCTTAAGTACATAGAAACAGTCTGGATAAATATTGCTACTGGTGAGATAAACTTTTGAACTATTCTTGAGGTACATCGTAACAATCTATGCTCTGTTCAAAATGACAGTTTCTCTTATGTAATATGATTTATGCTAAAATTTATAGTGCATTATAAATACATACATGCATCAGCATCAGGGTTTCCACTAGGATTTTTTCTTGCCGGTCCGGTGTCCGGAAAGAATTGATTTTACCAGACAAATCTGAAACTTACTGGTCACGTTTCAATAAGTCTATGTTACAAACGCAAATATAATGTACACCTAGGTTGACGAAAGAATGACAACGGCCTCAAATCAGTTTGACTATTTAATGAACAGTAACGATTAAGCAAAACGAACAGTAACAATTGAGCAAAACCTCAACATTAGCCGCTAAAATGTAGGCTATTACAAAACATCTGTAACCTGTAGCCTGTTTAAAAAAAAGGCTAGGCCTACATGGCATCAAATGTAGCCTATAGCCTACCAGGTAACATTTTATTTTCTCCCTTTTTTCATTGTGGCAAAGTCCTCTGCTGCTGACTTGAAATCAAACATGTCCAATGTGTCTTTGCAGCTTGCAATGTGCATAAGCCATCCAGACGACTTCGCGGTGCCGTCTTAATTCAATTCTGCAGAGAGAAGCCCCTCTCTGCTGGCCTAGTAGCAAGTATCGCGCAATAAAAGAGCACACCCTTTTGGGGAAAAAAAAAAAAAAAAAAGTACTGTAGGCTGTTAATAGGCTGTTTCACTGTCAAAACACAAATGTCCTGTTTAGGGATAGCCTTTGGTATAGCTACATTTTGTATGAGCATTATTACCAGAAATTTTGATCGGCAAGTTTTTAATTTATCGTTTTTTTATAAATTTTATCAGGCAAAAACCAGTAATTACCAGATAACAGAAACCCTGATCAGCATGTATTGTAATGATGTATACTTAGTATTATCCATAATTAGCAAGTTTATAATGATTTTTATTTTCACCATGTGTTCTCTGCTATTTGCCATTATTGTCAGGGCTCAGGCAAGGACTAGCGCGGACACCAGGGCTTCAGGTTCCAAAAAGCTTTAACACAGACGTCAGGCGAAGTAGCAAAACCAGAACAGGCAGTGTCAGTAACAGGCAGGCAGTCCGTGGGCAAACCAGGGTCGAAAACAGGAACAGGCAGGGTCAGTAACCAGGCAGGCAGATACTCAGGCAAACAGAGCAAGGCGGTGAGCAGAATCAAGGTCAAGAACAGGCAGGAACAAAAACAGCAAGACTTACAGGAGAAAAAGCACGGCGGAACGAAACAGGAAAAACACTGCAACGATCTGGCAAACAGGACAGAGACAAGCAGGGTAGATATAGGGTAGGGCTGATGAGGTGATGGGAAGCAGGTGTGCAGGCAGGCAGGTGGAGATGATCAGGTGGGCGGAGACAGGGCGGAGAGCGGGGCAGGGCTGGAACACAAGGAAAAACAAAAGCACATGGACACAATGACAGATGGGGAGAACATAAACACAACAGCTAGGGGGCCGGAGTACTGACAATTATATGATATCTGTGATATGCCTTGCTATGGATGGTATTATTATATAAAAAGTTAATTTGTTTTATGTTATTCAGGAAATCCAGCACAAATAGACAATAAAATAACCTGTCACTCAATGGCACACTGTAGTATGTCCAATCCAGCATAAATTGTGAAGCAAATAAAATGTTTGTAGTTGTATGCAACATTTAATGGTTTTGCCACACTTAAGAACATTTTCAATTGAATATTCCATCCAGGACAAATCACTGAAATACCTGTTATTTACAGTTCACATCAACACTGCCAGCTGACACTAAGTTAGTATTGTCATGCTGCCAGCTGGTAGTTGCAGTGTATTTTAGGAATTGACATCCAAGTGTTTAAGCAAGTAAATTATATCTTTAGGTGACAACCAATGAAAAAATGTAATTATCTGGTGCTGCCTAGTCATACACAGGGGCAATTGCAATGAATTTTGCTTATCATGTTGCTGGTCAACATTAAGAACATTTTCAATTTCCTGTGATATTACATCCAGGAAAAAATCAGTGAAATAAAACTTGCTGTTATTTTTCATTTGATGTACATCAGGGAATAAAACCATTTTCTAGGGCAGCAGTGGAACGGAACTCTATTACACTAAGTCAAATTCACAAATTGATGTCTCACCTTGTATATTTCCTTCCCTGCATATCCAAAGATTCACTATATATAATAAAAGCATCATGACAAAACATTAACATACTGCCATCATTGTCCTCTGTTACACTGTAAAATTCAGATGCACAGTATAGTTCTAATCCACAGCATACTGTGCACAAGAAAAATAAATGGTATCTCCACAAAAATGCTTTCAGTGCACAATAAACGCCAGTTATTCATGTGCAGTTATTCAAGCACAGTACTTCTCAATTAGTCAGTAGAGAGAAGAAAATTAGTCAGTAGAAGTTCAGCATAATTTTTTATATGCCATGCTTAAAATGGGTGACATGTTGCTGGTTTGTACAACATTAAATAAAGGTCAGTGCAAGGATCAGCCAAAATGTACATAAATGAACCCAGCACTTCAGGAGGTTTGTGTTTTACAAAAAGACTCCCTACCAGTAAAATTTTAATAAAGAAATCTAGAATATGTTTTATTCAAAAATGTGCTTTGTTGCATAATTTTAAAATGTTGATATTGGCCAGGGAATTCTAAAACACTTGTTTATGATGTTTATGATTTATTCTGTTTATGATCTTTTGTATAATCATAAACATTATAACATTATAAATGTATAGACCTTTTCATCAACTCAAATACCTAGAAAATCATATAAATGCAACTGTAGTCAGCCAGGTAGTTTTTAAAAAAAGATCCTTTCAATTGGTGTATGAAATGGCATTATTTTACAACCTAATAATAATTTTTGAATATAGCCAAACAGTGCCTATTCAATACCCCCTGCCACCTCCCCCCTTGGCTGCCTTACAAAAGCTTGTCATACTGAATTAGATATGCAGGCATAAAGTACCTTCCTTTTTTGAAGGTACCTCACCAGAATTAGCATGCATCAGCTGAGGTGGAGAGTTAATAATATGGATCTAATTAAACTGGGTGATGGTTAATTAGCCAGTTTGAGAAAGCCAGTGTAGCCAGTACACATGGGAACCCCCTTCTCTTTGTGATTCGTGTCATGGAATATTCAATGACTTCAGTCAGCCAGGACCTTAGTTTAGCATCCCATTAGTTTTTTCAGGACTTTGTTTTGTTGCCTCATCATATTTCAGAGAGCAGCCCTCAGTTCTTGTGGCAAGTTGCAGGATGGCCTGCTCAGCCCTGGGACAGCTCCTGCCCCAAACAGACCAGCAGAGTCCCAGAAGCACCAATGGAGTTGTCCAGGGGAGACAACTGCCCATAATGCACTCACCATGAAGCTGTCTCCAGTTCCTTGCTTACAGCTGGCTGCATAAAGTAGTGGCCAAAGTAAGAAGTGCAGAGTACTTGAGATACTCAATCATTAACCACAGCCCTCAACTTTTGTTTCTTCTTTTGCAGAAACAAAAAACCTGTAAAGGATGCAGCACTCAGTTCTTCACAATGTACATAAACTCAGCCCTATTAAAACGAGGCTGACTGTTCCTGGAACCTTTGAAGTCTGTCCAGGACTGGAAGTTCGTTGAACAAGGCCTGACTGAATTTTACATATACATCTATTGTGGAGGCTCACTCTTAATAGAGAACCCAGTTTACAGTGGAAATTGAAAAAAGCAGGATGAACTGTAGCAGTACCCATCATTCTTAATTCTGAGATCCTTTCCTTTATGATCCTGTTCTTTTATGAGTTCCTTTATGGTCTGCTAAACAATCTACCACAGGCTTACCCTTGATTTTGTGAATATTTGCTTTAAGGGGCACACATTTTGGGATAATTGTAACACCAAGCACAATACACACAAGCACTGTAAGGTCACCATAATACATAAAGTAGATAAGGATTACACCATATTCTGTCATAGTATACTAGTCCACGCCCATAGGTACACTGGTTGGAACCAACACATTAATTACACAAGAAATGTTGACCTTTTTTAAACATTAGCCATCACATACCAATACATATGTGTTCCTTTCCTACCCCACAGTCATAGTGTAAATCAGAGCACTGTGGCTAAGGTCTCACACATTTGCCCACAGCAACCTTAGCAGTAATTAACCCAGCAGTAATTCTATCACTATGATTATAAAGGCTCACCACAGACAGACACCTTTTTTGGGTTATCCAACAAGCTGGGAATGCAGAGGTCTGGCTATTTTGGCAAAGTTCTTAATAAAATGACAGCAATATCCAATTAGGCCAAGGAAGGCACAAAACAGATCTACGTGGGCTGATACTGCAGCTCCAACATCCATCCTCATCCCTACACAGTCAGGATATGCATTGTCCATTTGCTATAGTGAGTGACAGCCATGTTGAGGAGTCTTGAAGTCTTCTTCCCTTGCTTCCAAACAACCATATAAAAATGCTCTCTACTCCCCCCCACTGCTTCCACGTCATTTTTAATTCTCTCTTTACCTCTGAAAAAGAGAATTTGTGGCAGGATTAAAGTTCTTAATTTTCATTTTAGAACCTGGTCTGATAAGTCATATACAGACTGATCCTACATCAGGATATCTATGTAGAAATACTGCTGCGGTCCTTCTTGTCAACCTTTTGGAGAAGATCTTTCAGCCTAAGTGGCAGGTGCATCAGTCACGGAAATGGAAGACAGGAGAACAGTGTGAAAAATCATACACCAAACCAAGGAAAATCTACTTAAAGAGGGAGGAACAGTGGTCATAAATCAAAGTTCACTGACAGGGAAAGACAGACGCTTATCAGGATGGTCACTAAAAACCACAAAACAATGGCCTTAAAAATTACCACATAACTGAATTTACACCTCCATGTCCCTGTCTTAACAAAAATTATGTTGTGAGCATCATGAAAACTATTTATGGTACAGCTGCCATTGAGTGAAAACCACTTGCAACCAAGGTCAATGTGTGACAACACAAAACCTGGTGTAATGAGTAGAAAACCTGGACTGATTTCTGAGTGGGGAATGAAAGTAATGCTGTCTGATGCACCATCTTTTACTCTTCTTCCTACCAAGGAAGCCTTCATCCCAGCTTGTCCCCTTCTATTACACATGGTGGCGGGTTATGGTAGGGGCAGTCATCTTGTGCGAGTCATTGGGTCTGATTATTACTCTGCATGGTAGAATTACAGACATGGAAAATGAAGTCATTTTAGGTGACCAAGGACTCTCTGTGGTGTGAACATTGTTTGATCAAGATGTTGCCATATTCAAAGCTGTGACCTCCCCCATAGATGCTATTAAATGGATTGAAGAGTAGTTTCATGAGCACCAGCAAGAAGCCAAACACCTTCCATGACCTTCCAAATCACCATACATAAAAATAATTCAACCTTTATGGGAAGCTCTGTAATGTAGAATGTGGAGTAGATTTCTACCTCTTTCACCTCTCAAAGATCTGCAGCCTTTCCTTTATGAGCACTGGTTCAATATTCCATTAAATAGTTGAAAACCTGTATAACAGCAAGAACAACTGAAGGTGTGCTGAAAGCAAAGGGGTGGCCCAACTTCTTATTAGTTAATAAATATTCAAACATTGTCTGGTGTTTCCATTATTTTGTGTAACCACTGTATGCGTTGAGGCTAGACGTCTCTTTGGTGTGCACCTTAGCATTTAATCCATAGATGAGGTGTCATCATTGTAAGCGTTCAGCTTGTTTATCTGACTTTCTTGTTGAGTTCTTCTATCTGCATCCAGAGCAGACAGACTCCAAAGGTGGTCAGGGCATTCTCACTGAATTCTGTCAATTTCAGCAGACATGCACAGCAGGTTCAGAGGTTTCAGAATCTCTCTGTCTTTCTTCAGGTTCTCACACAGTGGTAGACGAGAGCACTGTCACAGGAACTCAGCTGTGCTATGCTTGGCGGTGTGTTGTTTCATGTATAGCTTCTCCAAAACTGGTACAGTCTAGGGGCTTATTAACAAGCAGACAGCCTTTTTCAATCAATTCTGTGTGGGAGTTAATCACTCATAGGAGAGCATAAACAGGTGTGCAGTGCAAGTCTGCCAGGAGAAAAATAACAAGTAGCAAATTGAGTCCTTATTTTCTGCTGCCTAGTCTCCACCCTGCCCTGTCCACTGTAGCTCCTAATACCAGCAAATGATTTCTAAAGAGAGTCCAGTAATCCAAGTCAAGTGCACAAGAAGTGGTCAATTTACTGTTTCAGTTCCACAGCCAGTAGTGTCTTTGTAAAGTGAAGGCTTCATGTAAAAACTGGTCTTTCGCTGAAATCTTCCCACTCTTGCCAATATTTCTTGCATGTATGTCACAGAATTTTGTGCTTTGTGATGGGAGGGAGAATCAAACATTTCCAAGCTCTCCTCAGCAACTTTCAGCAGGATAGTCATTAACCAAAGTGAACAAGCCCCATCTGAAGAGAAATCCATTTATCACAGTGTGGTGGCTCAGTTTGGCCTCATCCCCAGTTACTTCACCTTGAGTATAATATCATTACAGGAGTGCAATGGCATCCAAAATTGTAAATCTTCCATAAATGTAAATTGTAATATTCCAGTCTAGTTTTGGAGAATGTATTTATCTATTCTGCATGAATATAAGGCTAATCTATTTGTGAATCACAAACACTTCTAAAAATTCTAATGTCTAATGTCTCACAGCTCTTCTGCTCTCACCTGAGCACCTGACACACTCCCCCCTGAGGAACTTCTCATGACTAAAACTATCTCCTACTAAACTAAAAATAAAAAAAAATTGTAATGGTTTAACACACTCGTTAGCTTTACCCGCTAGTTTGTACCTTGCCTGGCCAACCTTTGGAACTTTGTCATGCTTCTAATATTGTTGACTCTGTATGGTTTTTGCGTATTGTGTATTTTTGTGTACTGTATGGCTTGTGTTGTATTGTACCTCACTTGTAAGTCACTTCGGAGAAAAGTGTCTGCCAAATGAATAAATGTTAATGTAATGTTAGCTCTGGGTCTTGAACACAAACGTACAGTAGCTTGCACCTACATCCTAGCAGATACAGTTATTACCCTTTTACAGCTTGAATGAAAGTATACTTAGTGCACTCTACATCAAATTCATATGTGCGCTTAAACTGGATATGAAACATAAATTGACCTTATTCCTGCTTGATGCTCTCCAACCCTGGAGAACAGAGAGTAGAACACAACTGTATTTGAAAATGTTAACCCTTTGTAGTTTGTAGAAGTGTTATGGGTATTGCATAATGATTTCTAACACTTTGAATTTAGCTGCCACTACCACTCACAAATGATTGATGTCACCTTATTCTTTCCCTGCTTGTTTCATTTGCATTTGAATTATTTTAACTATTTTTAGTTAGTTCTTCATTTGTTCTTCATTTAACTTCTGTATCTCTCCTTTGTTATGTTAATCTGTGCATTTGTGAGCTCCAGATTGAATTGCTGATCAACTGTTCATTATCTGAGTTTCATGCCATTGTGAACTTTGCAAAAATTGCCATTTCCTTTATGTTTTTGCTGTTGTTTTCCATTACACTAATTTGTTATTCTTGTGGTAACTGTGTGCTGTTATTTACCTACTCGACCACACACATCTTCACATTTGCTTAGTACTGCAAAAATTACCGCTGACATCCATTGCATCTGCTGTTTTATTTTATGATTCTTTTTTTTAATTAATTAATTTATTTATTTATTCAAACATGTACAATGCAAAAAAGCAGGGAAATGACACAGACAATAATACAAGGGGAAAAAAAATAGATTAAAAAAAAACACAGACAATCAGACAGACAGACAGACAGACAGACATACAGACCAACATGACAAGACCAAGCATTCAATATAATGGGTTGTATGGAACTTAATGGGGGAGTTTAGGTGCTGATGTAGATGAGATCAGACAGTAAGATGATGAAAAGAAGAAAATAAGATTTTGATGAGGGTTTGTGATATGTGTGTGTGTGTATATGTGTGTTGGTGTTGGTGGGGTTGGTTAACAGGCAAGTCTAAAGAGAGATAAAGGATAAAGGAGCCCCAAACTCCTTCAAAGTGTGGGGTTTGGTGCTGGAATGTAATTTGTTCCATGGACATGTATTCTTTGAGGAGGTTTAACCATTGTGTGATGTTTAATGTATTTCTAGTTTTCCAGTTTAATAGGATAGTTTTCTTAGCGATAGTTAAGGCGATGAGTATAGGTTTTGTATTTTGGATTGGTGGGTTTATTACTGAGAGATCTCCAAGTAGACAGAGGGAAGGAGATAGGGGAATGCTACAGCTCATAACAGAAATTCTGTTAATGACTTCTTGCCAGAAACGTTGTGTTGGTGGGCAGAGCCAGGTGGAGTGGAGGTAATTATCTGGGGTGTTTAATGTGCAGTGTGAGTGTCAGAGTCTGTGAATGCCATCTTATACATCTTGTGCTGGGTGATATGTGCTCTGTGGATTACCTTGTACTGTATTAGTTGCAGGTTAGTATTGTTAGTCATTGTGAAGGTGTTCCTGCAGATTTGGGTCCAGAATTCAGTATCAGGAGTGAAAGATAAGTCTTTTTCCCAGGCTTTGATTCTGATGGAAATTGTTGAGTCTACGGTTGATATTAGTTTATATAATGTGGAAAGAATTTTCTTTGAGTTGGTTATTTTGTAATATTTTATGATTCTTTGGGCCTCAGTGTTTTCTTTCATGTCCTTTTTTCTAGCAGGTCCTTTTTAAATACCTCTCTTCTTTGATTTATTTGTTGGACTGTTCTGTGTCTGGCACCCCTTATAATGAGTTGTTCTTTCCAGATTGACACAATTACAGTTTGAAGTCCACTCTTGCCCAAGGAAAGTGTTAATTCTGTTAACAAATACTATGATTAAAACTATTTGTCAGCAGCCTTTTTTCTTATGAGGAAAGCATGAAGATAACTAAATGAAACATCTGTAGAAGTATTATAACTATATGTGACCCGGTCGGCGTAATGCAGAAGGTCTTGGCTCTAGGGTACTCGACTACGCCACCTGGGGACTTTCACCCCAAGAAATGTTTCCAATTTATACTCCTAAGATATTGTACGGAGACAAGAGGGTTCTCACATGCAGGTAAGTTAGTAGAGACGACAGAGACGTAGTATTTCAGTTTAGATACAAAAGTTTATTTAACAAATAGTTAAAAATACAAGCCTGCAAGTTATTGCTACAAAAAAAAAGAAAAAAACGGGTGGGCAAGCAATTCCACCAGAGGACGGGGTAATGGCTGCCACCAGAGATGAACTGTAGAAAAATGGTAGGGGATGAGTAGGCTGACCGCTGGGGGGATTACCTTTGCTGGGAGGGAGAGAAACTGACACACCATGCGTGCCCTTGTCCCTGGTGCCTGCTAACACACATACGGACATATACACATGTACAGCAAATAGTGATCACAGTAAATGGTGAAGTGCACTTTACCACTACAAACACTGCATGCAGTGCGTGAAGGAGGGGACCCAGATCCAGCGACCCGCCCTGCAGTCCAGCAGCTACACTCCCCAATAACTATGTAGGGGGAAAAAGGGGGGAAGATTAATTACAGCCCCAACCAGCTGGTTAAAGGCTAAATACAAACTTAGTGTAGAAATACTGAGCAGAATAGTAAAAACAATAAAATAAAGAAAAACACTGGGGCAGCCAGTACACCTAAAGTCCGTCTACAGATAAAAATCACGCACAACAGGTGGCCACACACACCAACTCAGGCCACTTATAAAAAAACCCTGCAAGGCAAAAGCTAAACTAACATTAAAGGAGGCAAAGCAGCAGTGGCAAATCTTCCTAAAGAGGTAAAGAAATACAATATGCATCATGGTTGTACATTCATATAAGTACACAACACTTATTACCCCCAATTGCCACAAGCTACACACTCAGAAAAACAACCCTAGTTTAATTTTACCTCTATGTGGCGTCCAGTTAGCGTGAATGAGATGGGCGCTTACTCGCCGTCTCCAACACTGACCTGAATTAAAACATCGCTGTTACATACACGTAAATTTAAAATACAAGATCACTCGTTTGTAATACGGATTTAAATGAAGCTACGGGTGCAACAGATTGAACAAAACGCAAATACCAAAATACCTGGAATATGGGAGGCCATTTAGGGCGAAATCACTGAAACACTTGCACGTTAACATTTCACTTGTGTATACATACGAAAGACTTACACATACACACAGACTACTTGCACATGTAGATGATACAGCTGCACATGCATTCACAGCGCTTGTGCATATGATAGGCTACAATTGCACACACACTACTCACTTGCGCATCCATTCACCTGTACACACACGCTATTTGTACTCAACACTGAGTGGTTGCGCGCATGTATGTGGGTGTGTGTGCAAGACAATTTTCAATGCGCCCGGAAGTCGTTTCATTGTAACAGGAAGGCACACTTATGCCGTGAAGAGCAACGTTACGGACCATTTCGAGCAGTGATGGGAATTCTCTTTTTAGTGAGCTGGATCATTTGGCTCAGCTCAGCAATAAGAGCCGGCTCTTTCGGCTCCCAAACGGCTCTTCATTTAGAACCACTCCTGGCTTTTATAATTCAGCAATGTTTTGACCTATGATTGGTATGTGCGCATGTTTATCACTTAAATTATTCAATATAATTATATAAAACCTTATAATTTCCAGAATACCATTATTTTACATTAAGTTTGGTATAAAAAACATTCATGTAAAAACATCAAACACTATTACACATGTGTATTGAACGTTTTATTTATACTGAATGTTGTAAGGTAGCGTTTCGCTACAAACACTAAACACAGGCATCTGGTCCTCGTGCATGTTACAATTCTAACATTCAGTCAGTGCATGGAGTGCCTGTGGCCGAGCAGTGTGGCAAAAAGATCATCCTATTATTCTGTCTTGTATTAATTACCAAAAAAAAAAAAAGAAATCGGCTCTCAGAGGGGAGCCGGCTTCCATCGTTCACATAAAGGAGACAGCTCATAGAGCTGACTCGTTCGCGACTAACACATCACTAGTTTCGAGACTAGCTGCACACCATGGCGGACAGCGACGTTACTGCCGAGGCGGTGAACATTCTGCGAACTCTTAACTCTTTAAACAAATAAAGTACATAGTCGTTGCAAATTGACTGAACAATTTCAGACCAATAGTAGTAAATACCTTCAAGCAGGACCACTATATTGTCTTGTAAACAACCGCATTTTAGTTAACTAACTAGCCTACAATTTACGTCTCTTAAAGACTGACTGGAATGTGCAGGCATCGTGGGGCTCGTGTCTATGGTAATAGCTGTCGAAGTAATCAGAGGAAATGAAAGGACGGAAGGGCCTGCATCCATTGTGAACACCGTCTCAAGCACTTCGGACAAAACCACAAAAAAGACTGCATTCCTGGTAACCGTGATCATATACCCACACATGAAACTGCAAGAAGATGGCCTCACTTAACAGCAATTGCCGATAAAATGCCACCCCTACTTAGATTAGATTAGATTAGATTAGATTCAACTTTATTGTCATTGTGCAGAGTACAGGTACAAAGCCAATGAAATGCAGTTAGCATCTAACCAGAAGTGCAAAAACAAGTATTATTTACAGAAAGTGCAGTTGAGTAATTACTCCAGTATAGGAAATGTTATATTTACAGTATGTACAGTGTTAACAGATAATAAATATGTATAATATATTAATGTATTATACATAGGGGGGTGAAATGGACAGGGTAGGAAAGGGGAGAGTATATATTGTATGTACAGTATTGACAGATATTTACAGATGGTTGTTTGTACAGCAGTGCAAATATGACAGTAAAAGTACAGAGACAGTGCAGTCAATTAATGTAATGATGCTTAGTGCTGTGGTGTGGAGTTCAGCAGGGTCACAGCCTCGGGGAAGAAACTCCTCCTGAGCCTGCTGGTGCAGGAGCGGAGGCTCCTGTAACGCCTGCCTGATGGAAGGAGAATAAAAAGTCCCTGGTTAGGGTGGGATGCATCCTTGATAATGCTTTTTGCCCTGCCCAGGCGGCGTTTATTGTAAATGTTCTCAATGGTGGGCAATTGGGTGCCGGTGATCCGTTGGGCAGTTTTCACCACCCGCTGTAGTGCTTTGCGATCTGATGCAGAGCAGTTGCCGTACCACACTGAGATGCAGTTGGTGAGTATGCTCTCAATGGTACAGCGGTAAAAGTCCACCAGTATCCTAGAACACAGGTGAGCTTTCTTAAGGCTCCGCAGAAAGTAAAGGCGCTGCTGCGCCTTTTTGATGAGAATGGAGGAGTTCAGGGACCAGGTGAGATCGTCAGAGATGTGGACGCCAAGGAATTTGAAGCTAGATACACGCTCCACTACATCTCTGTTGATGTAGATGGGGGCGTGTGCGTGGCTCCTAGCTCGCCTGAAGTCCACAATGATCTCCTTGGTCTTCTGGTTGGACTCTTAATTGGGTATAACTGCCCAAGAGCATTAACACCCAGACAGGTATTGACAGGAAAAGACAACGAGCCCTATGCCATTCGAACTGATTTAGGATGGAGCATTGTGGGCTGCTCAACACCAACCCTAGATGGAACAGATACCAGCCTGTGTCACAAAGTCTCTGTAAAGGTACTCCCTCCAGTAACACCGATGGATGTGATCAGCGCACTTGAGTCAGACTTTAAGGATGTCAAGGGAGAGGACAAAACAGTCTCACAAGAAGATCTCATATTCCTGAGCAAACTAAAAGAAGGCATAACACAAAATGAACAAGGACATTATGAGATGCCTTTACCCTTTAAGCAACGGCCACACTTACCCGACAAGAGAAAACTCGCAGAAATCAGACTCAACCACTTAAGACGGAAGTTTTACAGAGATGAGAAATATAAAAAAGACTACACAACATACATGAAAGAAATCATAGAGAGAGGTGATGTGGAAGAGGTGGGAGATGATGGAATCCCAGGCAAACAATGGTACATTCCTCATTATGGCATATACCACCCTAAAAAGCCAGACAAGTTGCGTGTTGTGTTCGACTGCTCTGCAAGGTGTGGTGGTACAAGCCTCAACGAGCATCTTCTTCCCGGGCCAGGCATGATAAATAACCTCACCGTTGTCCTCCTACGGTTCAGACGGCATCCCATAGCACTCATGTATGACATAGAGAAAATGTTCAACCAATTTCAGGTGCCAGAGCAGGATCGCAACTTCTTACACTTCCTGTGGTGGAAAGACAGAGATGCAAGCACACAACCGCAGGATTACCGAATGAAAGTCCATGTTTTCGGCACACTGTCATCACTTGGCTGCGCGAATTATGGGATGAAGTATCTGGCCAATGAACACAGACTCTCACACCCAGTAGGATCACAATTTGTGGCAAGAGACTTCTACGTGGACGATGGAGTGACAAGTACAGACACGGTGGAAAAGGCCATTCAGTTGGCACAAGAGGCAAGAGCAATATGCGTCAAAGGTGGTCTCTGTCTCCACAAATTTGTCTCAAACAACCACACCGTCCTACAAAGTCTACCCTCATCGGAACAGGCAACAGAGGCTAAGACAAAGGATTTGACATTCTCTGACACCACTAGAGCGTGCTCTAGGAATTCATTGGTGCATTGGAAGTGATTCCTTCAGATTCAAAAACACATTGACAAACCAACCAGGGACACGCTGAGGTATATTAGCTACTGTCGCCTCCATATACGATCCTCTTGGCTTCCTTGCGCCGTATGTCCTTAATGGCAAGAAGATCTTACAAGAAATGTGCCGTCAAGGTGTTGGCTGGGATGACCCCCTACCAGAAATGCTGTGGCCACAATGGGAGAGTTGGTGTCATGACTTCGCCAACCTAGAGAAAATAAATATAGCTCGATGTTACACTCCTGTTAATTTTGGAGAAGTCATCGAAACAGAACTGCACCATTTTTCTGATGCAAGCACCAGCGGATATGGGCAATGCTCGTACCTGAGAGTCAAGAACCAGAGAGGGGAGATTCACTGTTCTCTACTGATAGGAAAGGCCCGTGTTTCTCCTACCAAGCTGATGACAATACCAAGGCTAGAATTAACAGCGGCAGTTGTTTCAGTTACTGTCAGCAACATGATCAAGGAGGAGCTTAGTTGTGTCAATGCTAAGGAGTACTTCTGGACAGACCCCAAAGTAGTGTTGAGCTACATAAATAATGACTCGAGGCGCTTTCATACATTTGTTTCCAACAGAGTCCAGAAGATCCGCAACAGCACAACCCCCCAGCAATGGCATTATGTGTCCACGGATGAGAATCCGGCAGATCGGGCATCCCGAGGAAGAACAATAAATGAGCTGCTCAGATCCAACTGGTTCACTGGCCCCACGTTCCTCTGGGAAAGTGAGATGTCTACATCAGAGGATGTGGTACCAGATCTAGCTGTGGGAGATCCAGAGATCAGAAAGGTTCAAGTGCTACAGATGTCTGCGCTACAGACAACAGAAGCAAACAGCATCGCAGACTGTCTGTCCAAATTCTCATCATGGTCCCGAGCCATCAAAGCTGTGGCCCACCTTGTGCGACGGGCAAAGAAAATCAAGTCACATGCCCCTTCCACAGTGAGCGAGCAGAAAAGCGCTGAATGTGTTATAATTAGAGATCTGCAAAGTCAAACTTATGAGAAAGAAATCAGACAGTTAAAGAAAGGAGATCAACTAACAAAACACAGCAAATTGTATCACCTTGGCTTGTTCATTGACACAGACGGACTTCTGAAGGTGGGAGGAAGACTCCACCATTCATCCCTCTCAGAAGCTCTTAAGCACCCCATTGTCATTCCCAAAGAGCATCATGTTACAAAGTTGATAATAGCACATAACCATGAAAAGATCCAGCACCAGGGCAAAGGCTTTACTGCAAATGAAATCAGATCGAGTGGTTATTGGATCCCCAGTATGAGCCGAGCAGTAGCTTCATTCATTCGCCAGTGTACGATCTGTCGTAGACTCAGGAGGCCACCAGAGGGCCAAAGAATGAGTGACTTACCTGAAGAACGCATGAAGCCCCCCCCTCCTTTCACTTATTGTGGTATGGACTGCTTCGGTCCCTTTGTCACTGCAGAGGGCAGGAAACAGCACAAAAGATACGGCCTGCTACTCACCTGCTTTTGTTCACGAGCCATCCATCTGGAGATGTTGGAGGGTCCACCGATGCCTTCATTCAAGGCAGCTCTACAAGAGCTTGACACTGACAGACTGAGTACATTTCTGTCGCAGAGGCAGTGTGACTTCGTCATAGTGCACCCCACTCTAGCTACGCAGGTGGTGTGTGGGAGCACCAGATCAAAAAGGTCAGGAGCGTCCTGAATTCTACACTGTCACTTTCTCACAATAGACTCAATGACTCTGCACTATGAACTCTCCTATATGAAGCCATGGCCATAGTCAACAGCAGACCCCTCACTGTGGATAATTTAATCAGTCCTGACAGCTTGGAGCCCCTCACACCCAATCACCTCATCCAAATGAAGTCCAGCCCAGCACTGCCCCCGCCTGGCATGTTCCCCAGAGAAGACTTATACGGCGCAAAGAGATGGCGAAATATCTGGCGGAGCAGTTCTGGAGCCATTGGAAACGAGAATATCTTCACAGCATAATGGCAAGATAGAGGTGGCATTCACCAAAGAAAAATCTGCAAGTGGGTGATGTTGTAATGGACATTGATGAACTGTCACCTAAAGGTGAGTGGAGACTTGCAAGGGTCATAGAGACTGTCAAGGGCAAGGATGGACTTGTAAGAAGAGCAAAAATCTCAGTAGGAGATAAGAAACTGAACAAAAAGGGTGAGCGCCTGGGTAAGCCATCCATATTAGAGTGCCCAGTGCTCTAAAGAAGTTAGTCCTGTTGTTAGAAGCCTCTTAAGTTCATGACTTTAGTGCAGTGTTAATGCATTCGTTAAGTGTCATGCAGTCATTTTTGTGTGAAAATTATTCGTTGTTCTTGTTGTGTAATGGAATACTCATAATTTTGGTGGGAGTGTAAATGACCCAATTTAAATTTAAGTTTAAGTTTGATTATAAAGGAAGAACAGCTCTCTGAATTGTATGTATTATCAGTTACCTTACTATTACTACATTTCTCATGTTGTGGACTTTTATTGCCTGACATTCTGTGTTGTATTGATAGACTTTTATTTTGAAATGTGAACACACACCTCTAGTTCATGCCTCTCGCGAGTTGTGTGGCAGAACAAAAACAAAGGAAAAGCATGTGAATTTAAAGTTTAGCACCCCCGGAGAGGGCATAAGCTCTTACGGTGATTTTTGTTGATTTATGATTGTTTACGTTGAGTTTACAATAAAGGTGAAGAAATCATCAGTGCAAGTCTTGACCATTCTTCCATGGGATGCTATATGCCGTACCTGACGAAGTGGCCATATATATACAAAAATGGGACCTTGGCTAATTAGTGGTTAGCCACCTGAGTGCTACTTGGGGGGCGTGGCCAAGAAGGGAAGGAGCTACGGTGGTTGAGAGGCAAAAGGGTAGCTCTGCCGGTTATATATATTTAAACGTCTTTTCATTTCCTCTGATGAAAATGTGGAGAAAAAAATTTCATCCATTTCTTGATCATGGTTTTTTTGTGTTCTATGACATATTTAAGGCCTTTGATATCTTTGTATAACCCTCTCCTGATCTGTACATTTCAACACACTTTGGTCACTCGTTGTTGCCCATAGTTGTTTCCTTACACTGCCATGCACTAAGAAAAAAGAAAACCTGCTGAGAAAACCTACAAGAGCAGCTGATTTTATCCTGAACTAACCAGAATCACCTCAGTTTGTCACAGGTGAAGTTAATTAGCTTTGGATATGATTTGGATGGTGAATGGTTAGACCTGAGCACAGTTACAACTCCCATTATAAAAAGTGTGTAAACTTACCACTGTGCAACCACTGTGTTTTAGTTTTTCTATTTTAAATTAATATTCAGAAATGTGTTGCCTTTTCTTTTTACTTTGATTTTGTGGGTTACCATGTCTAAATGAGAGTGGGAAAATCTGATTTAATGGGTTTTCATTTTAGGCCTCAAGACAAAAAACAATACATTTTGAAAGGATGTAGAAAGTTCAGACTTTCTAGATCCACTGTACATCGCTAATGCAAGTGTAACCCTGTTTTTGCACTGAATATCATGTTTGCTTATCCAGCTTGCCTGTGCCTTGTGGTTTGACCTGATAATAAGACTGCTGTCTGAAGTATACACTGATTGGACACATTCAGGCAATCTACCTATTAGGGAACTGGTCCCCCTTTTGCCCTCAACAAGGTGTTGAAATTGCAGTGCAGGGATACTGGCCCATGTCCACTCCAGTGCCTCCCATAGTTGTTGCAAATCATCTGGCGGCGGATCTCTACTCTGAGTGACTTGTTCCATCTCCTCCCACAGATGCTCTTTTAGATTGAGATCTGGTGACTGCGTAGGCTCCTGCAGTAAGCTGAACTCACTGTGATTCCTGGACCACCCTAGCCTTTTGTGATGGAGCATTACCCTGCTGAAAAAGCCCATTCACACATGGAAACACGTGTGCTGCCCTGAAAGGATGCACGTGATCAACAACAATACTGAGATATTCTGTGGCACTCAAATGTAGCTCTACTCCTATCAATCTACACCCAATGTGTTCAACATAAACACATCCGACATCATTATACTGCCATCCCCAGCCTGCATTGTTGACACCCAGCAGGATGAATCCATAGACTCAAGCAGTTTTTGCCAAATCCTGGTCCTCCTATCAGCATGAAACAGCAGGAACTGGGATTCATCAGACCAGGGGATGTTTTTCCAATACTTCACTCTCCAGTGTCTGTCCTTAGCTAACTTAGCAGCTTCTTGTTTTTCACTGATAGGAGTGGAACTCAGTTAGGTCATCAGCTGCCACACCCCATCCAAGACAAGGCAGAACATGTTGTGCATTGTGATATGCCTCTTGCGGCACCACTGTTGTACACAACTGTTAGTTGACTTACTGTAGCCTGTCAGGTTCTCTGTACAAACTGTGTCCTGTCCTTTGACCTCTCAAATTACACAGGTAATTTGACTATGCTGAGAAGAACTGGTTTCTAATGTTATGAGCATTTAGCTTGCTGGATGTTTATGTTATTCCTTTACTTCTGTGTATTTTTACAGTTTTTCCCAATTGCTAACACACTATAACCTGTTCCCTCAGCAAGAAAACCTATAGCCTTGCCTCATTTCTCAAAAGATATACATTTTTCTCACAACTGTAAACACTATTCACCTGTTTCAACGCATTTCAATATTCAAAACTCTTTCTGCAAAACCTTACACAAAAGTGGCCAAATAAATCATTCATTGTACTATATGTTCATTCAGCAAACACATGCTCTCAATATAATTAACTCAAGTCATCACAACTTAAACTCAAAGACCACACATTTCTCCAGGTGCAAACACTAAGCCACAAAATTAACACACCAATCAGAAATGCAGGGTCAATAAATAGGGCCTAGAAGCATGTCCATGTGCATTGGATCAATGGATCCTAACAATGCTGAAGTTGCAAGACAACAGAGAGGAAGAGGGTGAGGAAGAGGACGAGGATGAGGAAGAGAAAGAGGAGAAGGACGAGGACGACAACAACAAAGACAAGTAATCTCAAATGAAATCTGTGCCACCCTAGTTCATCATGTGCTCATAAATGGGAGGACTATGAGAGAAGCTGGACAGCTAGTGCAACCCAACCTAAGCCGTTACACAGTTGCATCCATTGTTCGTACTTTCGGAAGGGAAAACGGGTAATTTACCTTGTTGTTACTATGATATATGTAATGTTGTAGTGCATATAGACTGAATCTCCACTTTGTTCTCAGTGTAGTTTTTACTGTACCACAGTAATGGATGACCATAAGTCAGTAATGGTCAAATTTCATTTCTGCAGAACTGAGAGGCGGCCATCTATTGGAGGTAGGCGGAGACTTCTCACAGCTGAGCAGGAGACTGCCCTGGTGAATATGGTGATTGCCAATAATGCCATCCGTTTGAGGGAAATTCAAACCCAGATAGTTGAAGACCAGGTAGTCTTCCAAGGAATTGACAGCATCAGCACTTCCACCATTGACCGGATCGTTCAGAAGAACCACATAAGGACAAAGCAGCTGTACCGTGTGCCTTTTGAAAGGAATTCAAACAGAGTTAAGGAGCAACGATTCTAATGTGTGCAGGTAATTGCTATACTGTACAGAATTTTTACAGCATGTAGAGTATGGCCCATCTCTCCAGCTTATCAATACAGTACTGTATAGTACTATAATGTGTTACAGTAACTGCAGTACACAATCTTTCATTCCAGTACAGTAGTACACTACAGTACTGTATTTGTAGTAAAATGTGTGTTTTTTGACTTCTGTAGAGAATCTTTGAGCTGGATGCTATGGCTGACCCACATGAGTACATCTTTATTGACGAGGCAGGGTTCAACCTAACAAAAAGGCACAAAAGGGGGCGCAACATCATTGGTCTCTGTGCCATTATACAAGTTATTATACATTATCCTGGCCAGAGGGGAGGCAATGTCACCCTATGTGCAGCCATCAGCAATTGTGGCATCCTCCACCTCCATGTCAAAGTGGGTCCATACAACACGGCACAACTCCTTCAATTTCTAGATCAGCTGCACAACAGGAAGGGGAACCAGGGCAGCCAGAGCAAGCCCAATATTTTGTCAACTGGGATAACGTGAGTTTCCATCGGACTGCTCTGGTTCGCGCCTGGTTCAATGACCACCCCAGGTTCACCGTTCTTTTTTTGTCAACATATTCCCCAATTCTGAATCCGACTGAGGAATTTTTCTCAGCATGGCGGTGGAGAGTGTATGACCGCAACCCCTACGCACAGCAAAACCTCCTGGAGGCAACGGTGGATGCCTGCGGTGATGCGTCTGCGGAGTCTATCAAGGCTTAGATAAGGCACACAAGGGCATTTTTCCCACGCTGCCTGGCAAGAGCAAACATAATGTGTGACGTTGATGAGATATTATGGCCTGACCCAGACCTGCGACGAGATGATGAGAACGCTGATGCTGATGCTGAATAACCTGTATATTTGCTGCATTTGGAAATACAGTAAAGCTTTTGGAAATTGGGTATTTTACTGTGCATGGACTCTTCCTTACATGTTTTGTCAGTATGACATTTCAAAGGTCAGGTTTTTGAACAAAACAGCATATACAGTAGTATTCCCTTATCCACTAATGTAAGAGGTATTTATTACAGTACTGTTTTGAATTTCTCTCTCCAGGGTGTTCCTGAAAGGGTTATCTGGATAGTCAGTGCTGTGATTTTACAAAGTTCCAAATTATTTCTCTGAAAACCTATTCTGAGGTCAAAGTTTGATTGGGACCCAGAAGTTAGATGTTTGTACTGTTGGGTGTGAGTTTTTAAAATTGTGTGTGAAGATTCGAGAAAATGGTGAGTTGTTCCAGGAATTGTGTCTAAGCAATTGAGAAAAAGTGTAATAACATGTGAATATTAAGCTCCATTCACTCTGCCATTGCTTTTATCATTTTATAGGCAACATTGAGGCAAGATATCGATGTAAGCCATCTTGTTTTTTAATCTCCATAGCTTCCTGTAATATCAGTAAGATTGAATTTGGAACATTTTTATCCAAAATTAGGAAACTTGCATTTAGTCACAGTTATAAGGTATAAGACTGTTATCAGTCAAATGTCAAAAGATATTGCAAGGATCAATACACAGACTGTGTAGTGGTCACAGCACCCATCATTGCACCCCTTATAAGCCATTGTCACCACTGTCCACTGTCAAATGAAGACATATCTTTCTTGGGTTTATGACAAATGTATTCAGTTGTATTGTTTTTATTGTATTGTTTGTTGTATTAGGTTAAAAACATCATTTTATTGTCAATATACACAGCTATGCCTTAAAAAGAATGACCACCTCTCTTTCCCCTCCTACAATAAGAAACATGCTTGAGAAAGCAAGAAGCATATTGCACTCTTACAGCTGGCATTTTTGTCATCTGTGCTGATGGCAAGGATTCATAAACAATTACTTTGCCGCCTGCTCTGCTTTTCTGTGCAAAATAAATGCCCAGTGTCTCTCAAGCATGTGAGGTCTAAATATGCTTTGGCAAATTAAATGTGCCCATTTAAGGCCTGGATTCATTCATACCACAATGTGATTTATCCCACACTGCTACTAGTTTTAGTATTATTTAGTTATGACTTCAAAATCCGTCAAGACCCAAAGGGGTTGTTAAGACTAAAGCAGAGTGGTCAGTTAAGCAGGTCTTTTTAAATAAGGTCTTTTTAAACAATGATAATATAACTAAAATCATAACAGTAATTAAAAATAAAAGCATGGATGCAATCACCTTTATTTGAAAATATTTCCAACTTCTCTTGATGCAGCCAAGTAGTATTCCTTGAAGACTACTACAAACATTGCTGTTTTAACTCTGAATCAGTTGTTGGTTGTTATGATTCTATTTTGTTTCTTGGTGAAATCTGACACATGCAGGCTGGCATAATATCTTAGAGTCTGTACTGGTTTAGGTGCCTGTGAGAGAGGTTAGTTAAGTGCTCTTGTGTTTTCTTTACACGTTAGTGGTGGATATGAAGCAGGCTTCACATTTCAACGCAATCCTGTTAAATGTTGGATTTCATGAAGAATGGCAGATTGCCAACAAATTGTCGATGAAAATAATTTAATAAGTTAATGTAGCAGCAAGAGGCAAAAAGCACACAGTAGTGAGAGGGATAAATAACAAGAGAAATACAATAAAAAGACATGACAAGCTGGGAACATATGCTGGTTGGAAGCCAAAGATAAGTAATTTGTTGAGTTGGGGGGTCATAAGTGCTTATTTAATCCATCTGCAGATAACTACTGTCACACCTGCTCCCAGTCAGCCTGTTCAGCCACGCCCCGCTCAGCGCGCTCAGCCTGGCTCCACCACACCTGTGGTGCGTTCAAGCAATCAAGCCCTGCCTTTATAAGGACTCTGTTTTTGTTACCTCATTGTGAGGTATTGTCTTTTTGAGTCTGTACTGAGCCGTTTATTATTCTCGCTATTGTTCCTGTGTTTTTTGACCCCTCGCCTGTTTTTGGACCTTGCTCTTGTGTTTTGGGATTCTGGTTTGTTTGCTCCTTGGATTTACCGTTTCGACCTGTTTTGTCCCTGACTACGCCTTTTGGATTCTGGAATTAAACTTGTGTTTCCTCGCTTGGATCCCAGTCTGTTTCATTACAGAATACCTCTCCAACGATGGCGGATCCAGCGGAAATTCAGTCCACCCTCGCCCGCCAGGAGGAGACCCTGACTGAGCTGGTGCACTTGGTAAGGACGACGCTACTGCCTCAGGATCCACCGTGTCCCGTTCCTGCTTCGGTCTCTTCGCCTGCTCCCACCATGTCTCCCAGTGCTTACTCCGCACCAGTATTGAGCTACTCCAGAGAGGTATGATGGTAATCCCGAAAGGTGCAAGGGCTTCCTCATGCAGTGCTCCTTATATATCAGTCACTACCCAGAGAAGTTCAGGGCTGAGACTGACAAAATCCACTTTGTCATTTCCTTGCTGTCGGGCAGAGCATTGGAATGGGCCACTGCCCTCTGGCATCAAAATAGCCCCGTCCCTCTCTTCGGAGGAGCAGTTCCATATGATGTTCAAGGAAGTGTTTGATCACCCAGCAGCTGGGAGAGACGTGGGGAATCTGCTTTGTGAAATTCGCCAGGGTGACCGCTCTGCATCGGATTATGCCCTGGAGTTCCGTACTCTGGCGGCAGGCAGTGGTTGGAGCGAACGCCCTCTTAACCATGTACCGCCGTGGCTTACGCCTCGAGCTCCAGTCCGAGATGGCCTGTCGGGGTGACGTAACCAGCCTGGATCGATACATCAGGATGTCGATTTCCATTGATAACCTCCTAAGGGAGCGACCCAAGCCCAGTTCCTTTCCCATGCTCTCTCTCGCCCAGCACTTCCACCTACCCAGTCCTCCGATCCCGAGCCCATGCAACTCGGCCGTGCTCCTCTCTCTCGGGAGGAACGCCAAAGACGCCTCCAGCTGCGCCTGTGTCTGTACTGCGGGGAACCTGGACACCAACGCCTGGACTGTCCAGTACGACCCCGGAGAGGAGGTGCCGTGGCAGATACCAGGGTAAGAGGAACCATTCTGTTCAATGTATCACACAAACAACTTCACTTACCTGTGCAGTTGTCCTATGGCCATGTGACTTTGTCTCTGTCAGCGTTGATAGATTCGGGAGCTGCTGGGAATCTCATTGACGCTCACCTGGCAGACCAACTCGGCGTCCCTCGCCGACCCATCGTTCCGCCCCTTATGGTTACTGCCCTAGATGGAAGGCCAATGGGATCTGGTCGATACCCATCAAACTGAAATGGTGCAGCTCCAAGTCGGGCGGTCCACATTGAAAACATCCAGCTGCTGGTAACGTCTTCCCCAAAGACCCTCTGGTTCTCGGTTACCCATGGTTGCATCTGCATGACCCTGTCTTGTCTTGGCGACGGGAGCTTCTCTCTTGGAGCCAGCAATGTTTTTCTTCGTGTGTCTCACTGCCATGCCGCTCTACCTCAATTGAGAGCCCTTAATGACCTCTTTGGAGAATGTCCCTTCTCATTATCAGGATTTCGTGGACGTGTTCTCAAAGTCCCGAGCCACCACCCTACCTCCTCATCGCTCCTGGGACTGTGCCATCGACCTGCTTCCTGGTACGTCATTACCTAGAGGGCGAGTGTACCCTTGTCCAACCCTGAGTCAGAGGCGATGGAGAGGTACATCGACGAGGCGCTGAAGCAAGGGTTTATCCGACCATCTACCTCCCGGCAGCGTCCAGCTTCTTTTTCATTGAAAAGAAGGATGGCGGACTTCGTCCTTGTATTGATTACCGCGCTTTTTAAACGAGGTCACGGTAAAGTTCCGTTATCCTCTCCCTCTTATTCCTGTAGCTCTGGAGCAGGTTCGCCAGGCCTCCGTCTTCACTAAGCTGGACCTCAGAAGTGCGTACAATCTTGTCCGAGTCCGTGAGGGTGATGAATGGAAGACGGCCTTTATCACCGCCAGGGGGCACTATGAATACCTTGTCATTCCATATGGACTTGCAAATGCTCCTTCAGTGTTCCAGTCATTCATGAATGAAATCTTCCGCGACATGCTTGGCTGCTTCTTAATCGTATACATTGACGACCTTTTCATTTATTCCCCCAGTCCATCCATTCATATCCAGCATGTGCGCCAAGTCCTGCAGCGTCTTCGAGAACATCACCTGTATGTGAAAGCTGAGAAATGCGAGTTCCACCTGTCCACAGTCTCCTTCCTGGGCTACATCATTAACTCCGAGGGAGTAAGTATGGATGAGGCAAAGGTAACGGCAGTTCGCAATTGGCCGCTACCAAAGACGGTGAAAGAACTACAACGTTTCCTCGGCTTTGCTAACTTCTACAGGCGTTTCATTCGTAATTTCAGTACAGTGGCCACTCCACTCACAGCACTGGTGCGCAAAGCCCCGAAGATCCTGCAGTGGAATGAGACCGCCTGGCAGCCTTTCATCACTTGAAGGAATTGTTCAGTTCTGCTCCGATTCTCAAGCAACCGGACCCGGCTCTTCCCTTTGTTGTCGGGGTCGATGCCTCGGAGGTGGGAGTAGGAGCCATCCTCTCTCAACGACATGGTAAACCCCAAAACTTTATCCATGTGCATTCTTCTCTCACAAATTGTCTCCTGCAGAAAGGAACTACGACGTGGGGAACCGTGAGCTTCTCGCGATTAAGCTGGCCTTGGAGGAATGGCGGCACTGGCTGGAAGGAGCTACACATCCTTTTGTGGTCCTGACGGATCACCGAAATCTGGAATACATCCGAGAAGCAAAGACGCTCAACCCTAGACAAGCCAGGTGGGCGCTGTTTTTTACCAGATTCCACTTTACCGTCACTTATCGCCCAGGTTCCAAGAACATTAAAGCAGATGCCCTCTCGAGACAATTCGATCCACCTGACAGGGTGAAAATGCCCGAACCCATCATCAACCCTTCCTGTGTCGTCGCTCCCGTGAGATGGGAAATCGACACCACCATCCAAAACGCCCTCCAGTCTGAACCAGCTCCACCTGAGACACCACAGCACCGTACTTATGTACCGACCCACATCCGACCTCAACTCTTGCAATGGGTCCACACTTCATTGAGCTCCGGTCACCCAGGTATTACCCGTACCACTGGATTAATATCTCGCAGGTTTTGGTGGCCCTCTCTTGCAGATGACGTCCGGGATTACGTCCTTTCCTGTCCTGTCTGCGCCCAGTCCAAAACCCCTCGGCACCTGCCTGCAGGTACATTAGAACCCTTACCCATTCCACACCGACCCTGGTCTCACATCAGTCTGGATTTTGTTACAGACCTGCCCCAGTCTAATGGTTTCAACACCATTTTAGTTGCCGTGGACCGATTCTCGAAAATGTGCCGCCTGATTCCCTTGCCCGGCTTACCCACTGCGTTTGAACTTGCAGAGTGTCTGTTTAACCAAGTGTTCAGATTCTATGGCATTCCAGAAGACATCGTCTCCGACCGTGGACCACAATTCACCTCCCGAGTCTGGAAAGCCTTCTGCAAGCGCCTTGATGTCAACGCGTCAGTCTGACGTCGGTTACCACCCACAATCCAACGGACAGACTGAAAGGCTGAACCAGGAGATCGGCCGTTACCTGAGGCAATACTGCCACACCAACCAGACTGACTGGAGCCGCTTTCTGAGCTGGGCTGAGTACGCACAGAACTCCCTTGTTCATTCTTCTCTCGCCTAACTCCTTTCCAGTGTGTCCTAGGGTATCAACCCCCTGTGTCCATGGGATGAGAACCCCAGTGACGCCCCAGCTGTAGATGACTGGTTCCGGAGGAGCAGTCAGGTATGGGAAAAGGCACACGTACATCTACGGAGAGCTGTGCAGACCCAGAAGAAGTTTGCGGATCGCAGGCGCCGGCCCAATCCAGTCTTTCACCCCGGGCAGAGGGTATGGGTTGTCCACCCGGGACATCAGGCTCCGCCTCCCCTGTCATAAGCTCAGTCCCAGGTTCATCGGTCCCTTCCGGATTCTGAAACGTGTTAACCCTGTCTCCTATCGCTTGCAGCTGCCTTCCAGGTACAGGATCAATCCTACCTTCCATGTGTCCCTACTGAAGCCAGTGCGCTACAGTCCCGCACCCCCGTGACTGCAGCGGCTCCTCCTCCTCCCTTGGATGTAGGAGGCGATCCGGCGTATGCTGTGCACGACCTCCTGGACTCCCGGAGGCGCAGAGGGCGCCTGGAGTACCTAGTCGACTGGGAGGGGTATGGTCCAGAGGAGCAGTCCTGGGTCCCGGCCCACGACATCCTGGATCCCTCGCTCATCACTGAGTTCCACCGGGCCCATCCGGGACCGTCCTGCGCCGCGCCCCGCGGCCGTCCGCCTGGTCGACGGGTTGGGGTCGTCAGGAGCCGCCCGTGGAGGGGGGGTACTGTCACACCTGCTCCCAGTCAGCCTGTTCAGCCACACCCCGCTCAGCGCGCTCAGCCTGGCTCCACCACACCTGTGGTGCGTTCAAGCAATCAAGCCCTGCCTTTATAAGGACTCTGTTTTTGTTACCTCATTGTGAGGTATTGTCTTTTTGAGTCTGTACTGAGCCGTTTATTATTCTCGCTATTGTTCCTGTGTTTTTTGACCCCTCGCCTGTTTTTGGACCTTGCTCTTGTGTTTTGGATTCTGGTTTGTTTGCTCCTTGGATTTACCGTTTTCGACCTGTTTTGTCCCTGACTACGCCTTTTTGGATTCTGGAATTAAACTTGTGTTTCTGCGCTTGGATCCCAGTCTGTTTCATTACAACTACCTTCCCAGAAACTGAGCCCCCTGCAGTTAAGTGGCTTACAGGACAGCATCACTGTCCAGTGAGTGGCACCATATGGCTCTGGAATTGTTGTGTAGTGTTGTGGTGTTGGCACATAGTATATAGTACAATTGTACAAACTGTAGAAACAGTCATAGTACAGTGACATAAATACATGGGAACAATAATTTCCCACTGAGGATCAAAAACAACCACTAATACTGTTGGATGAGCTGGTTTGGGTTAAAAATATGGTATAACTGATACAGCTGGACTAGCTACTGAACAATAGTTGCTAGCTAACTAAAATTCAGCCTTCTTAAGAAGCAATATATTGCAGATAACTAGCAGTGCACGTGCAGGCAAGAGTTTTTCTTGCATGGACAGATATCAGAATCTGATTTCTTTTTTGTGAGATCAGGTTGATCCAGAATATGAAACTAATCTGTGCTTGCTTGTTATTTCTGCTCTGCTTGTGTCACATAGGAAAAAGGAAACTGTGGAACACACTTTGAGTACAGAGTTCACAAATCTCAGCAAATGGCTTTCTGATATTTCCGTCTCCATTGAGGAAAGACAGAATCAGTTTTACTCAGATCCAAATCAAAGCTCAATAACTCTACTGGCTTTGGCATAAAATGTGTTGGTATAACTGTCAATTCAATTTCAATTCAATTCAATTTTATTTGTATAGCGCTTTTTACAACACAAGTTGTCACAAAGCAGCTTTACATTTTTCCCAGGCCTGAGACCCCCTGAGAGCAAGCCTAAGGCAACAGTGGCAAGGAAAAACTTCTAATTAACTGGAAGAAACCTTGAGCAGAACCCAGCTCAGAGGGGGAGCCCATCTGCTTCTGGCCGGCACTGGGCAGATAGAAGTTGAGAGAAAACAAAGTTGTACAATGTACTTTAAGACATTTGAGTCTGATAGACAGTAGTAATTAACAGAGTGATTATAAAATGTATCCTAAAATGTCCAGTTCTTGGCATGCAGTTGGCTTGATAGGCAGGGCAGTGGGGTAGCAGAACTGGAAACCAGGATATGACGCTTGGGCTACAGCTCCAGGCAGGAGCCCGGAGCAGGGATAGGAAGCAAATAGAAAACAGTGATTAGCAGTTAATTGCAGGAATGGAAACATAAAGGCATAAAGGCAGAGGGGGGAAGAGGGATGCATGTGTGTAATAAGGAAAAATCCCAGATAAGCACTATGGCAGCATACCTAGGGGATGAGAGGCAAGGGGCCAGCACGATCATGAGGGTGACCCTAAGGCAGTCAACACCAGACCACAGCCGGATCAGCTGAACACAGAGTACCCAGGCCATGATGTAGTGACAGCAATGACCACTTAGTCCACCAGAGACTCTACAATCAATGTCAGTACCATGCTGTGTCCCTCAACTAAAGGATTTGAAATAAAGATAAGTTTTCAGCCTAGACTTAAAGGCGGAGAGAGAGTCTGCTCCCCGAACCTTGGTGAGTAGATTGTTCCACAAAAGAGGGGCTCAGTACGAAAAGGCTCTACTGCCTATAGTACTTTTACCCACTCTTGGAACAATGAGAAGTCCTGCGCTTTGGGAATGTAGAGTTCGTTTTGGAGAATACGGGTGAAGAAGGTCCTTAAGGTAGGGAGGGGCAAGCCTATTTAAAGCTTTAAATGTAAGGAGAAGTATTTTGAAATCAATGTGGTATTTGATAGGTAGCTAGTGGAGAGAGGGTAATACTGGGGTAATATGCTCAAAGCGCTTTGTTCTGTTTAGCATACAAGCAGCTGCATTTTGAACCAACTGAAGGGGCTTTAGGGAGGCATATGCACATCCTGACAAGAGGGCATTACAGTAGTCCAATCTGGATGTAACAAAAGTGTGGATTAGCTTTTCAGCATCGTGTATTGATAGAATTTTCCCGATTTTGGCAATATTCCTCAAATGAAAGAAAACAGTCCTGGAGGTGTTTTTTATATGTGTGTCAAAAGAGAGCTCAGGATCAATTGTGACACCAAGGTCTTTGATGGTTGCACTTGAGGCCAGTGAGACACCATCAAGACTTAACGTAACATTGGAGAGTTTGCTCCTGATAGACTTTGGGCCGATAACCAATATTTCTGTTTTGTCTGAATTTAGAAGGAAGAAATTATGGGCCATCCATGCCTTTATGTCTTTGAGGCAGGCTTCCATGTTTGATATTTCCAAGGAGACATCAGGTTTGGCTGATATGTATAACTGGGTATCATCTGCATAGCAGTGGAAATTGATGCCATGTTTACAAATGATATTTCCAAGAGACACCATGTATAACGAAAAGAGCAAAGGTCCAAGTATGGATCCTTGTGGTATTCCATGTCTTACTCTGGAGAGTTTGGAAGACTTATTGTTAATGAAGACAAAGTGATGTCGCTCTGAAAGATAAGACCTGAACCAGGATAGAGCCTTTCCACTCATGCCAATTAGGTTCTCAAGTCGGTCTAATAGAATAAGATGATCGATGGTATCAAAGGCTGCACTTAGGTCTAGGAGCACAAGTAGGAAGATACACCCATTGTCAGGGGAGAGAAGTAGGTCATTAAGTATTTTTAGGAGAGCAGTTTCTGTGCTGTGATGCAGACTAAACCCAGACTGAATGACTTCCAGAATATTATTGGACTGTAAGAAGGAGCAAAGTTGCTTTATTACAACTTTTTCAAGGATTTTCAAAAGGAATGGGAGATTTGAGATGGGCCTGTAGTTCGACAGGTCATTCGGGTCTAGAGTGGGCTTCTTCAGAGTAGGCTTGATGCTAATTTTTTTTTTTTTTTGTGATTAAGTTTTTATTGTAGGTTTTGAAAGACAAACAAAAGAAAAACGAGAACACAGAAACATTGACCGTCATCACCACAAAAAACATAATAGTGCCAAGGAGAACAATTGCATACCAAATGACAACCAAAAAAGACAGGAAATAAGATTGCACAATTATAAAGACGCACATCTGATACTTAGGTTCCGGCATTTCACCTTAATATACAAAAGATCTTGCATCCTATAAGGTGCCACTAATGCAGCCTCTATGACTCTCCAGGGTACCTTTGAATTTTCATCTGCCCATGTATGTAATTTGAAAGGCCCAGTGATAAAATTTTAAATTCGGGAGTGCCAATCCTCCACTTAATTTGGGGCGCTGTAATGTGGTTAATTTAATTCTTGCATGTTTACCATTCGACAGAAATTTGGAAATCATAGACTGAACTTGATCAAGAAATTTCGGAGGGGGGGCAGCTGGAATCATAAAAAATGAAAAGTTCAGCTGGGGTAATATGTTCATCTTCATAATGGAAATCCTCCCTTGTAAAGAAACAGGTAGGATACTCCATCGCTGCATATCACCTTTGACCTTCTGGAGCAATTCTGTGTAGTTATTATTGACAGTTTTAGATAGAGCTGTGCATATTTTAACACCAAGATACAGCATGACATTATTGATGGGGATACATGGGGGGAGTCTGATATTTTGAGCCGCTGGGTTAATAGGAAGTAATGTAGATTTCAACCAGTTTATTTTATTACCAGCTAAGTCCTTAAAGTCCTCAAACAAGGACAATACGGAGAGAATTGAGTTCTCAACATTGGAAAGAAATAGCAGGATATCATCTGCATAGAGAGAGATAAAGTGTTTAGAACTGTGTATAGTGATGGGGGAGATGTGTTTATGTTCTCTAACAGCTTGTGCAAGAGGTTCTAATGAAAGTGCAAATAAGAATGGAGAGAGGGGACAGCCTTGTCTCATCCCCCTCTGTAAAGTAAAGGGCGAGGACTGATGAAAACCTGTTACTACAGATGCTAATGGGGTGTTATAGAGGGTCTGTACCATGGCAATAAATTTAGGGCCAAATCCAAACTGTTTGAGCACCACCCATAAGAATGGCCATTCTAACCTGTCGAAGGCCTTCTCAGCATCTTGTCACAACTCAGGCAGGGACTCGGGCGCAGACAGGAATGCAGGTGCAAAAACGAGTTTAATGAACCTAAAAAACACAGTCCAGAAATCAGAGTCAAAAAGCAGGCAAGGGTCACAATCCAGTAAAGACACAGCAAACAAAACCAAAAACAGATCCAAAGACAAGGTCACGAGAGCAGGCAGCCCAGGATGCCGCCGACAGAAGTCCGTGATAAGGGACGGGTCAAGGATGTCACGGGCCGGGACCCAGCACCGTTCCTCCGGACCGTAGCCCTCCCAGTCTACCAAGTACTGGAGTCCACGGCCCCGACGCCGAACTCCCAGCAGGCCACGTACAGTATACGCCTCGGATCTGTTGATCAGGCGGGGAGGCGGAGGAGCCCGCGGAGCCGGCAGAGTGGGCTGCGGAGCACGGGCTTGACCCGGGAGACGTGAATACGGCGGAGAGAGGGCGGCAGTTTGAGCCAGACAGCAGCGGGACTGACCACCTTGGCAATGGGGAAGGGGCCGATGAAACGCGGAGCCAGCTTGCGGGACTCCACTCGGAGGGGAAGATCGCGTGTGGACAGCCACACCCGCTGCCCCTGGACGTAGCGGGGTGCCTTGGAATGGAGCCGGTCAGCGGCCCACTTGATCCGGGCAGATGCACGTAGAAGCGCCGTCCGGGTGCGCTTCCACGTTCGCCGACAGCGACGGACGAATGCCACAGCCGAGGGGACGCCGACCTCCTCCTCCTGGACCGGGAATAGTGGGGGCTGGTAGCCGAGGCAGCAGTGGAACGGGGACAGACCGGTGGAAGAGGATGGCAGAGAGTTGATGGAATACTCCACCCAGGGCAGCAGCCGACTCCAGGAGCTGGGATCTTGTGAGGCAAGACAGCGCATCACAGTCTCCAGTTGCTGGTTAGCCCGCTCGGTCTGGCCGTTGGTCTGTGGGTGGAAACCTGAGGACAGACTCACAGATGCCCCCAACAACTTGCAGAAAGCCCTCCAAAAGTGTGACGTGAACTGGGCCCCCCTATCCGACACCACATCAACAGGCAATCCGTGCAGTCTGAATACATGATTAATCAGCACCTCTGCCGCTTTCTTTGCCGTGGCAGCTTCGCAGCGACGAGGTGCACGGATTTGGAGAAGCGGTCAACCACGGTGAGGATGACCGTTACCTTCAGACGGGGGCAAACCGCTGACGAAGTCCAAGCCGCAGCAGTCCAGCAGGGGGGTGATTGAAGGGCTTGTTTTGCGCACAGACCGAGCAGGCGGAGACAAAGCTGCGGATGTCACCCTCCATGGTGGGCCACCAGAAACGTTGCTCGATGAGGGCCTTGGTGCCTCTAACCCCTGGGTGGCAGGCCAGCTTGGAGGAGTGTCCCCACTGCAGGACCTGGGAACGAACAGATTCGGGAACAGACAATTAACCGGACATGAACTGGGGCCGGCGTCTCCCTGCTGGGAGGAGCGAACTAGGGACTCTATGTCCCATAATGCCGCAGCTAGCAAGCAGCGAGAGGGCAATATGGTGCTGGGCTCAGGCGCCTCCTCAGGTGGGGAGGACTGACAAGAGAGGGCATCGGGCTTGCTGTTCTTGGAGCCTGGGCGGTAGGACAGGACAAAGTTGAGCCTGGCGAAGAACAGAGACCAGCGAGCCTGACGGAGGTTAAGGCGTTTAGCAGTGCGAAGATACTCCAGGTTTTTGTGGTCCGTCCAGACCAGAAACGGAACACTAGCCCTCTCCAGCCAGTGCCTCCACTCTTCCAGCGCCAACTTCACCGCTAGCAGTTCTCGATCACCGATATCGTAATTACGCTCGGAAGCAGAAAGCCGGCGGGAAAAGAAGGCGCAGGGGTGAAGCTTGTTGTCCTGCTCAGAAACTTGTGAGAGCACGGCCCCCACGCCCACCTCAGAGGCGTCCACTTCCACCACGAACTGCCAGGCTGGATCAGGCTGGATGAGCACAGGCGCAGTGGTGAAACGCCTCTTGAGGTCCTGGAATGCTTCTGTGGCGGCCGGGGTCCAGGTGAAGCATCCGGCAGGGGAAGTCAGAGAGGTGAGCGGAGCAGCGACAGAGCTGTAGTTGCGGATAAACCGCCGGTAAAAATGAGCAAAACCCAGAATCCTCTGGAGCTCGCAACAGGAAGACGGCGGTGGCCACTCCTCAACCGTCTGGACCTTGCGCCGATCCATCCGTATCCCCTCAGCAGAGACAACACACCCCAAAAAGGAAACAGAGTCCCGATGAAATTCGCACTTCTCCGCCTTGACGAACAGGTGGTTCTCGAGCAGCCTCTGCAGCACTTGGCGGACATGACGTGAGTGTCCAGCAGGCGACTGGGAGAAGATGAGAATGTCATCGAGGTACACGAACACGAACTGGCCAAGCATGTCACGGAGAACATCTTTGACCAGGGCCTGGAAGACGGACGGGGCATTCGTTAAACCAAAGGGCATAACCAGATATTCATAATGCCCCGTCGGTGTGTTGAATGCGGTCTTCCACTCGTCCCACTCTCTGATGCGGACCAGGTGATAAGCATTGCGGAGGTCAAGCTTCGTAAATATCCTCGCACCCTGCAGAGACTCAAACGCAATGGACATCAGAGGAAGGGGGTAGCGGTTTTTCACCGTGATGTTGTTCAGTCCCCAGTAATTGATGCAGGGGCGGAGTCCACCATCCTTCTTGCCCACGAAAAAAAAGCCCGCTCCGGCAGGCGATGACGAGGGGTGAATAATTCCGGCTGCCAGCGACTCCCTGATATATTTATTCATGGCCTCGGTTTCCAGTGGCGACAGGGAGTACAGGCGGCCCCGGGGCGGAGTGGTGCCAGGCAGGAGATCGATGGGGCAGTCGTAGGGCCGGTGAGGAGGCAAGGCGGCAGCGCGGGATTTACTGAACACGCCCTTCAGGTCCAGGTACTCGGAGGGCACCCCCGACAGGTTGGGAAACTCCTCTGCAGTCACAGGAACAGAAGAGACAGGAACCAGAGCGTCTTTGAGGCAGTGAGACGCGCAGGAGCTCCATTCCAGCACCTTATTCTCCACCCAGTTTATCCAGGGGTTGTGTTTGCAGAGCCAGGGGTGCCCCAGTACCAGCGGTGCTTGTGGTGGCTCAATAATGTGAAGTACGATGTCCTCGCGGTGATTGCCGGACAGCAGCAGACTCAGTGGGGGCATGACGTGGGTGATCCTGACAAGGGGTCTTCCGGTGATCCGAGGCAACCCGAGCTGCTGGGCGAGGCTCGCATCAATGAAGTTGCCGTCAGCTCCAGAGTCAATAAGCACAACAACAATCTGTGGTTGACCATTCACCAGGAGGGAGGCAGATAACAGTGGATGAGTAACTGGGGAGTCAGACAGAGGGGTTGCGCTCACCTGTATCTCCCCCGCTACGGGTGAGCGGTGGCTTTTTAACAGGCAGCTGGCAACAAAGTGCCCAGGGTTGCCGCAGTACAGGCAGGACTGGGTCTGCATCCGTCTCTGGTGCTCAGCTGGAGACAGACGCGTGCGGTTGATCTGCATCGGTTCTGTCGGCAGTCCTTGGGCAACAGGGGCTGAGAGCGTTGCCGCAGGGAGAGCGTTGCAAATTATAGGGGAATGGTCAGATAAAAGAATGGGGAGCATTATAATAAATGGGACATTATTAATCAGTGATGAAGAAGATATAGTCAATCCTGGAGGAAGTCTGATGACGTGCTGAGTAAAAAGAAAATTCTTTAACCAGATTATTTCTAATTCGCCATAAATCTACCAAGATTAAGTCTTTGATGAAAGCATTCAATGTATTGAAGCTAGACAAGAGCTACTCCCTATTGAGTCTAATGCTGGGTTTATGGTGGAGTTAAAATCACCGCCCAGTATAAGTTGGGTACTGGGAAATTGTAAAAAACTGCTTTGAACTGATATCAGAAACACTGGGTCAACATCATTAGGGGCATAGACAGAAGATAGTAGTAATTATTAAACATCAGTGTTTTGCTTTCGTGGACGGAATGCCTTCCGTCAGTTACAGAAGGCATTCCCTCCACGAAAGCAAAGGCTGCTTGAACTTTCATAGACATCAATGTTTTGCTTTTGTGGACAGAATGCCTTCTGTGCTACGAAACACATAAATTCATTACAAAACATGAAACACTGTAACACGTTTTGTCCACGAAAAACACAAACATGTTAGCACTGTGTCCACGAAATATTGATGTCTACGAAAGTTCAAGCAGCCTTTGGTTTCGTGGATGGAATGCCTTCTGTAACTGCTGAGTCATGGAATATATTGTGCTGAATCCCTTTCGTAAACATCATATTTTCAGTAATATAGCAAAACAGTTAAGCGGACAAAATCAACATACGATGGCACGGAATGATGATAGTATAGCGCATTTTGCATTTCGTGCCACAAAAGCATAAATGCTGGCCTAGGACATCTATTACGTGGACAGAATTACTTTTGTCTACAAAATGAGTTTCTTTTGTCCACATAGTGCAAAGTGCATTCCGCCTTTTGTCCACAAAATGAAAAGCACAATGGTCAATTCAGTGCACGAAATGAATTATCCGTTTTGTTTTCTGTGCACGAAAGTATGCGCTCTCTTCAATATTTCGTGGACACAATGCTAACGAGTTTGTGTTTTTCGTGGACAAAAGGCGTTACGGTGTTATATGGTTTCGTAATGAATTTATGCGTTTCGTAACACAGAAGCATCCGTTTCGTAGCACAGAAGGCATTTTGTCCACGAAAAAAGTCTGTTACATTTGGTGCCCCATAGTTCTGAATGGATCATGTTCATTGTCCATATGAATGTTGAAATCGCCTACTACCACAACCTTTTCTGTGTTGACAACCAGGTTGGATAGAAATTCTGCAAATTCAGATAAGAAAACAGTATAAGGGCCAGGTGGCCTGTAAACAATTACAAGCGTAAATACCTGAGATGCAGTCTTGTCAGGATGTGCAAAGCTAAGTACTAGCAATTCAAATGAATTAAAGTTATGGCCATATTAAAAAGTGGCACAAAGATTAGAGTTATATACAGCAGCAACACCACCACCTCTACCAGTTGAACGAGGGACCTGGTAGTTACTGCAACTGGGAGGTGTTGATTCGTTTAAAGCAATAAATTCATTTGGTTTAAGCCAAGTTTCAGTCAGACATAGGATGTCGAATTTAATCAATTCATTAATCAATTCATCAATTCAATCAATTCAATCAATTCAGTAATCAATTCATTTACTAGCATTGCTTTGGGTGTTAATGACCTCATGTTTAATAAACCAATCCTAAGGACATTTGTTTGCAGATATTAATTTTAGGTTCACCAGATTTAATTTTTATCAAGTTGTCAGGGCAAATGCCCCTAGATTTCTTTAAACAGTATGGGACCAAAGAACGGGGGACAGACGTTGTCTCTATGGAACTAAATTTAAGTGGTGGTTCATGGGAAGAAGCAGAGATCTGTTTAAGACAGAAAGTCTGCTCCCTGGCCTTGGCCCTGATGAGTCAAAGTTTTGAGATATTTAGACTATAGGCCAAATTTCTGGATATAAGAGCTGCGCCCTCCCTCGAGGGGTGGATACCGTCTCTTTTTAAAAGACCAGGCCTCCCACAAAAGGTGTGCCAATTGTCTATGAAGCCTATGTTATTGGACGGACACCCCTCAGACAGCCAACAATTTTAGTGACTTTAATCTGCTGTAGATATCGTCACCGTGCCGCATAGGGATGGGACCAGAGAAAGTTACTGACTCCGACATATGTTTTGCAAGTTTACACGCCAATTTAATCGTTAACTTTGTTATTTCTGATTGTGCGAAAATTTACTTTTACTTTTTCCTTTAGCCAGCACTTTCAGATTTGCTTCAATGTCGGATGCTCTGGCCCCAGGAATGCAATTAACTGTGGTTGCTGGCATCTCTATGTTCACGTTTCTCAAAATAGAGTCACCAATTATCAGGGCTCTTTTAATAGGTTTCTCAGTTGGTGTGTTACTGAGGGGGAAGAGCCTGTTTGAAACATGAACTGGGGGTTGGTGGTGCACCGAAGGCTTAGTTTTCGTCTATTATCCCCAGCCGTAACCCACTTGTCTTGCTGCGAAGGCTCTGCCGGGACTGAGCTAACTGTCAAAGAAAAGAGTAATATTAATGTTGTGTGCTGTGAATTACATCAGTCTGGTGAAAATATGGTGCTACGGTACTTTCTTGGAAAGGTGAACTCCAGGATCAGATTTTTGACCAGAATACCTACGTGCCCTGACTGTGAAACTAATACTGATACTGATACTAATAACCGCCCTAATGTCAGTATGACTACACCTGTCTGTCATGACATTACTGCTTAAAGTCAAGCTGCATATTCCCAAAATAAATTTAGAGGAATGAAGGTTAAAGTTATCCCAAAGAAACATTTTAATCAATTCAACACAACTGAATTAGACTCACATTGATAGGGTAGAACAGATAAAACATTTTGCGTAATTCAGCAGCGACTATTTTAGCTTCCTTAGGAATACCAATGCCTATAATACTAAATCCAGTGGTGTCAGCAATTTTTTTGCCATAGAAGCAGGGTGGGTAAAAATACTTAAGTGGCAGATATTTATACTTCTGTAAAAAATGGTACAGAAGTACATAAAATTCCTTGCCCAAAGCAATTGGATCTGTCTGATACATGCGTTACAAGATTTGCAGAGGCTGCATAATTCATGAAATTTAAATACACATTCACTGATCTAGCTTTATTTAATAATTTATGTATTTATTCTGTAAAATGTATCTTGTAATGCTTGACAATTCTGCCCATTACTGCATGTTCCCATAAGGAGTACCAAAATGTAAACTAGTCTTTTAAACTTCTTGATGTTATCCAGAATATTTTTCATCATTTTGGATTCATATGCCTATGTGAGGGTATGTGTATGCATATTGTGTATTTTAAATTGTCAAAGGGATCATTAAAAGTAATCATTCTGTCAGCCCCTATTCCAGCGACTCTGCAGTAGCCAAATTAAGGAGTATCGGTTTGACTTGCAGTGTACCTGCTTTAGCTGACACCAACATGCAGTGTCCAGCACAGTATCATAGAAACATAGAAAACAGAGCATCTATTTCACAAATACTGAATTTTCATTCACCCATTTGATAACCCTGCACAACTTTGTTGAACATTTTTTTTGTTACATAATATTCTCTCTGAGGTCTAAAACATGGCAGATGAAATGCATCATTATGATATACTGCACAAATTAATGAACATTCAGTAATTAACTCAACCTGTGTGATCAGCTATGTGAATCCTATCCATGATCATTGGTCATACTTGCATGAGGACATATACATAAATAACTGCAAATAATGTCCCCTCTCATATGGTGTTCTATAAGCACAAATTTTGCTGTCTCCTGTATGGGGCTCCAAATGTAACGGACCCTTTTTCGTGGACAGAATGCCTTCTGTGCTACGAAACGGATGCTTCTGTGCTATGAAACGCATAAATTCATTACAAAACCATATAATACCATAACGCCTTTTGTCCACGAAAAACACAAACTCGTTAGCATTGTGTCCACGAAATATTGAAGAGAGCACATACTTTCGTGCACAGAAAACAAAACGGATAATTCCTTTCGTGCACTGAATTGACCGTTGTGCTTTTCATTTTGTGGACAAAAGGTGGAATGCACTTTGCACTATGTGGACAAAAGAAATTCATTTTGTAGACAAAAGTAATTCTGTCCATGTAATAGATGTCCTAGGCCAGCATTTATGCTTTTGTGGCACGAAATGCAAAATGCGCTATACTATCATCATTCCGTGCCATCGAATGTTGATTTTGTCTGCTTAACTGTTTTGCTATATTACTGAAAGTATGATGTGTACGAAAGGGATTCAGCACAATATATTCCGTGACTCAGCAGTTACAGAAGGCATTCCATCCACGAAACCAAAGGCTGCTTGAACTTTCGTAGACATCAATATTTCGTGGACACAGTGCTAACACGTTTGTGTTTTTCGTGGACAAAACGCGTTACAGTGTTACATGTTTTGTAATGAATTTATGAGTTTCGTAGCACAGAAGGCATTCTGTCCACAAAAGCAAAACATTGATGTCTACGAAAGTTCAAGCAGCATTTGCTTTCGTGGACGGAATGCCTTCTGTAACTGACGGAAGGCATTCCGTCCACGAAAGCAAAACACTGATGTCTACGAAAGTTCAAGCAGCTTTTGCTTTCGTGGACGGAAAAACAGAAACAGGAGCTGAGCATTTTATTGAAAAAGTTCCACTCTCCGATAGCAATCCAATACCTTCCTTCAGTTTTCTATATTACCCCAAAGCTCTGTTAAAAAGTTTTTTGAGTCGAGGGTAGAAATTTGAACAAATGGGTTCCCATATACTGTACGGTCAGTATAAACAAAAATCAAGGTAATAGATACTTGAAAGCAAATTTGTAGCCACTGGTACCAGGATTTTCACTGGACCTGGCCTCAAAAGACAAACACCTGGTTTTGCTGCTGCACAGATTCAGATCTATTTGTTTGTACTTTGGCAAATATATGGAATGTGAATGGGATGGGCTCATGCACTAATTGCTATTTTTTTTCACTGACACTGTTACCATGGTTAATTCCTACATATACAATCTGATCATTGATTGGTAGACATCAAGCATGTGAGGAATGACTGTTGTCATAAGTTAGATCAACCGTGCGTTCGCTTTCTTATTCTCCCCTTGCAGAAATTTAAAGAGCCTGTCCTGGGGTTGTCGTTGCTGTCTCGGTCCTGATTTCTGCAAAGGTACAAACTCCACTAAAGATGATGAAAAGTTATTAAATTAATTACTCAAAAATGAGCCCTGAGATGAAATAGTAGATGTCACTACTGTTCAGTCGATTGATCAAAACTGTCATTTATTCCTACTTCATAAATGTTAACAAAGGGATGTTTTTCTCTCACAACCCAGTAGAGGAAGTGTTGTGTTTTGAGTTGCAACCCAGTCACTGAGAAAAAATGTAGAACTGTCTGGCTACGAAGGACAAGCATAATGACTCTTTAAGCAGTTGTGATTGGCTCACAGGGCAGACAAAAACTGGGCCTTAGAGTGTTCTGACACTAGGCAATTGATTTAGTTCCACTGCTTCCACTGTCATAGGTAACTAGTTGTTGGTTAGGAACAAAAGTAAGTGTGGATACAGTGCCCACTCGTCTTGTTCTTTATTTAGACAAAAAAAAAAATGTACACACACACACACGTGCTGATGTGGTTGCCTGACAGCAGGCACATGGAAACTATGAATTCTGTGAACTGAAATGTTAAATTTACTCTAAATTGCTTGCCCAGTTTGGCAAGTCATTGCATTGTTTTATTTCCCGACACATGTTTTTACTTGCCATGAGCAAACCCTGATATCATCCCAAATTTTCAGGCTATGGGTTTATATGCACAAGAGCAGAGGAGGACCCCAAACAAAAGAAGGTTTTAAGCCTCCAAAATGCCATTTGCAGTGTTTTTTTTACCTTTTGTCAAAAAGGTCATTTCTGTTGTATTAGGACAGGGTGCCACTGTCACTATCACTACTATAATGCCTTTCACAATTCCAGTATCAAACGATACGATTGTCATACACATTTGTGGCATGTCTGACAATGTGACCTGCTGCTTACTTGCTAAAGTTCAACACAGTCCATTTCCTACACTTCAAATCGATGAAATGGCTGACATTTTGGCAGTCATTGTACAATGGGGGCTTTGTACCTCTTTGGACTCATTCAGTTGTTACAATGGCCTAGATAGGCAGCATTGTGAGGGGATTTGTTGTGATGGGACTCATGCTATGACAGGGAAATACAGTGGATTAGTAACAAGGGTCCAGACAGCTACCCCAGAAGCAGTTTTGACTCACTACATTATTTGTTTAGAAAATGCCAAACATTCTTAAACAATTGCCTGAAAATGTGGTTTGCACTGTCGCTGTAGTCAAGAAATGGTTCCTGGACACAAGTGGTTGCTATACCACACTGAGGTATTGTTAATTTCTCAGGGTGGGTGCTCAGCCACTTCTTTGAATTCTGCGGGGAAGTGTGTTTTTTTTCTACCGGACAAATAATCACCCATAATAGAAAACTTTGCAGAGGCCAAATGGCTGTGTCAGAAACGCACTGCAGGCAGCATTAGCCAATTGTGGAGAACAGGGGTGGGGGGTGCAATGATTCAATGAGTGGGGACACCTGTTGTGGATTATTTTGCTGTTATTGGGATCACATAAGGGAGCGTATGAAAGCTATGCTGGGAGTAGCAGTCGGGAGGCACTTGGCTGGCACTGGCTGTCCACCTTTGCCTAAACTAAGAATGTGACCCAGCAATCACTGCCAAGGGGATGAGAGGTCTGCCAGCAATCACTGGTCTGACTGAATGCTGCTCAATATATTTTATGATCCACCCTTTCCAGAATCTGTAATGGTCTGCTCTAGTATCATAGCTATCAGACCTTTTTCATTTTTCAGGTGACTGTCAGGATTCCAATCCCTCTTGCAAAACACTCAAACAGAGCCTCTTGATGCCCTAGGTTTTTTTGTTTTTTTTTGAACGAGTGATGTGCAAATCAACAAGCTAACCAAATTAGATATTTTAGTATGTGTTACCAAAGACAATTTTATAGTATAACTCTTATCTGTCTATGGCGTAACACCAGCATGTAATATGAGCTGTTTAAATTCACAGTTTGGACTTATAATTGAATATACATTTGTAACACCAAATGCCTCCAATGGTCCTTAGAACACCTAAAATAATAATAAAAGCTCAATGACACTGCTCTTCGCTTGCATGGACTTTCTTAGCGTTAATTCACCTGTTAATTTACCTGTCACCTACAGTAACACTGCCTGCAAGGCCTTCTGTAGTAAACACAAAGCAGATGAGGCATTTGAGATAGCATAGCTGTGCCCTGAAGCATGACAGCAGGTGGCTTGAGTGTCTTTGGAAGGATGTGGGCACTGACACTCTATGTAATGTGTAAATCCTGAATATTGACTTGCATACATACATATGAAATATATAAATACTCACCCACACACAGATATTTATATGAAACTCTTACATCTAATCCAAACTCATCTTTTCACTCTCACAAGGGGGGAAGCACACACTAGGTGCTCCCCCTTGGTATTTTGACAACTGCAGGTGCTGCAGCTGAACACTGAGAATAGGGAAATCCTCAACATTTTTAATCGAAATATTATTTCCATTTTTTCTCAAAATATTTAGACTTTATTGTTGAACTTTATTATTTATTATTTTCATGTATTTATGGTATTATTAGAATATTATTTTTTCTTTTTTTTTCTCTCAAAATATTTCAATTCATTTATGTTAGTCTTGAAATTCACTCCAAAAAAAAAAAAAAAACCCTAATTTCTTTAATATTGTTCTGTACCAACCCAACCTGACCACGCCCCTACTATCTTACTGGTATGCAAAGGGAGAAAATTTCAGCTGCAAAATGTGTCTCTCATGCATACATACATGAGTGTGTGTAAGATAATATTTAAATTATGCACCACACTGTGCCTCATCCTGGACCCTTTCAATTTAATAACTTAAGAACAAGCAAACACTTAAATCAGTGTCATATCAATATAAGTAAGTAATTACAATTTTAATAATTAAAAATGACCAGCAGCTGAGCAGCAGCCACAGATTGGGCATGTCATTCCCAATTTTGAATACTCAAAGACAGGAGGTCTCCTGAATTCTGAATTCAAAGACTGAATTCAAAGTGCATTGTTCATTACTCACTGCATGTGACAACAGCAGGTAGAGTCTTTAACAGATAATAATATTTGTGAAATTGTTAATGTGCTGTTTGTCTGGAATGACCTTTTAGATGTTGTAAAGGGATGTGCCTTTCTATATAACATCAAAATATACTGTAGTTAAATGTCAGGGAATGTAATGATGGCATAATCTCTTTCATATTTAAGAAATACAAAATAGAAAGTTACCATATGCTAGTAATCTGGTCATTGGTAACAATCAAAGACTTTTAATTTTGTGTACAAATGCTAATCTTTTCAGTATTTTCATTTTTCTAATGTTTACATCGCAAAATATTTTTTGATTTGAGGCTGGCAACCTGAAAAGGGGGGACTCTAATAATATTCACAGACATCAAATAAGTACAAAGACTGAGATAAGAGAATGGCTTGTAGTTGTATGGTTGGTACCACTGTGTTCACTGGACATGACTTCTACAGGCAACAAATTGGCAACAACTAATTGAGAAATAATGATCCCAGCCCCACAAGGGCAAAACCACATTACTAAAACTATGTAAATTCTGACCTGTGAAGAACAATGACAACTTAGTTACTACAGTGTAGATGGTGCTTTCAGTATGCATTCTGCAATGGTAAAGAGGTCACCTTCACAATCCTTGTTGAAAACATGTTAATGTTGTATTTTTTGTCCTTTTTACACAATGAAGTGGGACAGTTAATACATGGTAAATGACAGAGCATTAACATGTAGTTTCACCTATAAAAATAACAATAGAAAAGAGGCAACTAATTGCATCTAGTGAAGCCTTTAATCTTCCCTGTGATATGTTGCAACTAGATAAATGAGGTAAGTGTAAGGTAAGGTAAGAAATGTCAGCTTCAGATTCAGCCTTTGGTGTACTGCCATGGTATCTATCTATCTATCTATCTATCTATTTTTACCAATAAACCAACCCTTTATCAGCTCAGGCTCTTAGTACTTGGCAACAATGTGTTTTGGGAGCCAGAGAAGCTTTATGTTTTTTGAATTTCATATGTTGGATATTGCCCTTTTTAACAGCCTCAAAAGAATCTCAACAATGGACTTTTCTTTCAAATGGTAAGTAGGTCAGAAAGCAATGCAAATAAACTGGATATCAGAGAAGAGCCAATTTCATCAAGTGCTTCCACCTTTCTCATTTCTAGAGAGGAATAGCTGGCTGGTAGTCTGGCTCAACACTGTAATTTGAGTAGATGTCTGAACACTGTGGCTTGGAGTTATGTTTTCTTATGAGGTTGTGTTCGCCTCCTCAGGGATTTCTGAATATGTATTACAAGACACACAGGTCTTAATACAGTATTGCATTGGATGTGTCTCTTGCAAAGCTCTTGATAATGGTGAAACAAACATCAAAGTACTACAACCACACACACACACACATACACATACACACAAAGGAAATTCTCCTAAACAGGTCAATTTCCATTTGCACATTAGTTTCATTTCAAAAAAATGTTTTCGTATGAGGACAGAAATGGCTTCAGGGATTGTGGATTTGATTTCACATGTTTATATGGATCAGTCCACATTGCCAATGAAATAAAAAATTCATGAACAGCTGTGTGCCATTCATCACCTAAGGGGGCGAAGAGTGGGGGAAATTAAGCCAACTATAAGATATTTGCATAAATTAAGTAAATAATCTCTCTCTCTCTCTCAAAGCCCCAGCCAGTACTCTTAGATTTCTGATAAACCACCACAGTGCGAGAAAAATAATAGTAAAGTTTGAATATTAATTGTTTTCCTTAAATTCTGATTTAAGCATACATCAAGCATACATCCAACACACCTGCCAACATACCAATCAGGTCATACCTGTTAAAAAGGAATTAGATAAAAATATACAGAAACAACCCCTCACTGAAATTGCGTTTATATATATATATATATATATATATATATATATATATATATATATATATATATATGGGGCCAAACAGGAAATATATAAAGAGAAAGCTGAATATATAAATGTAACTTTGAATATATAAATATAATTCCTGAATATATAAATGTAACTCTAAATATATAAATTCAATTCCCGAATATATAAATGTAACTCTGAATATACAAATATAATTCTGTATATATAAATGTAACTCTGAATATATAAATATAATTCTGTATATATAAATGTAACTCTGAATATATAAATTCAATTCCCGATTATATAAATATAAGCCTGAATATATATATATATATATAAATCTTGAATATATAAAAGTAATTCTGAATATATAAAAGTTAGTTCATACTCAGGCATATCACAAAACACTCGTTTTTCTTTTTTGAATAATTTCTTTTTTTTTCTACATAGGCTACTGAGTGAGCAAAACAAGTTTAACATTAGCATCAGTAAAATTTTACAGTACAATCAAAGATAATCAAACAAAAAATTAAATAATTTAAATTTGAATGAGGCAATAATTTGGACTTCATTAAGGGGTCCTCATTTTTTTTTCTTCATAGGCTACTGAGTGAGCAAAACAAGTTTAACTTGTCTTTAACTTTATTATATGAAGAAAGTAGCAGCCTATACTATGGCAAAACAGAAATCACTGCTTAAATGAACTGCGCCCAGAGTATTGCGCAAGTACACACAGCATCTCAATCTCTGATAGGTGCGTTCTCCGTCCTCGCGATCTTGCAAGACCGTTCTCGTCAAGGACACTTGGCAAGAACGTTCTTCTCAAGAACACAAGTACGTTCTTAGTCTTCTTGGTATTGATAAACAGCCGCGGATTGATAAACAGCCCCTGTGGATCTAGCTCCCCTACTTGAAAGGTCCTAATAACAAGAAAATGAGACAGCTGACAGCAAAGTGACAGCTGAGCAAAGTGAGTGAAAGCCAAATTAGCTAGCAAGCTATCTAGCTTTCTACATTGTTTTTATTGTAGCTAGCTAGCTATGTGTTTGTTTGCTAGGTGAAATTTGTATTTGTCAGCGGAATGTGTTAGTAACTAGCTAGTTACGTTTATTGTTTTATTTGTATTGTAGCTAGCTAGATTTGTCTTTGTAAGGTGGTATTTGTACTTTTCAACTGGATGTGCAAGTAGCTAGCTAATTTGGCTTTCACACACTTTGCTAGCTATCATACCAATACAGTTTTATCGTGTCTCTTACGAACAAATACTTAATTTTAACATTCGTACTGCACGCCAAGGTATTGACTTCTGATCTTAAGTACCGTTTGCTAGCTATCTAGCAACTTAACATTCGTTAGCTAACTAGCTAGCGTTAAGTGCGCCGGGTCATTCATTCATTAGTGGATATAACTTTAAATCCAGCAACTGTATCGCTTTTTAATTCTTTTAGGGATCTTTGCTGACCCATCTGGCCATTTTTGTTTTATTTCTTCAAAAGGTAGATACAGACACACGTCAAACTTTTGGTCCACTTTGCCATAGATGCTGACTGAAGAGTTACCCTGCTCATTTTCAAACAGGGTAGGCCTGTTGTTATTTTTGTTCTGTTTACATTTTTATTGTTATTTGCACAGCTGTGTGTTTTGTTAAGCAGGAAAGGAAAACCTGTAACTGTACTCTATTTTAATCAGTCTGTTATTATTATTGAAAACAACTGAAGGAACATTCTCAGAGATAGACGTATTTTTATTTAATATAGGCTATTTATTTTATATAATTTTTCATTTACATGTTTTGGAGCTGTATATTTTCAAATAGGGAAGGAAACCCTGTCTTTGCATTTTATTTTAATCACCGTCTGTTTTAATAAGTGCTTGTGAAATCTCACATGTGGCTTTGACTTACAACTGAACATTTGGCTCATTTTGTAGAAAATACCGCGATATATATCGTGTATCGACATTCAGCCTAAAAATACCGAGATATTATTTTTGGTCCATATTGCCCATCCCTCAGGGGCGTTGCTAGACATGAAGCTCTGCTGGGGCACAGTCACCCCATTACTCAAATCACACAATTTTCTTCTTGAATGCCTGCTGCATGTATGAAATGTGCTATACGAACTCCCCTTGCTTAGCCCACTATTTCTGCCACTGCCATACCACTGCAGCTGAAACTGAAACTACTGGTAAAGGTAAAAATGTAGAGATATTAATCTTTATGAAAATATTTATTTCAACATACATTATGAACATTCTCAACATGTTTTTTAGGCATAAAAGTCATACCCTGCATATGCAAATATTAACAACAAAACCCAACTCAAGTTATTAAACTATTGCACATTTGCATTCTTCTGCATTCCACAATAATAACTAATAAAAACTATTTCAGAACAAAGGACATTTCAAACAATCATTTCATGGCTTGAGTCAACCATTTAAAATAAAGTGTATATATAAATATATAATCTAAAAGTAAAAAAAGTATTCCCCAACAGTTTGAGAGTGCCTCTTCATGTCCAACACCAAGCCTAAACTGAGTTGGTTCATTTTTTGAGCATTAAACTGTACCGTGTATTTTTCATTTTGGCAAAGTGGTCAACTGTAGCCTCCCCAGATTCATATAATCATTCAGGCTTTTACATTTGCCAGACCTGCAAGTAGGTTAGCTAGTTAGCTTGTTTATCACCCACTACAGCCAGGTCTTACCTCTCTCAGTCTCATATCTCTCCTTACTGCTTCCCTGTCTCTACAGGAGTCAATAATGTTTGAGTCAAGTCGAAATCAAAGTAAGATCATCGGTATTATTTAAAAACTTACTTTAGTCCCGTCATGTTATCATTCCTCAATCTGATTCTTGTTTTGTGCGCCGATACATGGATTGCTGCGTGCACGCCGTGGTGCACCGGCTATGGCATGCACACTGCCGTGCACGGATAGTAATGTGCGTTCCGCGGTGTACGGACCCAGACTGCAAGGTGTGCACCTCAGCTTGTGTTTTGGGTTAAACTGCGTTGCTTTGACATTGTGGATTTGAAAAAAAAAAATCCATTCTTTTCCCGTTATTATTAATCTAAATGAATCCACTGCAAAATATAGGAGCTTGTTAAAACTCGAAGGTGAGATTTTACTGGGGCACAGCAGATCAATACTGGGGCATGTGCCCCAGTAAAAGGGGTCTAGCATCGCCCATGCCAGCCCTAATAATATTATGTCAATAGTAATCATAGTGTGCGAATGATCAAGCATTGACAATAGTCAATAGTATTGGCGGCGCCGAGGGGCCCCCAAATCAAATTCTGCTTAGGGCCCCTTAAAGGCTTGGGCCGGCCCTGGATGGATGGAACATTCAAATTGAAGATAGGATGAAAGTTTGTTAGAGAGTCTTTTATTTAGTCTTATTTAGAAGAAATGAGCATTGGCTAACTGATAACTGTATCTATCAGTTGCCTGTGCATAAGGGTGTTTCAAATACTCAGTATCGGCGGTCATAACAACATTATAGCATAAAATTTGTAGCTTGCGATGATCCCTGTAGGTGGTCCATGACATGGTAGAGCGATTTATTTTCTAGTAATTCACTTAGATTTCCGTGATTACTCAGAGGCACTTATTAATTTAAAAAGATTACAAAGAGCATCATTATTGAAGATGTTTTTCGAAAGACTCTGTAAATGAAAGTTGCTTCTTAAGAAAGTTTTAACAATTAACTTACCCATGAGATGCTTTTGGGAGGCAAGGCCCTTGTCTTTTAGCTAGCTCATTCTGACACCTAGTGAGAGAAATCAGCAAACTTGTGTAGCTATATTAGCAGGCTAATATAACATTGCTGCTGCCACCTAGCTCATGTGGAAAAAAAACTTTACAAACATAACAGCTTAATCAGCACTGATTGCATATAAACATGACATTATTTATATTTACATTTCTAGCTAGATGCTTTAAATGTCAGTATCTCTATCTGTCCAGCTAAGAGAAGTTTGCCCACTTACAGAAGTTGAGCCACACTGCAGTGTCTTTATGTATTGTGAACAGTTGCACTGCATTTTTCTTCTGTGGATAAATCTGCTAAATTTTCACAAACTTTATCATTATAGTACAAATTATTATTATATACTGTCATTCATTACACATTACACTCTGATATACTTGGGAAGAACTGAATGTGAACATGTGTATTGCTCTATGTGTAACAATACTTGCTGCATGTGTCAATCACATTTGTTGTTTGCAACAGTAGCTTTAATACATTTAATGTCTTATGATCTCTGTACAGAGTAATTGAAATACTTTAGAAGGAGAGAGCATGTCAGATTGCTGTGTGCCATGCTGTCAGAGGGTGGCAGCAAAGTATTTGTGCCAGATCGTTTAAACAGCTAGCAACGATCCTGGATTTAACCCAGTCTCTATTACCTGCCTGTCTCTGTGTCGAAAATAATATTTCCATAATACATTGTGATCTGCGCTGTTATCTGACTACCTGCCAATGACACCACAGATGATGGAGGGAGCTCTCAGCCACTTGAATTTTTTTTCAACAAGTAACACTGTCAAATGGTAAAGACTGTGTTGCATTAAGAGTAAACATTAAATGCTGCACAAATTTTTGTTTTTTTGGAGTATACATTTTCTACCAAACATGTTTTTGTTGTTGTGCACAACAAGGGACAGAAACTAAAGCTGTAGCTAAATATGAACGTTTTTATTTAATTTCATTTACAGTTTGCCAGTTTGTTCGAACTCATTGAATAGTAAAAATTGGTGTTATGAGATATTACCAACTCACCTGTACGTGTCCTTTTCATTAATTCAGTACCCAATTACTATGAATGCTATACATTAAAAATAGGGCCAAAACAAATTCATTATTCGAGACTAAAAATGGAGTTGATGGTGTTATTTACATGTGCAAGCATTTCCACAGTCCATACCCTGGTGATACATTTTTACAGCAGATATATGGTTATAACTGCTTGAGAAATTAATGGTGCCCAACATGGGGCTGTGGGTGTTTGTTCAGTTTCTATCACTCTAATATCAGATTTATTCTATGTTTTATAGCCCATATGTCAATATCAAGGCCCGTGGGCCAGACACGGCCCTCCATGACTTTTAATCAGGCCCGCCAATAAATTCTGACAATCAATTTAATGTGGCCCGTGCTCTGGTGTTTAAATTTACATCCATGACAATACAACATTAAAACGCAGGAGGCACTGCCATGCTCCACTCTCACGCTTTTCAAAAAATTGTTCAGCATTTGATAAATACTATTTTGCTTTATTAATCAATGCTGGTAACAACAGTGGCGCCTCCGGAAAATGTTCATTGGGGTGGCCAGGTGGGGCCAGTGACAATCTTGGGGTTGCATTAGCATGGTAACCACGGGGGTTGGGGGATGTAATAACAGCAATTCATTTTCACGAAAACAGACTTGGATATTTCGCTTTTAATGGCCAAATGCAATAGAACAAACTGGAATTTTGGATTTAAACAAAGTGAATTTATGGATTTAAATCTTTGGAGTTAAAACCTATGGATACTGAATGCAATATTTTTCTCCTCATTACGAAACAATTCTGTATCATACGGGACGCTTGGCAACACTAAGTGACACAAGAAGGCTGTGGCATCTGGCATGAATGTTTTTTTTGTTTTTTTTCTCAAATGCTAGCTACATACAATGCAATTGTGGGTAAAAGCTATGTAGATAATTTGATTCTCTAAGCCTAAATACGATTAATGGCGATAACAAAATATATCTGGATTGAAATAACAAAAAAACGGTTACGTTTTAAATGGCAATGTATTACTAAATGATGTGATGTAACCAACTGGCTAATAGGCTAACCGCAATCAACATAGCCAGCTAATTTATTTATAGTGACCTAGGGAGACCAGACTTAAACACATCCGTCTTACAAAAGGAAAAAACAACAAACATCTGAAATTTGCAGTAAAAACAATAAAATACTCACTTTTCCCATTCAAACTTGGACAAGTCCTGTCATTACAGATACAGTGTAGTGGTCAGTGTGTAACGGAGTGCATGTCTGCAGAGTTTAGTTTGAAAACATGTCCCCATTGTGTATCACCAGCTACTTTGGTTTTAATAGCCTTAAAAGACATCCAAAAATAATGACTCTATAAAAAAAAGAAGGACAGTGAGGAATGCTTTAACATGCAGGGTGGCCAACTGAATGTTTAAAGCATTTTGTAATATCATTTTTTCTGTCAATTGCACTTATATTTTCTGATTGAAGTAATGTTTGTGTTTAATTGTGACAGGGCCTCATTTGATTCCAAAACATTGTTCAGACTCTATCAGCCAAAGGACCCGAGGGCTGGGGGCTAATGGGACTTGTAGGTTTGGGGGAGAGCAGACAAATGGGGCTGACCAACATGGGAGGTGACAATGGGGAGTTTCCAGTGATGGCTGATTAATCTTTTATAATTTAATTGTATTTTCTTGAATAAATATCCAGTAAACATTTTAGATGGGATTAAATAATATTTGTATGTCATTTTTTATTGTATTATGACTTTTGTTGAGTTAATTGATTTATGTTCTGATTAGTTTACTCCAAGATGGCTGGTTGCCTTTTATAAAGCAACTCTCAGTCAGTAGGGGAAAGAGTGGAGTGAGAATCACAGATTAATTGATGTGTTTCTGCTTTTGCCTGCTTTGGTTCTATTATTGTTTGCATTTTGTTTGTTTGTGTTATTCTTTGTTTTTTTGTTTTTTTTTTTACAGCAAAGGGATTGTTAAATTAGTATTATTTATTGTCACTTTCACCAGTCACAGCTTGGGTGAAATAAACCACCATCACCTTTATCAAAACCTTTTCGTTTGCTCAAAATTTTTTTATTATCGCCTCCTCATCCCACGTTCAGTGTATGATAATTCTGCAGAGTTGAAGTTGAAATTGTGAAATTGTTGGAAATATCAAAATACAAAGCTAAAAATAGCCTAAATAAATAAAAATAATAATATAAAAAAAAAAAAATATAATTAAGAAAACCAATTTATTAAAAACATTTTAATAAAAAAGACCTTATTTGTTATTTTGTTACAGACAAAAAATAGGCTACTGTGAACTGCGAATGTGGTTTGTTTAATTGTGAGGCTATCATTTTATACAAAAACATTGTTCAGCACTTGATAAGTACTATTTTGCTTTATTAATCAGTTTTGCTGGTAAGAATTACCCACAAACATGGGAAAATCATAATATTTTAACTGTGCATGCATGCAATTTTTTTATTTAATACAGTTACTAGCCTACTTATATTTCTTCAATAAATACCCAGTAAACAATTTGCATTGGCCCAACGTTGGCCCATTGTCATTTTCAACGTTGGGCAACCGTTGTTTTTGCTCAGCTCCAGACAAAAACAAAACCATGATGGCTCAACATTTTTGTCTTTGTTCTTACGATGGTGGCCCAACTGTTTATCTGCACTGTTTTAACAACGTCAGCAGCCAACTATAATCCATATGATGTTCTGCACAGAGCAGTTTTGGTTCTAGAACGTGTTTTGCCATTCACCCACATGGTCCAGAGTCGCCAACCATTACTGATTTTTTTTTTTTTTTTTGCTAAGCAGTGGCTTTGTTAGTAGACACAGTATAGGAAAAATACAACGCATTGGTCTTCTTATTGATAGAAAAAATTATACGCCTTTATATCCAACAGTCACTGTTGTATCTAACATGCTGCGAGGCACAGAAGAAATTTCTTTCAGAATTTAAGGCTGAGAAGTGTTTATCTGTATCACTTTTAACGTAGTTGTTGGAGATATCAAAGAGAGGAAACGAGTAGCCTATATTACACTAAGTTAACATGAACAAATGACAAAAAATATAATTAAGAAAACCAATTTATTAAAAACATTTTAATAAAACATTACCATGATTCTTAAATTGAATAAATAGCTAAAACAAACTAAAAAAAATGTACAGGCTAAACCATGACAAAATACATACACACAAACACAATGACAGAACATATGTTACTTTTTAAAAATTATTTAGAATACCATTGCATTTAAAATACAGTAGGTTACTTTTAGAAACTTAATTAAAATTTGTGTTCCTCGCCTATCCTCCTCCATCACAGTCTTTAGCGTACCGCAGCCAATTCTTCGCTCATGTACAGATGTTGGCATCTGTGGCATTTTGACGTTTGCCCGCACAGCTCCAGACAAAAACAAAATAATGACTCAAAATGTTTTGTGTATTTACACCCCGTAACAGTTATTTACAGTTATTTAAACTTGTTTTAAAGGAACGGTTACTGTGTTTTTCCAACATGCCAAAACTGTAAAACAGAACAATCCTGCCTACTTATTCAACTTAATATCTTCTAACAAAAAGGTGGCAGAGCCATTCAACCATATGAAACTAACTGCCTAGGTTTACCTTAAGCAAACTTTGACTGCTACCGGTGGCTGTTTGGTGAAGCAGTAGGCAGCTAGAGCAGTGTATCTTATTGATAGCCCTACTCCCCATAGCACTATCTATGACAGTGGCTGTAGTATCTAACAAGTAATGAGGCCAGATGGAATATTTTCTTGAATATCTGTGACACCCTTATAACGTTTGGAATCACAATATTGTATGAAATAAAAAACGTAGCCTTACCTAACCAAGTCAGTGTGGGATTAGCTTTAAGAGCTAAATACCTATCTTAATTTACCCAGAGAACCAGGTAACATTATGTAAATCCATCTCACTAAAATTGACTAAAACTACCAACATACAATAACAAATAAATATATAAATACCATATATTAAAGTAACCATTCCAATTCAAACTGTAGGCTACATAATTACACATGATACGTTTATTTAACGAAATATGACAATTGTTATAAGGTACTTACGCAGATGTGGCTTTACTTCTCTCTTCAGAGTGAGACTGAAGACTGAGACTGAGACTTTCAGTTGAACTTCAAAAATGTCCTCACAACCAGTTAGCCAATTCGGCAGTTAGGAACATTAACTGCGAAAATGTGATGGTTGGGTAAAAGTCACAATGCTAACGGAGTGCCAACGTTGGTTCATGACGGTTATGCAATGGTTGGGGTAGAGTGGTAGTCCAACGTTGTACCAATGTTGGCTTATGATGATTACGTGACCGTTGGGCTAAAGTGGCATCCCAACAGTGTGCTAACGTTGGCAGCAGACGGTGACGGACACCAACCATAATGACCATGAGCCAACGTTGGCCCAACCACCACATGTTTACTGGGTAATCATTGTAATAAATGTCTGGCCCTGGATTTTATTCACAACCCTCAGCATGGCCCTCAGTAAGTTTGAATTTGACACCGCTGTTCTATAGATACACTTCTGCCTCTTTCAAACCTGAGATATGGATTTTTGCTCACAGTATGAGACCCTCAGCATTCTGTCCTCCTGAAAATCTCAGTGGCCTTTAGTGAAGTGCATAAAGCCTTAGATTTAATAAAGAAAGTCACCCAGATTGAATGGGACAGTTCCTCTGGTGACATGCTCTGTCAGTTCCAAGAAACAAAAACTCTGCAACTATCAGATAATGAACACTTAAACACTGATTGAAATGGATACTAGAAAGTGATTCAAACAAGAAACCATAACACAGGCGGTGTAAGACCAAAAATAAGAAAGCAAAGAAAGACCTGACACTTAAATAACATTCTGGATGACATGAATGGGAACTTGATGGAGCAGATTGTAAGCTTGGCAGAACTGCACAAAGTTGATCTGAGTGTTTCGGTCAACAAATGGAACACCTTCTGCCTAACAGTACTAATATTCCTACGCAGTACCCAAATGCTTCTACCCCAGCTCCAGCATGCCTTACTTTTCCCTCTCAGGTACTTTTTTGTCCTTACCTAAGGTATCTAATCCTTCAACATATTCAGATATTTTGCAACTCATTTCCCAAATAGAACATTCACTTTGAGTATTCTGACACTGCCAGCTGTCCCCAGATGCCATTTAGCCACAGGTTGACAGATGACCTGCATAGCTAAGTCATTCTATCAGCAATATATCTTACATCTGGAGTTGTCCTCTATCAGTGATATCCTTCACATAGTAGGTACAGCAGAGCAGATGGTCCCTTACTTGGGATATATTGAGATGAGTGTGAAATTCCCCATTAATCACAACTGCCCTAGTCTGTATAGATCAGTCCTGTAACAAGAGGACATCTTTGCTTGTAGGTACCAATGTTCTCAGAACATTAAAGACTCATTCAAAGACTGTCAAAAGGTGGGTGGCAACCAATTGGACTGCTGTTCCCACCACCAACACATCGTCCACAGGCGCAGACCATAAAAACCCAAACACAGGGTGGGCAACAGAAAAAAAGAGACACAAACAGGTCAGAGAAAAAAAATTGTCCCGGATGAGCCCCCAATTTATGTTACGTCCCAGATGGGTAATGGCATCCAGGGGTATGTATGGGGGACGCAACACAAAAGAGAACGGTGCAAGGACCAAAGGAAACACAGACACGGGAGCAGTGTATAAAGGTGCACGATATATTTACAATATTTACAAAACTATATACAGTGACAAACATACACAGGAATGGGGGGGAAGAGGACAACAGACGGTGCCAAAGAAAAGAACTTAACAAAACAAAACCAACCCTAAATACCTATACACATACAACTGAATACAAAAAACAAAAGGGGTGGCAAAGCCAAACAAAAACCTACCTACACTAACTAACTTAACCAAAAATACACAGAGGTGGCACCCGCCTCTAACCTAACCCTAACACCGTGAACTCTCACACGGGGATCCCCCAGCTTACCTGTCCTCTTCCCACGACAGCCGAAAGCAACCAAAACCAAGACACAATCCACAATCGAAGTCAGTAAACGATGCAAAAACAACACGATACAGGCAGGTTTGGTACAGCAAGCAATGAAACACGAAATCGAGAAAAACGGCGAGAGAGACTCCAAGGATCCGGCATCTTTAAATCGGGGCGCTCCGTTTCTGGTTGGCCGGGCTTCAACGGGGAGGCGGGACGCAGTGCAGTGGGATACCTGCGTCAGGAGAGTAGCGGGAGAGGAGGGAGGAGAGGAGGGATCCCAGACGGCAGGCGGGCCCAGACTCCACATGCACAAAAGCTGGAGGCTGTGGTTTTCAACTTTAAAGGCTCTTCAGTATCATTGAAGCTGCAGTGAAAAGTAATTCAAACAAGATGGAAAATACTCTGCCTGTGTGTTTCTGTGGAAAGAGACCAGTGACAATCCCCAAAGATGAATTTTATGAAATAACTTGTACATGTCACCCCCAAATGTCTAGAGAGGGAGGCAAGGCGAAATTGGAAGAGCCAGATAGGACTCATGGTAAATATACCACCCATAATTTATGAGACCACAGTGTTACCCTGGAAACTAAATGTCTCATAGCTGAATATGTGTTGTTAGATTGAGTCAAAGAAGTCAGTGCAGATGCGAACCGCTCTGATCCAAATGGCATGCAACTAAAGTGAGACTGTTAACTGCTACTCCAGCTAAGAGCAAAAGCTGGAGGCTGTGGTTTTCAACTTTAAAGGCTCTTCAGTATCAGAGTTCAAAGGACACACAGTTGACAGGGTAAACAAAGAAGTGTCAAATGCATGACTTAGATGTTGGGCATGTTTCTAGTGTTGGACATGTTTCTGGTGTTGCTCATACTACTGAGCTAGTAGAGCTTGTTCCCTTCAAATAATGCACCAAGCATGTCTCATCTGCTGACTTTGAAGATTCAACTCCTTTGCCTATATCACTGCCTGTACAGTTTTAAATTAAAACTGTAAAATGTAATTTATTTAAAATATTCTTGCAATCCTTTGAGATTATATCAATGTAATAGCAAATTAGAATTTGCATTATTGTTAGCTTGCTAGATAGATAGCTTTAATGCCTAACGAAGGTGGCAGTCATTTAATTTTTTGACCAAAGTCAAAGAAGTCAATGGAAGGAAGGATGAAGATAGAGGTTTTACGCGATAATGAAAAGAAAAATTAAGACAGAAAAGCAGAAGATAAGGGGAGGAGTTAAAAAGTTGGGCATTTATATTTAGCTGCATAGGTATGAGGTATGCCTGTCAACTTGTAACTTCCAAATGGCATTCCTGCCATCCACAAATCAGTAACAGTAACAAGGAAAATGTGATGGGATGCTTGATATAAAATGTAAAAAACTATATAATAGATTTGTGTGAAACAACAACAATGTAAACAGTCATTCAGTGGCCAGCTGTAGCACAATGCAGTTCCACATGATATGACCATCATGAGCACTCAGTTTACAATTGAACTGACTCAGCCTGCTTACAGCTGTGCCTTAGATACGTGGAAACACATCATCTGCAGGCAGCTATATTAAGATGAATGTGGACTCTTTCCAAAGGAAATTGAATTCATACCAGTGGGAAGCAAGAAACCATTCAATGCTACCAAGTTCCAATCTAAGACTTTGCCCTGACAGTTATTGATTCTGTGTTGTTCATGACTGAAGATGAAAGAAAGGTAATGGTCACTGTGACGGAATGAGAGAACAAATCAACAATATTTCTTCAGCACATCTGCTGAATCTACTGTCTGGCCCCTAATATGAATCACACCGTTCCATTTACATGACCCATGTGGGGAAAACATGGTGGATGTCTGGCAAATTGTTTGTTTGGGGGAACACTGGATATCTATAAATATTGAACTTTTCCAATGTAGGGTTCTGTTTTGACTTCTCAATAATACGCTTCAAAATGCGAATACAAAAACTTGATATATTCTCTTCAATATATCAAACTTTTCTTAGTTTCTTACTGACTCTTTACTATGCCACATGGAAAGCACAGACACTCAATTTTATAAAAGGGGTTTTTCAGGGTCTTTATAAAGTGATGAAAACTAATATTCATATTGCCGTAGTCATACAGTGGCATTATTGCTATCATCATCTTTTATTCACTAGATGCATCTCTACAGAGTAAGTGGAGTGAAACACAGCAATACTAGGATTCCGTGATTGCAGTGACACACTGCTTCACCCTGGAAACTGAGATCATGGAATAAACTGAAATCCCTGAGCACCAGTAAATGCCTACGCCCAACCAGTTTGTGCCATGTCAGTCGCCTCTTGCAGAGGAAAGATATTTTGAATGTTTACTGATATTCATTCCCTGATGGACTTTTCATTTCCTGTCTGTGTGTGTGTGCACTTTACTTTTTCACTGTTGACTAATAGTTCATGGTGTCTTCGTTCTGAAATTCTTGACAGGATATCAACAGGATATAACTGGTATTTCCTGAAATGCATATAATATGTACACTAAATATTTGCACATCTTTTAAGCTTGTATACAATGGTTATGCAAATCAACATACCTCTTAGCAAACATTCTTGCAGTATGAGTGCCAGCACCAGTGCAAGCCATATCACTCTGGTTGTGGCAGGAAATGATTAAAGCATTACTTTATTTGTTTTCTGACCCTTCTGGAACAACATGACTGAAAAAAAAACAGGGAATGGGTGGGGAAACAAGTCTCTCTTCTCTACAAAACATAGTATGTTTTGAAGAACACAGCGGAGCAAATATTGAAAACTAAAGGCATAAAAGTAGCTGTCCACATCATAGAACATTCACAATAGTAGTTAGTTACAATATGAGGAATACAATATTTTCATTGTGTCAAGAAAATTATTTCTACTAGATGCAAAATGCAGTTATCAATAACTCTGTCATATAAATAAATGTATATAATATCTGTGTAAAACAAATGTTTGCTTTTTTCAGAAATTTCATCATCCTACTAACAGGGGTCTTTATTACACAGAGCTCACAATTTATTAATATATGTAATGCATGGATTATGTATAATGAATTTTGTATTAACACGTGCATATAAGTGTAATGTGTGGCATAATCCACTGTTTTGAACTGAACCACAGAGGTGTAAGGATAAAAAAGCCTTCAGAATACATGTATCAATGATGTGGACACTGCTTTTACAGTGCAAGCAGTGTGCTTTCCATTTCATTTTCCTGCTGTGTTATTTTTGTGTTCCCAATTGAAAGAACGAAAGGTCCACCTGACTGACCGAGGGAGTAAGTGGTCTTCTGTTCCTCACTTCCTGGAGGGGCACCACTGAAAGTCTGAATCTGATACATTCTTCCATTTCATTCTGCACGTACAACATTGTGTTTGAGGATCTTTTCTTTCAATTTTCAATAATTGAGTTTATGTCAATCAACTGTATCTGAACCAGTTAATTGTCAGTTGTCTAATTGTATTTGATAATTGTCTAATTGTAATTGCCATTGTCTGTATCTAAGACAGACATTGGTTAATGAGTCACACAAGGGTGGTAGCACTGGTCTGAAAGTGGCATTACCAGTCTTAAAAAAATATTCAAATTGACAAATTATCCAAAAAATTATTTTCCAAAACCAAACAGCAACACGCAACAAATTGGCATTTATATTATTTATATACTTAACCTTTTTCCTTTTTCTTGTCTCTGGCCAAAGCATATTTAGCCTACATTCTAAGATTGCTGTGATACTGGCAGAAGTTAGTTACAATTCAACTAATTTGGTCTCAGTTGAAATCTTACATGTGTCCTTCTGCTTGTCACTTTTAAGGACAAATTTATTATATTATCATATTATATATATTATATTAAGCGTTTAAGAAACTGTATTTAAACAGTAAAAACTGTTACCATGTAAGCAATACAGATGCTTGCTTTAGACCCCTAGTCCAAACTTAATATACTTAATAGACTTAATTTACTTCTTGGTTGCCTAGAAAACAATACCTAGCTATCCTTAGATAACCTTAGCGACCTATATCAAGATCAATATGAAATGGCTTGCAATGCTAGTGTTCCACCCAGCTAGGAAAGCGTAACAAAATGCAACAGCCCACTGCACCTTCCCCTCAGAGGACCCTTCACCCTTAGCCTACCAAGACACAAGAGCAGATGAGTGGCAAAAAGTCAGCTTAATTTTAGCTGTTCAAATAAATCAAGCAATATTACAAGGAGCTCCTTCCACAGGTAAGCATATCACAGCACTCTCACACACATGTAGATACCCCCTCTATAGCTACCCTCACGCTTGCATTTACAAATCACTGTACCCCTTTCTAGGTAAGTTCTCACACAGCAGGCTGAGAAGTAATTACATAGTAGTTATTGTGCCACTATGATTTTTGTAGTCTCATGCTAGAGGCCCCAACTCCCACCCCCAAGGGACCAAGCAACCCATGTCTCTGTAAATAGAGAGGAGATAGCATGCTAAGGGGAGTGCTTCCTCACACACCCACCACAACCACACACACGTATATATACACACACACAATGAAAATAAAGAGGATCATGCAGGACACATTCTGTCAAGACAGAAATTACTGCTGCAGATGAAGCCTGCAGGGTTGAACAAGAAACATATGGCCTCCTTCCTTTTTGTCTGGATCCAATTATCAAATACCTTTTTTGGTGTCCTTTATCAGTGGATTCCGCGTTACCTCTGGCTCCCTTGACATGTAGTCATACTCTCATTATTTGCTCCTAGTCTGTTGAGACCTGGTGTCATAGACTCTGCACAGCTGCTCTAACTCAGTGATGACTGACAGAGGACTGCACTTGTTCGTTTACTATTCATGCCTTAGATTTCTTGTGGAGGCTTTTTCGGGTGGGTTGTTCCTGTTAAAAAAAAAAAGCTGTGTGCGTTACATGCATAATATGAGCTATATTCATTTCATATGTTATAGTGAGTTTGCAAAGATTAGACCATGTATTTGTGCCAAAATGTTATTATGTAAATAACTGTGTTACTTTTCCATATGGGATGTCTTTGCATTACCATGGCTTTTGAACACAGTAGCATGGCTGTGCAGCAGCCAGAGAATGTGCCAGGAAAGTGTGCTAGCAGGTCACTTGGGATAATTCCCACAGGAGACCTGACAACAATGGATATTGTGTGTAAATTCTTCAGAACAATCTCGTTCATGTGAAATATGCTCCACAGCTGGTGCCCCCAATCCCAGTGCCCTTGCTAAATCTAGACATGAAATCTATTTTAAATGAAAGAAGTGTTTTCTTTACAAAGAGGGGAAGTCAATCAGACAGCTCTCTGGAAGAAGTGGGGAAGACCACAGGAAATTGAGCAAGGCCAGGCAATCACTTTTGGCCTTCCTTGAGAACTTTATGTATGTCAGATACCTTAAAGTATCTTGAGAATTTGCTGTTGAATTAGAATAACTTGTTTAGTAATATTTAGGTATTGCTCTTGGTATGAGTAATGTATGTTCATATGCATGTGCACTTAATCCTTGCAATTCATGTGGTGATTGAACAATGATAAAAATGTAACTTCTGCTTACATTCACTACTGGGAGTTAAGAACAAAGCACATAGTGGTTATGTGTATCCCAGTGTATTATACTGTTGTATATTTGGCTAATTGGAGATGTGCGACAATTACAATGGCAAGCAAAAGCAGCAGCAGAAATCTGTGGTTTGAAAAATCCTTTTGAAGGGGAGGACCACCATTCGTCAAAGTGCCTGAGGCCTGTTTTCTCCTGTGGACTCCACAGATAACATTTGATGCACTCAATGTCACAGCCAAATATGCAGTAACAGCTAAATGCAGGGTTCTGTTAGGAAGTGAGACCTCCTGACAAAGAGCTACTCCCTTTCCCTTTATGTTCATAAACACACCCTCCTTTCATATATCTGCCCTAAGTGTCCTGCAGTGATACAATTACATATGCTGTTAATTATTTATGTGCTTACATATTGAGATTTACACATACAGTATATTTGTTGGGTAAAACCTCTTAAATGACTGTAAGCCAGTACTGTGCTCGTCTGCATTAATTATACACTGTCACTAAAGGCTGACATAAATAAGAGTGTATAATGATTGTATATTTGCAAATTATAATATTTCAATATAGACAGTACAGGGTATATTCTGGTAACCAAACCATGTTATCTTATTTGTAATTCAAACATTCTCTCTATATGCTGTATCTTTTAGGTATTTGCTAGATGGTACTGTTGAAAAATGGATTGGCAGCCTCATTGAGTTTTGCTGGGACGGAGCTTTCTCATTTTGAATATTATAAATGTAATGGATAATAAACAAATTCTGATGGTTCTGTGGAATGTGCAACACCTCCATGAGCACATTATTCATTGCAGTCCATTCAAACATAAAAAATGAGATATACACATGAGATAGTACATGTCTGGGTGTAGAATGTTGATTAGAATTTGGTAGTTCATTATACCTATACTTGGTGTCATTATATCTTGTGTGTGTGTTGAGTGTGTCCATCAATTAAATTAGTTTTCTAAATTTCAAAGAGTTTGGTATTGTAAGTGTTATGGTTATTAGTAGCCAACATGGTCATGGAAATTAAGACTGCTCCAGCTGTATTAAGGAAAATTAAGAGTAAATAATGGACAAGAACAACTGCCATAATTCATTTATCTTATGTAGACCTGTACCTTTGATATTTACTTAGCTGAGCAGCAACAGTAATTATAAAGTGACCGATATGCATTATGTCCATCTCGTATTAGCTTGCGGGGAGTTAGAAATAAGAAATAATTAAAAATATGCCATTCTAAAATGGATTTCTAAGGAACTTTCCTTAGTCTATTCCTTTTTCTCTTATAATGATTTTTCAGTTGTTGTCCGAACATCAAATTGTGCACCTCCAGTGGCAGTGATAAAAACATCTCTAAAAATAACATTAGAGTAGTCTATTTATTTCCATTTATTATTTTGTGCTCTCAATGGTTGAGTGCTACTGTGATGGAGTGCCGTCACTATGGTTGAGTATGCGCTCTGGCTGCCAAACCAACGCGCCTGGCTCTTTGGCATTGCAGTCAAAGTTGCAGTTTGGTACCCCGTAGACCCAGGTTCGAGGCCAGGTGGGGTGACTGCTCTCTCCCTTTGCTACAAATGGTGTCAGAGTGGGATGGCTGGCCATGAGGCTATCGGAGGCGTGCCCAGTGTGTGAGCTGTATGAGGGACCCCCAGGTTAGTTTGACCCTGGTGTGAGGGACCCCAGAGATGGGTGAAGCACGGTGTGAGGGATCCCAGAGATGGGTGAAGCACGAGTGAGTGGGGCACCCTGGGATGGGAGAAGTACGGTGGGGGAATGCGCGAGGGACGCCTGTGTGCGTGAAGCGCATGGGTGCGCTTCCTGAAGGGGAGGGCAGTGTGACAGAGTGCCGTCACTATGGTTGAGTATGCGCTCTGACTGCCATACCAACAAGCTTGGCTCTTTGGCATTCCAGTACCCCATAGACCTGGGTTCAAGGCCAGGTGGGGTGACTGCTCTCTCCCTTCGCTGCAGCTACCTTTTGGTGATTCACAGTTGTCAGGGGGTCTCTGTCTCTCTCCCAGTCTCTAATGTGTGTATGTATTATTCTTAGTTCTTCAGCTTTGAAACATTTCTCTTGTGTGGTTTACCAATGGCAATTTGCATGCTAAAATAATACTGAAGAAATATAACTACTCCAATCCCAAAGAGAGATTGGCGTCCACACAAATTTTGTAAATACAAAAGTTATCTTTGGTTGGACAAACAGGAAAAAACGGCAAATGATGTTCATCCAGACAACTTCATTAGATACCACTGTTTTCTTTGAATTGGACAAATTACACTTTGATGGAAATTACACTTTATGTTCATGCTTATAATACCCCCACCCCCCCCCCAGCTCCAAGAAAGTTGTGTTTCAAGTCAAAATAATTATTAGGTCTTCTATGAGTTGGAAATAATTTCTTTGCTCAGCTGTTGCCTTCATCCAGTGTAATTTACTTTTAAAAACTATTTAAATGCTTCTTTTGGGAATGTCCAATTATGCCATTAGACTGCAGCTCATTGAGGAAACCACAGCTAACAATCTGGTAGATTGCAGGAAAACATGTGCTCTCTTCTGACATATGGTATCAGCCATTATTTCTTTTCACACTACAGTTCCCAAGCCCAGCCAGACACGAGTCTAAGGAAAACACCTCATGAAGAATTACACAGGCAGACTGTTGACACCCGATTGACCAGCAGGGGTTGCTGGTGTGCGACGAGACAAACTCTGGCCAACCAACCCACCTCAATGCCAGGTTTTGGCCTCAAAGTCATTGTAAGCCGATAACATGGCTGGGAACGCAGGCAATAGAGCTCAAAGCGAATGCCTTGACCACTGAGCTTCTTGGGAGCCCATCCAGAGCAACTTACATAGCCTACACTTTTTGTGTGGATGATATTTCCCTTGTTTGTGTAACACTTTGTGTCAAATTACTGGATGCCCTTTGTGCTTCTGGAGTCACTCCAGATATAAGTGTCTACTGGATGTCAAGAATGTACATGTACTTGTCTTGTATGTCATTCTGCATAAGAGCATCTACTTTATGTCAGCAATGTAAATGCCATGTTATATGCACTCATCTTCCATGTTGCTCTGGATAAGAGTGTCTGCTAAGCAAGAAAATGTGCATATATTCTTTACTTTTTTACACATTGTCCATTCATTGGAATAATATCTTTACTAAAGCAGTTCTAGTCCCATGTGGGATTTAAATCTGCAACTTCATCATGACAAATTTGGTTCTTTCATCTTTCTCATGTCACAAAAATATCAAAACATAGCTCTAAATCAGGGGCTTTTTGTAACATCAGATTATACCCATTTAGGTGCTATCTTCTCATCCAGTTTGTGGAAAGTTATCTGTGCCTCTGAGCAAGGTGATGTTTGGAGAGGACACTGTTTTTTCAGCTGTCAGTCTTTGTTGTCCAATTAAACATAATTAAATGAATTTAAAATAAATACAAATATAGTTGGAAGGCCCTGGAATCTGCCCACAGAAATAATGGCATTCTTCCTTACAACTCTGTGCTCTTCAAGCTTGCCCAGTGATCCCTGCTCTTCCACATCAAGTTAAAACAACATGTTTTTCTACTACATAGCAACTAGATGACAAGCTCACACCACCCAGAATCATTGCAAATATCAGTTGTATTTTTGACAAGATTTGTAGGTATTGGCCCTTCAGCGCACAGTCATTTGGCTGCATTTCAACATGCAGCCATGTATACGTAACCAAATATTTCTTAACTTACTGTGTTTTATATCAAGTGTCTCATTGGAATTAGGAAAGGTTTTTTCCATCCCTTTGCAAGCAAACAATAATTTGAGGAGGAATTAATACAGGCAAGAAGCGGAAGCATCAAGGATCGCTCTGATCTTTGCTAAGTTAATTAAGCAATTCCCAGCTGGATATGGAAAGAGGAGAAAACTCAATGCACCACAAGGCATCACTTTAATGTTGCAACAAGCTCTGTATGTACATGACAAGGTTACAATTCATGTCTGTTACAAAAATGTTAAATCATGTAACTAATTTCTTAGTAAGGTTGCAATCTCAAATGCAGAAGTGTATGTGTCATTTTATTACATATGTCTATCAGTTCAGTCTTTACATTACATTACTTCATTTAGCAGACGCTCTTACCCTTAGGGACTTCCAAATAAGGGCATCACTATGCTAGGAGTAGTTATCGCAAAGTATTACAAGAGGTCAGTAAGATACTAAATTAAGTGCTAAGCTAGTGTAGAGTGCCTATCTATGGATAGGACAGACAGAGATAGATAGAGAGGAAGGCAGGCTAGAGACACAGCTTGAAAAGTTGGTACAGTCAGTATGGCTTCTTTACTTGTGATTGCCTAACTGGCTACTAACTGGCTGTTTCAAGTGAATTGATTATTGATTTATAAGAATCGTCTCAATGTATCCTTACCATGGATCTAAATAAAGCAAATTACTAGTGGAAACATAGCACATTCACAGTAGCACTGATGTACCTACAATGTAAATTCACAGATATTAGGTATATTAGGTAGATATTAGTAAAGTGAGAATATCATGTGTTTACAAGAAGCATTTTGAATGACATTGGCATTATGTAATATGGTGCTCAGTACAACAGTGCATAATATATAAAGGCAGTTTATAAATTTAATACAGTGAATCTAGTAAATCTCATCAATTTTGTTGTTAAATGTTGAATATAATTTAAAATGTTCAAAATGTAAACATCATTTCATCCATTCATTTTTTACTCTGCTTTTTAATAATAAAAATGCTCATAAGAATTACATTGTTGCAGGTAGTGTATAAGCAGATACAGGGGTGGCATGCAATTCATATAAGCAGACATATATGCATCCTATATATTTTAAACAATGTTTATTTGTCATCAAATTTGAGTCACTGGGAAGAATTTTCATCCTTTTTCTCTGTTCTGAACTCTGAACTTGTTCTTTCAATTGGATTTTTGTAATAAACGATTCAACCAGGTTTGTAAAACAATGAACAAACATTGCAAAATTTTTTTATTGGATTTGGCCATATACAAAAAATAAGTATGTACTCAAAAATGCTAGTGAAATATACAACTGCAGTGATATGGAACACAGCCCAAAGCCTCATCCCCAGCAACTGGGTATGATATGCTGGATGTCAAGTAAATTTCATTGTTTTAGTGGGAAGTGTTATTTTTGCCTAAGCACAAATAAGCAGCCATGACATTTTTATAGTTCCCTCCAAGTATGGCACCATGCTGCTCTTAAAATGTGCATCAGCCCACATCCATAACATTATATGCAGAAATTTTTATTTCTTCTCCTACCCCATCAGCTCTTGCTTCATAGGTGGTGCAGGTCATTTACACACTAGGCACAACCGTACACACACTTCCCTACTTTCAGGATAATTTTGTTACACTATATACATACATTACATTATGTACATTCTACATGACACAAGTTATGACTCGTGATAAAAGGGGTGTTCCAGGAAGCGGCTTGAGGAACCTCGCGCTCTGTCTTGGCAACAGTTTATTAAACTGGGTCAGCTATGTTGTTAACCATTTGCGGCTTTTTTTTTTTTTTGAGTTTTTCTTTTTCTTTGTTGTATTTGTTTTCAGGGTTTTCTTCTTTTGTTTGGTTTCTGTTTGCATGTTTGTGTTTGTATTGGGCCTATTCCTGATTTGTTCTCATCAGCTGCACTTCAGGTCTCAGGGCGGAGCGGCTCGACGGAGCAGAGAGCCAGGGAAAAGGAAGATTGCTGAACGCAGAGCTGGCACTAGCCCTCAACAAGAGCCAGCCCAGAAGCTGCTGCCTGGCTGGTTGATTGGCGCAAATAGCAGGAGCAGTCCATCCTGCTTCCCATAAGGAAATGTGTTTTATTTGACAGGTCCTGATGAATAGTGAACCATATAAGATGGCTTACGAGGCGTGTGTGTGTGATGACACTGTCATGTGTGACCAGGGGTGGCTCTGCTGGCTTATCAGTTCCCTCTTCAGCGTTCATAGGCAAGTTGCAGAGCGCGGTTCTGAGGATCAGATCAGAGAGACAGCGCAATTCCACCTGGCAGCACGGCTACATGGAGCCTGGCATCTGGACAGCAAAGGATTCTTTTATGGGACACAAGGGGAAGATTTTGGGGAATTAAGTTTTCTTTTTTTTTAGATTTGTTTATTTTTTCTGTTTTTATTTTGGCGTGTTTGTGTTCTGCTTGAGGGAAGGTGATCAGCAGCAACGCCTGTTCTGTGTTTTATTTCAAGTGTGTGTGTGTGTGTGACCAGGGGGGTGGCTCCGGCTCCAGCTTCTTCTCAGTTGTAGAGCCTCTCAGAGAGACAGCGCAATTCCACCTGGCAGCACGGCATAGCGCGTGTATATGTGTGAGCGCTCCCGGTGGCAGCCTGCGACCCCCACCTGGTCAGCCCCGTGGTGGGACTGGCTCACCCCGGCCAGAGGGAGGCGCTAACTGCAGCTTGTGAGGGAAAATTGCAGTGTTTGCTTTCTGCCAGAGTGTGAAGGTGTGAGGGGATCACTGTGCGCTGTGGATCTGGAGTGTGCACACTTACCTGTGGGGGGTGCTATCCTTTGGGGGGGAGGGGCTACGGTTTTGCCGGGGCTTACAGTGGGAAGAGTAGGCAAAGGGGGTGACTCCAGGGTGTGCTGTCATTTACAAGGAAAAATGTCCTTGAAATAAAGGCACTCTAGAGGCGTACACTGGAGGAGGATACAGCTTTACATTCTCTGGGTAGCCTGTTTTGCAATTGTAGTTAAATGCTTTGACAACAACAAAAGCTCTAAATGAAAAGGAAGGCTACATATAGGTAGGCCATGAATATATGCAATACCTAGGCCTAACTGAAGTGGGCAACAGCAATGCCAACCCTCATAATTCTCCCAGCCCAGTTATCCTGTACTACAGGAGCCCAGTCATCAGGGGGCAGTGGCTCAACTGGGATATCCCATTTTCTAGGTATGGTGGCTATACTGTGGAGCATGGCTCAAGCCACAGTGGCATCACATGCCCTTGTAGAAATGTAGAAAAGAATGAATATTTGCAGATCAGGATTTAAAGGAAAGGGACTGATATACTACTGTCTTCAGAATTAATTTAGAAAATGTTTAAAGTTCTGTAAGTTTTCTAAAACATGTAAGCACATCTCAAATTATCATTAATAATTTCACCCCCTGAAATGATGGTACATTCCACTTATGTCATGTTGCATGTATGTGAATGAAGATGTTGAAAGGAAGGAATGTCTACACATCAGGACTGCTCCTGTCAGGTGTTAAAACAGACAGCCCAGGGAGCGAGAGCACAGCTAAGCCTGTCCAGGGTTCTGTAGGTGTAGTTAAGGAATTAGCAGCGTGCATGAAGATGGTTGGTGTGAGGGGCTGGAGTTTGGGAGCAAGAACAGCCTTGCTGTTATAGTTTGTTTTGGGAGCGTTCCTTTGTGGTGTCTACATTTCATTTTTGTTTTGGAATTTTCTTTGTGTTTGTGTTTATAGTGCCAGACTGAGAGGGAGGGAAGAAACAGACAAAAGTTCCTATACTTACCTGGGAAAGGGCTGAGTCAGCTGGGTTGGCAAATTCACAGGGAGAACCATCCTGCAGCCAGTTAAAGAACATGCTGGTTGTGGGTCCATTGGTCCCATACTTGTGTGTGTGGAATGGGGTGGATTAGCTGCATGTCCTTGGTTGTGTACCTGCTTGACAGGAGTCCATGTGAACTAGTGTCAGCAGGAGGAGATGGAGATGGCACCCAACCACCTCAGTCACTGTGGGAGCCAGAAGCTGTGTCCGGACAAGCTGAAAGGGACTCTTTTATTTTGACATTGGGGGAATTGAGGGCTTGTTTTAATGGTGGCTTTGATTCCTGGAGTGTGGGAGGCCAAAGCATAATCTGTTTTGTTTATTTGTTGAAAGGGCGTGAAGTACTTCCAAAGTAGCTGTTTACTTTCTCTTGTCCCAGGACACAGCGCACTACTTTACCGGGGAGGGGTGTGGGCCTTTGGGGCATTTGCAGTAGGGTTAGCAGAGCATTATCGACTTCTGTGCACCATGTGGGGGTGTGTGTTGTGTGAGAGGTACACTTACCTGCATGGTGTGTTCTGGGGTCATAGACACTTTTGGGCTGAAAGAAAACTGGGACAGGGGGTGGGGGTCACTCCAAGGAGTGCCCGACTGTCATTTGTTGCCTTATGGATTACTGCATTCAAATAATTATAATTATAAGTAACGTAAAACAAAACGCTGAAATGAAGTTTTTAAACACCACTTACCTGTGCTTGAGTTTTGATGTACTGATGGGTGGTGATCCTGAAGCAGGGATGGTGAGGGTAGTCTGGATCCAGATGGCTTGTGACACTCCAGTATAACTTTTTGGGTATATGCAGTGGTGTGTGGACATTCCACAGAGAAATGTCCTAAGTGTGCTCCTCAATGATGATGGTGGCTGGAGAAAAGCTGCGTAAAGAATAGGAGGAGCAAGGACTGCCATTAATGGATACCCCAGTGAGCAGCATGGAAAAGCAGGAGCTTAGAATTTTCAGTAGAAGAGACTACTACTGGGAAATTACTGGGAAATTTGAAAGAATGAACAGACTACTACTGGGAAATTACTGGGAAATTTGAAAGAATGAACAGACTACTACTGGGAAATTACTGGGAAAATTGAAAGAATGAACAGCGCTCTTGTAGCTCTTGAAAGTGGCTTATTCAAGGCACAGTCTCCGTTCTGAATGTGATGACAGAAATCCCCTCAATTAGCCATGCATGTAAGTATGGGAGAGGAGAGACTGCTTTCAGAACAGCTGCTCTCTTTTTGGGAGATTGAATCCTTGGGAATTCGTATGGAGACAGAGGCTGAAAGCTGAAGGCTGAAGATCAAGATGCTATGCAGTTCTTCAATGAAAATGATTGGAGGGAGATATGAGGTCTGGTTACCCTGGCGCAATGTTGACACTGTGACGTATGTAATGTAATGTAATGTGATGCTTTCTCTCTTTCTTACAAGACCAAAGAGAACAGGTTCAGTTATCTGTAAGTTAAAAACTGATATTTCTTTATATGCTGGGTATAGTTGGAAGACTATCTTGATCAGAACATAGTTGAACATGTAACCAGTGAAAAGTCAGAGAACCTTATTACTTAATGCATCATGCTGTCATTAAAGAAGAATGATCTACTATAACGATGAGAAATGTCTTTGATGCATCCTCACATGAGAAAGGTGGAAACTCACAAAATGATTGCTTACTGATCAGCTAAATCCAGCTTTGTTAAGCAGTTCGATCAAGTTTAGACAGTGCAAGGTAGCATTTATATCAGACAGAACTTAAGCTTTTTTCCAAACCTCAACTGATGAACAAGACAGGGATGCAGTTAGGTTCCTTTGGCCAAATGGCATTCCCAAGAAAACTGAAGATGTCAAGTTGTGCACTCTGATAATTTCATCTATGAATTAAGCAGACGGAAATCCTAAAGGACAGAAAGAACACAAAACAAAGTGTGCTTCAATCTGCTGCAAGAATTTTTGATCCAATTGGATCTTTGTCCACATTCACTGTTTGAGTAAAGCATCTTCTTCAAGGGACTTGGGAACAAGGTTTGAACTGATATGAACCACTGCCTTCTGCCACATCTGCTGTCAACAGTGGTGCAGCAAATTGATTGATATGAAACTAATAGCAATCGGCAGATACTATGACGATACCAATGGACAGAATAAGGTTTCAGGCCCTGACAAGGAAATTCATGTGTTTTGTGATGCCAGCGAAACTGCATGCTGTGCAGTAGTCTGTATGCGTGCGATGGCAAGTGTGGCTCAAGTTTGATTTCATCTATAACCTGAGCTGCCCACACTCCCTAGGCCTGAGCTGTTAGCGGTATTAATTGGAGCAAGATTACCTGATACGTGGCAATCAATCTGAAAATGACAAATTCACAGCTCCATCTTTGGACAGATTCAATGGTAACTGCACTGGATTAAAAGGTCAGCAGAGAGACTCTTTCACATTGGCAAAATTGTAAAGAATTATTGTATTGGAAAGAAAATCCAGTGGATATTCACACTCAGGGAATGACACACTGAAGTTGTACAGGCCAGACTGGCTAACATTGATTGACAGCTTTGAACATGATTCAGTTACAACACAGATGACACCTTTGCGGAAACACAGTGCTGCACAGTACAAAATAGCAGCTCAATCAGATCCTCATAATGACCATTCACTCCAAATCCCATTCTGCCACTAGAGAATTACAGCTGATTAATCACAGTTTTAAAAATCCCTACTTGGGTGAAACGATTCTTAGACAACTCATGAAATAAAGACAAGAGAACTGGACAACTGCTGAGGAACTCAAACTTTTTTTAGTGCTTTTTGTATAATAAAATTGTGACCTATTGATACCTAAACCTCTGTTAGTTCTTTCAACGGAACACCCTGCATTCAGGGCCTGGTCATTATTGTTAAGGGGGTCTCCTACCCATATAACTGGGAGTGGCGTAATCTGGTCTTAATTATTGGTGGCAATTACGCCTTCCGTGGGTTACATATGGTGCAGTTGGCAGGATAACAGGCTTTGGTTACCTTGGTTGCAATTTCACTAGTGACTCAGTAGGGAGTGTAGGTAATGAATGGTGGGAAAAACAACGGCTGAAGAATTGGGATGTCGCCACCATGTGACCTGGGATTGTGGACAGGAGCCAGTTGGACTGTTGGGTGGTGCCTACATTTCTTTTTTTCTCCTTTTTATGTTTTTCCTTTTTGGTGGTGTCTGATTTGGTAGACACTGTAAATGGAAACCACGGAGGAACAGGTTAAGGTTCTAACAGAACTGGTAAGACAGTTGCAAGCTGATAATCGTAAACTTAGAGAAGAGGTAAATCAAAAATCTGCTGCTCCTGGGTTAGACGGGGAAGAAACTGGATCCTCGACTGGTAATACTGCCCCTATGGTCACTGGTCCTCTCCTGGAGCGTTATGTGTATGTTCCCGGGAGAGGAAGTGTCCTTGGTTCTTCGATAAGATGCCACAGGACATGTTAGCTATAGATGATTGGATAGAGGAAGTACGCCGGTCTTTTGCAATCTGACCCATGTCTCGATCTGAGCAAGCCGTGTTCCTCTATGATTTGTTAGATGGAGAGGCAAAAACAGAGATCAACTTTCGCCCTGAAACTGATAGAAATGACCCAGATAAAATTATTTGTATATTACAGGAGATATACGGGTGCTCATAGTCCTATATTGGGCTACAAATTCAGGGCCAACATCATGAGGGTGAAACTTTGCGTGAGTATACTCATGCCTTTATGGCTTTGATGAAGGCTGTAAAACATAGGGACCCACACGGCAATACCAATCCTGACCTGGTACTTCGTGATCAATTTATTGAGCATGTGAGAGATAACATGTTGCGCAGAGAGTTAAAAAGAGTAGTAATGATGAATGCTACCATTTCCTTCCTGGATACCCATACTGAAGCCTTTAGGTGGGTGGAGGAGGGGGAACACCTAGTCAGTCACTGGACACGTGCTTTCTCTTATGGCACTCTGGGCCCGATGATGGGTTGAATGTGATGCTGATTCAAATGCCATTACTGCTCAATCTAATAATGAGTTAAATGAACTTAAAGGGTGTCTTCGAAAACAACAGATCCAGTTAGACACCATTCTTAAACATTTGGGTAAAGCCCACTCCCAGAGTCTCAAAGGCATGTCACCCATGAACGTTTAAAACCATATCGCTTTCAAGCTGATGGTAAACCTATCTGCATGCGGTGTAATAAAGGAGGTCATATTGCTCGGCTCTGCTGTACAGAGTTAGGTAATGTGCATTGGGGTGGGGGAGGATACTGCTGGACAGGATCACCCCACAGGAGTAGCCTTCAACTTGACCATGTCACAGGAAGACTAGCACCCTCCAGTGTTGGGAGCCAGACAGTTTGAGGGGACGCTCTGGGCTCAAGGCAACCAATTGCTTCCTCCTCTTCCAGACTCTTGGGAAAGTGCCCTATTGTTCAAGTTCTTGTTGGGGGTGTGACCGTCTCTTGCTTATTGGATACCAGATCCATGATGACTACCATAACAGAAGGGTTCTTTGAGCAGTACTTACAACCACAGATTCAGACTCAGATTCGGCCGTGTAATTGGTTACAGTTAAAAGCACCCAATGGCTTGGAAATCCCTTATCACTGTTACCTAGAACCAGAGGTGGAAGTCCTTGGTAAAGTTCTTCCAGCTATGGGCATTTTAGTGGTTAAAAACCGCCTGGACCCCCATAAAGGCAGCAAGTTGTTCCTGGCCTCCTGGGAATGAATATTATTAGTCGCTGCAATGAAGAACTGTTTGGCCAACATGGACAGGATTTGTTTCATTCTCCTATTATTCAGACTGCAAGTAAAGAGTGGAGGCATGCTTTGTCCCAATGCCAAAAACTGGAATGCGCATCTGAAACTGGACAGGTGGGCCGTGTTGTTGTGCGGCCAGGGCCATCGGTTTGTGTCCCTGCTGGCACCAAGAAGTTTGTCCTGCCATCTGCCACCAAGGGCTTGGGTCCACTCTGTCCTCAGGTCTCTTTGAACCCAAGTTGTACGGGGAAAGTCACCTACCAGCCCACCTATTGATCTCTAGTTCCTTGCTACCTGTGAGTCATGGTGCTATGAGTGCCTGTTGTCAATGTGGGAGAACGGGACCAGCGGCTCAAACCCCGGACTGTTTTGGAGATGTTGTATCTCGCCCAAGTGCAGCCAGCAACCCCCTCCATCAGTTTTGTTGAAACAGAAGACAACCAGGAAAGGGTGGTGTGGATTCAGATGGTGGGGATTACAGCAGACTTACAGCTAACTTGACTGAATCTTTCTTCCCAGAAAGCTCAAGAGGTTAGGACATTGCTTGGAAAATATGAAGGAACTTTTAGCGATAGTGAGTGTGACCTAGGTTGTACTTTTCCAGTGCAACATGAAATTCCATTGTTGGATGGTGCCAACGCTATCGCAGATTGCCACCATCTCAATATGAGCAAGTTAAAGCCCACATTCAGAAGCTGTTACAGCGAGGGATTGTTAGTCCCAGTTGTAGTCCATATTCTTCCCCTATAGTGGTAGTGCAAAAGAAGGATGGCACCATTCAACTTTGTGTAGATTATCAGCAGCTCAATGCGAAGACACAGAAGGATGTGTACCCCCTCTGCGTATTGAGGAATCATTGGACGCTTTAGCTGAGGCCAAATGGTTTTCCACGCTTGATTTAGCCAGTGGCTATAACCAGGTTCCAATGGCATCTGGGGATAAGCAGAAGACTGCATTTTGCACTCCTTTTGGGTTGTTTGAGGTCAATCAAATGCCATTTGGGCTATACAATGCCCCAAGCACCTTTCAGCACCTGATGGAGCGGATTTTTGGAGATCAGCGATTCATTTCCCTTCTCCTTTATTTGGATGACATTGTTATCTTCTCCACTTCCTTTCAAGAACACTTGGACCGGCTGGAAATGGTGTTGGCCCATTTTCAGCAGCATGATTTAAAGTTGAAATTGCAGAAATGTCATTTTTTCCACCCGGAATTTAAGTATTTAGGCCATGTTATCTCCGGCAGCAGGTGCTGCTACTGACCCTGAGAAGATTCAGGTGGTCTCTGAGTGGAAGAGGCCCACCACTATTACCGAACTCTGCTTTCTTCTGGGCTTTGCATCTTATTATCAGAGATTTGTGGAGGGGTTTGCTCAGTATGTGGCCCCACTGCACAGATTTGTGGGGGAGCTCCAGGGGGGCCAGAAGAAACCAGGTCCCCGTGCCGGCCCGCCTCTGGAAGTGTTATGGAATGACAGCTGTGAAGAAAGTTTTACTGCTCTGAAAAATAAACTGGTGAGTGCCCAGGTCCTTGGATATGCAGACTTCACTAAACCATCTGTTCTGGAGATAGATGCAAGCCATAAGGGGCTGGAAACTGTCCTTTCACAGGACCAAGAGGGACACTGGAAGCCCATTGCATATCGCAGTAGAGGATTGCGCCCTCAGAGCGGAATATGTCTAATTACAGCTCCATGAAACTGGAACTCCTCAGGTTGAAGTGGGCTGTAACAGACAAGTTCCATGTGTATTTGGTGGGAATGAAATTCCTCATCTATACAGATGATAATCCCCTTAGCTACCTCCAAATATCAAAACTGGGGGCTGTGGAACAACGTTGGGCCTCCCAGCTGGCCCTTTTTGACTTTGAGATACAGTATCAGCTTGATCCCGCTAATATGAATGCAGATACCCTTTTCCGTCTGCCAGTATCACCTAAGTCCATCTCAGCTGTTGCCCCAGACATTACTGTCCCATCTTCTGTGTCTGTCCATCTTCCCACAGAACAGCCAGAGCCCAGTAAGAGGGAGGTGTGTACTTCAGCAGTGGAAGCTATTCCAGTTTGCCAAAAGGCAAATCTGCAGGCTTTACAAGCGTTGGACCCGGTGATCAGTGCTTTTATGCGCTACTGGAAGAGATAATCCCTTCTGGAGAGGACCACTCAAATGAGCCAGAGCAGAGGTGTTAGACAGTGGGGCCAAAGATGCGACAAGAAGGAGTTCTGTAGAGGTGGTTGCCACCACAAGGTGAAAGTGTTTTGCAGTTGCTTTTACCACTATGTGGCAGCTAAGGCATGCCACCAGGGCCAAAGGATCCAGCAGAGGTGTTATTGGCCAAAGATGTGACACAACATCGACAGGTGGTGCAAGGAATGTGACCGCTGTGTAGCAGCTAAAGCCACACAACCAAAGGTCAGAACCTTCATGGGAAGCCTGTTAGCAACTAGGCCTGTAGAGATCCTTGCCATTGATTTTGCTGTACTTGATCGATCTAGTGATGGCAGAGAAAATGTCCTTGTTATTACCGATGTATTTTCCAAGTTTACTCAAGCCTACCCAACTGTAGACCAGAAAGCCAGTATTCTAAAATTCCAAAGGATGGTTTTACTCCTACAGGGTGCTGAAACGCATTCATTCTGATCAAGGGAGAAATTTTGAGGGGGAGTTATTAAAATGGCTTTGTCAGTTGGATTGGACTGAGAAGAGTAGAACCACCCCATACTACCTGGAGGGAAACGGGCAAAGCAAACGGTTCAATCGCACATTGCATGACCTGTTACGAACCCTCCCTCCTGACAAGAAAAGGAAGTGGCCCCAACTCCTCCCCCAGCTCTTGTTCACGTATAATACCACAGAACATCAGTCTACTGGTCATTCTCCATGTGAGTTGATGTTTGGCCAGAAACCTCAGCTCCCTGTGGATTTCTTGTTAGGTTTAACAGAGGACAGTCCAACAAATGGGAGGATTGGGTCACTCGACACCAGGATCACTTGGCGTCAGTGTATGCAAGTGCCAGAAAGCATCTGGAGGCTGCTGCAGCCTATCACAGGTGAGACCAGCCTGACAAGGTTCCACTGCTATCAGAGGGCTCCCTGGTACTATGGAAGAAACATACCCAGGGCTGCTGTAAGATTCAGGACACCTGGGATTCAGCAGTATACAAGGTGATCCAGTGTATGGACCAGGTGGGCACAGCGTATAAAGTTAAACCACAGGATGGCTCTGGCAAAGAAAATATTGTCCATTGGTCAGAGTTAAAGCTGCTCCCAAACCCAGGTAAGTTTGTGGCCCAAACTCCACTAAACCCCCTTTGTCACCAGGGGAGAGTGATGAATCCAATGATGCAAGGGATGAGGACAGTGAGGGGTCTCTCACAGGCATAGTGTTACTCTCTCAAGATCCCACTGACCTGGGTTTTAGGGCAAGGTCCGGTGATGACCTGCAGTTACACTTGGTGCCCTCTAGAGTGTCAAGCCCACCCTCATGCGTCAGTCCAGAGTCTCCCACGCAGGCGATGGGGAGGCGAGTATCCCTCTTGGGCCCTAGTCCTCCCTGTATTAGCAACATATTGCAAGAAGAAACGAACCTATGGAGCAGGGGCGTCTCAACATTAGGGGCCAGTGCAGCCTGGCCCCACCACTAGATGGCGGTATTGAGTTCTTTCATTGAGTTTCTTATCACTCAGGCACAGCAGGTCAATGAATATAATTCATTTTGAATAACTCAACCTTTGATAGATATTATCCATAATATCTCTTTTTAAAATGCACTCAAAGAACTAAAAATTATTTGTGCAATGTACTGTATCCTAAGGGGCTTGAATCACTGACAAGTATCTGTCAGTGGGGCCAGCCCCATGACCCATGGCCCTGACAGTATGACAGGAAACCCCTTCTGCGCATGTCATAAGGGATTTTCTATGTTGGTCTGTGGGGCCCGATCGTCTCGGCCCCATGTTTGGTAATGCCCACATAAAGGTCAAGTGCAGGGTGCAGAAATCGTAGCTATGTTTCAATTGGCTAGCCAGCTGTAGATCTAGCTGTAGTAGCTGTCTCCTTACGATCGTTTTTTTAATTTATTGAGCATAAGGAAATATACAAAACAGAGGCAGACAGACAGTAGAAGTATACAAAGAAACAATTTCAACTAATAATTGTGGATGATGCTGCTACATGATCGCGGTATTGATACGAGATTGCATTAGACTCTCATAGTAGCCTAGCTGCAGCAGTCCATAGCTGTAACTTTTGAAATAGCCTGTCACCAGGAACGAGGTTGAAAACCTCTTGGCCACCAAATTCAGTTCTCTACCCTTAGAAGAGAAGCTGGCGATCAAACGGTTGGGACCCCACCAGCCAGAAAATATTAACATCACCCAAGGAGGAAAGGACAGAAACCGCAGTTTCAATCTGGAGTTGTTCCAGAAGAAACCCTGGCTAAACAGCTAACGCACTTTTAAAAATCGCTGGTTTTGCTCGGCTTTCCTTGCCTTCTTTTTCCTACGACTTCAACAGCAAGGTTATTGAATAGTTTGCACACATGAAAGAGCATTGAGCCACATTCCCTTTCAAGTAGTGAGGTGAGTCAATAAAAAATACAACGCTTTTGGCTGTGTGCAATTATATGCCCTTTACATCCAACATTACATTTGTTATGTTTTCCATTAGAATTTAATTAAGTTTCTCATAGTTTTCAGTTAGCATTTGCTATTTTTTTAACATTAAATTGCTGTTTATTAAAAACATTTAAATAAAACATTAACAGCTAAAATTAGCTAGAATTTTCCAATCTAGTGTTCTAATCGCACCTTTAGTCTTAGCATATGCGCATAAATGGCAAATCACACCGGTGTGACTCAACAATGTTTTATGTCAGTTTTTCCCTGCAAGGGTTAATAGGTAAATAAGTAATGCAATATTACTTTAAACTTGTACACAAAATTAGTATGTTCATTGTCCATGGTATATCCATTTGGTCTCTTTTAAAGACATTTCAGGAGTTTAATTTAGCCTTTCTTTATGTGAAAGGTCAATGATTGCATTGCAAAAGAGATTGTTTGGCAATGTAATGATGTATGTGGCCAAGGTCCTGAAAAGCTGAGCTGGGATTCCAAGCAGAATCTAAACCCATATAGAGGCTCTGCAAGCAAGTGATGTAGTAGATAATGAATGTGTGGAATTTAAATAGTCCTCACAAAGGGAAATCGGACATTGGGTAGCACGTTAATGAATGTTCCTCCCAAATTTACATTTGAATATAATTTATTTTTAATGATAGACCTATCTGCACTCCCCCGGTAGGCTACTTTCTTGTATTTTGCAGGTGAGCAGCTAGGTGTGCTAATGTGTTAGAAGGGTTTCATCGCTGTGTCAAACTAGCAAGGTTGAGGCTCGCAGTCATCACTGATAGGCTTAACAAGCTAATTGGTGCCCCACCAGAATTTCTATACCAGAGACGCCACTGCTATGGAGAGGTCAAGGGCAGCTGTTGAAGGAATCCCTCCCAGCATAGCCATTGGAACAAGAATGAGAAGATCGACTCAGGCCACTGCAGGCTGTCACTCAAATACTTTTAATCTGCCCCAGACAGCGACCAGAGCATTGGAAAGCAAGCACCCAACTGAAGCGACCCCCTTTATAAGCTGCTTCCTGCATACAGTCATAGGTCCTGGCAGTGGTACCCTCATGGTCAGGGTCAACGGTGTCATCGGGTTGGTGACCTTTGAAAATGGGGGTATATGTAGCAGGTAGGACACTAGGACCATATCGAAAATATCCCCTCAGGTGTTCTGGATGAGCTGCAGGCTATAGGTCAGGCCTGCGGGAGATGTTACGTCCAAGCGGAGAGCACAGTCAGATACTGAGATTACACCTGTGCGGTTTGCCATGTGCATCGGCTGCTGAAAGAAACACGGTAAGTTTTACAACTTAAAATAACTTTTTGCAACTTTAAAAGCCGCATAATGTAAGCTCTGCTCCAAGTTACGGTGAGATAGATATTTACTGTGTGGTTGAAAAGAAAATTAGTCGAATGTATCCATGCAACCACTGAACCAAGAGAGTTGTTTGGAGCAATGCATATGCATTTGGACTTTTATGAGCCTTATAAAGTAAATGGTTTTACCAGGGTGTATGTGAGGTCTTTAGCACTCTCATTGAAGTGTTTAGTAAAATGATTATATCGATGTTTTTACTTATCACAGTCCCAGCATTGCTATATTCCATGCGGCAGCTCCTCTGTGGTTTGTACTAGCTTGATATTACATACGATATTACATACAAGGTACGAATGGTTTCATTCTTGTTATTTCTGGGGGGCTAGAATGCATGGCCAACATTCAATGTGGGATTTGTTTGCTAACATTATATTTTCCGCAGAGCAAGTGCAATAAAGCTGTGGTGTCTGGCCACTGTTTTTCCCACACATATAGTTTCTTTAAATTTTATGCAGTGTACTGTCGGCTAGGATGCTGTGGTTCAACTGACGCGATTAATTGTGTGGTTTTTCTTAGTGAAGCTTATCCCGACAAACCTGCGCTGCCTGCATAGGTCTAATAGAGCTTCCTAGTTGGATGTGTAGGTCTCTCTTCGCGACAGGTGTTATTGACAGAGTATGGGGTGGTGCAATATATTTACTTATTATAAAAACAGAAACTCTTTGTGAACAGTGATTTTAATTTGTGGGGTGGTGCAATAGCCTAAAGCAAAATAGTTGTGATGAACTAGGTATATAACATTTGTGGGAAGGGTGGTGTCAAACTAGCAAGGTTGAGTATATCACTGATGGTGAGTAGTGATATTCTTAATTTATTGTGTGATCTAGTGACTTGGAACAAGAATAGATATAGACCACTGGGCTGTGCAGACTGAGCATTGAAAGCAAGTTGTGACTATTTGTGTCATCCTGGGTTTTGCACCTGTCAATTAAAACTACTGTGACTAGAGCTGGATTTACTATCCCCTCAGGTGTTCTGGGGATGTGTCAAAATTATATCTTAGCCTGAGTCTGTGGGTTTGCCATGTGCATCGGGCTGACATTCTGTTCTTGTCCTTCTGGGCACATGGTGGGTCAGCAGGCCGACATCCTTTGGCGGATTTTGTGTACATTTCGACTGGTTGTGGGTTTTGTTTTGTTTTTCTAGTATTAGATGATTTGATATTTATTTTTCCTTCGTTTGCTCTTACTTGAGCTGCTTTTGTTGGATTTGTTTTGTAGTTGGTTTGCTTCTCATTGCTTTTTGTCTGCATTATATGTATTTTTGGTTTTTTTCCTTGCTTGTTTTGGTTACCCTTGCCAGTAGTATGCACTAAACATGGATAACTGTATGGCTTAGATTGTACTTTGCCTATATCATCATCTTGGGACAAAGGTTCTTTGACTGTGATATCAGTGATTCCAAGGTTGTTGGGGTGGAAACAATTAAGGGTAAATTTATGGCATCACGCTCTGTTTGACCTAGTCTATTACTGTGTCCTGTTTTAAAGTCTGTTTTTAGTACTTTTTGTATAATAAAATTGTGACCTTTTGATACCTAAACCTCTGTTAGTTCTTTCAACGGAACACTCTGCGGTGTCTGGTCATTATTTGGAATCTGGTCATTATTGTTAAGAGGGTCTCTCACCCATATAACTGGGAGGGGTCTTAACTATTGGTGGCAATTACGCCTTCCGTGGGTTACACATTGTAGTAACAACCCTTTGATAGTGGGTTGAAACAAATCTAAACAATCTAAAACATCACACTGATTTGGCTAGATGCAGAGCTGATTACCATGTTAGCTTCAATTATAGCCCAGCAAGTGAAAAGGAAGCAATTTTATTCATATTGTACATGGTTTAACAAGCTAGCTACCATGTATACTGAACCACAAAGAACCAAATTAATCAACTTTGGTGGACCTTGTAGATTCACTTTATATTGAGTCTATGTACTTAACATTTTAATGTCCAATATTAAACATATGGGGGGTGTTCTGTCCATTATATTGAAAAATTGCAAAAAAAAAAAAACTGTCAATGAAGCTGATAACTTTGTTTTAATGTTTTTTTTTCATTTGATTAGACAAACAAACCAATGTACTATAGAAAGAATTCTGCTTTTTAGTTTATTGCTCCTATATATTGGCAGTCCAAATCTGCAGATTGTATGTACAGCAACATCACAAATTCTTACATAAAAATGTTTAAGAGGGTAACCATAATGATTTGACATGTTAAATTTTGTCCTTTTGAGCACAGGCCACACATTTTTTTAGATTCATTTCAGAATATAATGAAGTAAGAGCAACCTGTTATTTATTATAGAATTCACAAAAGTTGTAATTAGATAATGTCATGACAGATGAATGTGAGACTATGATATATGGTTTTAGGCTATTGTAAAATTACTGTGACAACTGACTTATTTTGTCTATGAAAACAAATACTGATATCTAAGGACTTATCAGCCAAAAAAGAAAAGAAACCATCTTTTTTACATGTAAGAAGGTACTCTGCTGTCTGTTTTAGAGTTTGAGATTTGCTGTGCCGGTGGAGGTGGGGGTGGGGGTTCTTCAGTGTATTGGGAAATGACAAATCGACTGTCCAGCAAGCACCCCACTTTCATTTCTCACAGTATCCAAACTGCGTGCTCACTCTTCCTGTACCGTCATCATTCAGTCGTAAGAAAATGTTCCTCTGCACAGTCTGAAATGTATGTGAAGGTAGGAACATTCTCAAGGAGCCTTTTTGATAAATCATAACTCTGTGCTGCAGCATTACTATAGTATATGGGACTGGTTTGCTTACTGTTTATGGAATGGGATTATGTTAATCAGGGAGTCCCACTTTCCCTCCGCTACTATGTGTGTCATTGTTGTCCCCTCTGTATGTTTCATGATGTCTAAATATCAATTTGTTTTGTATTACCCCATGATGCATGGGATTTATAGTTCAAAGGAGCAGTGCTCTCCACACAGAAGACCATTATTGTATTCTAAGCAACAATTTACAAATAAAGGAATGAAATGATCAAAGCTGTGAATTACTGTGTGTTATGCAAACACCATATCTAAAAGCATTCCAGGCATTCCATTTTTGCTCTCCTGAGCAAGCAGAGATAAATAGTATCACATAAGAGGTGTGGAACTCTCTTATTTAATTCTGACTAATGAACGTCACAACAACACCAGCTGAAGAGGACATCGGCCTGCACACTTCAGAACTACAGTCAGCCAGTGTAACTTGAGAAGATCCTGAGAATAGGCCGCCTCTGTCTTCCTGTGCATTATGAGGCAGGAGTATTCCAGTGGGCAGAGAAACCAGACTGGGATGTCCTTATTTAGTCAGTGAGGAGGATCGGAGTTTTGTCTGGTCTCCTACTGAGCACTGAACTAACGGGAAAAAGTAGTCGGGTAGGTAGTGGAGTTTCCTGCACCAAGAGGACCTCATTTAATCTGTCTGGGTTTGCTATATATTCTGTCTCTGCTGGAAATTCCACACCATCCCTTTTACTGGTTTCAATTTTTGTTTAAAAAAGGTTTTTGTTGTTTTTTCTCTGCCGCCTGGATTTGGCTATCAGCACTTACTGGAACATAATGTTAAAGTGTTTAGGATTCTTTTCCTGGACATAAGATGACCCCTCAGCAGAGCAGCAGCCCCCGCTCCAAAACAGACAGTGATGAGTTGAAGTTACGGATACACGAGAGGGAAAAGGCAAGTATATCCCAGAGGGTTGCACTAGCTTCTCAGTACACTTATAAGCAGGCTCAGCTGGAATGGTTCAATTTATTAGCGAGTAGCTGATAAGGTGTTACTCTGTATCTCTGCATTTCTGCCAGATTTTGTCCACTGTGTGTTTTGCTTGCCTTCTTGGTGGCCTGAAATGCTCATATGTTTTTCTCTTAATGTACCAGTAAATCTCACTAGTTTACCTAGATAACAGCTTACATTGCCAAGGGAAGGGTCTCATGGGTTAATTTATGTGAAGAGACCTTCTATAACATTGGTCTCTTTTATGCTGATATGTCATATAACATTACCCTAATCAGTTTTTCTGTTCAAAAAATATGCTGGGTAACACATGTGAGGTATAGCTGAATGTAGATGAGTTACAAAATGCACAAATTACATCACCATGTTCACACAGCTGTGTGGGAAAAAAAACAATCCCTTGGTCACATCAACTTGCTGTAACTAGCCTTTGGGTTCCCTAACTTTTGCTGACATGTACATTTAAATGTTACATTATTCTTCAGAAACAGTTTGGAAAGTTCAGTGGTCATCAAAATGATCAAAAAATTGTACTGAGAAAAGTCACATTTGTAAGTCACATATTTATTTGTAAGCCAATTTATTTATTATATATAATACATTTACAGTTATTTGTTGACTGAATACAAGCACAGGTCTCTTTATCCAAAAAAGAAAGGCATAAATACTTGCAAATATGTGCATGTCTATATATCAGCATATCTGTCAATATCGTTCCAATACATGTTTTGTCCTTGGCTTTCCTGTGAGATTGAATGTGATTTATTCAACATCTTGTTCTTCTCTGTATGAAAGGTCTCAGAATGCCAGCAATTAGGACTAAGACTGTATCACTTGATGAAAAGTGAGTGGAATTGAACATATTCTTTACTAAATGACTTGATTAAGACAAAAACTCTATTAGAAAGTCTGTATATTTCTTTTTAATATGCATTATACTTCATTCTGAATTATCACAGCTGTGTTGAAAGGATTTTATTTGTTGTCTTATATGTGGTCTAAGCTCCATGTGACAAGCCTAAGCATTTCCAGAATGAGAGTTGCTGATTACTTGTGTTTCAGGAGCAGCTTTTAATTGTGTAATGTCATGCACTTTAGGGCATAGAGCGTGACACCTTCATTAAACACTCCAATACCATAAACTGTAATTTAGTGTATATTTCAACCCCCTACTACTTATTTTAAGTACCCATAAGAGCTACAGCTTTTAAGATTAAAATTGTATTTTTTCCATTTTGAAATGAAAGTCCTTCATGTCTGCTTTTGTAAAAACTAATATTTTTGCAAAGCATCTTAAATGCCACAGACCATTTTGTTTGAAGTTTGACACTGCCTGTGATATGTGTAGCTGTCTGAAACAAAATAAAATCACTGTCATCAGCTTCCAGATGTTCTTTTAAGTGGACAGGTTGAATTATGTGTCAACTATATATTATAATGAAAGTGAATTAATCTGATGGTTATCACTGTCACCTACACCTTTAAAGCCATTAATAATGGATCAGAATGTTTTCAGAATGTGTACTATTTTCAGTAAAATGTTTTACTGAGATAATGTTAATTGTATAAAAATCAGTCAGGATTAAATTCCTTTTGAAAATGATATTGGACTTGTTAATATAAATAATAAAATGTTTTTTTTTTAATTATAGGGCTACCTTCATTCAATATTTTTATGTTCACTTTTGCAAAATTTAAATATAAATTAAGTTCTTTGTACCAGTAGCTCCTGACACTCTTCTTATTCTAAATCCTACAAGTCCTCATAAACATGGTCAAGGAGTAATTGAATTTTGGTACACTTTCAGATCTTTCCAGAGCCTGTAAAAATGTGGTTTAAGACAGGATTTTTCCACATGGTTTCCAGAGATGACCTTTATCATGCAGCTTAAATGTGGCACTTGCAATATGCACCTTTATCTGCGCCTCAGAATTAGGTGCCATATATGGCTCTAAAACATTCTTGGATTGAGCATGATGGAAAATAGACTAGTTGGACATATGTTAGCAGAGTTGTTTTTGGAAAGCAAAGAATAATTAGAATTTATTTCAATGACCAGCATGTGCTAATTGTCAATTAAATGATGTATGTCTGATGAGCTGCCAACAGCCTTGTGCAGCTGCAGAGAGTATCAGTATCAACAGTCCCATTTGCAGCCAAGACTGGGACAGGGCACTTGCAGTAACACTGACAGTATACCATTTTAACAATTAGTTTTAAAAACCAGCATAACCAATTATATGCAGGATGGAGAACAAAGATGGAAAATTATTGTGTAGTCACTGTGTGCTAATTCTATAATTGTACTCTAATGCAATCAAAGTATAACAAAGTTCTAGCATTTTGAAGTGAATGTGGATGTATGTACTGTAAAAAGGAAGGAATGACCATAGTAAATGATTTGTAAGCCTCATTTGCAAGCTCCTGTGTGAACTGTGGAGCTTGGCTTCAACAGAATATCTCTTGGCTGGATGTCCATGTCATGTTCCCCTGCAACCTTTCATACTCTGTATATTACTAAATTTGGGTTAGGGTACTGTAGATGCATAGTCAGCTCTACATGCCTGCCACCCATATAACAGGAAATGGGTCATGGCCTTGTGTAGTAAACTAACATCAATATTTTACCATATTTAAACAATATTTCAATTATGTAAAGCAAACAAGAATGGAAATGTACAGGAAACTTTTTTGTGTAGGCTATTAAATGCTGGATTTTTTGCTGCACAATGAAAGTTGTCAGGTGCAAATTATCTAAAATGTTGGAATATGAAAAATTGAAGAATGCCGTTAAAGGGCTTCTGTGCCATATGTACAGTAACTGTCAAGTCTTGAACAGGATTTGGCTTTGTAGTATCTAAGAATTTTTGAGATGATTTAACTGTATTGTTAACATCTTTTATCATCTTTCTGACAGAATATCAGAATATGAGCTAAACTCCTGCTTTGTAAGGTGCATTTAAATCAATGTAAAATATCTAATAACTGATTTTATACAGTATATTTGTAGATTATATTTTCCAACATCAGCATTGCAGTCATTATGAAGGCAAAATTAAAAATAGCAATTGAGGCTTTTTCATTGGTGAATTCATCATTCTGTCTTTTTAAATGTGAAATAGCTAGTAGATTTGTGGAAATGGATATTATGTTGTATGTCAGCGACAGGAACCATCATTATGCAAACACTGTCTTTATTCATCGGTCATTACATTTATCGGTCTTTAAAAGTCATTTTAAAGACCGATAAATCAGAGCTGTAGTCAAGACCACCTTTGCCGAGTCCAAGACAAGTCCAAGACCAGGACTAGTCGAGACCGAGTCAAGACCGAGACAAAAAATGAATCCTCTTCGAGACCACTTAATTACCTGTTTATAATTTTTGAGTGATGCTAGAGACACAGTATATCTTCTATTTTAAGATGATCATTTTGCACCATTATTTGCAATGATCAAAAAGCAAGTGCAGTGTAACCACACTGTAGGATCAAATTAGGCCATATTGTTTACTATAAACGTCTTAAAAGTCACATAAAGCTGAAGTGCAACTTCACATTTTCATTGCTCCAACATCACAGACTCAACAAAATTGGATGTTGTCCCACAGGTTTCTGAAATTGTTGTGTTGCAAAATTTGCAGGTGCTCTTGTGTTTCCTCTTCAGCGCACTGTTGAAAAATTGTCTGTGGTTTGTAAAACCAAATTTTATAATGCTTGAGCTCGCGGACATCGTGTCTGTGGCCAAAATGAAAATGATGAGCATGGATGCATCACACACAGAGCTCACAGAGATGAGTTTTGGCAGGCATACAATTGGTTACCAGGCGGCCAATGTCAATGCCCGTTCTAGATGGATTTTGAATTAATTAAACCAATGCCTTTTTTCTGAACAAGCTTGCTTAACCCTTTCGCACGTAACTTATTTTTTTGCTATGTAGCGCATGTTACATGGTTCATTATATTTTCATTAGCGTTATTAAGCTTCTCATAATTTTCAGTTAGCATTTGCTATATTTTTTAATGTTAAATTGCTGCTTCCTCAAAGCTAAAATTAGCTAGAATTTTTCCAATCTAGTGTTCTAATTGCACCGGTTTTAGCATACGCGCTAAATGGCAAATCACACCAGTGTGACCGTACGCGCAAAAGGGCTAATCAATGATTTTGTTTTGAGGGAGGAGTTACTTGAGAAAAAAAACAACATATATTTTTTAAAGGCAGCTGGACTTGGTCGAGACCAACTAGAATATTGGACGAGGCCAATGGCCAAGACTGAGACAAATCCAAGTGCAAATACCAACGAGTCCAAGACAAGTCCAAGACAATAGAAGAAACCGAGTCCGGACTCGAGTACTACAGCCCTGCAATAAATATTGAGAATATGGCATTGGCCTAATCTTGAGACTTTTATTGACATCTTTTATTGTGGATATGATGAGATGGCACAGATGTAAGTGCAATGACTCCAATTACTCCATTTTGATTAAAGTGATCTTTAAGTGATTAAAACAGAATACCTTAAAACATTTCTGGACATTTACTGAGAGAAAGAAGAACTATTTCTAATCCGTTTAGCTCCGCCTGGAATATAAGCTGTCATTTCTGGTTTATTGCAAAGAACCACTCGAAAACAAGTTGGGCTGATTTGTGGAATAGCCCTGATGGATGTGATTGGAGTAATATGTTTACTGCTCTACAGTTGCCATAGCAGAGAGAGGATAAGCTCAGAGTGTGGCAGTTTATTTCTGTCCCTCACTCTCATTCTCCCAGATTTTCCATCTCCACACAACACCCACACAGGCTTAAAAAGAATGAGGCTGAATACAAAGGAATAATAATTACAGTAATCTTCCTTTCAATGATTAGTTGTATACAATGTATTAATGGACTGTTTTTATTACCCAGGGGAAGATTTCATTTTATATAGCAAGTGCATAAGGAGACAGTCTCTCACACAGAAATAGATACTGTCAGCTCCATAATATATCATTGTCCATAATTATTCCCTTTTCTTTTGCAAATTCTTCTGTATAAGGTGATAAAATGGCCATTGCATCATAAAAACTCTATAATGAAACTTAACTTTCAAAACCTAGAAAAGCTAGTAATTAGTAATTCCCAGCAGTCTTCTGTTTATTTCTCTATGTTCATTCATTCTTATTTATTTTGCTTACTGCTGAGACAATCAGCTGCCTGTTGTTGTGCCACCTAGGCTAATTATGGTGGCAGGATAAAGTGCGCTTCCTGAACAACAGCAGCCCAGTGTAAACAGGACACAGATGCATCTTTGCCATAAGGCTTTGTCCCTCATAAAATACTCACTCAGAAATATGGTAAAGAAAAAGCAATTAATATCATATTCAGCTTGTACATATTTCTGGTAAGATCAAGTAGAATTGATCTTTGAGTGTTGAATTGATTGAACCTCGGGCAAATTCAGCAAATGCCTTGGTTGACTTTTGATACCCATCACTATTTGCCTGCTTAAAATACTTTGCTAAATGACAGTTCAGTCATGGTTGCCTCTCTGCATTGTTTGCTGTTTCACACCAAATTAGTCATTGTAATGTGCATGGTTTCAGGGTAGAGCTCCATCAGACTATATTTGGTTTCAGCCAAAACATTCATTCCTAAAGGCGTTGAAGTTATCTTGTGTCATAGTCACATTTGATATTGGATAGGTTTCTCCAAACCAAAAAATTCAGACCAATTGGAAGGGGTTAGTTTCTACACACCAGGCCTCTCCCTCTTCCCCACAATCCAGAACTGTTCAGTAGATTGTAATTGCAGAGTACACCAGACCCCAGAAACCTGTTGAACATCAGCAACAGACTCAAATGTTTCTGTGACAGGCTTATCTCTTACGTTCTGTAAAGGCCTCCAACATACATTGATGTTTTCCAACATGTACTGTTCCATGAATTCAAAGCAGGAAGCCCTACAAGAGGCAGCAGTTCACTGGGTGTTCAGTAAAACTCCCACTTTTTCCATTGTCTCACGCCACGGAAAGAGTTGAAAGCAGCTGGTCAGGTAGCCGAATAACAACAGATGGACACAGCTTTGTCACTGCAACATGTAAAATCACTCATCCCATGAAAAGCACCATGAAGCTCATTGATCCATCAGACTGAAAAAACAATGATTGCTTGTTGCATGATTTATTGTATTCAGCTTTTGTGAAGTTGCTTGCAGATGCAGTGTATTGTGTTTTGACAGGTTATGTTTCTCTCTTTACCCCAACCCCCACCCACCCCCACACACAGAAAATGAAGACAACAGTTCAGAGACGCCGTTCGGCGCCATCAGCTATCACAAAAGCTCTCAGCAAATCCAAGGTTCAGAGCAGGTGAGCCGAAGCACAGCATAAACCTCTGCTCAATCGTCTGTCTGTCTGCTCCAGTTTACCATATTTGTTTTTTCTGTCTCTGTCAGATTTTTAAAAAGATGACTGCCGGTATTGTCTCAACCTCCTTATTTTTCTCCAAACATCCAGTCTCCTCTATTTTATAGAGGGAAAGTCAATCTTTTTTTGTGTGTTTTCTTTTTGTTCTCTGATTAAACACCGTAATGGCTTTTTCTGTAGTAGATTGAAGGAAGCCCTTAACTTGAAGACCCACTATTCTCTTAATCTTTAGCTAAATAATTGATTGTCATAATGAACCACGCTGCCACACTGAATTCACTGACAGTACAATTACTTTTCCCCCACTGATTTGTTTTGGTGGGATTTGAGAGCAAGGACTCGGTACAGTCAATAGTTTGGCCCAAACAGGTGTTATGCGCAAGGAAGCCACACTTTGTGCTAACATTTTGCATTAGTAACAGTCTACTGACGTTTATGCTTCCCCGAAGCTGCAGTGCAGGTTAAGCTTTTGGATACTTTATACCCGTCACCAGGCACTGTTCAAGCTCACTGTCTCTGCAGGACGTTTCCCAGCATGGCCCCGGGTCTGTAATGTTGCATTCTCCAAGGAATTCCTGACTTTATTTGGCTGTGCAGTTGTTCCATCATGGTAACTGCAGCTAAATAATGAGGAAGGAAAATCCAAACAGCCATCCGTGAAATATGGCCCTGGAATTCTAAGCATTGTACCATCTTAACTCAGCCTGAAACAAAAAAGAAAAGAGGGGTTTGTCTCTGGATTCACAAGTGTTTTTAGTGATAATCCCCCTGGTTTAGAGCAGTCAGGCTCTCACTTTGTGTCCAATTGTGTCTCATATTGACGCACACAGTGACAGCAGTGATATGTCAACAATGCAAGAGCTGGCAGAGGATCCAAAAACTGCTGAGCACTTGAAATGGAAAAGTGATATGCTACAGATTCAGGCCTGAGAGGGCTGCTTAAAATAATTAAATGCCCTCAACAAAGTGTGCTTATGATTCCTGTTCATTAAGACATTAAGCTGTTGAATTGAAGTGTCTGTTCAGGGCTGAAGATGATTTAGCCTTCTGCCGAAGACCACAAGGCTAGGGGGGAAAGAAGATCTTTTATGGGTCTTTTCTTTGATTTCCTGTAAAGAAAAAAATGTTTATAACTGTTCAATCTTTGTTTTTTTTTTGTTCTTTTCAATGATTTTTGGGACACTGTATTAATCATACAACATAACTATTATGTGATTTTGATAGAGGTCTGTATGCATCTGTCTTCTGGGCAAATATGAAAGTGAGAGAGCATAAATAGTTTCTTGAAAAATGTCCCTGAAAATAAGACCCATTACAACATGATAATGCCTGTTCAAAATGCATCCCCACGAGCTGAAAAACTGAACACATAAGATGAGACAGAGGAGCAGCTAATGCATTCCTTTTATTGCCTCCAAATGCAGAGATGTAGTCCCAGGGCCATCCGGGAACATTCTCATCCAGGCCTTCTCCTCTCAGAGCTCATTATTTATCATGGAGGAGCATGTGCACCTCACCACAGGACTCCAGACACAGGAGCGACACCTATTCCTTTTCAGTGATACCCTCATCATTGCTAAGGCTAAGTAAGTCTTTGCCATGGTGTTTCTTTGTGAGTTATATTGATGGGGAAAAGAAACCTTAACTGCCATTATGCCATTGTCAGTGCCCCGGCCCCCTAGCTGTGTGTTTGTTTTCTTCCCCTGTCCATGTGCTTTTGTTTTCCTCGTGTTCTAGCCCCGTTGCTTCATGTTCCACCTGCCTGCCAGCTCACCTGTTCCCCATCACCTCGTCTGCTCTGCCCTGCCATGCCCTGCCTGTTCCTGTCTCATCTAGTTCGTAGCAGTGTTGTTCCTGACCTGTTTATGCCCTGTTTGTTACCTTGTTGCTTTACTGTGCTTTTTGATCTAGCCTGTTCCCGACCTGGTTTTTCTGCCTCCTGACCTGTCTGCTTGTGTGCCTGCCTGCCCGTCCCTGACTCTTCTTCTGCCCGACTTCGCTCCAGAATTGCCCTCGGACTGCTTTTCTGTTACCGACCCGCCTGTTCCTGACTTCGCCCCGGATATGCCCACGGACTGCTTACCTGTTGCCAACCCTGCCTGTTCCTGGCTCACGATCTCTGCCTGCTGTATTTAATAAATACGCACTTAACCCTGATCGTGCATGGTCTGCTCTTGGGTCCCTCATCTGTGCCGTAACAGCCATTTTGTAAAGGACAAAGTTGATGGTGCCCGTAAGGAAATGGAAAAACCCAACAAACTGTAACTAATATTTCATCAATGTAACCTGTAGTGCCTAGCAGAATTCTTGACAATAGTCAGAGTCTAATTCGTGCATGGCCGAAAAGACTGAACGGGGCCTCCTCAATGCAGGTCTTCCGCCAGCTTGAAGCTGAAGCAGCAGGTGCGACTGTGCGAAATGTGGCTGGCTTCCTGCGTAGAGGAAGTTGCAGAGAGGAAGCTCAGCTCAAAGAACTCCTTTGTCATTGGCTGGCCGACCACCAATTGTGTGGTCACGCTCAGGTATTACTGGGAAAAAAAAAAAAAAACTGAAAATGTCACAAGGAAACTGACTCTCCAGGCAAATTTCATAATATCAAACAAAACTTTTCTGATTCTAAGGCACTCCTTAAATTGAGCTTCATAGTGCAAAATAACCATCAATATGCTGATCCCTGGGTAATGTGCATAGTTAAGATATCACAATGGTAAAGGTATCATAATAAATTGCACATGTCAAGCTGAACGAAATGGAAACTCCACCCCTATGTTAACCATTTGTTCATGTAGATAAACCAAAATTTGGTGGTTTATTGGTACATATACACACACACACACATGCATATGTGTGTGTGTGTGTGTGTGTGTGTGTGTGTGTGTGTGTGTATATATATACATTTTTATTTTTTATTTATCTTTATTTTATTTTAAACAGACAGTGGGAATTATTTGTATTTTATAGCACAGTGTAAAAATGAGCGAACAATATACAAATGTGTTAATGTGAAGATATCATCACATTTCAGCTCTGCCGAAGCTAAAGAGAGGTGGCTTTCAGCTTTACAGTGGTAAGAAAATGAATTCTTAACATCACTGTCTTGGCATATGGCAAAATATATATGCAAACAATAGGTATTACTATTTTATGTTACGTTGCAATTTTGCTGTGTTAGTTTGGATAAACAATCTAGTCATACAAATAAAGATTGATTGAAGAGTACCAGAGCAATGGAGGTAGGCTCAGCAAATTTAATTTCCATTTCCTATGGGTCTCCACACAGGCACATCAAGAAATTGAAACAAGATGAATGTCCCAATAAAATTACCTTGAAAATGATGCTGCTGAATCCTGGAAATAGTTTATTGGTAATGGAATGTTTTACAGTTATTTTTGCTTTTTTATTCTACCATCTTTCACTTACCAGCGAATTAAATGTAGTTTGACTCCCTTTCTCTACATTTCTTTACTTTCTGAATTTCTATTTCCCCAAATGATTTTAAATGTTGCTATTTATTTTAATTTCTCCAAAGACTACAGCTGTGCAAATAGACAATACAGACACTGCTGAGAAAGTGATAAAGATCATGGCCGAGCAGCTTGGAATTTCAGTAAGTAACTGGCAGCATCATGCATCTGTTCTATATTCCACTTGGGAGTGCATTTTTTAAAGCAGTGTTGTCAGCATCAGAAGTGGTATATTCAGCTTGGTGGCTTAGTGAAGCATGTGCATGTTATTAGAGAATTATAGTGTAGTCTTTAGGACAGATGTTCTAAAACAACACACTCAAACAGCTGGTGAGGGAGATAAAGTGCCACTCGGTACCTGAGGCTCCTGAGATGCTCCACTTTTAAAGCGCCCATCTTGAATGAAGCTCAAAGTAGCAAATCATTTTGGCTTTTTTCCATTAGGGATAGTAGTGGGTGGGTAAGTTATGGTTTCTTTGTCTCACCACTCAGCCATGCTATTTGTCGAGTGCCTGTGAGTTGCTTGTATGACGTCACTGGAGCGGTGCCTATTCTTCAGTGAGCAACCGCTTCACTGCAGCGAACTGAGAGACTTGATGTGTAAAAAAAAAAAAAAAATGCTTTTAGCTGCATGCAAGTGTATCAGAGGATTGCATTCAAAGGTTGTCGTGGTGAGAAAAGGCAAATCTACAATTGCCAATTCCAAGAACAGGATTGCAGAAAGGGAAAAACACATTAAAAAGGTACCTGAGGAAGAGGAGTGCATTTTGACAATAGCTATCACAAAATTAAATTGATAAAACCCAACGCCTCTCAGTGGACTATATTCTCAGTTTTCCAGAAAGAATTTCCTGTCCTTTACCAAGCCAATGCATCCTCATGTCTGCTTATTTCCTTTTCTCCATTAAGCGTAATGTTCATTTCCTCTCTACACAGGGCAGCCTGACTGACTACCATCTCTGGGTAATTTCAGGGAAAGAGGAAGCCCCCTACCCACTTATCGGTGAGAGAATGTGACAAGAAAAAAAAGAGCTGCCTTTCAGCTCACGTCATGGAATGACATTGCGCCTTGTATGATACCGTATCTATGGTGTTTCTGCAGGTGAAAACTTTTTCTGCCCCTAACTTTGATGATGTTTAACACTGCAAAAATCCTTCATTCTCAATGTCCTTGTCTGGAAGCCATTCAGCTTTAAGATTGAATCAGACTATGAGAAAACAAGGACATACCCTGGAAACCCAGAGGATTTAAAATTAATTCTTTGAAGCTTATGCATGTCTGAGATGAATTTCTGAGAGCTGGTGTTGAAAATAGCCACTCGGTTTTAGAAGCGCTGTTTGAAAACTGAGTATAGATTTGACAATAAGTAGATTTAAAAGTATTAGTCATAAAATAGTGCCTATAACTGAGATGTACGAAACTTACCTTAACCAAAGGACAAGAACCTATGTACAACTAGACCTTGAGTCATTTCCTATGATTACTGGTAGTAATTTCCTTCTCTGGCAATGTCCAAACTTCATTTAAATAGTATTAGTGGCTGTGACATGTGGCACAGATATCATATGTAGGATAAAAATCAAAATTTCATTTTGTACTTTCAACCCACTGCCAAATAGAACAGGCTTTGGAATAAGAGGGAGTGAGGCATGGAATTCATTGCCTGATAACTGAGCTGGTGTGGATAATGGTGTGGGAATTGAACAGACTGAAATGATTGTTTTTTTCTGCCTCAATGCCCATCCTCATTGATGAATTCAGACATTCAGTTTCAACAGCTCTGCAAAGGTCACAATTCCAGTTGTCTTATAACCTCTAATATCCGCCTCCAAATTCAGATAGAGGCACTTTGGCTGTCATATGTGGATCAGTCTCCTACAACACAGTCTCATTAGAGGCTGAAAATGGGCCTTGTATTCTAGGCCATGAGCATCCCTTCAGCATCGTCATGAACTCCCTCCGGGACACTGTGGATCAGTCCTACTTGGCCAACAACAACATTCTAACACCTGATGGGACCCTCCTCCTGGACCAGCTGCAAAATGAGCGCCACGTCCAGTTCATTCTCAAGCTCAAACCAGCTGTGCGCAGCCACATTCGAGCAGGTACACATTCCAGTAGATCTTTAATGCTTTTGATTAAGACATCACATACTGGGTCTGAAGTTTCAAATCTCTCAGATGAGACATTGATGTAATACCTTTGCTTCAAGACACTTATCCCTGTACAAAAAACATATAAATGGATGCTTAAAAGGTGCAAATCCATTTTTCCAAAGGTGGTTCATATGAAATTCCGAGCTATTTAAGCCTCAGGTTACATTCCTGTTCAAAGTTGTAATGCATCCCCTCGTAGAGTAAATAATGTGCGGGGGTGCCACAGTGATTTTTATTTGATTGGAGTTTGATTTTCCTTTGAGAAATAATCAGAAATTCATGTACCAGTAATTAAAGCTCAGATGATCAGCCTAATCATCACAGAGTGAAGCTCATCATTTTATTTGTTTGTTCATTCACCTCTGCAGTTATGGAAAGTCTTTGAGCAACTCATAAACAAGGGCAAACAGGTCTTTTTTCCAGACACTGTATAAGGAAATAGTTTTGAAATGAAAAAAAAATTATCTCAGGCTGCTGAAGGAAGAAGTTAATTTTGACTGAAGATAGTTAACAACTTCCTGTCACGCTAGTACAGTTAGTTCCACAAATGTAATCACAATCACTTTTCCTGTAATTATGCGAATTTTAAACTCTTCTAGCTTCAGCAACGTTGCTTATATAAATCATAGACAGTAAAACATTGGCTTTGCATTCAGAATGTGTATGGAAAGACAAACACTAAACTAAATAAAGACATGAATGAAAATGTATTGAAATTTATAAAAAGCATGAAAGAAAGACTCGCAGATCTGAGGTTAAGAATTCTTGTTTGTATTTGTAATGCTAGGATCTGTGGGGCTGGGAAGGAGTCAACCGACAAATGCTGAAGTCTTAAGAGCTACAGTATCCATGCTGATCAATTTTACATTTGCTAATTACTGGCTGCAAATAGATCAAATGACAGATAATGTGTCCACGATACAGATGCTTATTGTCACAGGGATGAAAAAATCATTCAGACAGGATATGGCACAGAACATCAGAGAAAAGACAGTGAAGGATTGATGAGATATTAACTACACATCTAAAACTGTTAGATTGATAAAGGTCCACTAGTCTCTTGATGGATGTGCCCTGGAAGTGTATCGTGTAGTGATACTGATTATGGAACAGTAAGTTTAGTTTTGCTTTGGCGAAATATATGAAATAGCAAATCAAAGCAGCAGTTGGAGAGGAACGTAATCACATCAGAAGTAGAAGCTACATACACATACCTACAGTACGGAGTGGATGTCCTCATTTTCAGTTGTAATATCTCCTTTTCACCTAAAGTGTACTCTCACAAGTGAGTGACAATGTGAGGCTACGTGTGGTACATGCATACTGTGGTGCATGCTTTTTCATCATAGATACAGTGTAGAGCAATGTCTTGCAGCATATATTTGAAGCTGATGGGAACAGCTTTTGTGAAAACTCTTGAGAGCCCTGTTTCAGACTTCATAAAAAAATACAAAATGTTAATTCAGTGAGGCTGAACAAGTGCTAGTCATTATTACAGAGGAAGACTATGTCTTTATTCACCTCACCTATGAAAATTTAATGAAATTAAAAAATTACAGTAATTTCATTTCATTTTGTTTTTGCTTCTGCTTCTGGGAAATTTAACATTTCCAGATTTCTATTCCAGGTTTTCATGAGCAAAGCCATTTCTCTTCCATGATTAAAAGTATAGTATGCAGATTACTTTACTTTACAAAACATTTATCAGATCACATGTGTGCTCACAAATGTTTCTAGATACTTTAATTCAATATTACTCTGTCACTAATTCTGTGTGTAAATCAGGCAGGCTTTATGTGTGAACAGGGTTGGCAATTCCAGTGGGAAATGGGGGTGTAGGAAGAGAAGATAGGTAAACTGTTAAGAGCCCTTTTTAAATATGTGGAGACTGTGAAGTACTTCCAACTGTGGGGAAGGCAATGTTCTCTTTAAGTACAGTATGTGCATTTAAAAAGAGCCTATAGCTGCAGAAATTTACAATATTCTACTAAAGCAGGGACCTTGCCCTCTAAAACAAGGTGGTATAGTGCGACTATTAGATTTAGTGATGTTATACTCAGCCATTTTTTACCTCTGGATTAAACTCAACCTCTGCTTTCCTTACAAAAATAGATGTTTTACTACATTACATTACATTACATCATTAATTTAGCAGACATTCCTATCCATAGTGACTTCCAGCACAAAAGAAGAGAAGTGAATCCACCAGTTAATAGTAGGACAGACTGCACCATACGTTCTGTTCATAATTGTTCCTCTGGCCTGTTCCCCACAGAGGAACATATTTCTCCATGAGTAGTTTCAGAACTGTTTTTATATATTTGCAGTAACACCTTGAGGTATTTTAATGGACACACTTTGTTTACAGATTCATTTCAGAAACAATTCAAGAGGAAGAAGTCCCTCATAGCCTGGGCACTGAGAAGAGGAAATGGCAGCCAGTCAATCAGCCAATCAGATTCTCCCAACACCCCCCGAAAGTTATTTGGCCACTCACTATCTTCAATCTGTCTCAATGGAAACCTGCCTAAACCAATTTTGGTGAGATGTGGCACACTGTTTCTATCAGTTCTAAATGTATCAGACACATAGGGCAATTCTATCCACCTTTCAGAGCAAAACCAATTTCTTGTCTGCCTAGTAAAATGTACTGTATAATTCATTGGTGAACCAATCTCTCTTTCACAACCTCAGTTTGCCTCACTGCATTGCTATCTCTGTTCTCTGCCCCAGCGAACCTCAGTGATAGTCAACAGTCAAAAAGCCTGCTGTGTAAAGACAGCATATGACAAACATTTTCTCTCTTAATGCTTGACAGAACTTATGCACAATTATGATGCATCCTAATTAGAGCCCTCAGTTTTTCTTTACTTGTTTTCTTGCATGTACTTCAGTCCTGCATGTACACTATCTACAAGGATGACATTCATATTGTGAGTGATGGGTTTTCCCTGCAGAATTTGATTTGTGTGTGACTACAGATTTAATGACAGATATTTTTCTCAGGTCTATCTTTTTTATGCAAGATGGTTGCGTGTGGAAGATACTTCTGCAGAAGATGGTTGACTGATGGAATTGCCCTAACATTTATTACAAGCTTGTTCAAAAATGCATGCAACCTGGGATTATTCATTTTTTAAGAAGTTTTCACCAGGATATATTTACACCTGCCACAATGACAATGACAAAATTTTGTCTCATCATTTTCATAGCAATTCATCCTTCTTTGGTATTAAAGAAGGCATCACCAGAAATAAAGCATCATGCAGATAAATGTTACAAACCCTTGGCATTCCACTGAAATGTCATGTTCTAAAATGAATATTTCAGTTACGCTATGGCCATAGCACCTATTGAATCTGGCAACATCGCACACACCACATTACGGCTCTGAAAGCAATGAAACAGTAATTCAACAACAATAAATGAATTCAAAGTTATTCATTTATTTTGCCTCTTTAACTTTAAAATTCATTCTGAACATCAGTGGGACATTACAGACATGAATGTAATTAAACAGAAACCTTAATCTGGCAAGTCTACAGAATGACAGTTTGTGCTGTTGTTTGTCTGATAGCAACCACCTTAACAAATGTTTGCTGCTAAACAACACTTACTGTACTGAGTATCACAAGCTCTTTGACATAGAAGTGTGCAAGGCTGTTGTAAGCTAATAGTCATTGTCCTTTTCTTGATCTGTTGATGTGTGTTGCAGACTGTTCATAATAATGAAAGATGCTGTTAACTGTAACTACATAGTAATTGATTTTAGACAGAGGCTTTGAGGCACCCCAAGTGGTGAGTGTTGCTCTGTGACTGTAAATGGTTTCTGTTACATAATTAAGCAAAATGGTGAACTTGAATAGAAAACCATTATGAAAATGTGCAAATTTATTCAGTACAGATGTAAATTAAGCTGTTTGTGTCAAATTCTTTCTCACAGTCTCACAGTCTCACAATCATTTCGTCTTCTTCCCCTCAAGGATATGTTGTATCTGCTGTACCAGGAAGGCCCGACCACGAGAGGCATCTTCAGGCGCTCAGCTAATGCCAAGACCTGTAAAGAGCTGAAGGAGAGACTGAACGCAGGAGACACGGTGCAGGTGGAAGGGGAGTCTGTCTTTGTGGCAGCATCTGTCATCACTGTAAGGCTTTTAGACACTGCACCTTTCACATTTTCCCACTGTTTCTACTGTCAGTTATATCAAAATCAAGACCTGCATTTCAGTCAGGCTACTTAGCTTTGAGTTTCAAAAGGTGGCAAACAAAAGTGTTGATGTCATTAATCATAAACAGTAGCTGCCCACAAGCCCTGAGGTGTTGCAACTTTAGCTAGGTTTGTGACTGCAGCTCTACATGATTGGACATTTGGCTCACAGTCATTTCCACCAAACAGTCGCCTCAGACACCTTAGCAATGATGTCATTTTTGAAAAGGGGCTGAAATCACTTTAGCAGCTCAACCATATATCCAGGTAGAAAATTAAAAGAGGAGCACCCCACCCCACTCTGGAAGACAATAGTTTACACCTTTACTCATTAAACAACACGGATCAGCCATGATATTTTAAATAATTGTTTTGCTGGGTAGTTCTTTCTTTTGATAGCTCTAAAATAGATTGGGGAAACTAGATTAGGGCACCTAGGGTGTTGGCTAATTACAAGGTTTATTTGTAAGTCAATCGTGCTAGGTACTACGCAGCTAATGAGCTACCTGAGTTCATCTTAGTTGGAATTAGGATTTATTAAGGTTGATAGGGTAATCAATCATTTGGAGTAAATAGAGGAATTTGGTCACAAAAGATTGTCAACTTCTCAAGAACAAAGTCTATAATTGTTTGTTGTACATAGGAAAGTAATAAAATTGCAATTGTTTTATAAAAATGCAAGCAAACAAGCTAATCACCAGGGCCTAATATGGGTAGCTACCTTGCTTGCTTTCTATTCCAAGACATATGCTAAGTAGCTACATTGCACATGTAAAACTATTTGTTGCTCTTAATATTGTAAAACATCATACATATCCTAAAATAATTAAAACACATTTTATTTGTAGAGTGCTTTTCATTTGACAATCGTAAGGTACTTTACAGAGTTAAAAGAAACTAACAAAAATATTGCAACATTAAACAATTAAAACAATGTCAAATGTTTTGTAGTACATGATAAAAGCACAATAAAAGTAGTTCACATAAAAGTAATGTGAGGGTGTTCCATAGGCCTGGGACCATAACAAAGAATGAATGGATATGTAGTGTGGGCATGTATACATATGCTGACTGATACACAACCCCAGGGACTTACCACAATTGGCTTCAGTGTCAAAGAAGGGTATGTCCAGTAGAAGAGCGATGATCACTGTTTTTAGTGTAGGTGAGACAGGAATGTAGGTGAGTCTGGGGAGACAGGAATTCAACAGTTAGGTGGGGATCAGATTTGAAAAATGGCTGGTGGGTTTCATTTCAATGACAGTGTACTCTGACTTATCCCCTGCAATGTCTAGTATTGGAGCTGCTGAGAAAGGAAAGGGGTCAGAGATTGCAAGAGAAACAGAACTGAAAAATAAAACCAGGGATCAAATAGAATCAATCTTGGATTTTAAAAAGTCTGAAAACACGGGGTACTGAGCGATGATAGCCACAAGAGAAAACAGTTGAATAGTTGAAACTGAGTTGATGACACAGTTTCCAGTGCAAAGACTACTTTGCTCTTATTTAACATACCAGATGTTTCAGTCATATTAAGCACATCAACTGAAAATTATGCATTTATTATTCCAATTTCACATATAAATTGCTCAGCTATAAGCCTTTTTATGTTTCCCTAGGATTTTTTACGTAACCTCCCAGGAAGTGTTCTCACTACAGAACTATATACAAAATGGATGGAAGTTATGGAGATTGATAACCATGATGAAAAAATTGAGGGAATAAAAAGGTGAGGGCTTCAATTTTTGTTTTTAACACAGCTTTTTGTAGTTAGTTAAAGTACAATCTGTATACTACTTATGTAATTCAATAAAAAATATATATGTACAGCCTATCCTTTAACTGTGCTCCTTTATGTCTTTTTTAATGTTGAAATTCCCCATTTTTCACATTTTATTTTTCACACTTACAACTGTGGAAACAACATAAATCTATGATTCAGGAGGGATTTCTTTTGCCTTATGCAATATTAAATTCATCAAAACTGTGGGAAAAAGGAAAGCCTGCACACATAACAAAGCTAAAGCTTTTCTGTGGTGGCAACATAATGCAAAGTGTGGAAGCATTTATAGTTGCACTTATTGTTTTCACTCGCAGACTGTTGGACCAGCTCCCTGAGGTCAATGTCACTCTCCTGCGCCACCTCTTTGGTCTCCTTTACCACATACAGGAAAAATCAGAGGAGAACCAAATGAACGCTTTTAACTTGGCCCTCTGCATCGCCCCCAACATGCTGTGGCTCCCAATGCCTGCAGGTCCAGAAGAAGAGAGCAAATCCACAAGAAAAGTATGGCAGAACAGGAGGGACTCACTTTAAAGAATTAAAGACTGTGAGAGTGTTAGAAATTAAGTGGAAAAAAAAACAAATAAAGCAAAGATAGGGAAACATTTGCTTCAGGACACTGTTAGAAGTACATTTTGTTTCTTTGTTTTTTGAAGGATGCATTCATGTTTTCCCACCATTGCTACCGTACATTGGAGTCTTTAATCAACTGAGGAAGTAAATTCCAGAGACAGGAGCCAGTCCCATGAGACAACAAGCATGCTTTGCAGTGCTAGGGAATTTGGCAATCAGTGGTAGTAGACCTTGATGGAGACGTAGTTGGCAACATGCTCTGGAATACAGGCAGGCCATGAATCCATTTTTAATAGCACATCTGAACTTCTACGATCACCAACATTGACAGTACCCTGCTTTGTATATGCTGTTTTGATTTCACACAAAAATATGGGTGTGTTGTGGTTAGCTTTGCTTAAGCGATTTTTTTGGGGGAATGTTTCTGACAGTCTTCTTTGTGTTGCCTCTTAGGTTGCCAGTCTAATCCAGCTCCTGATTGAAAACTCCCCTGCCATTTTCGGCGATGACATTGAGTCTCTGTTTACTCATCTGAACAGTAGGGAAGGAGCGCCGGAAGATGTCACAGGTGTGGTCTATGTGAACATCTCTTTGTATATGGCAGGCAAAGTATACAGTGCCTACTCTTGTTTCTGTTATCTGACCTGGTGTGCTGTGGTGTTCCTCTTGCATTTCAGATGACTCCTTCCATCAGCTGTACTCTTCAGACGAGTTTGATTCGGAGCAGGAGAGGCTGAGAGGCCTGCACTCTCCAGAGAGGGACTCCTTTTTCTTGCCTTTGAATGATCTGGTGTTGACAGAGGACAAAGAAATCTGGGGCCTTCTTGATGAGATGGACCCGTTCAAAAAGCAACACCTGAAAGAAGACAGCATCTACAGCTGTGGGAACCTCGACAACATGTCGTTCCGCTCCAGTGGGTCCACTTGCTCCCTGATTGGGACGCAGGGCATCCAGTCGTCCCGTGACCGCTGCTCTTCGGAGCCCAGCGTGTGCCTGAGCTCCCAGGTCCTCCCCCAGCTCCATGCCCCTGTCGCCCGGCAATCCAGCTGCGATGCTGCTGTGATGCGTAACCAGACCGACAGCTCCCAGCACAGGCACAAGCTGTGCGTTGAGAATGCCAGGTTGCCCAAGGGCGACGCCAGCCCTAGGATGAACAGCAGGTCAAAGTATACCTTCTGGAGGTCACCTCAGATCACCTCAAGGTTCAAGCATCCTCCCCACAGGCCTACCTTGTCCAGCAGGTCCAGCTTCTCCAGTCTGTCCTCTACGGCCACTTCACCATCTGCCTCCTCAATGAGTTCTCTGGACAGTGCCATCTCGTACTGTTCCGACTCTGTGTTCAGCCCGATTGATGCATCTTTCATGTTTGGGACCTCTGCAAAGCTTAGACCCCCAACTCCTGATGCCTCCATGGTGTTCCCCAAGGAATGGAACATGACATTACCAGCCTCCAGAGCACGGGAACCTAGCAATTTAGACTGGTACAATAAGTATGATGAAAAAGATGAAGAAATTAATATTTGCAGCAGTGAAGGTCTTCATGATACAAACATTTCAAGTGAAGAGGCTGATAAAAGTCAGTCCAACAGTCCTGAGAGCTGGCACGCTGAGACATGTGAGAGTGAGAAGGACCCCTACTCTGACACTGATGGAGTGGAGGCAGACTCCAGTCTCACAGAGATGAGAGACTTCCATGTGCACCAGGCTAATGAACCAGCTGGAGCATCTGACACTTCTGTGAAAGATGGAAAGAGTCAGACCAGGGAAACGGCTTTCAAACACATAAAGCTGATGAGACCTGACAGCTTCGAGCCTAAAGAGACAGTAAAGCGCACCAAAATAACATTCTACATGGCCTCCAACACAGTGGCAGTGAAAAAGCAGGCACCCCAAAACACGGAAGAGCATGGTTTTTCTGTGAAGGTGTCCAACGCAGGTGCTGGATCCCCAGTCATTTCAGAACCAGCACGCCAAACAGTCCAGGTGCACATACCCCAGACTGTATTTTATGGCCAAAACACCCCTTTGGTACTGCAGTCAGTTCTGACAAGGCAACCTGCTAGCTCCAAAGAGCAGGGCAAGCAAACAAAAGTCGATGTTGAAGGTGACCCAGGGCCAGGACACTTAGTTGAGTGCAGTTCTACTTTGCAAGAATCATCTAAAACCCACTCAAAGGCTGCCAATTCTATACGTCACACGATTAGAATAAGACTGCCGGCAGCTGTCAGAAACACAGTGAAGGAATACTTTAACCACAGTGACAGCAAGAACTGCCTTTCAGATGCAAATGCTGTGGAGAAAGAGCTAATGAAAAGTAAATTGGAATGGAAAAATAAAAACCTCATGGGGGCACCAAAGGAGAATATTGGAACACTGTCATACGGAGAAGAATCTTTTGTCTAACTGTAGAAATCACTGACTAAGAGACTTTTTCTTGTTAAATAGTGGGCTGTCTCACATCACATTGAATATTAAAATGCTGTATAATATAACTCTATTCAATCAAAACAACAGGTTTTTATGTGAGATTTTCTGTACAGCACACAATGTGTAATTAGTTGCAGTGCACTTCCTGACACCTTTGTTGACACCTGACAATTACATACGTCACCCTGTAACAAGGTATTTTCTTACAGCACAGTGTCTTTATGGTATGGCATAATGTGCAAACATGAATATTTAATGTTTATTGAAAATGGTGCTCTTCTTTTTCAGGCAAATATTTTCAACAGACACATTTTGATACGCAGAGTGAGGCTTAACGCACTCAGCAGGAATAAAAGTACCATAAACTAATCAAATCTATCAAATTGAAGTAAAAGCATTCCTTTGTTATGCTTATTTAGGACAATATCTTGAAATGATGTTTTTGATCTGCATCTGAAATTAATATTGACTATTTGTTAAAACAGCCTTGGAGCCCTGTGTTTTCTTTGAAGAATACATTTAAAATAAATATGCACAGTTTTTTTTGACTGTAAACAAAATGGAGAGACGTTTGCAGCCGTAAGTGGTAATTGAAAATTCTTGATAATTAAGAATGTTGAAAATGAGAGAAAAAGCAAGGGATTTCATGTGGAAGAGTCTGAATAGCTCATCTGATTTTGGATGAACTGGAGTTTATTATGATTTTGGTATAAAGTGGATTGAGGTTTATGTATGGCTCTTGGAGACGACACAAGCTCATCACAAAGATGTCCAGTCCAGTCCATCTCTTTAACACAGGGTACCCAATGTGGATACGTGTACAGGCAGCAAGTTTTTATTATTGTGAAGGTCTTGGGAAAAGTGGAAGGTGTTCAGAAGGTGATAAGGGAAGAAAATACACGGAAAAGGATGTCTTAAAGATGAAACAAAGAAGGGAAGTCAGTGGAAAAGGAAAAGACATGAATACCGCCAGAAAGCAACAGTTGATTTTAATGGAGTCCCCTACACAGAAGGCACACATTGTGTTTTATCAAATATCATATGTAAATCAAACCTTATTCTTTAGCAGTGGTTTATATATGCACATATTGCATTTCTGGTAAAATTTTGCAGTTTAAGGATTTGTTTGTTTTGTTATAAACTCCTAATGAGAATTATATTCCTGCACTGATGCTAAAGATGAGAGGTTTCTTTCTGAAAAATTTTAAATTAATCTTACACTCTTGCCATATATTTTGAATCAAGAGTGCTGAGCACTTAAATGCTTCTGTGAGTTGAATATTAAAACTGTGGGGAAAATGTTACTTTTTTAAACAATGTTGCATTTGTTTTGTTCCCACCTCATCAAGTGTGTCCTTCTTGGTTGCACCATAAAAAATAAAGTTCCTCTTGATGAAGAAAGCATTTCCATTGTTTAGTAATCATTCCCTATGAATCTTGCTGCAGAAATCCAACAAAAAAATTATTACACCAATTTTCATTGGAGGCCAAAGTAAAAGCAAAAAAACCTTGGTTTGAAAATATTAAAAATTCAGAAATCAATACATTATTGATTTGTAAACCAACCAACCAGAAGCCAACAGTGAATCGCTGAAAAACCACGAATGTAAAAAGTTAATGTAAGTATGGAGATAGTGGTATGCACATAGGATATGATAGGTAGTTAGCCTAGATAGCAAACCTCAGACACATCTGTGTAGTTATGGTAAGCTAGCTAGCAATGCCTTTAAAAAATTGTCTCCATTTCACTAATCATAGCATTGGTGCTTTGCTGAGACGACAGGCAGTAACAAATGGCAGACCCTGGCATATCAGAACAAAGTGTCCTGGGATATCACCATTGGAACACCTCCACACTCCAGCACCATTTTTAGGTGGCAGTGCTGATGCCATTTGTAACACAGCCACTGTGACAACTGTATGCTGCCATTATTTTGGGGGTTTCCACATAAACCCCAGCAAAAAACAACTTCTTTCTAAAAGAAAGAAATCCACATGTGGACAATCTGCAGAGTCATGGTAATTTTCTTTTGGCTCTCTGGTCAAGTAGTAATGTTTGCAATATTGATCTCTGCTCCCACAATCACCAAGATGGTTGTGTTATTCCAGAGCAGATATTTTTTTCACATCAAAATGAATAAATAGTACAGCTGCAATTAATAATGCAGCTATGGAGACAATTTTCCAATGAGCTGCTCGATTAGCCTCTAAGGGGCGTATTCTCCCATGCGTGTAAGTCAAAAAAAGCGTGCAGCTACGCACTTTTCAGCCTACGCGTATTCTCCCCTTGACTTAAGTCTATGATTTGCGCGCCATTAAGGCAGTTACGCGCTTCGGGTGGAGGAACCCCAAAATCTGGGCGTTTCTTATGTAAACACCATTTGCGCATATTCTGCCCTTGACTTACCCGCGTTTCAGCTACGAAAGTCAGTGCCAAGTCAAGTGCCACTACTTGGCGAAACACTGTATTGCCTTTAAAGTACAATAACATTTCTTGTAACCCTATACTACATTGTTAAACAGAAAAAAAAACGTTTTACATCACATTGTGTTGTGAACAAGCCTGGCAAATAATTAGTTCAATTAGAATAAAACAGAAATATCAATCAAGATGAGTATAAATAGCAGAGCGTTACCCATTCATTAATCAATTTAGCTAACAGAGTGTACTATGGAAGAGTCATGATGAGTGAATACTAATGAATTTTTAATAATAGGCTACTCAGCATGAGTTCAAGCGTGGACATTGGAACATGCATTTTGTTGCACCTTTTCCTCAATAGTGCGTTTTTATTAACCCTTTTGCGCATACGGTCACACTGGTGTGATTAGACATTTAGCACGTACGCTAAGACCAGTGCGATTAGAAAACTAGATTGGAAAATTCTAGCTAATTTTAGCTTTGATGAAACAATGATTTAACAAAAAATATAGCAAATGCTAACTGAAAACCATGAGAAGCTTAATAACGCTAATGAAAACATAACATAGCACGCGCGCTACATAGCATAAAAAATAAGTTACGTGTGAAAAGGTTAATGAATCTCCACATGTCAAACATGTCTTTATACATACGCCCATCACATGTGTCGTTTGGTATATACTCTATTTTTGGGTTTATGCCATACACAGAAACAAATGCTTTCCTTTGAGGCGATTCATAATATAGCTCTCCCTTTGCATGCATTTTCAAAATCAGAATCTGGTTTATGGTTTGAATGGATTTCCACGTTCCACGTTTTCCCAACAGCCAAAATAAACGAGGTTGTGACTCAGTCTACTTCTATTTTAAATAAACCACGCCTCTTTCATGAGCCTGCCTTCATTCTGAAGTTAAGCACTGTGGGCGTGATCAGAGCGCGTAGGGGAGAATACTGAGATGCACGTAACTGGAGGCGGGCAAAAAAGGATTTACGCACGAATGGGAGAATACACCCCATAGTGAAGAGATTTTGAAAGGTAATATTACACATGTAGGATTTGGGGCTAAAAACACAAAATCAGTTATGTAGCAGATTGACAGTAATTTTATGTAATTAACCAAACTCTTTTGTACATTTGTATTTGATGTGTAGTTCTAATAATACCTTTGATTTTTAAATGTACAAACATGGGCACATTTATTTCAGGACAGTACCCCACCCTATCAGAGACAGAGAGGGTGCATTTGCAGAGCAATGTTCTTGCTACACCTATATGGCCTGCATTGTACACTGTTTGACTGTGTCACTGTTTTGCAGTAACAGTTTGCTGCTTAGCACTGTTGCTAATTGCATATTTGTGTAGTATTTGTTAGGGAGTTGTTTAGTCTTGGTGAGTCTCCAGGTTGCATTTTACAGCTAATTAGTAAGTCGTTTTGTTTCCCCCTTTCAACTTGCTGCTTGTCCACTTATTCTATGAGCAAGGTATTGGATGATTTCTTTGTTTATGTAATGTTTTGTGCTATTGTGATGGATGCCTTTGTGCTTGCCTTCTGGAGTCAATCTAGACAAGAGCATCTACTTGATGTCAACACTGTAAACATATTGTTAAATGTAGCTACACATCTTGTACATTACTCTGGATAAGAGTGTCTGTTAAGTGACAAAATGTAATGCAATGTAATGTATTCACATTTACATTTAGTTGTTAACCAGATTCTCTTATCCAGAGCAACTTACAAAAGTGAGAACAAAGGTGTTCTTGCTGTCTGTCCTACACTGTACAGTCTTCAAATGCTAGACTATAAAACCTGCACCTCCCAAATTGTCATAAAAATGTGCATACAAGATACAAGTATATACAAGTATATGTACTCATTTAAACGTAAAGGAAAACCTGACATGCATAGTGTTTCAATGTGCACTGTGCATAGTACTTAAACTCATAAACTCATAAAACTCATGTAACACATTGTATTATTTGATTATGTAGATATGTCACCATATAACTTGTATCCTAGTGGTGTTGCTGGGACATAGTATCATTTTATTTGCATCCCAGCACTGTTGCTGGGTAATGGTATAAGCTTTTTGACCTAGCAGTTAGATAGGTTACTCTCTGTTGCCCTTTTATTCTTAGACAGCGGAGATACATACGATACTGAGTCATCAAATATGTTCAGGTTCCCCTGTTAGCTCTAGGGCAGTCTACTGAGTAAAGTGTCAACATTGAAAACCTGTGGCCCAAGATCATCATCCAAGAAAAAAGGAATACACACTAGTAACGCTTACACCTACACTCTTGCGTATATGTTTAGACATTACAGATAAAAGAGTAAACGTTAATCTTCACAAGCGGAAGAATATTTCCCTCTCATCTCTCAAAATACATGTGAAACATGCTGACATACAGTCACGTGATTGTCACATGTTCTGGAAATATGGGAGGGCATATGTCTGTATTCATTTACATGCCACCTTCACATACCACAATATAGCATAGAATGGAAAGAATACATGCTGATTTTCACATGGCAATTGCATTATTGTCACAGGGAAGGTATAGAAAAACTGGCAGATGTATATGGCCCAAATTTGAACCAAATTTTTGCTGGAATTTCCTATTTTTTCTAGTGGACCTTGGACCTCATAAGTTGATCTTTGATGATTTTAACTGCTGTTTAGACTCTCAGCCTGACCACCCCTCCCTAAAAGCCACCACTCTATCAAAATCTGCAGATTCTCACATTTCTTAACCAGTATGCAGTATCAGAACCGTGTTGTGTTTCTTAATAAAGACTCCTGCCTAGTTCTTTTTTTTTTTTTTTTTTAATCAGACCATAAATGTCTTAGTTCAGTTGACTCCTCATCATAGACTCATATTGTAATCTCTAACCATTCAGCTGTGATGGTTGATCCTTCCCTCCCGTGGTGCCTTTTTTCATGCTCCCCATGGCACGTTACGTCTTGCTATCTGATAAAGAATTTGTTCATTTCTTTGGCCATCAAACTCAAGTTTTTCTTCCCACTGATATTATGCCAGAGGTTTCTGTGTCTGTTATATGGGAGTCTCGAAAGGACCACCTGAAGGGAGGATAATTCCGTATTCTGTCTTAAAAAAAGTAAAGAAAATGAGAGGACATCTGAATTTATGACTCAGACATGGAAGCCAACTAAGCATCATCCTCCCCAGAGGAAAAAACTCCTCTGAGGTGGAGCCAGTTTTGATATACTGGCATTCATTTTGATATGCTAGCAGATACGTTCCAAAGACTGTGATGTGTTACATTCATAAATCCCAAGATTGTAATGTAAAAAGTAAATGTAAATAAATAATTGCAGTTATGATGATGATCATGATGATGCTAATGACATATGATGATGACTTGCTCCCTCAAAATCAGTCATTTTGGGCCTGTCGGGGAAGTGAGGATTTAATAAAAATTCAATGGTCTGAACCCAGCGGTCTTAGAAATTAATGCCCTTGTTTATCGTCCGGCACTCTGAATACCGGACACAAATGATGTCAATTACTAAAACTCCTCACTTAACCAACATGTAAAATAATAATAAAAATGATTTAATTTAATAATTATTATCAAAGATCTTAATTATCAATTAAATCACCGAATTCGTTGATAAGAGATGAGCAGTCTGGTGGATCAACCTTTGCCAGAATTATAGAATCACAACTGGAATAAATTAAAAAGGTTTATTAAGCAGTTACACTAAGACAAGACAAAATTCAAAGTCTGGGCTACAGACCTGGTCCACTACCTTAACAGACACTAAATTACATACAGACATTAACAAAACAAGAACATGGATGGATCACAGAATGGTGAATGAATGCGTGCAGAGAAAATTACCCAAGCCAATTGTTTACCTCTTCCAAGGAAGAACACAGGAACCACTCACGATAGCAGTAAAACTCCAAAAGGAAAAATGCAAAAAGTCGCAAGATAAACTGAGCCACGGACTGGATGACTGAACGGATGACTGAGCGTAGGCAAGGAACTGAGCTGTGGCAAAAACTGATCAACGACAAAAGACTGAGCCAAAACGAAACTGAGCCCAGAGGCCTGTTCTAGGCCTGACTTAAGAAGAAGCTCTCTCCACCTCCCTGACCCACGCATGATTAATTTTATGGTTGGGGAGTGCCTGGAAGTTTCTCCAGGACTTAATTTGTCCTTTTGGTCCAAACATCTGGAAATACCAGATATATTTTCAAGATTCTCATCTTTGCATTCAGCTCTTCATGAGCATCACAATGACACCAAACATTAATAGACATGGGTTGAGAGGAGAGAGTTAGCTGAGAGGAACTGGTAAAATGGTGGTTTTGCTGCTATATTGAGAAATACATGTGTTATCACACAACATTGGGTTTTCCACATTTTTCCATGACATGAGAGTACAATTACTGTGGGGTACAAAAGGGTAAATGATCCGAACGTATAGGTACACACAAAGAAACACACACACACACACACCCACACACACACACACACACACACACGCTGATTGTGCTCAGGAAGGAGAGAAGGCAACCCCCTGCAGCTGTGGTCTACCAGGATGTTACAGCTTAAGCAACTTAGATTGGCTAAAAAGGCAGAGTTCTTTAAGATTATATTAGAAGTATTTGCGCCTAAACCTCTTTCAGATTACCAAGCATGACTGTAGCCACCGTTTCGCCAAGGATTCTACATCCTAGGGGCAGATTCGTGCTTACCAATAAACAAAGCGGGCGTATCACGCCCTACTTCCCTTTTATCTGGTAAAATAATGTGAATCCAAACAGTCAATCATTATGGTTGAGGTTTTAAGTATCTGACTAGGTTTTAGGTGACTTCTTGCAATCTTAAAGTGATGGCTGCTAATTTAAAGTAGGTATGTGATCTGTGGTCACTGATTTTGGGGTATTTATGGTGGTAGACCATTTGCCCTCTTGCCTGCTATGTGTGTGTATTTGTTGACTTATCTTATCTGCGCTTGTTCTGGTCCTGAGTAGAGAAAGGAATCCTAGAAAATCCAGACCAGGGCAAATGGCCATAAAATGCATGGTACTTTCCAGACAGGCCCTAAGACACATTTTGAGTTTCACTTACAGTTGAAAAAAGGAGAAACTCAGCTTTCTAACAATAGCAATTTTATTTCTCAACTAAAGAAATAAAACAAAAGACACTCTATTATGTTCCAGCACAGTGATTTTGAGAAAAATGCCTCCAAAGTTATAGCTACAGGTCAACCATACCTTCTTGTCAATTTACAAGCTCTGTTCATCTATGTGTGACCTGATGGACGTAATGCAAAAGGTCTTGGCTCTAGGGTGCTCGACTACGCCACCTGGGGACTTTCACCCCAAGAAATGTTCCAATTTACACTCCTAGGATATCGTACAGAGACAAGAGGGTTCTCACCTGCAGGTACGTTAGTAGGAATGACAGAGACGTAGTATCTCAGTTGAAGACAAAAGTTTATTTACCAAATAAATTAAGTTAAAGGGGAGGTTACAAAGTATTACTACACGATAAAAAACGGGCGGGCAAGCAATGTCGCCAGAGGACAGGGTAATGGCTGCCACCAGAAAGACCCTGGAGAACAATGATAGGGGATGAGTAGGCTGACTGCTGGGGGGGAATTACCTTCGCCGGGAGGGAGAAAGAGAGACCGACACCCCGCGTGCCTTTATTCCTGGTGCCTGCTAACACACACACACACACGTACATATACACATACACAGCAAATAGTGATCACGGTAAATGGTGAAGTGCACTTTACCACTGCAAACACTGCATGCAGTGCGTGAAGGAGGGGGACCCAAGTCCAGCGACCCGCCCTGCAGTCCAGCAGCTACACTCCCTGATAACTATGTAGGGAGGGAAAAGGAGGGGAAGATTAATTACAGCCCCAACCAGCTGATTGAAGGCTAAATACAAACTGCATATGAAAATACTGAGCAAATGGTAAGAAGAAAAAAACAGTAAAGTAAAGAAAAACACTGGGGCAGCCAGTACACCTAAAATCCCTCTATGGATAAAAGAACAGACAACAAGTGGCCAAACACACCAACCCAGGCCACTTATAAAACCCTCAAGGCAAAAGCCAAACTAAAATTAATGGAGGCAAAGCAGCAGTGGCAAATCTTCCTCTACATGCCGTCCAGGTAGCGTGAGCGAGACTGGCGCTTACTCGGCGTCTCCAACACAGATCTTTGGTGGAACACATATACACCAACAGGAAGCGTTTGTAGCCTCGCAAACCCTTTCAGCGTTGATCGCGGTACGGACCGCGTTATTTTACTTTCTGTAATTTCATTGTCATAAACAATGACAATAAAGCTTTCTTATCTCTTATCTTATCTTATCTTATTAGCAACTTTGCCTTTCTGTGATATTTATTATTAACTAGCCAGATGGCAAGTTTGTTTACCTCAAAAGATCTCTCACATGAGAAACTAAAAAACTACAATCTGACGCAGGCTGCTGTTGACTGTTTTTCCAGGAAGCAATGCACACCACCTATTGCAGTAAGATAGCTTGTAAAATCAGTTGTGGTGAGATTAACTGATACCCTTGGTGCTAGGGAACAATGAATTTACATTTCAAGCTTTCAAACAATACCAGAATGTCCTGGGTTTCAAAAGCTGTTACTAATTATTAAGCACAATCACATAAGCTTAAAGCACATTGTTCTGAAGGTGTCAAACAAATTTTTGCCTACACATGCTATCATTTAACACTTTAAAAGTGCATTTTGATAATAACTCAAATGTAGGGAATGTGCTCAAAAGGATGATAAAACACAGCAAGTATGATGGTGTTGTGTTTAATGTAAGACTAAGGTCAAGTACTGATATAATGTTGTACCTTAACCCAGACAGGAAGGGGTCTAGCATAGCCAGTCACATGCCATGGGCAGCATTTCAGTTTACAGATCACATAGACTGATAATGACATCAAAATGATGATAGGTAACACAGTGGATCCAACTGAATCTAGATTTAATACAGGCTGATAACTACATTTTCATACAATGTAGCTACCTTAAAACATGAATTTGATATAAAGTTGATTCAGAAAAGATTTATAATGTCATACCAAATTTGAAAAAGGTGTAGGAGAGTTTGCCATTTCCCCGAAATAAATTTATTCTCTGCTTCACCGTACTCCAATTACTATCCATTGACACTCATTCAGACAAGTATTTAATCAGTAATGTTTTTTCCATCCAGTTGGATTGAAATTTCTCTTCACAAGACTATCCTGACCAAACTGATTTTATGAAATGTAGACATAAGTACCTTCATAAAAAATATGCACTCGATGAGCTATTCATGAAGGATTTGTCCATATTGTGTGTATGCAATCAAACATTTTGGAATCCAACAATTTGTTTTTTGGGAGGTACAAAGCATTTTTTGAGTTGCTCCATACTACTCGTACCTTCATAAAGGTACAAGTAGTATGGAGTTTGAGAAAAACATTTCTTTGCCATTCTGATAAAACTATCACATGTCTATGTGAACAAAATGACCTTTCACAGTTGGAATACATAGGCATGCAATTCAATAAACAAATAAATATACGTGGTAACTAATCACATCAGTCATGTTATAATTAACGTGGTTGTCAAATAGTAATTGCCAATCTCTATACTGTAAGTGATTGGGGTTATGTGCTAAAACCCTGGATGATGACAAGAAGTTGCATACATTTCATTGCATACAATTGCATACAATAGTGTGTAATGCACACCATGAATGACATATGGTATTCTCTCACCACCAGATGACTGGCAATGAGAGGACCCTATGCGGGATGACCCACCAATCACTCCAGAGAAGGGTATGACTATTAGTATAGAATGTCTTTAAGACAAGGTATGAATTACATGAAACTGCTGATTTAGATCCCTAATGTCTCTACCCTTGTATACTTTGTATGTATCACATACAAGTATCATTGTTAGCAAAGACAATGTAGAAACAAACGTTTTGTTTTTAAATGCATTCAAAGTTATGCTAACTTCAACCAGTGATTTACTGATGTCCTGGGTACTCTGGATAATTGTCCTGGGTACCTTATTTGCTTGTACCTGCCTCAGTCAGAATGATTTCCTTTTTCAGATATACCTGAGCTTCAGAGGCCAGAATGTCTTTAATGGGAATGTCAGGCCGTTTACTTCTGTGAACTACAAATAACATGCACCAGCATCCTTAAGCTCAATTGGATTGCATCATCATATGAATGAGGATAAAAACAAAACTGAATCCCTCATGACTTTGCATACACAATTTTCCCAAGAAAAATATGCTTTTTCTATATGCAAACATTTTAAGGAATGAGGCCCACTGTTGCTGGATAAAGACAACTAAATGTCTGAAAAATGGTTTTGGCATATTGCTTTTGTCATCGAAATGTGGTTACTTGGTCAGCATCTTTTTCAGTTCAAACTCTAAAATCACAGGAGTACAATTCAATTTTAATTTAAGGAATTTTCAATGCATGTCTAGTAGTAAGGCTGCAGTATTAATGAGTTATTAACTTGGAACATCAAATCCAAAATGGGAAATACACATTTTTAATCGTGGATTGTGCGTTGATTTTACTTTTGTTCTGACAACAGCAGTGTGCTGATGATTTTTTTTTTTTTGCCTCATCGCTATTCAAAGGCGTTGATCAGATCAGATCTTTCATGAACATAGATGCTGAAATTTGTTTGGCCTATTTTATGGATTTAACCTATAGTACAGGTGGAAGGAGTACAATTCTGCAAATTAAAATGTAGACATCTGCACTATTTCATTAACATTGGAAAGAAAACCAGTACACCAACGGTAACAGCATCTCTTGATATTCAAATTCCCGCATGGCTGACTTGCAGCCTGTGTTCACAACAAAAATCACCTCTTTAGAAATCAAAACAAAAACTTCATCATCAAAAATCATCATAAAGCAGCCTACTTTGACACTGTACTTCTGCATATACAAAAATCCATCAATCACACTCCACTGGTTTACTGTCTCATTCAAAACTCTAGCAAGGTCTCCAGTTATTTCATAAACTGATTATGAGAGAACCAGTTTCATAAATTACCCTGCCAAAACCAGGATGTTTCCCTTTCAAATTGTAGCCATCTGGTTCCTAATACTTAGGTATTGAAAGTAATGAAAAAGTCTAAATGACCTAAATGTTGTTTCAATCCTCAGAGCAATTACAGAGGATCTTGAGAGATGGAGTAGATTACACTAATTGATGGTTTGCATCTCCAGTGTTAAAATGATTATATATAGAGTGGATCACCCATTCCTGTGTGACCACTGTCTGCCTCACCTCCTCTGGTTCACGTGATTCCATAACCACACAATTATCTATGAATAAAAATCAAACACACTCAACACTCTTGAAAGCAGCAAATTTGAAATTATTTTTTCATTATGATTAAAATTCCCTTAATTCCCAATTTCCCCAGAGTCTAATAGGATATAAAACCTACAATGACAGTCCACAGCTTGTAAATATTGTGCAGAATTATCAAGATGTCACTTTCAGAATTTTTAAGTACTTATGACGTATTTCCTACTCTGAGATGCTTGATGAGGACAGGCCCAGATTGGCATTCATCAACTGAATAAATAGAGCTTCCATCCAAATTACACGTTGGGACCACAATGCAGTGTAAACCATGACATCATGTAAATGCATCTCTCAACCTGTTAATCCCGACAATACATCATTACCCAGCTGCTGGAAAGTAGCTGGCATTCTGTATTCAAAACAGCACAATAGTGTACCACAAATTATCAGATGATATACTGTAAATGCAGAAATTTCCCTTGCACAAGCAATGCTTTTTCAATTTCCTTTTTGAATTTGCAAGTGGCAGAGCCTTCTATCCATGCAATTATCCATAACTATTCATGGGAGAGGATAACAGTCAGGTCTGTTATTGCTTGTACCTTCCTGTAATCAGTGCAGAACTGAAATGTGCCATCTGGTTTGTTAACCATTAAACAGGGAGATTTTCATGGACTAGAACTAGATTCAGCAGTGGCATGTTCCAACATGTAATCCATATCTTTTTTGCAAATGAAAACAGGGTCTCAGGATTCACTCTAATAGACATGTTGTTTAATCAGAAGGGCATCATCTACATCTATTTAATGCTCTGTAAGAGTGTTCCCTGAGCGTTCACAGCCAAACCAAAGATTGGTGTGTCTTCATTAATCTAATAATGTCCATTTGCCTGGCACCAGATAAATGTAGGAGATTACACTCAAGGTTTTATTCCACTCTTAGCAGGCACAACTGTGCCGTCCTCATCTAGATGTGAAGACGAGGCTGCACAACAGGAAATGGAGTTCAGGATAATGCAACACACTTCACGGTGTCACATTTCCAGTACAGCTTCAGCATATTAATGTGGTACAAATAACCAATCAACAAAGTAAGGACCACTGAATCAGGCTTGGCTGGGCAATAAGAACATGTACCATATGGTCAGGTGAGAAAACTGCATTACACACACTTGTCAAACTAAAATTTCATTCACTTTTATGCCACCTCAGGATTTTCTTTTGCCAATTCCCATGCCCTAAACAAAAACGAAATGGTGCCTGAAACGAGAATCACAGACAGTCCAGTACGTTGGAAGGAGGGTTAACTGCTTCTCCTCAAGCGATTTTAGCGGTCCATGCATGGTGTGGCCAAACACAAGTTCAGACAGGGCTAAAGACAAAAAGACAACCTAAGACAATCTCTTCTACAGATGGATGCCTTAACTGAAATCCTTGTCAAACTCTAAAAAATATAGATATAACATGGACTTCAACATCTTATTTTTCAGGGGCCCCTTAGCTTTTGGGGTGAAACGTGTTTGAGGGGCAATGATCAATTGTGAGCTGCAGGAGAACTTGAGCAAAAAAAATTCAGTTTGAGCCACAGTGATTTTTAATTGTCTTCAGGAGAACAGACACAGAAAAAAATTAGCCAATACTTTAATAGTACCATCATCTCATGCCAGTGTTTCTCAATCCTACTCCTGGAGCCCCCCCTGTCCTGTATATCTTCTATCTATCCTTGCTCCAAGGATATGCACACCTTATTGAAATTAGTGTGATTACATGCTCTTGATTAAATCAGGTGTGCTCAGCTAATCAAAAGTGCCACGGATGAGTTCAGTCAAGTAGGTAGAGCAGAGAAAAATGGAAAACGTGCGGAGCAGGGGGGCCCCAGGAGCAGGGTTGAGAATTAATGTCTTATGCAAAGGAACCACTTCTGTTAAACAAGTATAAGCACAAATAATTGTGGGCTGTAAAGTGGTTAACAGCTTTCTCGCCAGACAATGGGCTAAGATAGTCAGCAATAGCTAGAACTGGATATAACGGGGCCAGCAGAGTCTTTTGGTTCGGTAGTTTGGCACATATGATAGGTCTTTCAGTATTGCACAACATCCGTCTTTTGACCGGGTCCAAAGAAATGTCTCAAAACGTGGCTATAAGTTTTATTTACCACCAAACGACTCCCAAGTTGGCGGCCATGGGGAAGGCTCAATATTTCTTTGCAGTACATAGATGGCACCATCTGACAAATGACACTCCAGCCATCCTAAGCTGAGGGGGTGGGCGGTCTCCATTTGTGTAGCACACCATTGTTCACTAACTATCCATGAGATGCAGTATCAATTTCTTCTTCAGCAACTGAACTTTCAAAAAGAGAAGAAAGGTATTTCTAAAAGAATGGTGTCAAAGTATAACACTAAACCACTATGGCTCTTAGAAACAAGAGAGACTGCTGTCACCTCCAGGTTGGCCAAAACTGTACCCCCAGCTATGCTGATACCTATGGTAAAGGTTACCCCTTCCATGGGGAAGTGATGACGTACTGGTACTACAACTCTTCCCATTATCAGATCTGACTTAGTATCAACAAAACCATGACATATTAACAAAACCTATTTCAAATCTTTCCACAACAATGCTAGGGCTGAGGGTAATGTTAAGTACAGGGTAGTGCCAATATCCCTCACCATTTTAAATGGCCTCTGACTGCCCAGTCAGAGTCATAAGGCCAATCATTATGAAGGGCACATAATCCTAAAGTTCACAGGCTTTCTTCTGGATTGATGAATTACCACTAAGGCAACAACATTTTCAGAAACCTATCCCCTTTTGCAAACTTTCTCTTCAGGGCATAGCACTCAGACATGAGATGGTCATGCTTCTTGCAATAGAAGGCATTCTTCTAAACCAGGTCCTCCTATTCACCTACCTTTTGCAGCAGATGGAGTACTGGCCTATGACAGACCTGATGAGCCTTTCAGGGATTCTCTATGAGTGACTTGCAGAGGATTTGTCAGAGAATACGTTCCTGTGAGTCATAAGGTGCTTTCTGCTAATTTAAACAGGTTGCAGTTCTTAAACACTTCAAAAATGACTGAGGCCTAAGTCGATCAAAGGTCTTGACCCCCTTTTCAAACAAACTCAACATAGGTCTGATTATCAACCTTACTGTAATGCCAAAATTTCTGCTGAAAAGTCTCTGTTCATGAAGTCTTCATCCAGCACTTGTCACCTTTTCACAATCCGCACTCTGCTCAACCAACAGGAAAAATATATGTTTAGAACTTTGCCTGTCAAAACACAAAAAAATGGACTCTCTTAGAACCTAATGAGGCTGCACGTTCAAAGGGAGTAAGATTTTTGGTCACCTCTTTCTCACAAAAAGGGGAACCCAGGTAAATATGCTTGAAGAGTTTCATGTCAGTCTCTTTTAAGTGCAGGGCTTGTTGTTAATCTACCTTTTTAAACTGCAACTCCAACACTTCTTTCTCTCACTCTCATTCATTAACAAGCTGTTGCTCTTTATCCTTAAGTTCTAAATGTCTGATCTCAGGTTTGTGCTGCCTTAATCAAATTGCAGCATCAGGGCATTCAACCTTAACTGATAAGTTGCATGGTAAAGTTGGTTTGTCTTTGTCACTAGGAGGCACTACCTGCTGCTGGCACATCCATTAACATAGCTTTGATGCCATCTCTTTCAGTATTACTGCAGCTAATAATAACTTTTTATTATTAGCTGCAATCAGATACAAGTCATCTCAGTTGCATTTGACCAATGCATCCACAAAAGGAGCCACAATAAACACACTCACATCTTGTTTACTCTTTTATGTGCAATCCTTTCCACACATTTTTTAATTAGTTAAGTATTAATTAATTACTGTTAGGGTGCACTGTGCATCATCTCTTATTCATATGACACATATCTGTTATTTCCTTATTTTTATGTCCCTTTCCCTTGCTATTGCCATCCGTTGTGTCTGTACCTGTTTTGGTTAATAAAATAATTATAAAAAGTATGTACCCCTTTCCTTTTCCATTCCTTCAGTTTGTTTTCATGAGTTCTGAAAAAGCAGAGAGCTTATTGCTGGTAAGATAGCTTATTAGTATGCGGCAAAGTAGCCTTGCTTTGATAAGAACATTTCCTTACAGTTACAAATTCAGAAACCCCAATTTGTATAATTACATTACATTATTTGTATTTAGCCGATGCTCTTATCCAGAGACTTACAAAGGTTACAGATTTAAACAGGGTACTCATTTATACAGCTGAATGTTAATGAGACAATTTTGGGTTAAGCACCTTGCCCAAGGGTACAACAGCAGTGCCCCAGTGGGGAATCAAACCCACAACCTTTCAGTTATGAGTCCTGCTCCTTACCACTGTGCTACACCCCTGTTAAAACAACTACTTTTGATAATGTCATATTGTCATTCAAGTAATCATCTCCATTTTCTCCTCATAACCCATAGAGAAAGCTCTTTCCTTTATAGAATGCTCTAATAAAACTCTACCAGCTCATATTTCTTGCTAGTTACTACTGAGACTGTTTTGGATTGATGCCCTCAACACCACATTCACAGCCCCTTTCTTCACAGTATTCATCCTTATTGATTTTTATAGCCTTTGACAAAGTGAACCATGCATATCTCATGTTATCATTGAGCTGGTGATCTCTGACAAAGTTGTCCTCCTGCCAGGCACACCACTCATAACAGATCTCTTGGAATAGCTTTTGTCATTTCTCCCCCTGCCTTTTTACAGCAAGAATCCCACAAAGCTCTTGACACAAGATGAACAGTCTCTTATTGGTTCTCACATCAGTGTTATGCAGATGAAACTCACATCTGGCTGTTTCTCCTTCTAGTACACAAGTCTCCGGTCTCATGAATACCAGAATCTTGGTTTGTCTTGCAGACATCTCTTGAATGATTGCCTGCAGTTGAGCCTCAGGTCTGACATGTGATGTCATTCAGCATCATTAATAATCATTAGCCATGGAACTCACCATCACCATAAAGAATACCACCTTGGCCAAGTCACACTCCACTGAGAGCGTTATGATTAATGATGCACTGACCTTTGTTCTCCCATATCATTGTGAGGCTGGCACATATCTGTTGCATTTTCATGACCGGTACATGCATCCACTTTGTCTCCCGCTCTGTGTTTCTGTTTAGACCTACTCTTGGACCATCCCTTTACTAATCTTCCTCCTCTAATAGCCAAAACTCATCTGGGTATCTGATTCAAAATTTTGGAACACTGGGTCTTTAATCATTTTGCCCCCATGCACATAATGGTTCTCAATTCTCTGTACATACCAGCTCATGCCTTGAGTTCCCCCTCTTCTGATTATATATCTCGCTCCTCTGAGGCTCCGCAACATGTGCCTGCTCATTCTCAGCCTTCTGTGGTGTTAAACCCCACCATATTTTCATTACCCCCATCAGCAGCTCACTGGTCCCAGTGTGTGTAGTCTGTCCCTTTTTTTGGTTTAAGTCTTCCCAGGAGAAATTTTCATTGGTTCATCAACTCAGCACAGCTCCCACTAAATACAATGAATACCATCTCTGAGATCTTCCCATAACTCTACATAATAGTCCCTGTCCATGGGGTGGGGGTGGGGGACAGCCCCATGTTGCTGTGGTGGATATGGTTACCTTCACAAGGCACCAATTAATGGGATGAATACAGAATTCCTTTTATAAATTGTCAGTTATGAATTATCAGGGCACCAGTTTAGGAATTTTACCTAAATATTTAAATTCACCATGTAGTGAGCACTTGGAGCCTTGCAGATCCAGAAGAAGGACTGCCAGTCTTTACAAAATCTTGCAAATCTCTCCATTCTCTGGAATCTTTCCTGGACATGTTTTATATAGGTTACAAGATGAGGCCAGCATGGATCAAATGTCAACCAGTCACCAGGTTTCACACATCAGAGAGTGAATTATGTAAGAGAGGGACTTAGTTTTATGACCCTTTGTTTAACCATATACAGAAAATGGAGGGAGAATCTTTCTGATGTGGTGCAGAGAGGGAAATGGTGAAACTCAGACAAAGACATGACAAACGTCACCTTCACTTCACTGTATATGTACCACTCAACCACCAATTTATGTTGTGTGACTTGAGACATGTCCAGTCTGAGAAAACTCAGCCTCATCCCTGTCAAAGTCAAGATTAGCTAATGTAGGAAATGGTGTACTCATTTCCTATTATCACGACTGTTTTACCTTTTGCCCTTTGAAAAAGGTTGATCTAAATCTCCACCCAGTCTCAAACAGGCATAGTCCCAGCAAAATTGTGAATTTGTGTTTGGTATCACTGTGGGTGTGCAGGCTGAACCCAGTAAGAACACGTCTATGGTGTATATGAAAAGGCTGAGTCAGGGCTGAAGTGCAAAACAAGTTTTGACTAAGTTCAAACTGTTCAGACAGAACAAAAATCAGCCAAATTAAGCTTACTTCAAGTGCTTTTTTCAGCATGAGTACATTACATTAGTACATTAGTCTTACCCTGACATCAGCTCCTGCAGTCTTCTTATTGTTTTCAGTGAATTTTGATTATGGGTTGTAATACAAATTTACATATAAAAAGTACATACTGCGACCTACTGTGCTGGGTGGGGATCAGAAAGCAGAGAGATCAAGTCCTCCTCTCCACTGTAGAAAAGATACTTCAAAACTCAATTGTTAATTTCCCTGCAGGTCTGTGCATATCCCAAGCCATTTTAAAACCAGCGCAAGGGCTATTAGCTCAGATATCTAAACAGATAATTATCCATTAGTCAGTCTCTTACGTAGCCTGATATCAACTACTAATGTATAAACACCTACTCCCACTTTAACCAATTAAGGCTCTGTAGACCTGTCCTTAAAAAGACGACAAAAGGAATAAGTCTTTGAGATGCAATCTTCATTATATTACTTCAAACTGACATGATTGTCTTCAGATGTGATGTTTGTGCTTGGCTATTCAGGGAATGACTATGTTCTGCATTCCAGGCGCAGAGCAGGAAACTCATCCACTCCAGTGTTTATTGTATTCTGAAATCCATGCACACATGAATTTTCTACACAGTAACATACAAACAGTATTGAAAAATAATAAGTTCAAGTGCAGTTACTTTTTCTGGATTAAGTGTGCCCAGGTAAAAGTGGAAGTATTGGTTCTGAAGATTGACTTGATTATTGCTTTCTTCAGAAACTACTAAAAAGTACAAAACTTACCCATAAATTCTACAACAGATGTACTGTCTTCTAGATCTGATAATCTACAAAAATAGTTACCAAGTTCTCCAACAAGCTTGCATGAGTCAAAACATTCAAAACTCTGCTGTGACATCAGGAATTTCATGTTACCATTAACATTTCTGTTTACATCATGTGCAGAGTTTTTGCATTGAAAAAGGGGACATTCGACCAGGTAACACAAATGTTTATGATTACTGTATTGTACTCCTCCCTTCCTGTTTCTTTCCCTTTTCTTCATTTATTCCCTTACCATGCCTTTGGTATAGCTGTCTGTATCTCCTCAATCTTACTCCCAGTTTTCCCTCTACAGCTGCTCTCTACTCTGTCCCTTCTGTTCCCCTCCCTCTTCTCTTTATTCTGCCTTCCTTTTTCCATGTCTGCTCTTGCCTACTCAGATGTGCGAGTCGATTTGAATTCTTACCGGTACACTCACTTACTGACTCTCCACCCTCTGAACCTGCAAAAAAGTTGCCTGTATCAATCACTACTGGTAACACCAGCTAAATCAACAGAATTGCCTCTTCATTTTGACCAAAAAGTAAAATTACCTGCATGTCTTTCCGATTGTAACCAGGGGTACTGGTCTAGACTACGCCACCTTGGGAATTGCGCCCAAGGAAATAGTTATCACAGCTGTTTATTCCCCACTCAGGTCCCCTTAATTGAATAAAGCCAGCAGAGGCGTGGATTCAAAGATTTAAAACTCAGTTTATTATAAAAAAAAAAAAAAAACACAAGACAATCCATAAAATAAAAATAAAAGGGTAGTGGCAATAGGTCCTCCATGACCACTGGAGGCGCCACCGTCACTGTGCGGGTAGGAGCCGACCGCTGGGAGGGGTACTCACGACACCGGAAGTGGAAGTGACACCGCAGACACTCGTGATACAGAAACACAAGCACTCAAAGGAGCACCACAGGGGGGTGAGTTCCAAAAAAAAAAAAGTGAAATTAGCCACGCACCGAATATCCCACCCACACACACCATGTTTGTGTAACCCTACGTTCACACCGGGAGCGGCGAAAGCGTCAAAGCGACCAGAAGTCATTCATTTTCTATGTAAGCCAGCATCTCTCGGCGGGGAGCAGCGGCATGACCGTTGGCGGCGCATCTTGGGCGGCAAGAGCGTCAGAATAAAGTTGAAGTCTGGGCAAATTTATGGTAATGAGCTATGACGCGGTTCGGCGGCAACCAATCAGAATTTAGAAGTGCTCCGCTCTAGAGAATTCTAGAGAACACAACCGTGTAAACTTTTGTTCCCACCAAACATTAGTTCCCAAGCACAATGGAAGAGAGCTTGATAATTAATGTAGGCTTAACGTTATGAAATTTGACTTAGCACTTAGCAACAACACAAAAGTCACACCATACAAATGGCTTTTAATCAGTTTATTTCGTTAGTTTATTTTGTTACCAAACATGTAATTATAATTGTTCATTTCTTTCCTTCATCGATCGACTTCTTACCTTCACATTTAAAAGATTTCACGTAGTTAACTTAAAGCCTACCCTAACTGTGGTCAGTCGGCACAAACGACACGTTTGTTTGCTTTGCGGACCCTTTAAATAACGTTTGCAAGACCAAGCATTTCGAACGAACTTGTAGCCGCCCATTTCATCACTTCAGAGCGTCCACTTCTTCGACGGCGTTGCCGGCAGGGCAGCCAGAGCGAATTTTGCCGGTGTGAACGTACACAGTAAAAGACAACCACCTACGATATGCCGCGATCTCCTCTTCCCCGCAAGTACAAACCCAAGCCACGCACGAGTGAAAGTATCAAACAAACCCAAATGACCACAACAGTAAACAACTAAAACAAGTTGGCTAACAAACAAAGATTCACAATAAAATTCGCACGAGAGGAAAGTTAAAAACCAAAGGCAGGTCGCGCTGAATATAGCTAGCTAGCAAGCTAGTTACTGCAACAGCGAGATCCGCTAACACAGGCACTACATATACACACCGGGACACTAACATAAGGGAATTAAAGACGTAGGCTACCCCGTGCGATATAAGGTAACGTGAGTTACACAATAAAACGAATTTCAAACACAATAAAAGCACAACGGCAAAACAGCACCCAGCGATGTCCTTTAGGGAGCAGATCATAATCAGTACACATAGGCACTGTAATAACAACACCTCGGGAGCTGAATGCTTCCCTACTTTTACCGCTAACAATAAAAGCTTAAAACCCGTACCTTCATTCACCCCGAAGGAGGATATTACTAGCCGGGGAGCACCGCTCACTCTATGGCCACCTATAAAACAGACAGCCGTCAGATCTGCACCCAGTGGAAGCAGCATGCATGTTCACAGGTTAAAACCTACCTCCAAGACGGCAAGGAAGTTACGCATCACAGGAACAGCGTAAGGTAAGGTAAGGTAAGGTAAGGTAAGGTAAGGTAAGGTAAGGTAAGGCTTGCTTGCTTTTTTTTTTTTTTTTTTTTGTCCTTGTTACCCCCATACAGTGTATTTATAGCCGCTCGCCTTGACTGATTTGCGTGGTGGCAAACTGGGTAATAGCTATGTTGTCAGCCCTGCCTAGCATGCTAGCTAGCTTGTGTGTGCCAGCGCATAGAATGTATTAGCAATCCTGCTACACTAATAAGGTCAAGGGCTTTTGGGGGAAATCATTATTTTAGTCTTTTAAGATTACTGTCGGGGTACACTGCCTGACAGTATTACTGTAGAAAAGCCAAATTCTGTCAAAGCCCATTTTTAGTGAGAGACATTAGAACTATATCATGTGTATAAAGCAAAAAAATAAAGTAAGACTATGAGTGCAGATGGCCAATTCAATAATGTAAATATTGAATAATATTTTGCTGAAGCTGCAGCCCTGTCACACTCCATACTCCTGATTGAACAACCTGGTTTGCTTTTCCAAGTATTGTTTCCTGCGTCACGGGCTAGCAGGCCCGGACACCCAGCTGCCCCGACCACCATCAGCCCACCACAATGCAAGACCAGGTAGGCAAAAACCAAACTTTGTTACAGTTGGGGTTAAAATCTTACATCAGTGTAATTCTTTTAAAGACACCTTTTAAAACGCTGCGAAGCTCACAGTTGCCTGGTATAAAACTTGTTCGTTATTCCATCATTCAATGATCGCTGTGCCACACACACATGCAACTCCCCGGGCTGCCCAAACCACCGCCTGACACCTGTTGAAATGTTTTGAGTACATAATAAATTTTACTCCCTATGCTTCTTTTTACTCATTTGCAAAGTAGTTCAACTTGCCATTTTTTTCAAAGTCTATAAGGGAACCAAATACTTCTTTCTTGTTTTGGTTAGCATGTTTGTCCTTTCTAGCATGTAGGATGTAAACATATGTGATTGTTATTCAAGACATTGTGCACATTCTCATGAGGAGATGATGAGACTTGTGGTTTAAATAATACAGAGAATCTCTGCAAATGTTTCTGTGAACTCCTAGGGTTAAAACAGTGGTTATGAGTAGGATCTGGAAATTTTTCTGACTTATTTTTAAATGTCCAGTGCGAAAGGATCGAGATATTCTCTTCTCAAGCCTCTCAAACAACCTACAACAGTAGCTTAATGATCTCTACTAATCATCCTGTTGCCACAAATGAGACACCTAAGCGTGTGGATTGACATGTAAGTACATTTCTGTTAACACCATCTCATGCCAATTCTACTCAACAGAAGGGAAAGACAAACAGAGAAAATTGAACTTTTCACCAAGGCAAAAAACAATTACACCTGAAAATGAATGATGTTTTTAAACTGCACAAACCCATAAAATCAGTTTAAAGATAAAAATGACAGGCTGATGGCAGTATGAGCATGTAATAAAAATGAGTTTGTGAATATCACATATTTCGTTCAGTGAAGTGGGTAAATTGTTTTATACATTGTTGTTTATTTAATCATTGCCAGTCAGCTGGCTTATGTTTTCTTCTTTCTTGGACTGACCTGAACATCAAAATACTTGTTCGTATGAAAAGACACCTCTCTCAGTATTGACAGAATTAGTAAAAATTAAACAAATAATGTTTAGTCTTTTGTGTTACAATGAGAAAAAAAAAAATCAAAATTTTCCAGTATTCATCCAGACACATCCCACTGCTGTTTTGCCCTAACTGTGCTTTACATTTGCTGGACCAGTGTTTTGATTTATTTATCAATTCCCTGATTTTAATGTATGTTTTGTGACCTCTTATGCAACCTTACTCTGGAATCACCAACTGCCAGTAAATATGAATTTCCATACAATCAAAGCCTGGAAGTTATTTGATGTGGTTATAGTATTACTTTTATATTTTTATTTGTTCTGGAGTCCCTCAAGGTCGCTGTGCTGTCTGCTTGGGCATCATGAACAGGGAAAAAAAAAGGAGAGATGAAGTGGAGGAGGGATGCCGTGATCAGCTGATGCAGAAAGGAAGCGGTCATTGGGATTCTTATTGTCATGAATGGGATTGGTTTGTCTAGGTTTGGTTAATTCCGTATGGATTGTCTGAAAATTCTCTCCCAGATCTTCACTTGGAATATCATATCTGCACTTGCACAGGAGAACCAGTAATCCAAGGAGGCGAGACAAATGCATTCCTCCAACACACCTGTACATAGCCAACGGCTGTTTTTCGCACTGCAAATCACACAGCAGTACAGTGGGCGTCATCCAAGCAGCTCAGTGGAGTAGCGCCTACCCTCCGTTGCAGGTGCCTGGCAAACCTTATGGTGCCTAACCATTCTCCCCAGTGGAGCACTGCCATCTCTTGCCACCTTGTCACATCTCCTAGGTGTCATTTCTCTTTTTTGGCAAAACAAGCCCTCTTGCCTCTGTGAAACTCAAGCTTTCACATTTTGTGTTTATATGATTTCTAGTGCCAGTCTATTGTTCTCTTTTGTTTTTGGAACAATGATAAATTGCAGGTTTTAAAAAATAAATTGTATTTGTCAGTGTACAGTGTACCAGACAGATGTTGTTGCACTCTAATTATTGATATAGTTTGGATTGATTTATTGATATAGTTTTTTTTGGCTCTTCCATTAAACTGTGTCATATTATTGACATGCATGTTAGGGTCAATACTCCTGTCAGTGCCCTTGACCAAGGCACTGACAAAAGAACTGGAGTTGGTCCCCGGGCGCCGCACTGTGGCTGCCCACTGCTCCTAGCTCCTGGTGTGTGTGTGTGTGTGTGTGCTCACTGCTGGTGTGTGTGTGCTCACTGCTGGTGTGTGTGTGTGCTCCTGGTGTGTGTGTGTGTGTGCTCACTGCTGGTGTGTGTGTGCTCACTGCTGGTGTGTGTGCTCCTGGTGTGTGTGTGTGTGCTCACTGCTGGTGTGTGTGTGCTCCTGGTGTGTGTGTGCTCCTGGTGTGTGTGTGTGTGTGTCACTGCTGGTGTGTGTGTGCTCACTGCTGTGTGTGTGCTCCTGGTGTGTGTGTGTGTGTGCTCACTGCTGGTGTGTGTGCTCACTGCTGTGTGTGTGTGTTCTCACTGCTGTGTGTGTGTGTGCTCACTGCTGGTGTGTGTGTGCTCACTGCTGGTGTGTGTGTGCTCCTGGTGTGTGTGTGTGTGCTCACTGCTGGTGTGTGTGTGCTCCTGGTGTGTGTGTGTGTGTGCTCACTGCTGGTGTGTGCTCACTGCTGGTGTGTGTGTGCTCCTGGTGTGTGTGTGTGCTCACTGCTGTGTGTGTGTGTGTGTGTGTGTGTGTGCTCACTGCTGGTGTGTGTGTGCTCCTGGTGTGTGTGTGCTCCTGGTGTGTGTGTGTGTGTGCTCACTGCTGGTGTGTGTGTTTTCCTGGCTCACTGTGTGTATAGGATGGGTCAAACGCAGAGGACGAATTTCCCCATGAGGGATCAATAACGTGTACAATTATTATTATTATTATTATTATTACAGTGCAGGGTATTGGTCATGGTCACAGTCACGCTGATTACCGAATGACAGCTGAAATTACAGTGACACCTTGAGGATGAAGATTGAAATACAAGTTAAATGCCTGGAAGATCACATGGTTAGGAAAAGCCTAGGACCTTAGTTATGAGTCCTTGGTTACAGATGTCAGGAAAATAAGCCACCTTCAGTAACAAATCCAACAGTTTAAGGTAAATTTGTCCTGTGTCTTTGTATCTTGTTTAAAAATCATGGTTTGCAGAACACTGGTTTTCTGGACTTCAGGACCTGCAGTTACACCAGTAATTCTTGATCTGTAATGGGAGAGACTACAGGGTTCTGAATGTTTTTAATGGCAATGTCTGTTTTTTTCCAGTTCTGTCTATGGGTTTTTGTTCTGTGTCCTTTGTTATTTTACTAATGGCCAATTCTTCACCTTTTGGTATTTTAAGGGAATTTCTATTGTCTGAGAAAAGGGTTAAATGAGACTACTCAGAGGAATTCTCTCTGTCTCTCTCTCACTCTCACTCCACTCTCTGGCATTCTCCTGGGAAAGGACAGCAATTTTAAAACATGCACACCTAGGAGATCTCTTGTTACCTAGATGTTGTCTGACTGTGTTTGTCTCCCAGCAGGTGCCCAAAAAAGCAAAGGTGCCAAAGCTTCCTTTCAGCACTGCTTGTACTGCTCCTCTCTGCATCTCCCCCATCATTCAACAATCCATTTTGGCTGATTGCAGTATTATCATTATAATTGTTATTATTACACTGATTGTGCTGGACCCCCAATGTTTATGCATTTCAAAATGTACACACACCATGCATGCACACAAAATCTGTATGCATAAATAGTGCATTTGTTCTAAGGTTTTTGTCTTCCGGACAGGTTTTGTCTTCATTTTTCTAACAATAATTTGTGATTATTATTACTAATTCACATGTATTTTTAATTTATCCTTTATCTAACCAGGAGAAAAAAACAGTTATGCATGGTTACAAAAGACATCTGACATGATACGTAAACAGAGGATGATAAGATAATACAAAAGGTGGTCAAGATTAAAAACAGGAGTAGACTTTAGTTACGGTATCACGCATTATGTGTTTAAAATCAGAAAATGAAAGAAGACCATCAAATGTAAGGTCTCACTGTAAATTATTCCAAAACTAGATGCAGAGTAACTAAAAGCTGTTTTACTAAGTTCAGTAGAGGGTCACTTGAAAAAAAAAAATCACTAGAATGAAGATTATAGTGAAATTCCAGTGAAGTAGAGAACTTAGGTAAAATGGCAGCTGTCCTAAGATGGCCTTGTTGATGAAGAGATACCAGCGAATAGACCTGCAAAGACTCTTAACAGGTTAATTTGGCCAAGGTAACTAAGATATGTGGCCTTTTATTTGAAAGAATATTGAAACAGCACAGCATTCGCTGTGTTTAAATTAGCAGTTACCCGTTAACATTAGCTATTTTGCAGATGAGCTGAAGATATCACTTGATTTCATTGGAAAAATTTAGCAGATGTTGTACCACAAAGACTTCTGGGGCCATCTCAGTCTCTGTGTCCTCCTGGCACCCAATATGCACAAACAACTTTTGACTCTGCAAAAGGTCAGTTAAAAAGGTCTCTTTCTCTGTAAGCAATTCTCTCTTTCTCCCACATCTCCTGCTGGTGCAAACAGCTCTGGTTCTGCCTCTATCCCACACCCTGCCCTGCAACTTCTTTCAACACCATGTCATTCAGGACCCTCATGAAAGTGGGGTCCATATCAGACTGGTCCTTGTGCATTCATGCAGGAACCCCCAATAAATAACGTCAATGCACTTGCCTGTTTGATATATGAATATCAAACATGCTTCCTACATGATATTCATTTTGCAAGTGTGAGCTTATTCATAAGTTCTGGCTGGTATGGGTATGGGTTTGTAATGTGTAATTTTCTATCAATAATTTGTGATACTATCAAAGAAAGTGCTTTATCTTTAGGGTTGCAAAGATGAAGGACGAGGAATCCGCTAACTTTGAGATCATACAGAGGGTAAATGCATATTTGTGATGTTGTTTGTATTAGAAATGATCAATCACAAATGGGTCTCCAAGCAACTCTCCTTCGCTTTTGGTTACCATGGAAACTGCTGCTGTTGAAGCACCAAGGGGATCCACCTGATATTCTCATCTCTATTATTCCTCACACTTATTACAGATCAGGCATGTAATTTCACCAATATAATAGTAATAAGGATAAAAAAGTGTCTTATGGGAAATAAAAATATGTTATGGAAACTTATATTTATATATAATTGTGTGTCCAGGATGAATTAAAGACTAATTATGAGTCATCTTTATCTTAAGCCAGTTTTGTTTTGAATGTCACCCACTTGCTCCTGGTGTTTGCATAATTTGCAACCTAATACTGTTTTATTGTTATTGATACTGGTTATTGTTGTCATTGCTGTTTTCTTTATTTTGTTGAGAAGGAATATCACCATTATAACAGCACCAAAATTGTCTATACATTTTGGAAATTCTTACAATGCTCTGCTGTTCTGCCATGCACACTATCCTCATATGTGTAAATAATATTTATTGGTTAATAAATGGATAATAATTACTATTTATTTTTTGTTCTGTTTTCATGACCAAATAGTTCACACTTCTGTTATAAAATTTAGAATATGAGCATCATATCATTGATGAAAGTCATTTTATGACAATAAAATGACATTGTTAAAAACATGAAATATACAGATTTTTTTCATCACCAGCATGAAAACAGCAACCTGCCCAATATGGTGTGATTTAAAAAATACAGGCACACCAACAAAGCGTGCAAAGTGGTCTTTATGATCATTGTTCAGGGGAAAATAAGCATCTGTGTTTTGTAAAGTTAATTTCGCACACAGGTTTCACATAATATCAAACTAACAGGTAACAGTGTTGACAGCAGCTAGTGTGACCAATGAAAATGGATAGCCATACAACATACCCTTTTAACAAACAAGCTTAGAGCATACACAAAGGGAAGGACTGCTGAATTATCACCAGAAACTCCTTTGTTGGTAGGTAGGTAAATTCCCTTGACAGTCAGTGTTTACTCCGTGTCTGTTACACTGCATCCTCAGAAATATCACTTATTGCAGAAGCTCCTCACTATTTGAAGTGAGATGATGCTATATGTCACTTGTGATATGTTGTTTCCACATGAATGCATAACATAATTCAAGTGCATAATCCAAATTTTACTTTGGGCACACTCATATGAAATACACACACACACACACATATTGTGAAATTCTCACATGCACAAATATGTGTGCTTGTGAGCATTTCATATGAGTGTGTGAGAGCATTTCACATGAGTGTGTGCTAGCTTTTCAGATGAGTGTGAGTGAGACATTTAATACGTGTGTGTGAGAGACACATTTCTTCCAGATAAACTGAAATCTTTCCAGATTATGTACCAGTAAGATGGGAGGACCAGGATGAGGGCAGGGTGGTATGGAGGACGTGGGATTTTCCTGTCACACATTTTGAGATTAAAGTCAAAATATTTTGAGAAAAAAGACAAAATTAGTCTTTCTAGAAAAATGGTTGAGGATTCTTAGGGTTCTGCTGCAGCACCTGCAGTCATCTCCACCTAAAGCTTGCTCACACACGTGAAATATACTTCATGTTTGTTCATGTAAGAATTTCATGTTATGTATATATACACACTTACACACATGCTAATGTATGTGTGTGAGTGTTTTGTGTGTGTGCGTTTGAGCTTCATATGAATGTGCGCAAGGTAGAGTTTGTCTGCTAAATGATTTATTTGACAATATCCCCTCCTGCCTGGTCTGATGCCCCACCTGTACATTACAGAAATTACACACATCTGTTGCTGTTTGTATTGGAGCCATGACAACCAGGACCAGACAGTGCACATGCCACTGATCTGTTGTCATCTCTGATTCATCAGAGCCCTTCTTTTTTACCTAGTATCAAAGTGACAAGGTCACAGGTGACATTTAACTCACTGTTGCTTTTTTATCCCTAGCTTTTTTCTGAATGCCTCTTTCATGGTGGTAAAGGTGAGGGTTATGTGGAGCAGCTAAAATATTACCAGTAACAAACAGTGAGATACTTACTCAAGTCAGCTTCACCTTTAAAACAGATTCGGTTTGTCAGGTGATCCATATTTTGATTAATGTATAAGGCATGAGTGAGGTGCATCCAATATATTTTATGTTTATAGATATTTAATAAGCAGAAAAGAGCTGTGAGAATTACAAAGCTGTGTGTGTTCATGTGCTCATGTGAAAGGTGTAGGTTATCATTCTATGGGTATCTAGTATTCAGCACCGTCAGCCAGGAATGTGAAATGTGTGAGGATTTGCCAAGGATAAGGGATTGCAGGTTACACGAGTCACTGACTCCCTGCTGACCCCACAGCATTCCTCATGTCCTTGATCTCCTGTGGCACTTGCACTGTCATGCCGTCCATCCATTTTTTCACACACACTTGACAGCCAAGACGAGACCTGGCAACAAGAGAGAGCCACTCATCTGACCGTTCTTTCATTCACTGTCAATCTGAGTGTCGTTATTGTTCTAAGGATTAAAATTAGATTAATATTATTTAAATGAATTAATATTAAAAGCCCATTTGCACAGCCTTCATTATCAAGCATTCTGTTGTGCCTTTTGGCAGCTGTTGCATCTGCTTCTAGCCTTGTGCCATCTGTTCAGTGATTGAAACATTTACAATGAGTAATCCCGGAATTTTTGTGTGATTGTTAGCTTAATAAATTAAATGAACCTATCATTGCAATGACAGCCTGACACTATGGACTTGCCAGACTTGGTTATAGAGGTATACATTATATGTTCACATTATATGTCAGCATCCATCTCATTACTATTGTAGGACAATATCTCCTGCATCAAATGAAGAACAACACAGAAAATTGGTACTGTACTGTCATAATTCTACTGTCCAAGTGGATGTCAAGCCAAAGACATACGTTTTAGTTATTCCATAAGCCAGGTCCAGCATATCCACCTCCTCATCTACCATGGGATCAAGTTTCTCATAAATGTTCTCGTCCAAAATGAGGTGGCAGGTGGAGCAGGCCAAAGTCCCTTCACAGGCCCCTGGGCAAGAGAAAGTAGTGGGGTGCATGAAATTGAGACCTAACTGTGAAGAACATTATATTCAGTGTGAATCAAATGGCACTATGTGACAGCAGAAGAACCTGAAAAGCATATGTTTAAGTATCAACTCAATAGACTGTTGCGTTCATTTTTTAAAATGATTTCAGGTGGAACACAAATTTGTCTTCACTGTCAATGTTCGCTGTCAGTCATTTATATTAATTTTTATTTGATAGTGTAACATAATTTCAATATTTTAACATATGAGATAAACAACACTAAGACTAATGTATGCCACTAATGCATATTGTATAAACTGTATATGAACAAACACATGAATATGTCCACTCAAGTTTGATGTGTCTGCTTACCAAAACCACTTATGTCTAAGTTCTTCTTGATGACAACATCCAGCAGGGATTCCCCTTCTGTGACTGCAGTGGTGATTTGGACTCCATCTTGGTTAACAAAATGCACCAAAACCTTGTCTGCAGCTGAGCTATCATCAAAAGGACAAAAGTCAAGCACTATTTCCATTTCCTGAGATGGCCTGAATAAAAGGTAATACATTGCATCTCTTGACAGTAATTATCCAAGACTCTGACTTGACTTCAATGCCATGTATTCTTTTGAAAATGAGGAAATGCTTTGAGGATAATGTGTTGAAGGCTATCCAATCTAGTCATCAAAGCACAACTGCCATAATGCATTGACTGCCAGAATAACTATCCTTCTCTCCCACTGAAACTCATTTTCTGTCACAGAAATTCCAGCCCCTCTCTTTCGACCATAGATAATTACAGATCCACACATTTTGTGAACAATCTATTTTTTTACCAATCAATTTCAATGCATGATGAATATTTGAATTGTGTGGAACAGCTTCAAGCCACATATGCCATATAAACTTATTCATTCGCTAATTAAGTTGCAATTAAAATTGTCAGTGTGAACAATGACTTCCTCTATAGTGATGTAAATGACATTTTCCTGTAACAGGTCCACAGAATGGGATTATTTTTCTTACTGTGCACTCTTTTAATTCAAAGGAAACTATATTTGAAGTAAATCATAACTGTGGAGCATTCTATTACATGATATATTTTACTGGAATAGTAATTTCTCAGGATGACGTAAATGTTTAAAATTCCACTTTTTCACATTCTGGACAGCATCTATATAGCTAATTTCTAACTGTAGCCATTGAGGGAAAAGCATTTAAAGTAATCAAACTTTTATTCCACAAAGACTGTTCTGTGATTGCTTTGACCTACCACCTAATCCTTTTGAATTATGAACATGTAATCACTTGGAATTTTAGACACGAACACCGTTTAAATTGCAAGTGTAAAGAGTTGATTTCAGTCCCTCTGAAATGGGATTTATTTTTGCTCACCAGCTCTCCACACAAATTGGCCCTGGCAATTAGACAGTAATGAATATCTTACCTGTTGCTCAAGGAACTGCTGCAAAGGATAGGGTGCATACTGAAGGCTCTGTGCTGCTGGCTACCTGGCATCCAGGGGTGGCTGAAACAACGCTGGACCCCAGAGCGTTGGGAGATAGCCACAATGGACCTCAGGCTGGAGAGGACCGAGCGCAGACTCACACATCTTGCCATATTTCCCAAGTCTGTCCTCCTCCCAGGAAGCCCTACTTTGATGGGAGTGCCTCCTGGCAGATAAACACAGCCTTGAGTGCAGCTCAGCCCAAGGACAAGGTCAAAGGACCACTCAATTCTAAATGAGCAACATATGGCTGCAGATGGCCATTAGATTGGTGTGTCTCTACAATCCAAGACGAATTTAACGTTTTGCAGATGCACTGTCCGTATCCAAAAGTGGACCAGTCAGTCATCCAGCTGTTTTCAAGTCCATATGAATTCATACACATAAATGAAAAAGTTAGTTACCTCACCTTGATTAAAGGAAACTATCTGTAGGTCATCATGAATTTATAATGTATGAATCTTAGCAGAAACATAATCATATAATTAATTTATCAATTAGAAAATAAATGTTTAGACACAATTATCACAAATGTTAGTCATGATGCTATACCCAACAAAAACATAGATACCATGTATCTGATTAGCCATGAATACTAGGAGATGATCTGGCTGCTTTGGCAATTTTGTTCCTCTAATACCAGGCTCCATCAACTAAAAGACTGAGGATATTTTTTTTTTTTCTGGTTTATAATGAGACAAGATGGATATATTCCATATAGATGACTATATGCCGACCAATTGCACGTGAGCCATCGTGTCACAAAATTCAATTTTGTCCATAAGGCAAATATAACAAGAATTAATTTCTTATCTTAGTTTGGCTCATTTTAAAAATAGGATCTTCAACAATGGAACCATAGGAACATTTTTACAGTTGGAAAATACTGAGGAGCAGTTTTAGTCGCATCATTATGCCAAGATAATTCAGAAATTACACATTTTTGCTTTTCAGGTGTTTTTGGGTGCATGTCGGTTGGATCCTGTTTAGCCTATATCATTTAAAAACCACAAATGTTCTAAGTTATAGATTTATTCAGTGCTAGTGGCTATCAGAAAAAAATGCTGTAATTTAATTCATATATTAATAATACTCTTTAAACAGCACACCCATGCTGTATTCAAGAGGCAAAATTCTGGCAAAATACTTGTGAATGAACTCATCCGAACTGCTGAATTAAGTTTTATATTGTGCAGTGGTACTGATGGGAGAGGAGGATCAGAGCTATAGACTGCCCAGATTAGTGCACATATTCTCTAAGGTGATGCATCGAGTGCAACAAAGCCTGTTAGCTAATGCAGCTGAAGTACTGCTAAAGATTAAGATTAAATAAAATTGTACCATGGATTTTTTTTTCATTTTTAAAACCTATTTCTATGCCAACTGTACAAGACTGTTACAGTTTGCAGTATATCTATGTAAACTGACATCCAGTCACAAAGCTAAGAAAAAAAGTTATGTTACAGCTATGTTGTTCTCATCATCCCCCAAAAAATTAAACACCCATTCCATTTTGTCTCTCAAAGAGAGAGCAGCAATGAGGACAGCTGATGGTCTGATGGACAGAATAACCAATTTATAGTTGTATATCAGCTCGTGAACACATCCTTGGTGATGCATTTGAGACACCCACCTCTCATATTCCCTGCTCAGACAGATTGGGCTTCCATGTTTCCAAACATAGAGGCAAATTTATTTATTTATTTATTTTTTTTTAATGGCTGGATCTGAGTTGTAATCATATTTGACATTTGGCCAAAGTGGCTACAGTTGCCCACCAAGAAAATTATTATTCATGGCAAGTATCCAAAATTTTGTCACTGTAGTGAAAAAAATGAGGACAGGTCATTTAAATAACCTCCTGCTGAGAAAACGCCAGGGTCCTCATTGCCATGCAGTCTGTCCTTCACAATCAAGGTCTCCGAATAACTCCTTCCTCCACTCAGGGACATAAGCTAGTTTCATGTCATCAGCCACCTAGTGCTGAAGAGGCCGCATTTGCCACATACTAAATCACAAATCAAATCTTGCACGTTTCATCCATTTTAAACATACAGGATCATTGTAACATGTATCATGTATACAGAGTGAAATCTAATGTTCATGGATAAATAAAATGTGTTTTTCTGTATGTTTAGAAGATGAATAGAGGAGAAGAAATGTTAAAATGTAATCAAAAACACCAACATCTGTAATATATGACAAATTATACGACAGATTGGAAGAACAGAGTACTGTATTTCCACTTTCACATGTACAATTTTCATGTTACAATATTTAAAAAAACATACAGAACATGAAATATGTCTATGAAAGTGAAAATAGTGTACATTTTTCATCATGTAATCAGTATATCCTGGCATTATTAAAATGCACACCTTATCTCTTATCTTCCAATCCTGCTTCCTTTAATGTTGTTTGGTGGGGAGAGAGGTGATTCTGATCCACAGAAAACATTAGTATGTTTCTCCATAAAGTGCTGTTTGTGTATTCCTCCAAAATGAGATGCTTTTGTCTGGGACACAGGCTATATGGCAGTCAGCTGACATGACTAATTTTCTACAGATGGCAAGAAGGAGGGGAAGTGTTCTTGTACCATTGAAACAACACCCGTCCATTAGCCCACGGAACCTTCTGGTGTGTGAAATATAACACAAATCTTTGACATTTTTCACAAGCTGTGTCTTATCTCGGTGGACAATGCACTGCAGATCCCCTTAGCTTTCACTATACTTCAAACACCAACAGATCCTGGTTGCGTAGATTTTGCAATACCCAAGTATGACCCTGCAGTTTGACCTCTTTCACCCTATGATAATTCAAATGCTGTTCAAATGAAATCTCAGCTGCTGCATCCAAGGAAAGGATGCTATGTTTGAATGCTGTTTAAATGTTAAAAAGGCAGTATCTCAGCTTCTATGTATTTCCAAGGACATGTCACTTATCGAAGCAAGTGATATACTGAATAGCAAATTAAACCTACTAAAGGGTCAGACGATTTCAAAAGCAATCAACAAGCTGGGGCACAAGTTACTATGGTGATGTGCTATATGAGGTACTGTATGTGTACCATGCTTTTCAGACAAATGCTTGTGCTTTCTATTATTACTGCCTCTTCTGCTTCTCAGCAAGGGTGACTCGGGTGTCAGTTTGACAGAACAGCATGGATACTGCATGAATAATACACTGTTAAAATAGAGTAATTCCTGTTTATGCTATGTTAATCTATCTTACCTCCCCTCAAACTAGCGTGACATAATACATTATATTTTGAGTTAGCCTATTCCATGCCTGCACCAGACCAGCCTCTACATATAGGTACTAAGACAAACCCTGCTATAATTAGTTGTGTAGTATACAGAAAATGCCACTTACATTTCATTATACAATTATCTCATTTGTAGCCTATAACAATTGCATACATTTTCTGGATGTCAGTGGAGAGCAGAAAGATGTTAAAATAATGGAGCAGTTCATAGTTGTGCTTGGATACTTTTGGACGGCTATTGTACAGACCACATTTCCATTCCGACAGCTTCAAAGTGTGGGCACATGCATGAAATGCCACTTTGTTAGAATACACATGTAAGAGGTTTTTTGTGGAAGTTTCAGCATAAAATACCAGGGACAATTCATTAAGCATCTCTGATTTTTAAGTATTCATATGGATTTGTCAAATATGTTGTTAAATGCAACAGAAAAATCAACTCTTCACTGTTTATAAGGCACAGACCTCTAATGTCCTTGAGAGGTGTTGCATGTTTTTTGAGAAATAAAGCATTAGGCAAAAGGATAAAATAGCAAATCAATCAGCATACAGTATGTTTCAGATTTTGAACCAGAGAATTATTCACTCAAACCAGTGTTGTTTTCTTCAGTTTTATTAACAGTTGAAATGAAAACTTTTCAAGCAGCCAACGTATATTCTTGTAATGAAAGGCACTGCTCGGTGCTGAAATAGCAATGCAATATCAACATAACAGACATCATTCAGACTTTGAATGACGATCTTCGGTTGCTCATATAATTTAATCAACAAAACACTAGAAATGGACTCTGACATTAGTAATACACCCATCTTTTCCATAGAATCATGATTTTTTTCTTATTTTATTAAAGATAAACCAATAAAAATGAGGCAAACCTCAAAAACACTTGGATGCTTCAAAGCAGCCAATACCTCATATTAAAGAAGACTTTTTCAAAGATTTGTTATATATAAAAAAAAGAATCTCCTAACTTCTACTGTGCATGGCTATGAGTCATAGCGGATACACTTGTAATATAGGGATCATTCAGAAATATGTATCCCACTACAAAAGAGCAACTGTGACATTCCAGCACTGAACACTGTTTCATTTATTCTATTACTTCTTGAATATGATACTGCAAAGGATTTGCCTTCCAAAGCTTTAAAGAATAAGTGGAGTGCTTTTAATTGACTTGATATCATCCACTTAAAAAGTAAAACAATCACGAAAAGCTTCAAATTATAATAAAGTAAAAACTAAAAAAAAGCATTTTGTTACATTATCTTCTTTATTTACTGAAGTGACTAATGGTGATGGGCCCTCCAAGAAACAAACCTGCTCTTGTTCTGTGGTACTGTTTTTTTAACTGAGACCAGCTGGCCTTATTATTGTTTTTGACTTCTGTAATTTGCTAAGCGCAATACATGTGCTTAACTGTGTGAGAAGAAATGTTGTACTGATCCCCTTCTTGGAAAAATGCTTGAATTTCTTATTAATGTTTAGCACCTGAGTATTGACTCCCTGTATCAGCATAACAAGCTTCTGTCCAAAATGTAGCCTAACCACCATAAGTGTGACATTCTTTGTTCATTCTTTGTTAACTAATGATCCTACATTAATACCTTAGAAACACCTGTTTACGTTCACAATTCATAACGAAGAACAGACCACTTTGTGGTTAAACTGAATTTGGTGCCCTACTCAAATACCAAGGTGAAATTGTTCTGAGCTTGACATTTTTCTTCAAGGTTAATTTAAGAGCAAAACAGTTCATGGGTATACATACAAAGAAGTGAAATGTGTACTTAACATTGGAATTCCCAAATCAAACTGATGCATGACAGACAATAAAGATAGGAATGCCTAAACTTCATGTGAGTGTGTGTCATATACATATGAACAAACTGGGTGTTCATTTGCAGAACGAGAAAAAAACAGGGAAAAAAATCACACATTAACCGTTCAAACAAAATCAAATGAGAGCACTGAATTAAGGAAGCTTGCTAGAAGGATAGTTTATAGACACTATAACACTGTTTCTTATAAATGCAACTCTTCTAACGGGATTCAGACAGAATTACTCACATAGAGTGTATTGACCTGGAACTTTGATATCCTACATTGACCCTGTTTGGGGAAGGCACAGTAGCTTGGTTAAGGCAGGTTTGCAGCGAAGTGGAAAAGGCCCAATCATGGCTCCCCTGTAGTGGTTCCGCCGGTGCCATTGGTCGATGGCGATCACATGCACTCAAACTCGTCGATGCGCTGCTTGGTGTTACCCGACCGGATCTGCCGCAGGGTCTTGTACTTGTCCCGCCCTGCCCGAACGTTCTCGGCGTGGATGATGTCGTTTGCCGTTTTCTTGCTCTCGTCACGGGCGTTGGCCAGCTCTGAGCTCAGAGCCTGGAAGAGAGCATCATCCACATCTCATGAGTATGAAATAGGGGAGGCAGAGAATGGTTCTGACATAGTTTTTCCACTATTTTTCATGATTTACAAGCTTGTCAAGGGATGATGTGAGTAGGGATCGCTCATTCACGTAAGAACATAAGGATCAGCTGATTCCTTTTTACTTCAATGTGTCTAATAGTACAGTCCATAGTAGTCATACACCAGTAACATTTTGCACTGCACATTAGATACGCTTAATTATGGCAAACCACTTAACGTAACATTTAGATAATACACGGATACAGTACAGAAATGCAAATAATTATGACTAACATGTAAAATTCCTAGCCAAGACTTTATAGTTCATGTCATAATTCAGGTATGTTTTTGTGTAACTGAGCATATGACAGGACACATATTCCCACTCATATGTAAAAAGTACCTCTCTGAAGCACTCTTTTTGCATTTGAGAGACTCAGCAGAAAACCCTCATTAAAATGTATAATGCCCCACAGATACATAAAATGGTGTATGTAATCAAGGAGTCTGTGGAAAAAAATGTCCACTAGTAACATTATGAAAAAAATGCATTTTAGGGAGATCTCATACAGGAAGGAGTTCTCTGTGTTTTAGTTTGAGAGTAGGGACTGGTGGTAAAAAAAGGACACATTTTGAGACCACTACAAATAAATATTATTTACAAGTCTTCTGTTCAGTTTTATATTAAGTTTTTATTTTAGTGTAGTTTAGCTTAGTAAATAGGAAATGTTTTCCCAAACTAAGGTGGCATACTGTACATATTGCTGCATGTTGTAATAGCTTCAATCATAAGGAAGAACATAAAACATAAAAAATGAATCTGATATTTGTTACTTACTGCTTGTATCAAATTCCATTATAAAGTGTATGTAATAATGCTAATGGAAACAACAAACCATGTGACGTAACACGCGCACTACATAGCATAAAATAAGTCACATGCGAAAGGGTTAAACTACCTGCTTTATGAATGCTGGCATAATAGTTGAATTAATATATATATCTTTAAATGGGGAAGAAAAATACGTCAATTAAAGTCTCGATGTGCGTGAGCTCAGTATGTGTGTGCACGTGTGTCTGTGTATGTGTTGGGGGTGGTAAGCACTTGACCGATCAATCTTTCAAAAAAAAAAATTACAGCACTTCCTCCTATACACAGCATTAAGTGTGTGCTGCCCCAGGGGGGAAAGGCTATCAGGACGCCTACTCACCAGTAGGTGCTTCTGCACACGCTCATTCTTCTCGGCCTCAGTCATGCGCTCCTCCTCGCTGCGGTCCTTGTAGGCAGCAGCGGACGTCAGCTCGGCGCTGGCCTCGGCGCTGCTCTCGTCATTCTCGTCGTGCTCGTTCTCAGGGTGCACGGGCTCCTGAACGTGGGCTGCCATCACTTTGTTCCGCAGCTCCTCTTTGGTCCTCTCCAGGTCCTCCTGCACCGTGGTGGCCTGCGAAGAGCAAAAGCACTCACTTTTCACAACACAAACATGTAGCAAAGCGCCCTGGACCCCACTGGGAATTTCCCACCATAACATCACCTCCCTCCGCAAATGGAGTATATCCGTACAAACACGGTCAGTGCAATTTTTAAGATAGCTACTCACTTTCCTCTTATCACCCACCATAGTACATCGAGTATACATGATATTTTTCATCTGCTCATTTATGTGATCCCTTGACCAATGGTGACAATCCAGATATACCATTTTATCTATTTATACACCAGGGTATTTACGAAAGAGGTTCAAGTCAAGAAAGAACATGTCCTATAGTCATTGACAAGTAAAGGTACTTTGAGTATGTCAACTTTAGGCTTACATACTCAAAGCTCGGGAGCTGAGCATGTTTATGCATTGCTAATGCTATACTGTCTAACCTCTTTGCTCAAGTTTTGAACAGGAGGGCCTACCCCTACTTCAAACTGGCAGCTTCCTGGTTAAGAGTCTCCTTCGCCAAGAATCACTAAACGCTTTCATATGGCCTTGGACATCCGTGGTCAAAATTAACTCCTACAAGAGTCATGGTCCTTGCGCTTATGAGAGGAGCAACATTTCAGTTCCTGAGTGACAGCACACCAGACAGCAACAGCTTAATTCCACAAAGCACAGTGGGTGTTTTCTCAAGCAGGCATAAAAAACAGAACATCTGAGAGATACCATATAAAGCAGCACACTTTCAAGCGCTACACCATCACAACAGGCCATCAGACATGTTTCCAGACAAAATAGGATTTGAAATCACCCTCAAGGCTGAGTATGCCTCAAAGGGTCACAACAACCCAGAAGAGCCCTGAACACCTCCTCCAGGGAGGGCAGCAATCATTTCAGGCCTTGACAGGCGTGTCATACTCTGTGTAAGCAGAGTCAGGTGTCATTATGCGTACAGTACCACACAGGGAGTGTAGAGGAGGGCTCATCACTTTTCTGTCTCTGTTTCTATGCTTCATCTTTCAATGGTTAATACTGAAGGACGATGAGAAACAAGCCACATCTTGTTTTGCATAAAGCAATGGCATATTTTGCCGCCTTTTGCTGGATGGAGTAGTGTGGATGGTTCATGATGGTTCTGATCTCACCTTCTGTTGCCATTCTGTGGCCTCTTCCTCTTTCTTCTTCTTGGCGTCCTCCAGGAGAGAGATCTTGGAGGTCAGCTCAGCTAGTTCAGTGGCCTGTGGGGGAAACAGAAACCATGCTGCTGGTTGGAAAAGAAAACAAGCGGTTTGAGGAGCAGGTGCACAAGAGATCGATTCTTAAATCATGGCTATAATCCCTTTTCATGACATTTCAAGCCTCAGCGCGTGCCAATAATACTATCCTCTTCATTGCAAATGATTTCTTTGCTTTTGTGCAAAATGCATTCTGATGCCATAATTTTTCTTTTTTGTATTAATACCATTTGTATTCACCTCAAGGATTTTTTTCTATAGGGCCCCACGAGAGTTTTCATAAAGCTACACTGACACCTGCTGGTGTTTACAAATAATTTCACTTTCAACCAAATTGTTCACTTGGTTTCATTTTCCATATATAAGTATACTTTGATTAACACAGCAGATGCATTCTATAAGGTTACAATGTTATGCAAAATTTTGTTTATATTGTAATATTTTCTTAATTTTCTCCACAGCTGTGCTTATTGTGCATTAATGTCATTAGTATGCTGCATGGAAGTTTTTTCTACTTGATTTAAAATGGTTATGGATGTTGAATATGTTAACTGAAAAGAAATGTGCCACTTGAATTGAAAATTGGTCTTCCTTTAGTTATCAAAAAACTGGTTACAAAGATTCCTTCTCAGAGGCTTTGTTACACAAAGTAAACCTGTATGGATGAATGATGAGTTGCTGTCAGGGGATGCATGTAAAAAAGCAAATTTGTGTGTAAAAAAGTGGTGAAAAATTGTATGAAATTTTATGTACAGAGATTCAGTAGTAATGTTTTGAATATGTATATAGTGGTATTCAGAGAAAAAGGGGAATTGAAAACACTACAAGAGCATTGAAAACACTACAAGCAGCATACAAGACAATGGCTTTGTAAAAAAGACATCTCTAAAGGAGAGCTCAAATCCCTGTAAAACAGCATTGTTACAGACTGCTTGTGGGGAGATGTAAGGAACTGTAATGTACCAGGTGCTCCTGGTTCTTCATCTGGTTCTCAGACTGCTGGAGCAGCGCAGCCTTGGCCTCCTCTGCCATCCTGCGCTCCTTCTCCAGCCGTTCCGCCTCCTCCTGGGCACGTTTGCGCTCCTGCTCCAGCTCGAGGGCCCGTTTTGTCTGTTCCTCCAGTTCTGTGCAGACACACGTAACACAAGAGGTTTTTTTTTCAACATTTCATAAAAAATAAAACTAAACTGAAATGGTTCAATTACTGTGACTACCCTGCTGGCCTTCTAGCCCTCTTAACCATCATCACTTTGAGAGCCACTCAGTCAGTTTCTGTTTTTAGGCCTCTTTCCACCAGGTACCTTCACATTTCCTACAGCTGTGACAGGCCACGCAAAGACAGGCCAGAGAACAGCCCAGAACATCTTTAGGAATGTGCCATGTTTCTCCATTTTTGTTTTATTAGAAGGTACTCTACTGTTCATCTGTTCGTTATGTCTCCCACCTTGCTGAGCTTTCTTCGTCTGCTCCTCAATCTGTCTCAGTCTCTCCATCAGCTCTATCTTTTCCTTCTCGATCTTTTCCTTTTCCTTCTCTGCGATTTCTCGTTTCTTCTTCTCGTTCTCCAGCAGTGCCCTAAAGGGGGGATGGTACGAACACGTTCAACATTTGACAAGAACAGGTTCTTCATATCAATATCATTCCTCCCTTATAGAAAACAGGCAATCTAAACATGAACACAATAGTTTTGTAATTGTTACACTATTCAATGTTTGGTGCATTCATGCATAACAAGAAAATCTGAAGATTATTATTGGTCAGTTCATGCAGGACGTATTTGTTATCCTTTGTTATCGTGGTGGGGACTTTGTTACATTCATTACAAGGACTCATTTACATTCATTAATTTAGTAAGCTTGGAATAGTGCAAAAGGTAATTGTACAAGAGAAACTTCCATGGTCAGCTTGAGCACCTAGGATCTTTTCCTAACCCTAACCCTAATCCTAAGCATAAAGTAAACCCAGGGGAAGTATTTGGTTGGATGTAACACACATGTGAATCAGCAGCATAAGAACCATCTACTTGGGAATGCTGTGGGTAGAGTCCAAATGTGCATTATGCCTAGGGTTAATTTTCAAAGTCAAACCTGCTTTTGCAAGGGCACACAAAAATGTATTTTACTATACGATTATATGAAAATATCTGATGACACAAATGTTGTAAATTATGATATCCAAGGTGAGCTACTTATAAGAACGACCCTTGGCAACCACCAAATGTGGCTCCTTCTGAAATACGCCTTGTGCCAAGAACACGCAGACCAAGGGAGCCACTCTGACCTCTCCATTTTCTTGTGGTTCTTTTCTTCGCGAGCCTGGGCCTTCATCTGCTGGACTTCAATGGTGTCAGGCTTGCGTCGCCGCATGTACAGCTCATGGTTCCCCATGCACAGAGCCAAGATGCGCTTGTTGATGCGAAGCCGCGGGGCGTAGAACACAAAGTCCTGCAACACAGAGATCCATTTGTCCTTTCCCAGTACTTTCATCCCACCCACCACACCACTCTCCTCTGTTGATTTTGATTGCTGTCAAATGCTCCATTAAAGCTTAGGCAGCTTGATTACAGAGTGGGTCAGAGGTCTCCATACCGGTGCTTTCTTGTCAATTGGTTTGATGACAAATTTCTTGTCATTGAAGGAAATGTTTCTAATTTCGCTCCAAGGGAATCCAATTTTCGGTGTCATCCTGTTGATGCAAACACAAAGATGAGGTTTAAATCAAGCTAAGCTAATGCATTTGTCAGACAGCACCAAAAAGAGTGCTGCATTAAATTTGAAGCTCGCAGCCCACATCGATGGCATCTTTCGTTTAATAATGAGCCTGTGCATCAACTGCAGTTTTGTACGAGTACTGACCACAAAGAAAATTTTCTGTCATCAATTACTGATGCAATTTTCTCTCCTCTGACAAAAGCCTAAATGACACAGGCTGTAACAAACAGAGAAAATTGAATCCTGGTGTGTGTGGGCAACTGACCTGATGATGAAAGCAGAATGACTGAACGTCCTGACTTACTTATCACTCTGTTCGTAAATATTGAGCCCCAGTGCATCCACTCCCAGCCAAAGCTCTGAGCCTTTCTTGTTCTTGATGCTGAAGTAGTTGACGCCATACATCTCAAGGTCCTGGGCAATCTTGAGGTACTCCATCATAGCATCCTCTCTGTGGAGGAAAATATTTTTTTGTTGAAAAAGACTGAGTGTGTTTTTATAGGGCCCCTATCCAGGTAATTTTGCCAGCTAGGAACAGAAGATCAGTTGGGGACCCCAAAACATGGTCACAAAATTGCTAGCTTGCAAGCTGAAAGTATTTTGCTTTCTGTCAAACTTATGTAAGATGTTGTCCATTTCAAACACTTTCAATTTCTGTTTCAAAATAAGAAATATCTAAAACCTATCCCATTTTTATTTGACACTTTTGGAAAAGCCTGTCCTGAATGGAGGTGCTTAGACATAGTTTAGCAACACTGTTTTTTTTTGGAAAATTTTGTTTTCCTCAAAACCATTTATGATTTCAGTACAGAACGCGCTCATTGTGAAAAATAAAAAAGCCAGTTACAAAAAAACACAACATCATTGCCATAGACCTCCCAGAGGTAGATTTAGCAAAACAGGTTTTGTCATTTCTCTTCCATAACTCCAAAAATTAGAGGGACAAGACGTTAGTATAACACTTTCTGCATACTTACAATACGTTCATTTGCACGCAAATGGATAGTCTTTGGAATTAAACTCTTTGTATCCAGTAAGGGCTTGAAAATAATTTGATGTTTTTTTAAAAAAGTCAACTGTAATATATTTAGCTGTATGTACCAAACTCTCATCACATTAGAGGTTCCAGTATGTTGATTTACAACACCCAACGTATCCCAACAAACACTACTGTTGTTTCCTTTTTCACCTTTCACCCAATGTGCCCTTTAAGCTGATAGGAATTAATAAATATAACAGTTCCTTATTAGCAGTGAAAATTCTTTTTTAAAAGTACCAATGTCTTCCCAGCAACAGCTTTTGCCTCAAAGATCTAGCAACCCAGTGGTTCTGTTTTGGTGATGTGTCTTCACACCAGGAGGAAATTGGAAGACTGACTGTCAGGCATTACATAAACAGGGGATATCCTGCTGGAAGGAGATAGATAGAGAACACTAACATGTTGCCTTATTGTTGGCTTGCCAAGTGATAATATTGTTGAACAATGGCATCTGGGTTTTCTGAGCACACATGAGCAATAACCAGTAACCAGGAGACAGGAATATAACAGTCAGTGAGACAAGTGTGTATGCACTGGACAGGTGTGTAAGTGACAGTATGTGAGCTGAGTGTGTATCAGGGGTATTTTCTCCAGAGAAACAAGGTGGTCAATCAATCCTCAAAGCTTTTAATTAACTGTTTTTACATACAAAATACTGTATGTAAAAATATTGTACATTTTAAATAAAATATTTGTTTTTAAAATAATAAATAAAATAATAAAATAATACTGATACATCTACATATTACTAAACACATGGCCTAAGAAAGTAGGTACACATCACCATCTAGTTGCTAGTAGTACTCTAGCTCGCAGAAGACAAAAGTTTAACCTTGCGTTGACCGCAATTCATTTTTGTGACAAAACATGTAAGGTGGACTTGGCATATTAATGTATAAAAATTATGTTGCTAGGTCTCATTCTTCTACCATTCATTTAACGGACAGGCCTCTGTGGGCATATATGTAGAAGTGAGCCATTACATAAATATGGAAACCATTGACCTTACATTAAAGTCCTTCAATGTTTATCAGTGGTGTTAATGGAGTCAGTCCATTAACACTGATTGTCAAAAAAAGATCCTGAATAGAATTTCCAGAATATCTGCATCTGATTAAGTTGAACCTGCTAGTCACAAGACTGGCCATTTTACTTTTTATTAAAAAAAAATCTTTAAACTTTAGAGGCCTTGTAATTTTGTCTTTAAAACTGCTGTATTTTGAGACTAGGCAAGCAGTTTGTTAGCTTGCTAATATATCAGCTACCAACAATTGGCTGGACATCAGGGTGCATTTTATAAGTTTCTGATTGTTTCCTACTTTTCATCAGTCCAACCACAGTGGTTTTCTTCCCATGATGAATGCACAAGACAACTGAGGTTGTCATTCCTAGCTTTCCATCACTGTAACATAGCTTGTAGTAATGTGCAGGGTGGCATTCAATGAATTTCTGATAGGTTGAGACCTGGGAATTCAGGACTGACAGTTTAATTATACTCAGAAATACATGGCATAGACCTATGATGGGGCTGCTGGCATGTTAAAATAGGCTATAGGCTAAGGTGACAGCAGTGGCTTCTGCAAGCCGGAATTTTGCAATACGCTTGGTCAATACCTGACTCTTCAGTACCTGAAGGCACCAGCCACTGGTGTGTACAAAGGAGTGAGACTGGTGTGACTGAGGTAAGTATGTATGAATGGGTGAGGCAGGTATGTGTAAGTGAATGACCTAAGTGTGTATGAATATGTGAGGCAGGTATGTATAAGTTAATGACCTGGGTGTGTATGAATGAGTGAGGAAAGCATGTATGAGGGAATGAGCTGGGTGTGTATGAATGAGTGAACGTGCTGCATGTGACCGAGTGAGTTAGTTACATGTGTATGTATGAGGTACCTGAGCATGCCCTTGTGCTCCTCATGCCACACTTGGATCCTCTCCTCCCACTGTTCCTTGTTCAGCTTGTGCTGTTCCAGTACTCTGAGAACACAGTGCACTATCAGACAGTAGAACTGCACGCATAACTGAGCACTGAATACTTCAGTTTTATCTCTGCAATGCCAAGGTACTGGAATTAAGCAATAGCGGTTCAAGGCACGATTACCCTCTGAAAATAACTGAAAAGTTATTGATGACTCTATTATTAAATAGCTGCCATGTATTAAATCCCTAAGCAGCTATACGATTATTCTTACTCTTACTATTATTATTGCTATTGATGTTTCGTTTTATAGATCATATTTGTATTCTTTTGTGACTCATGAACTTAAGAGCACGAAGAAATGATGCCCTTGAATAACTTCAAATCAGGTCACTGTTTTCCTTCATTTTGGTTGATTACCTAATATGGAGTAAATCATCATGTGCTTGTACATTGCCCCAGCTTTATGAGCCAAAAGCAACAAAGCACTGCACATATGTGCACACATCACACAATTCAGCTAAGAAAGAACACAATCACATTTAAGTAGTAGGAGAAGTAATGGACGTCAATGATTGATACTAATCATTCATCATATTATTTGTTTGATTTGAAGTAAGTCTTTTTGTTTATTTTGAACTCGTAAGCCATCGTAAGCCATCACTATTTGATTTAATTCCAAAACAGTTATAATTACAGTAAGAGAGGAAAAGGAATATTCTGCATTGTGTCAATAATGCCCGTCCTATTAATTCTGACATCCAATAAGGCTTAATAGTTCAAGCCATGTGGCCCGTACAGGCATACCTCTGAGGAAGGAGCTTGTCATTGGACAGGTATCCGGGTGCATGGGCATCCTTGTTGTAGTCCCCATACTTGGCCTGCACGGCGTAGGAGGCCAGCAGCACCGCAGTCTCGGGGGGACAGTAGATGTCGTCATTGAGGATCCCCTCCTTCACCTGCAGGAAAAAAAGCCTCTGTGTGGCCTCCTGGATCAACTCCTCCGACACGTCCTCGGGGTAGAACTTGGCCCGGAACTTAAAGAGCAGTGGGCTCTCCTTCCGCACATCCTGTGCCGTCACCTGTAGAAAGAAGACAGAATCACCAGGGGTTGGGGTTGGTAAGGTTAACTCAAGATGCCCTCAGCTGCATATTTCCTTTTATTTTGTAAAATCATGAAGAGCAGTGGTAGAGTTGAAATTCATGCCCCGAGAGAGACTGGAGCCTGGAAAGTGGAGTTCTCATCATACCTCCAACACTGTGATGCAAGAGGACTAACCTTTTTGTTGAGCTTCAGCCATGTGGAGAAGCCCTTGGTGTCCTGGTACTGCAGTCCAAAGAACCAAACCTCTCGGAGCCCAATGGTCTTTACCACCTTCATTCAGACAAATTACATTTTTCAAATCAACACATCCATATTGCTGTGGATTTACATGTATGTATCAGGCATCAAGACAGACTTCTACTGTTTCATTTGCTGCTGTAGATTGTGTTACTTTTATTTTCTTACTGCTGATCTCAAACAAAATGCATGTATCTGTTGTAGAAAAGAATGGTAAAAAATGATAATAAAAATCCCCACACTGATTTCAATGCTCGCAGAGTGTTAAAGGCAGAGAGTCAACAACGGGATTCATACGTATTCAGTGTGGTTTTTGGTTGGATTTTTGGGGTGCCTTATAGTGACCTCTGGGCACCAGAGGGACATGATAAGGTCAATCAGTGGTGTCTGGCTCTTCTAGGACAAGGGATGGCATGCACAAGTGACAATGGAGGGTAGAGGGAATTGCTTTGAGAAGAGCACATATCAAGATGTTCCTACTTGTCACAAGCCACAAACTAATGGGCCATGCCTGAGGCTGTCACATCCTCATTCCATTGCAGAGCCATTTTGATATAGCTGATATGAAAAGATGACCACAGCCGGTGTAATTATACAGATTCCAAGGTACAGAGAATTGCTTGTAATGGATAAAATAGAAATGGGAGCTACAGGCCCATAAACATACATGCTTCAGTTGTCAGAGTATAATCTACTAAATACGATTATAATATGTGTGTGGGATTTTACATGAGGACTATTTGATTAATGTCTCTGTGTATATGCCCACCGGGGTTATATAAAATGAGCTTCCGTGTGTAAGAACAATGTGTTATTTATGGAATAAAACAGAGATTGCACTGTGATTGCACCCTGGCTTCCTGCCAAGGTATGCCTGCCTCCCTTTATGTTCCTGACTTGCTTTCACATCACACTGTCTCTGCTGGCCCTTTGGTGCTGAGCTTAGCCTCGATGCCTCCCGTTGTTTAAGTCAGAAGGCTATGTTCCTGGAAACAGTGGATGGTTCAAGCTCGCAGATCAAACACTGAAACTTGGGAAAAGACTCCACTTGCCCCACTAATGCCTGTATGATGTATAATGCTTGTATACCTGTCACACTGCCAGATAAGTCTTCCAACATACTGTACAGTGCTCATTCACAAAACTGTACTCAGAGACATGCCTGCAGGACAAATCTGTGGCCAGGGGGTAATTTAATTTTCTGCCCACTAAAATGATTAATGACAAGGGCCTTCACAAAGAGGGCCAGTTTTGAATCACTACTGTGAAACCTAACCTGCTTTCCTCCAAGCTGAATTTAGCATGCATTGGTGGAAAATGTTTTTCAACCTTTTGTTTGCGCAAAAAGTTAAAAAAACATCAGTCGTCTGCCTTGTGATGTTTGCTCTTGGAATGTCGCAAAAACTTACTTCAAGGATCATTTTCATATCTAGGCTCATAATCAAACAGCAATGCTCAGGGATTTTTGTGGTTTCTTGCAATACATGAAACATCTTGTGAAATGAAATAAAAAACTTAAGACTTACAATTGTTCCTCAAAGTTAAAGGAAAAGCACATTACAATCAGATTGCTTATTTGATTTACCTGAAACGTACATTTGAAATTCTGAACTCTTATAGCGCCTTCAAGAAAACTAAAAGACAACCATACACTCAAATTATGTGGGCACAATTTTTTTTGAGGAAAATGCAGTCTTTCACTGTCATATGTTTCATACAACCTCACAGAGACCTGAGTTTGCTGTAGTACATACCAAAGCCTATATTTTATGATTCATGTTTATTGATACAGTAAAATGCAATAACAGAGGTACTGCCCATATTTTTGATACACACACATGGATATATATATATATATATCAGCATAACTCTTGTTTCTCTATGAAAACACCATCAACACCCCAATATCTGTGCTTCCAAACATTGACTTTAAAAAAGGCAAGGGATAAGACAATCAGCTTTATCACTGGAGACCCAGGGGGAGAAACATTCTTTGCATTCATCGAGAAACAATCTTATCTAGTAACGGCAGACGAGGCTATCCAGACTCCTGTGCCGAGACTGATGTTTGGCCCAGCAACGTCAAACACAATGTGCTATGATGAGGGCGGGCACAGTGGTCTGGACAGAGGTTTACAGAGAGTGCTGGTGGCCTCCCATTGTTCCCACTGACCTCCTGTGATGGGTCTGCTGTGGGTAGGGGTCCGCACACTGCCCATGTTTCCCTAGCTTTCTCAGGCAAACTAATTGCACTTCATCAGGGCAATTAATGCAGCCCCTTTTACCGCCTTCTGTCTCCTGTGGATGGCAGCTGGAACGTGGCAGACTCTTGTGTTTGAATTGCAAGAATGCCAAGACGCGTGACTTCAGTGGCTCCACAGAAAGACTACAGATATTGACCGTGGCACCGTCCCACCGGCGGCCAAGATACGCTGTGTCCGAGGGGTGCTAAAACATGCACTGGGAGCCAAAACACCTATCTAAATACGCTTGCAAAGAGGCACGCAGCACCTAGCCACTACACCTCACATGCAAGTGCAATAAACCCGAGGCAGATTACTTCTCCTCCGCTAAATATGCTGGAGGAGTCCTCTCTGCTGTGTTTAAGTTGGCTGTACAAACAGCTCTCCAGGCGGCTGTTCCCCAAGGGGCGTTTCCATGGCAGCACAAGAGAAGAGAACACTGCCACATGCTTCCATGGGGGGGCGATGTCAAATGCTTGTCTTGGGCCTTGGGTGTGGTCATTTCCACTCACCGCATACAAGATCAACAGCGTGTCATTTTCTCTGAGACAATCATCATTATCTGTACTTTTTCAATACATACATTGTTTTTTCAAAATAAAAAAGAAAATGTAAGAAACCAACTCAGAAATGGGGGTTTGGGTATGTACAGTGTAAATCCTCCAGTTTAAATTAAACACTGTAAATGCACTGGGGGCACACCCACCTCCAGTATGTGGCTCATTCAGGAAACAGTCCTGAGGAGAGATGAAGCGTGACTTCCATGGAGGTGGGAAAGTACAGAGGCACAGAGTCACTTTAACCCCCCAGTAACCTCACAGGGTGTGGCGTGGGAGGGGTGCGCAACCAATGAAGAAATCACTTCCCTGAACAAAGCAGGCCTTTGTATCGGAAGTACAGCCACTACACACTGCCAATGGATGCTATGAGTAAGGCTTTTCGCAAGTGCTCAGACAAGGACCTGGGGGGTTACAGCTGGAGCAATGACCGCAAAAGTTCCCAAAAAAAATCCCCTGTTTTCTGTCTCCTCCCAAGTGCTACTTCACATTTCCACTTTCCCAGCTTCTGTTTGGCAGAAAAAATGCTGGTTTCTTGGGGTTTCTGAAATCATTCTTTACAAACATACCAAACCAGCTGTCATGATGCTGTGCTCATTTAATTGTTACTAAACCATATTTTATTTCTACCTGACATTTTATTATTCTGTACACGAGTGCAGCATGTTTTAATTGCAAAATGATAATGCTGAACTAGCACATGTCATAAATATCTAAATATGTTTCTTCACATCCTTTAAACAAGTATTATTTAGGTTACTGCACATTTCATTCTTCAGAGGAGAATAATATAGAATTAGTAGAAATGAAATGCCCTACACATTAGGGCTGCAACAATTGTATGTGTGGGTATTCTATTAAATATAATATAATATAATATAATATAATTATTCATATACAAAAATGTATACATTGACATATAACAACTCCAGTTTGAAATGAATTGTGTTTGTGTGTCTTTACTCTTTACAATCACTACATCAGGTTGGTAGCCTGTGACAAGGGTTAGAGTTAAACCTTACTGAAGTGCCTTTGTCCTTACATTTTCTAATCAGAAAGATAGTGAGTAGTTAGATTAGATGTAAGAAAAGCATCCTATTACATCTTTGAAATGTAACAAATTTACCACAATATGCCACTTTCAATAGGACATGAACAACAGGTGATGTTGGTGAAGAACCGTCACCATTTAAACGTCTTCCTATTGCAATGGAATGATGCATGGCAAACATCTGATACCTACCTGATCAAAAAGCTGTTTGCCAGTTGTATTGGGCTGGATGGCAAACTCCAGCTCCGCATCCATGGTGGTAACTCGCACACTGATCTGTTGACAAAACCAGTGGGGAAGAATTCACATCAATTAAGAGAATATATCACTTTTATACCATCTAAACCTAAACCTACCTAAACCCAGCCATAGCAGTGTCCAAAGTGTTTGTACACATCTTTGACCACCCTGCCTGGTCAGGTGTTAAATAATACCTCCAAGAATAGTGCATGTAACAGAATGATTTTACCCAAATTGGAGCACCATCTTCAACTACTCAGACTCTTCTGTTTAGTCATATGCTGGACAAAATATTAAAAGCAAATAGTGACTAACACTGCTGGTTGAGATACAGGAGACAGGCAATCGAACTTTCCTCCTTAACCTTGAATAACTAAGCAAGCATGGTTTTTTTCAGTATAACAGTTTATGTTGTTCGTTTCAGTGACTGCTAACCTTGTGATGATATGCAGGAATAATAAAATATATGTATTTGCTTTAACTCCTTGTGCTCAATTAAGGACAAGGCACTGTAACAGACCGAACATCCCTTACATTATGCACTTGGCAGCTGAACTGTGTTTAAGGACAGTAACTGTCAAATATAAGGAAGGGTAAGGGAGGATAAGACATCAGTCGGGGCTGAGGAGGAAGAACAGCCATTTTCTGTGCCTGGTAGAGAGACCTTATACACCTTCAAAAAGGGACATTCTTAGCACTCACAGAGTAAAAGTGAATAATGGGTTCCCGCAATTCCCCTGATAACACCAGACTGAAAAAGAAACACATAGAGTGTTTGTAGACACTTTCAGGGCCTAAATCCACATCCACAAGGCTCCACAAGGCATTCAGAACAAAGATCACACTCAGGATATTATGAGGGATTTCCCTGTTTTCCTTGAGTAGTCATACTCCCCTCACTGTCTTGGCATTAGCTAAATTAACCACCGCACTTGGAATGCATTAGCAGGGATGTTTCAACATTTTCCCTATAGACTAACACCAGGCAGTGCTGATAAATTAGCAATACTATTAAGGACACACTGTCTCCATCAGTGAAATAATAACCCTTGAAATAACTGTCAAGTTTGTGTTTACATGAGAATTAAGAGGATAAGCAAGTCAAGTTCAGTTTATTAAACTCATTCATCAGGGGACAAATCCTAAAATTCTACACCCTATTCTGTGTTTGGTGTTTTTATGAATCTGATAGGTGTTCTGCATCACACACTCAAAAGTTCCATGTTGGAAAGCGAATGGAATACAGGAATGCAAGCAGCCAGTTCTGTGCATTACACTGTGATAAAGTGTTATCATTTGCAAAAATTCAATCTCTGCTACAGGGTGACAAGAGGGATATTCATAGTCACAACAGAAAATCAAGGTCATTATGAACATAAACCAAGATAATGTACTCTGTGTCTTCAGAAATATTAAATTATAGTCACAAATAAACAATTGGACTAATTTTTCAGACAAAACTCACCAATGAACAATATTCCCCAATGAACAACCACCTCGACAATGCCCCAAATGAAATATCAGGCAAGGCGGGTGAATGAATACTTACAGACATGTTACGTTTCCAATCCAGTTTGGGACTACTTTCTAAGGTTCCTTCCTATACAACTTTACTCTCCACCAAGTCATATGAAAGTGCTTGCAATTTTCACAGGGATTACTCTTTATGAAACTGGCTCCTACTCTGGAAAACTTGAATGGGCTTTGCTTTCTTCTAATCCAATGGGAGCACAGGAAACTCACTTGGGCGCAGTCCCCCGCTCTGAAATGTGGCCCATTGTACGCTAAATGGAGTTTCAGAAATACCCACTCCTACAATGAACACAACATTGTCTGATTTAGACAATCCCACTTCTAAAAACTGCATTTATGATGTGAAGGATATTGTACTGGGTAAAAGACACCATGTAGCTGTGCTGCATGCTGGTGGACCTGGGCGGGAGTTCATTTCACAAGAGATGTCTGACATACAATTCCAAAATAAATAAATACATACCTAAATGCATTCATAAATCCAGCATGAATTATGAAACTGTAGAGCTCAAAAACATAATTTTAAAGTACTTCACTAACATAAGTGATGGTATTTTCATTTATTGCACTTCAACTATAACTCATGTCAAGCAGTGATTCCTGCACTGAAGGACAGCCATGAGAAACATGCAGATGTCATTCTCTATTGCAAAACTACAAGCAAGCGACTCTACAACAGGAAGTCACCACATCCTCTAGAAGCTAGGCCTTTGGGTGCAAAGTGCCGCCCAAGCTTGACAGCGAAATACATAACTTACCAGCATTGACCAAACTATCATACAACTCATAAAGTGCAGAGTAGGATTTCTTTTCTACTCAAATATCATCAATGCATATGTCTAATTTAGCTACTGTGGCCAGTAGACAGACTTGATTACTTGATCTTTAGGGCTTAACTGCAATTTTTATTTATTCATTGCTTTGCTTACAAAAGTAGCTACATTTGATATTATACCATTAACAATTTCATTCTTTACTTCAGTGAGCACTGTTCAACCCTGTTCAATAAAATATAAGTTAAACAAATTAATAATAATAAAAAATACAAAGTGGTTTACTGCAACACTTTGTTGTCACTGAGGACATTTCATACATGGCAGTACACCACAGCTCATAACACAGAGAAGTGTGCAGTCTCATTAAAATGCAATCCCTGTTGCTGCACTATATAAACTCATTATGTCACAAACTGTGCAGAGCAGCAAAACAGTCCCGTCCCATATGACACACAAACAATTAGCCTGCATATGATGAAGAATCAGAGAGTAGACTGGGGGCCTACACCCCCACAGAGTCACAATGGCGTGCATTATTTCACAGCTGTGTGCCTGATTAGGGCTGCGCTCTTTCCTCTCTGTGTCAGCAGCCTGTGCTTGCTCTCCGAGCCACTTGTCACACTGCCACTTCCTGTCATCAGCGGAGGCATAGCGAGGACTGCGAAGCCACGCGCATTGCAGTGAGGGGTGCTCCCAGGGCGCCCCTCCCTGATTCAAGCCCCGCCAGCCTATGCCGATATAGCTGCCCCCCCCCGCCGTGGGTTTCTGTGGAGAGGGTGCCACACTGTTGCAAACTGCACAGATGCATCATCTTTTGCATAGGTTGTTACATGAGAGCACTGATGCTATGCCTTTTGGTATCCGGCAGGCAGCCTCATCTGCTCATCTGGCCACAGATGCATAAAAATGAGTACAAAGGAGATGACAACTGCATAATGCAAGCGGCCACTCACCACCTGACTTCTTATGAACACTGAGCAGCAGTGCAATAGGGAATGCTTTAGTGTATGCAGGAATCATAACCAGCCACCTCACAGCTACCGTTGATTTTGTAAATGCGTGAAAGTCAACAAAGGTAGTTGGTATTCCAGGTCTGAATTTTGCTTGTTGAAACACCCTAAATGACCATTTCCTATGATGTATTTAGTGCATTATAAGAAACATATTAAATAATACATTCATGGACAAGCCAACTTTTTTGCAAAGGGAGAAATCAAACTAAAAAGAGGACATCAATCTGCCAGAAAGAACATACTGTAAGTTTAATCAATGAATGGCAACAATTCCTCAATCCTTTTCAAATGATGATCATCATATAAATCATATAGAAACAATGAACCTCAATCAACCTCTTGGAAGAGATGGATACAGATGTTCCAGATGAAGCAGCTGGAGTGTCAGAGAAGTACTGATTACATTACATTAAGTTGCTTTTCACTTCATTCCATTTGTTTAGCATGCACTGCAGTAGCTTACCAATTCAAAATCAATGACTGGTTAATGTTGGAGAGAAGTACTCAAACCTTGTAAAATCAGTTCACAAGCAAGCAATGTCTCTGACCATTAAGTCTATGCAGCTTGTCAGCTTGCATCAGTTTTTCCTTGAACCCCCCCAGTCAGACAGCACAACCAGTATGCCATGCAGTCAAGATACTCATGCTTTTCACTGCTGAAGCCAGCAGCCCCTTGGCTGCTTGTCAACCGTTGCTCAGTTGTGACTTTTCTTGGTAAAAATAGTTCATCTCAACATGAAAAAGGAACTAAGACTGAGCAGTTATGCCTGGTAAGGGTGGGTCTCATCGAGGCCAGTGTTCAGGGTGCTTTTCAAGAGCTATTCTTAGCACAATCGCTGAGGCTAGAATTATTTGCAGGGCCTCACAGATGACTGTTCAATCACCCTTTGCTACAACAGTTCAAACTTTATTTTAAAGGTGTGTGGTCTTCACAACTCCACCCAAGCGAGAGAAACCAAGATTTCCATGACAACACACAGATGTGTACCCTTGACAGCTGCCCCTATGAAAGAAGAATTTAGCTCAAATATTGTCATCCTAGTTCAGTTTTAAAGGTTACGCACAACTGCTGCAGCTGTACAGATTTCCTGCTAACTGCACCACTGACTACAGAACACTAATTTGGACACTGAACAATATATATATTTGAAGTTTTAAATAAGGAATAGGAAGTGAGACAGTCATTTCATTTTTCATGTTATTGCTTAATCATGCAAAAATGTAGTCTAGCTCTCTCACATTGTGGTTTGAATACCGAATCAAAAGAAAAGAATCCTTATTTGTTGTTAAAATAAAAACAAAATCTAACAACTAGTTCCAAACTACCCCCATGTCTTCTCTTCTTTATATCACTCAGAATGTGCTGCCTGTATTTTAAAATTAATGGTATGGAATGACTTGGCATGGAATGAAATTTGTTTCACCAAGGGTATGGGAAAGGGTCATTTTTTGGGTCAGAGGTAAAATTTAAGTGGTCCCTTATAATGCTCAGGAATGTGTATAGCAATCTGCCCGACTCCCCCCCAGATGCACACTGATTTAGCATTTTTAGCAGTGCATTGACTTGTATTTGTAGTTTATTTTCATGCATTGTTTACACCTGAACTTAAAAAATATAAAATATTTAATACACAGCACAGCATGCAGCCTGGCAATCGCAATTTTTTCAGACGTATTCTATGATATAGATTATATGTGATACATAGTTCAATTAACTGTGTTGTTCACAGGGCTTGTGGACGCAGGTGACCACTCTGGTTAAGTTTGGCGTTTGATTCAACAATAACAGATGGCCCTTATGGCTGGTAAGGGACATGGAACTATTCCAACCCACATAAATGTCAAGTATGAAGCAGAATTTTAATAATATTATAGTATCATTATCATTTGGAGGTTAAAGGGATGCCACTCCATGTGACCTGTAGCATGTTATAAATCTACATGTCAAAAGGTTTGATATTATGAACCATTATGAGCAAGCTTAGCTGAGTTGCAACTGGATAACAGTGGCTTGCGTCAATGCGCATAAACATAATACTATGTATTATGATGAAAATTGTCATGGTCACAGAATCAAATGAGCATTTACCATGCCGTTATAATTAGAGTGTCATCTGAAGTATATAGAAGTACATGTACTCTTTGGCCGAGAAGACTTATGAATTTCTATAAAATGTAAGCCATATAAAATACCAACAATTCAACAGTCTAATATTTCTAATATTAGCACAGGTCCTCCAAAGCATGCTATACAAGATTTACTTGAACCTAGTGAAAAACTATGTTCTTGTGTGTCAGTATATATTTCATGAATGGCCACCAAGCTCTATGTAAAATCCTTGGTATTACAACATAATTTCAAGATTCTTAGAAGCCTAACAACTTGGAATCACTTCTTGTACCCCTCAGTTGTACAGGTCAGGTCTACATGTCAGGGGCATTTTGTGTGCAAACTTTTTGTCTGGATTCACCAATTGTACATTTGGCTTGTCTTACCATGATAATTTGTGCAATACACTCCCATGAAGCCAATGGTTATTTGACACTACACTACAATGAAGCTGGATCTTACTGGAGGACAGGTGTTACCATTTGTCACTGACAAGTTACAGGGTGCCTGAGAACTTCCGTATCCCATTTTTACAAGAAGACTGCTGGTTTCGAATCCAGGCCATAGTGCCCAACAAGCACTAAAGACAACTGCCTTTCAGACTGAGCCACTTGTGAGCCCTTAAGGAAACTTCTGATTTCAATGAAACCAATTCAAGCAAATCTAAGCATGTGACTACGTATCAATCTTCCAGCTCTTTGGTGCTCTATGTGCCTTCAGACAATGCCACTTTAAGTGCATAAAACCAATTCCAAACCCTCGCTTCAAGGGAATCAGGAACTACTCTAAGAAAGATTAGCAGTGGTTGACCAAACATTTACTATCTTACATATACAGTTACAGATTACATTTTTAATCAATATATTGAAATACGCAGACTAATCATTGGATCCCTGGTTAACCGTACATCTAATATGGCTGTTTTTATAACACAAAAGTAACCATGTAATGAGACTCCCCTTTAGAGAACAATAGGGATTAGTGAAACATACTTGATTTGCTGGTTGCAGGTACCGGCTCTTGATTGGGAACTGAAATTTATTACATCTGGATTGGAATGGTTGTCACATCATAAAAAACATATCCTTCTTAATATTCTTACATTTTAATTATAGGCTGCCATATAGAAAATGTTGGTGTACTAGCACATATCTATTGTTCAAATACGCTTACCAAAATTCAACAGTCCTATAAATCAGGTCAGAGAGACAATGTAAGTGAAGCACAGTCCTCAAAGTTAAGGTCACTGCACTTGAATGAGAGTACTATATCAAAAAAAAAAAAACAGGAACTCTAACTACACGTCATCTTGAGAGCTAACTAAATGGGAACAAAAAATCAGTTGCAGCTAACAAAAATCTTGAGAAGATTTAAATGTCAAGGAACAAATAAGTGGGGTAGAGTTCAATAAACGTCAGTAAGTAAAATGGCCGAGTCTTGAAATGCTCACATTCTCTGTTAAAACAGGTAAAAAAGGCAGTGCTAACCAAATTAATATGTTATGTTTAAGACAATAACTATTACAGTGACTACAGTGATGCTGTAGGACATCAAATCAAACTTCTGGATTTTTTCAATTTCTCTTTGTGGACTGAAGAGGCACTGTACCATTGGACCCAAAGTCTATATAACGTTATGGAATTCTTGCCACCAACATAAACTAGAAATAGCAAGCCATAGACAGTCTAGGACCATACCACCTCACTTTCTTCACAAGTTGACAAACTCCATGCCACGTCTTCCATTTAAAGAGCCTAATCTTCCTTCTAGTCACTATCTCTTCTCTATCACAATTATTACAATGTATAGGATAAATGTATACTCCACAACTTGTGCCTATTTTACTTGTACAGGAGTGAACAGTACACAGAAATTCCTAAGAAGACTTAGGCATTTGGCCTGACCACACCACAATCTCCTCACAACCGTGAACACACATAAACACACATCCAAGGATGAACACACACATACAAAGACACACAGGTACGTGATAACAAACAACTCACTAGTTCAGCTTCAGGAGGCAGGAAGATAAATTTCAGACCTGCAGTACAGTTACCCTCCATTTAGGTGAAAAACCTGGGATAGTTTCCGCTTTTACACGGGCTACCGCCTGCAGCTTAGTTTATTACAAACTGTTAATCTCTGCTTTGCTGTGCATGCTATGAGACACACTTAATCCCCTTCTTACATACCACTGGCCTTTCCACATCACTTGATTTTGTAATCTGATTTTTTCCATTGCTTTGTATTTCAACTTTCATTCAGCAAGTGGTAAAAAACATGTTTTCTGCACGTTTTTTACATTCCAGAAAATTTTTATATAAGTATTCAGAACTTTTTGTTCTGATCCATGCAAAGGCAGATTTCCTTTTCCCCACAGATTTCCTTCAGGAAACTCACATTTTTGGTCCATAAACCAAACACAAAGCATTTCAATGTTTAATGCATTTACTGTCTGAGCCACTTGGGAGCCCATCTCCTTACATTATAAAAAGATGGTGCTACACTGAAATAGTATGGCGTAGTATGGAAGACTAATAATGACATGGCTGTGTAGCACATTAGACATGAGGTGTGGCCAAGCAAGCTGCAGAGTGTCAGTATAACTTGCAATGATTTTTCACTGATAAAAATTCATAGCTGACTTTATCAAATTCCTGTTAAAGGTGAAAGGTGAAACAATGTTTGCTTTATACTCAAGAAATTCTGACATTTTGTATACACAAGCATTTCCTATCATGGTTTCTTGACTAATACATTCATGAATACTGTGGTTCCACAGAAAAGCTTTTGTTCAATTTATGTTTGTGGACTATTTTATCATTACAGGCATGGCCATCTGTAAGAAATAAAAATTAAAAAATAATAAACCTAGAAGCTAAATATGCTGCACTACACATCAAAGTAGAAAACACATATATTCTAAACATTCTTACTTAAACTTTTCCGGGTAACAATTATGCTGATTATTGGGACGTGTCTAACAAAATCAAGCCCTACAAGTTATGCAGCCAATTATACTGAACATTTCACTTTGTTTAACTTGAATTAATTGATACCCCCCAACTGCTAATAAACATTAAACCTTAAAAATGGTCATGGAAGTTTTGGTGTAGTTTACCTGCTTTATATTTGAGTAACTGATTTCACTGATTTCATTAGTGAGAATCAAAGAGTCACAGGTGGCTGCAAGGAGTGGGTGGGGTGCAGGAGTCACCATGTCAGTGTAAGGAGGAGGAGATTTATTTCATCTTATAGCCGGACGTCAATATTATAAGAAATATGTATTATCAGCTAACACTATCGATCAGCCAATACGTATGTTAACCCATAATGGACCCCTCCAGTTCATGGAAATCATTAGGCTTCTTTCCGTTTAATGAGAGAAAAAAAAAACACTTTGGACCATATTTGAAGGCATACAGCACCATAAACACTGGTATACATTATCACAATATTTATTCTGGTGAGTTCACAACACATTGTCCCAAGGATTAATAGGGAAATTAACAGGAAGTTGAAGTATTAAAGACTGTAGCTTTGAATAGGAGACATTCTTCAGGCCACGCAACGTGGTTTGGTCCTTATTAATAGACTCACCTGCTTATAGTATTGGAGCCACAGCATGGCAATAAGCATAACACCCGAAGGTTTGATTTGTGCCTTTCATTTACTTTGAGAATTAAATTCCATTCAAACTAAAACTCCCACAATGCTGAATGTTTGGAGAAAACTGAAAGTGTCAAGTAAAAAATCAGAGAAGATATTATGCCACTGGGTAAATCTCACCATATACTATTATTTGTATATGGCTTTCTGACAGTTCTGTAATAGTAACCATAATAACAATGTTGCTAAATTTCCATGTCAATCCTCTCTGTGGCTTCATTTTACTCTAGACAGGTCCATGAACACTCTTAATTAAATATGTTGCACAATGAAATAAACATAACTAACAGATTTCCCCTTAAATTGTTAGCCAACATGCTGGAAAAAGTATTGAAATAATTCCAAGTTAATGCTAGACCTGTTAGTGTTTAAAGAACTGACTCTGTGGGAAACTAATCTGAAAATGTGGAGGTAATTTGCTGCAAAAAACAGTAAGAGAACCATAAAAGGTATTTCAGAATGGCAATCTCTGATTATAAAAGCTATATACTGTATATGCAATATTATAAATATATGCAATATTAAAAAGGTAAAGATTTTAAACTAAAGAAATGGATGGTAAATCAATAAAAACATCTTGATATGTGAGACATAACTGAAATGGCTTTGAAATGACACTACAAACAGTGGTGGGTGGTCAGCTTCATACCAGAGCTGAGATGGTCAGTGAATGACATCATGTCTGTGCAGCTCAGACATTGATTCAGAGAACGTGTCGACTAGAGAGAATATGGAGAATAGTGCTATGCAAGTCTTGTGCCTATCTTGAGAACTCAAAGTGTCTCAAAGTTTCAAGAGTGGTGATAATAGCGAAGGAACCGGCTACAACAGAGGCAGGATAGAGCAGGGGGGAGGCCTGCTCTTTTTAAGGCCAAATAAGGCAGTCAGCAGCAGCGTCAAGCGACTGGGAGCCAGGAAAGAGTCGTCAGGGAGCTGACGTAGGCCCAGAATCCTTGAGTCATTCAACTGCAACTCCTTGGGAAGCTGAACCAATGCCAGAAGGGGTCAAGAAGGAACCTACTGATTTTATTTTTTTTTTTTTAATAGAGAAGTTGAATATGCTGTTTTCACCTCTGCTACTTCTTCTGAAAGGACTGAATCATGAAAAGGCAACATGGAAAACCATAATTAAGTGATCAGTAAGCAAAATAGCCATGAGCAGCACAAAGCTTGCTAGGGTGGTTCAGTGCCTGATAATCTGTAACCGTGCTTCAGAATTTAAAGTGACTCCAGACTCCTTTCTTAGGCCTGCTCTACTGTCACTCATCCCCACACTGCATACTCCAAAAATAAAATAACCAAAATACCCCCTGAAATAAATTACACTTTGTCATTATAGAAAATATACATTGGCAAAAAAAATCTTAAAAATGAAAAGATAAATATGTTAGACCCATTCGTAATGTTACATTCACCTGACAGTTGAGAAAAATATAACATAGCTAGATCAATATGTAACCAAAGAAATACAAATGGTTATATCTTTTCCCTATTGTGACAACTTTCATGTTTTTTTTTCCATGGGGGTAAAAAAATACTGACACGTAAAGCTCGGATTGACCAGACTAATATCAATGAACGTCGGCATTTTATGTTTCCTGGACGCGAGCAGATACGATACGTTTAAAATAAAAACATATTACAGACTAGCCTACTTGCTATTCTTAAATTGTTCTATGATCGCTCCTGTCCAGCGAAAACAAGCAAATAGCGTCACGTTTATTAATTTTTAGCTTACAATGACATGCAGAGTTGAACAACTCTTAGATTTGCATATCACGCCTATTCGGCGCATTTTCAGGCCTGTGCTGAATACTGAGTTGGTGCACCAACTCTTACAGAGACCATTCAACTCCGGGGAACCACCCTCTGCAGCCAATCACGTTTTTAGAAAAGAACAGTTTCGTGACGTGTGGTTAACACAGAATAACGGTTTCAAGCCCACGCAACAGACGATAAGAAGTATTGTGGCATCGAATTAACAGTGCAGCCAGGCGGCTGTTTGTCCTCCATAATAATAATCATGGAACTATTTATGACGTTCCTAATACATAATGTTCAACACAGAAATTAGCATCTACCCTAAAACACCAACTTACCTTAAATTAGCTGGCTGCACTAACAACAAAGTTTGAAACTATAACAGCGGAACTGTAGCCGCAATGTGGTGTTTTACAATCAACAAAATGGCTCAATACCACATTTACATGGTTTTTAATGAATTTAGACTCTAACATGAATTCATTCATAGCACAACACGCGTGTCTATCTGCAGCAAATAATTTAGAATTCTGAAATTTGTTGGCCTATATGTTGGCTAAAATATAGAGCAAGCTTCCTGAAACAGACAGTTATCGCGAATGCAGCCTACAAGTAGTTGAATTCGTGCTGAAATCCTTTAGCTGAAACCGTAAGCTAGTCATCCTTTTAAAGAGCGTCTTTGGTAGTATATTGTAGACTACATCTTACAAACAGATTCGTTTTCACGTGGATAATATCTAATTTAAAATTAACGAACGTAGACTTTCTTACCGTTTTCGGCATTTTCAGTCGTGTTTGTCTCTGATCACAGATTTCAGAAATGGAGAGATTCAATGGAAACTTCAACAAAAACTTTTTTCCATCAGATAGACTACGCAGGCAGGAAACCGACAGTCCCAGCAATCTCAGACGAGCAAGCTCAGGATTTTTTCTAAATATATGGTTATTTTGAGTATACAAACTATATACGAATCCTTTATTTTTCTAAGAGTTACGCTGTTCCACAATGAGTGAATCTAAAGCTTGATTTCCTGCTAACGGAACTCTGTCTGAAAGCCACACCCAGTAAATGAAGACATACTGAAGAGCCTAGTTTTCAGCAAACTCCGCCTGTATTTTCGATGACCCGTTATGCCTTTGTCAAACCCCAGAGAACATGAGCCATCCGACAGGAATTCCTTTACTTCCAGTTCCAGTATTACAACGGGGATATCCCACTCAGTCCTGAGATCTACGTAATATTCTATGATGAGAAAGCGTGTCAAAGAAAGTCGGACTTGCTGGTTGCTTACTGCTCACACGTCGACATCATTGTAACTCAGCGGGGCAAGAAAATTTGTTTCTTGATACCTTAAGTTCAAAGAACAGTTGACGTAACATGTTCTGGTGGGTGATTGTATTGCAGTTTTCTTCACCCAGTGTTAATGCCCACCCAGCTCCCGTTCCATTAAGTTACTTGATAAATTACCACCGTTAAACCACAGCGGTGACTTACGAAGAGCGTGAAGTTGTACACAGCGGACAGCAGTAACCACATATGAACTAGTGTGTGTGATACACAAAAATATCTGTGTGTGTATTGTTATGTCTTGCATGTTTGGATACCATTTTCAGCACTATTCCAGATAGGTGAGTTTTCGTGTGAATGAGTGCTCCACATTGGGGTGGTGGTGGTGGTGGGGGTTTCTGTGCGATAATGACTGAAATAAATATTCATTTATGACCATCCTCTCTAAATGCAAATGCACACCTACATGTTGACCTACTCTGATGAGTATCAGGAGCAGGTCAGAAGTGCATCCCTCTCAGTTCCTGCTGATAGGGTAGGAATAGGAACAAGTGGAGGCTGCACTGTTGAGTGAGCAAACTGAAGGAAATAGCTTGCCTTGTTCAGGAAATTAAGAGTTCCAAAAACAGAGGGAACACCCCATCAGCTTCAAGTGAGCAAATTTTGTTAAACTGGAAACTGTGCCATTTTTGTAACCAATGAAATAGAATATTTCTGTACCCCAAACAGCACTTCTCACAATTGTACTGTCTTGTCTGGATAGTAAGATTTTGATCACATTTGGGCTATAGCAACTTCTGTTTATTGTGGCCAGTTGTATTTAATCAATCTCCTTTGACATACAAAGCACTGTGGGTAATATGTACAGTTGTGTGTACTAGTATTTTTTTAAGCCTTGGTATTCCATGATTGTTTTGCTTCATTACATTTTATGTTCAGTTTCATTAAGTGTTTTATATGTAGGGACCTATATTTTTGTTACAAAAGTGAGGTATGCTGTATGACACCTTTATAAAAATGATTCACCAGTGCACTGCATTTTCTTTTTGCGTTCAATGTCAAATTCTCAAGGGGTGTGGTAAGTTAGCCATTTCTTTTATGGTAACACTTAATGCCAGGCTGCTACACTGTTACTACACTGTTACTAAACTGAAACATTTCACAGTAACCACCCATTTGGCCTACACACATTAATTCATTGCAGCTAGTGGATATTCATATATGGTACACCCAGACATCCATACAAATTTAAGTTCTCTACAACACACCTTGGTCAGCTTTCATCTCAGAAAGTATACATATTAAACTAAAACTGTCCATGCTCACACCAATATCAGATGTTGCTCCTGCTTGGGCTCTCCTCACGTATGGCATTTCATGATTGGGACTTGTGAGTAATTTGGTGTATAATGATCCAAGCATTTTTTGTTGCTGTAACTACTACAGCTATTATTTCTCTGTGCCAGTTGGGTTACAAATATGAATGATTTATTTAAGAAGGCACCGTTTGTGTCTGGCTCGTAACATATCGTCAGAAATTGCAGGCCAGAAACATATTTCAAGCCTTCTTTAAATTAACCTTCGTGGTCTTTTAAAATGAGAGGAAGCAGATATTTGCCTGGTTGTAAAATTTCACACAGAGAAAAAAACCTAGCCAAGGTAAATACTTAGTAATTTCCTGTTATTCTAGCCATGAATGTACTACGTACAAGTATGATTCTACATTATTATGAAACAAACAGCTTCCCGTTGCTTCCTGATTTCATGCTGGAGTTTCCATTATTTTTGCAGAAATCCAAAATACATGCATGGCAAGAGGGTATGTGATTTCTCAATGTATAGTAAATTGTGCTTGGTGGCATTCTGGGACATGTCAGTGTAATTACACCTTTGGCAGCATTCTGTGTACATTGATAAATAACTAAAATGAAATGAAATAAAAAAATGTTAAAAATGATTTATGTTAACTTTCATTATGTCAATTCAGATTATTTAATACAATTAATTAAGTGTATTAATTCATTCTTCATTGTAATTCTAGAGCTAATAAAACCTGTAACTTTAAAGGGCTGGTGTCCCATGCAGAATAAGTTCTATGTCTTGAGGAGACTGTGAAATGTTTGGAATGTTATCTTATCATATTGGTGATCCTTGTATAAAATTGACTACCTGACATTACTGTAAGTTTCTGGGACCATTTGAAACATGTGGAGAGTGGACATGAACATCCACTGAAGAATGGAACCTGTGGCTGTCTGATCATAATCTCATCTTCATCTAAAAGATTCTTAAAACACGTATAAACATTTCCAATGTGTTGATTCATAAGAGAACTTAATGGCCACTGGAAGACTGAGAACTTTCCTGAATTTCTTTCACTCGCAGCACAGTCAAGAACAGGAAGAGGCCCTGTCTTATCCAGAGGTCATCACACTCACATCTGAAAAGAAAATGCAAGCCCTATCTTATACAAATATTTAATGTAAATATTTAATACAGTTCTAGGCCAGATTCAGTCACACTCAGTGATTTTTCAGTCCTAGTCCTGATGAACCATTGCATATGCAGTTTTCCCCCAGTTAAACTCAGTTCATGTGCATTGAACTGCTGCTTTGGTACCAGTAAAAATGTGCATCTCATGATGGTTATCTACTAGAAGTACTTTGTGAAACAAGAGCATTGTTGGTGTATTTACTCTGCTGAAGATATTAAGTTATTCCAAACTTACTTTGATCATATGCTTTAATGGTGTTGTGTAAGCATAATAATTTATAAACTGATAAACAAATAAAACTAAACAATTGCTTACATTTGTCATTCAAAGTTAAGGACAAAACACACTTCAGTAATACCGAATTTAGAACTTTTATGTTCTTTTATTTTCACACTTCAGCAGCATACGTAGAGTGTAATAAGCCTCTAATATTCAGCCTACTGAAAGATTTTTACAGACAACGCCATTACGTCTCCTACATCCTCACACGCACGCAGCACAATATGCCCTGAAATTTTCCGGGTGAAAAGAGCCTCGAGGGCATCGACATTTTGGCGCGCTGCTGCCATCGTGGGGTAGCAGCACGCTAGGTGCAATGGTTCAGTTTTGGGATGGAAAGCAGTTTGCTGGCTATTTATCACATGAAAGCTTTGCTTTTGAGATGAGATGTTGTTTTGATTGCATGTTACGATTCATCCACTGTTTTCCTAATACTTTGCTAGCTAGCAATTATTAAACTTCAGCAAGCTGTATCGAAAACAAAATGTTCTCTTGTATAGACAGACACACTTAATGGACACTATGAGCCTTTGTATTTCAGGGCCGTGTCAGTCTTCATAAATATTCTAATAGGTAAAGTTAAAAAATCGTGTAACATTCCAACATCTCTTTCGAAACGTAAAACGTGCAAACACACGCCACGGTTTTCCAATGTTTCGTTATAGGCTACTTGTGTCTTTAGTAGCCTAAGTATCAACCGGCTGCATTTCCATTTCACACTGGTTTCTGTGTGCAGTGTATCTAGTCTACTTTATGCATATGCTGATATGTCAGCAAATTATAAAACAATTTGAAGCCCAAAGGCTTCAAAACAAAATAAAAACATCTCGTTTAGTCATTTATGTCCTTCAACTATGTTTAATATACAGTCTAGATAGTTAAAGCATTTTATCTTGTTACTGTAACTTTCTTATAGTTGATGTATTCAGCTTTATCACATTGCATTGACCAATAATTTTAATAACAAACGACATAGCCTATGTACGGAACCTTTAGTCAGATATAGGCTATACAATGCAGCGTAAAGCTGCATTACATTGTTCCCGGAAATCACGGGGCGGCCGTCAGCAGCTAGTCAAAGTTTACAAGATTCGTAAGCAGATGTAAGCGGCTATCAAATAGCTTGAAGCTAGCTTATGCGTAGCCAATTGTGTTTGATAATTAACATGTATATGTACTCACTATTAAAACATTATTGCAATAAATATCGCAATAATAGTTACTCAAAGGGTAATTTCACTGATGAGGAGGACATATGCTAAATTACCCATTGGACCACTTAATGATGCTATTTGTTGCAAATATATATTTAGTTGCATGGATTACTATTCAAAAACAGATCACATGATTAGATATTACCTTTAATATGATTTCAAAACATTGTATTAGCTGCACGTAAATATATTACGTTATGCGTTAATTACTAACATACACAACAATGAGGTGCACCTGTCTAGATATAAAAATTCAGCTGTAGGCCTACATATGCGAAAGGCTCGCATTTTTGAGGCACCGCTTTACCCGTGGCCTGAGTTAACTAAATTTCAAATTCAAAAGCAATGAGAGAAGTGAAAAAAATGCCTTAAAATCGGGAGTATCTGAAATTATTTTGTGGGGCTTTTGTTTACCACCCTGAAGGATTGGAGTGTACATTTTCGGTACTGAAACATAACATATCATATTCTCTCTATAACATTTTATTTCTTAAATATGAAAAACGTAACATGTGAAGCATTTATTTTCACATTTCAAGGTAAATGAAAACTTTTACTTTGACGTTCGTCGCAAAAAAAAAAAAACTTAACCCGGAAGTATTCCTTATTGTTGGTCGCTTGCCGCTGGTACACTGTTGCTAGCAAGCAGGCTGTATTACTGGCCAGGTATAATTAGCAGTGTGTGATTTTATCGGTTAATGTAGCAAATATTTCTGAAAGGACCGGTACATTATTTCAGTTGCGTCCTCAAGCCAGTTTATGATGAAAAGAAAATCATCAGAAAAGTCTGGCCATGTAGTTGCATGGATTAACAAAGCAGAATGGGACCAGATCCTTGAATATCTGTACTCAAAAGACAGTGCTTTACAGAAATTTGCACTGCACAGAATATCTGCGTGGAAGGGCAGGTAAGAAACACATAAACCCATTAAGCAAACAGATAGCTAGGTATATCTTGATCGACTTTGCGTTCCTAGTCCAACCAGCAGCTTTTCGAATCAATTTGGCTACCCAGAAAGCATGCTTTTTTGCTGTGCTAGCAGGCATGTTCAACAGCGCGCTGCTAACTAAAGTGAGCTGTTTAACTGATGCCAACCAGATGTGTGATATTGTTACCCTGCTAGCTAGTCAGCTGGATAGTTACCTAGCTATGAAAAACTATTTGTCAAGAAATGTCCCTTCTGTGTCAATGTTGTAGCGAAGTTAACTTGATGGTAGCTGGCTACTGTTTCCTACTCGCCTGTTAGCTAAGTAGATAATATTAGCTTGAGTTTCTTGCAATGGCGTTAGTAAACACGTATTCCCAAGTCAAAACGTTGAAATTGTTTAACTGACGAGAAAGTGTTGGGAGTCCAATTAATTGGCCATACAACGGAGAGGTTTTTCAATGGGTTAGCAACCTGTTCAGCTAATGCAACAACATCACAGCAATATAACATCAAGATGATGATGGCGACAATAAGAAATTCCATCGATGGCATTCAAATAACCTCCACACAAGCGCGCACCTTTGGATCACATTAACAGCACAATTTTACTCACTACGGCATTCTCTAAAAGGCGTATCGGCATGTCATAGATGCATATGCATATTTTTTTTAAAAAGTTACATAACACAGTTTGGCCCACATTGCAGCACATAAACTGAGCGAGCACTGTTCCAAATCAGTGCTCCTCAATATTTCAAATATGCTTTTATATTTAAACTTGAAGAGAATGGGATCGAGATGTGTGGTCGAGGCAGGTAGCAGTTAGCAAGACATTGGATAACTGCTACCTGCCTACCTGATATGCAGTTGATGCGTATGTAAATAGTTAAAATTACTAATATAGCCACACATGAGTTAAAGATTTAGGCCAAAAGATCTGGTAGAAACATTGTATCATACCATATTGGTTAGCTAGAGTGTGTGGTAGGTAATTTGTAGTGGTTGTACAGCTAACACAAGATACAGTTGAGAACAATCAACATCGAATGCCTGATAGACCTGCATCTGGCGCAAAGTAGCCAAGTAATCATTGTTGGTTATTATAACACCTACACTGTGGTCTTGCAAGCATCTATTAGAAATACCATCCAGTGCATATCTTAAATCAGAACTTATTTATTTATTCAAAATTGAGATAATATTTCTAGACTATTGTTAGGGTTGTGGTCATCAAATACCTAGTTACTTCTGTAGGTACAATTTTTAATGTGTTCTTGTTATTGGCTACAGTGAACAGGAGTGGCAGTAGTTGAATATGAATACAAACCTATGGTTAACAATGTAAATAGGGTTACTGGAGGATTTATGGTGTAGGCTTAATGCAGCAGCAACATTGATGTGTAGAAGAAGAAGATGGGGAGAACTGCAAGTTGTGCCATTAATTGTGGTTGAACAGTGAAGGTTTGAAAGAAGTCAGACTATAGGATTATTGTGGTTGTTTCTATAGGAAACCCTCTAAATGGGCTTAATTCAGTATAGGTACCAAGACCTAGGTGGTGTGCCCCACAAACTCATCACATGGTATATGTCGTACTTGTCATCTCAGTTTAGTACATCAGGTTATACAACTTTAGAACAACTTTTTTGGATGGTGGGCTGCTTAACTGGTGGAACATTTTCTGTAGACTGCCTAACATCTGCCACAAATTCTAGGGGATGAATGAATGAAGAAATAAGTAAACATATTTATTTACATATTCCAAAGTAGTGGTTGTACTCAAAATTATAAATGTTATTGAATCATTTACTTCAAAAAGTGCCTGTATAATCTCCCTGCATCGACCCCATCCTTTCCCAGTTTCTGTTCTAATGGGATGAATGATACTGCTTTTGAAATGATGTAAGCGAGGGGATGTCTGTCTTCATGCTGGAGGGCGTAAGTTTCATATTGGGTTCCATATTGAGCCAGTGTCAGTCTTCCCGTCCTGTTAGGTTTACTTGCCCTGAAGGTCAAATCGGGCAGTCAGTGACCACAATTAAAGTTTTTTGAATGAATAAAATGATTGAATGAATAAAATGTTTTCTGTTTGTTTTTATGGATCTTGCAAGCTAAATTGGCTGATAATTCATTTAAAATTTATGATTAACTGCTTGGTTTATTTCTGCTGTGTAGTTCACAGTGATTTCACATAATGATAGGTAACATGTTTCCTATGTTCTTGTGTTGTTCTACCATACATGTGGAAGACTTGATTTTAAGGATGAATACATACAAAGTATATATATTTTCTCTGTTCTAAGCGTGCTGCCACTCTGCATCTCTGATCAGAAAAAGTTACAGCTGAGTGTTGCAGCCGAGCTTCAGAGAGTAAAAATGAATGCCGGCCAGGAAAAAAAAAAATAAACAAAACAAGGATTTCTTTTTTACAGGTAGTTAACTTCAGAAAGTATGACTGCTTTACACAAATGTATTAATTAAATCTGATTTTTAAATAGGAATTGGTATTTGCTGGTGTCCCACTTGGAACACCTTTAAGACCCACCGGTCGTCAGCAGACCACTTTTTGAGAGCCACTTCTCTTGTAGCAGAAGTCCGGGTTCGAGGCCGGGTGGGGTGACTGCTCTCGCCCTTCGCTACACTCGGTTAAAATAATTGCTGTAATAGCACGTTAGCTAGTAGAGTCAAGTTTTGAAAAGTCACATAAGAATCCATGAGGGGAAGATTCCTCAAATCTGTTTTTATTATTAAAAAATGGTTTGAGTGCTTTTTAGTTCATAGTAATCATATTGTCTGTTGTCATATTGTAGTCATATTTTTGCCATTATATTTATCTTGATTTTTTGTAACACTATTGCTTTCCTTAAATATGACCCCTTTTCTTCCTCTAGGTTTGGAAATAGTACTCCAGTGGCTGTGGAAAGCACTGCTGATTTGGTGCGATGTCAGGTGCTTGATAGTTCAGGACACCTGGAGACAGATGATCTGGTCCTACTCTATGGAACGGCGCTTGTAAGGTAGAGCTCAGTCACCTCATATCATTATTGTTGTAACTGTAGCCTCTTTAAAACAAAGCTAGCAGCATGCGTTCAAATAATACATAGATTATTGTTTCTTATTTTTACATTATCATTGGGATGAATTTTTGGATTTAATGTCAGAGCACTAAGTTTTTCCAGAGAACTCTCATCTAGATATGTTGACCTTCTGCCTCTGCTTTAGGTTTGTTAATTTAATCACTGAACGTAAACAGAAGAGAGTTGCCACTCCTTTGAGACGGTTAGCCAATAAGGTATGTCCCAAAAAACACCAAAGCACCATGGTATGATTAACATTAACTCCTTTTGTGTCACTGAAATAATCAGTTCAGTACATCTGTGTTGCATCTGTATTATAATACAATGAGAATATCACATATGTGGCCTGATAGTATAAAATGTAAGTTAGAGTTGTCATAGGTCACACAGGTTGTAAGTTCACACAAGGTCACACAAGTTGTAAAAGTGTAACAGTGAATTTGCCATTGTCTCATATTTCCCCAGATGAACATTCCTGAATGGATTGTGAACCTGAGGCATGACATAACTCACCGAAGGCTCCCCACTCTAAAATGGTGCCGCAAAGGTGAATAGGAACAGTCCTTTTCTTTTAAATACTTCCTCTGTGTGAAAGTTATAACTGTAGCTTTTGGTCCCAAATGCCAGACTGCGAGCTTATCATTACAAAAGTATTGTAACCCTTGGCATATGAATCTTCAGTCCTTGGTTTATAAAACCAGTTTCCTAACCACTGCACCACACTGCTGCCCTACATCACATTGCTTCCCTTTCCAGGTAAGCAATTAAGGGATGGGATAGATAAGTGGTTGAACAAGAACTGTGTCTGTGTCAAATCCAGCCTATTGCATTGGTCAGTAATATTTGTTCACATTTTGCAGGATGTCAGTTTGTGCTGGAGTGGCTGCAACAAGAATACTGGTCCAGGCAGCTGGGCAGCCAACTTGCCGAAGACTGGGACTCACAGTCAGAGGAGGATGAGGAGGAAGAAGGGGAGGAGCTTGGACAGGAAGATGAGTCAACAGTGAGACAAAGAAACAGAGAAGCCCACAGTAAGCTTCTTTGAATAATCAATACCCAATAGTGTACAAAAGTCCCAAATTCTACCCAGTTTATCTAACAGTATATCTGTAAATGAACAATAAAATCCTCTCTATGAGCAGATGACTGGAGAATATGTGTGGTATATGGTTGGTGAAAATCTGTGTTTAAATATAAAGGCTGTAACTTGAAGTACAAGATTGTCATATCATGTACTGTAGGGATATGTAATACAGTCTGTGTTCAAGACTGAATAGTTTGCATTTCTTCTTTTTCAGAAAAAGCAAGAGAACTACTTATTTCTTATGAGAAAGAACAGTTTCAGGTAATTAAAGCCTTGTCCAGTAACCATTTTCTTTCAAATCTTTGTTCCATTTGCTCTTTCTTATTGTTTTGATTAATAACAGTGCCTTATGAAAATACATAAATCCAACACCAGGTGTCATAATAGCATCACACATATCCGAGGTTAGTTACAGCAGTAGGAAACTGCTTGCTAAGTAAACTTGTATACTATAGCAAGCCGTGGTAAAAAATGTCCACTTATAAGTTAATTGTAGTATAATTTATGTTTGTAAGAAATACATATTGGTCATCTGTACATGGCAGCTTTAACTTGGAAATTGCATACAAAGCGGTCCCTTGTTGGGCATTATACAGGAATTGTTGCTTATTCCATATTTTGTTTGATGTTTGAGGTTGAGATCAACTCCTGATGAATGCTGTCTTGGGAAAATCTCCCCACAAATCCCCTGACCCATTCAACCCATCTCAGTTTCCCCTTGGGGGGGCGCCACAGTGTCATTTGTCATTGATCCTCTGCGGTCTGACTGTGCTGCGTGAGATGGCTGGCCACTAAGTAATATCTTGTAACCATACACACAAATTCATCTGAAATGTCAGCCTGAAAAGACACTTTCTTCTGTGTTACTGATCCTGTTTCTTAAATGATTTTCTTCACCCTGTTTACACCTGGTTTTAAAATGTGTCTTGGGTGATCGGACCACAAGTGGACAACGCTAAATACAAGTGTAAACGGCAATGTGTCTCAGCTGTCCACTTGTGATCCGATCACCCAAGACGCATTTTAAAAACCAGGTGTAAAAGGAAGTTAACACCTCACCCCAGCCAGTGCTTTTTAGGCCTTAGAATTATACACATGCTCATGTACCATAAATTGCAATTCTATCACCTGGATAAAAGTTTCTTATTTTATTGATTATGTATCCACTTTTCGTCTGATACCTATTTAATGAGATCAAAGGGGAAAGAAGTCAATGTGCTAGATATGAAGAGGAAACACCTGGCGGTGTATATAGGGTTAATTTATAGGAATTGGCCAAAATCTGTATGGTAGTCCATTGTAGACATTCACAAGCTTTCTATGACCTTTCTACAGCCAGTTGGGCAGAGCTGCCATCTTTCCAATGACAGCTCAATTAGAGCCCCTGTCACACTGAGCTTTTAAAGGTGTTTAATTAGAGTCATTTAGCCTGGCGTAACGCTCTAATAGAAGCGTCTTTTTCGGCTGGGTACGATATTTATAACTCCAAGTTGTCTTGTTATCCCAGCCTTCCTCATGACGCCATTGAGCTGTGTGGGTGACGGAGAGTGGGCGTCATGTGTGAGAGAGACAGGGAGATTTCTCATTTGAGGCTGTCCTGGTTTTTCTTTTTTTCCTGCAGACCAGCAGTGGGAATGTATATCCAGTAACACTGCTTTTTTAGCTCATCTGCTTAGCATGTGTGTCAGCCCCCCTGTGCACACAGCATTACAATATTACTTGCCACAATTGCTTGCTTTGCTTAATGGTATTTTGGACTGTAAGCCATTATGTTCTCAAATCCTGACTTGTCATTATATTAGAATGTCTCACCTATGAACTTCAGTAGTTAATACAGTATGTATTTACTTATTCATATTCTTATTTTTGGCCACATCATTTAGGAGGGAAGGTCTGCAGACATTTGTTGAGGCACAGACACAGTTAATCCAAAATGTGGTTTTAGGAGTGACCTTTCTTCACAAGCTAGCAGTGGTATTATTGCAGTTTCACGTATTTTTGAGTGCTGCAATTAAGCAAACTTTCTGGGAAAATTTGGGTGACGCATATCTAGTTCTCTTTCTCATATGTTTGCAGTGGTCATTTACCTTTGTGGTCTCTTGTTTATTTCTGTAACCATAGAGACAATGGCATTCGGATATTTTCCATATCAATGGTGAAACAGGTCAGTGATGTACAGTGGCACATTACTCTCACACAGAAGTAATTCAAAGACAGGAAGTGAAATGTTCTCTGTTTTATAATGAAACTGAAGCTCGGTTGTATCTGATTACCACAGGGATATAAAAGTAAAACTCCAGTTTGTTTCAGTTGTTTCTGGAGCTTTGAATCCATTGCTGTTGTCCGCCAAAATTGTATTTGCAATATTGAAGTTAAAATAGAAGATAATAAAAAAAACAATTTACAGGAAATAGGAAGTTATCCAGTGGATGATTTTATCTTACATAATGTGCTGTTTCCACTGACTGTGAATAGTCCTTCAGCCTCCTCTTCTGCACTCTGTTTGAACTTTATGTTCTCATTAGGACAGTCTGCTCTAAATGCTGATTATATCTGTTCCCCACTTTCTTTTTCTTATTCTGTCCAATATTCCTGACCTGACATTGTATCCTGAAGTGAACAATTAGGCATTTTCAAATTAGATTTAGTTGTAAATTTACGGATTAGCTTAATGTTTACATTCAATGTTCAGGTCATTAAAAAGTTTAAAAAAATGACTCCTTGCCTCATGTATGGTTTTGATGCTTCCTTTTTAATCTTGAAAAATACAGTTTTCCAGATATTTGAAATAATTGGAGTAGGCCAGGGCCAGTGGACATGTGCTATTATCTGGCTCCTTGGCAGCCATTTTAATTGTCATGGCTTTGACATATGCCTTAATATTTCAATTCATCAGACATCGGTGTAATTCCAGTGTAATAAGACATTGGTCGACAATCAACTGTGTAATTCCTGCTATTTGCAAAATCAGAATGAACAGTTTTAAATTGTTATGGAAATGCAGTTGTTTCTGTTACTGATTACTTTTGATTTTTTTCTTGGGTGTTCTGCCCTGCTGCAGGTCTTTGATGGACTTCATAAGGAGAACAGAGCTAGGAAGCCATGGCCCAGTCCTTCCTCGGACGTGGGATGGATCCTGATTCAAATCAAAGACTTTGCAGTGGAATCTAGGTTAGCGTCTGCCTGTGCTCTCACACATAAAGCATGATACACAAATATGCTCAACTCATCTCTCAACATAGATACCTTAAGGGACAATATAGTCTGTTATGCTTCCTGTTTATTATAATAATCATTTATTGTCTATTTACTTCTTCAGGTGGTCTCCGCTTTTATGACACAGTGCATTCCTAGAAACCCCTATCATGAGCCAAATAGTCCAGAACTGAATCCTATGTACGCATTATTGCAATTTTATAAGCGAGCATCATGTTTCCTGATCAAGTAGAATTTTTTAAATAGAGTTACTGAAATATAATAGGTTAGATTTATATAACAATATATTTTTCAAGTACTTTGACATTTGAATGCACTTGCACATGAAGTACAGTATAAATATCCAGTATTGTGACATGCATAACATGGTGGTTCAGGAATGATATGAAACAGGGCACTGCAAGATGCAAGTCATGGCCTTTGGACAGATGTTTATTACTTTCAATGTAAGCAATACAGCACACCCCCAAAGGATAAAATAAATCACACGCGGCTCTCTCTCAGGAGTTTACTGAAGGAAAACAAAAGCAACAACAAATATGATAGACAGCACCACGAAGAAACAAAGACTGCAGTTTGGAAACAAAATTTTGTTGCCTTGTCAGACTTTTTATGTTACATTTTTCTCTGTCTCATTTTTTCCCCTCAGTCTCATTCTCACTCCCCAGTTGCTTTTGCTTGTAAATCAGGATTTCGTGTTGTAAACCAATAGTGGCCTTTATGTATATGATAAACCATATCTTTTTAAATGAGGACTATCTATGTACATACAATTTCACTTTTTTCCCCCCTCATGATGGAATTTTATGTGGAACACTGTTACAAACTATATTATCTCAGCTCCTTTCCTAAAATCAATCTCTACTAATATTATGTAAAATGTTCATGATTATGAAATTGTTAGTACTATTACAAGGGTGTGTTCAACATAAATAACTAAATTAAAAACAGTACCATAGCAAACTTCAATTTTCCTATTATTAAAAACTATTAATTTACTATTAATGTTCTCTATGTTACTCATATCATGACCAGTGACTCTAAAAAAATAATTTGTGTAAATGTGGGTGTTTATATTTTCATTAATGTTCTTTCAAGTTTTAAGTTTCTCTTGGCATAAACAGATTTATTAAAAATGCTTATCATACAATTTGTACATAAAACATACATAAAATTCGATTTTCAGAAACTGCAAAATACTGAGGTGTTTACAATTTGTATTACACTTTTACATTTGTAGGAAATGTGTTCCTTAGGTGTCAGTTCATGCATGGCCACATTAATAGATTGTTTTTTTGGAGTCTGATTGGTTAATCGAAACAGAGATGCAAAACAGGCTTGTATGCTCACTGTGGTGTGATTTACTCCTGTGTTACTGGTGCTCGCTCCAGATCAGTCCCCAGCACACATCCACCCACATGCCGCAGCCCCAGAGCCACAATTCACTCACTTTGGGGAATCCCAGTATGGCTACCACCCACATACATACTCTGTACGCTCACACATACACACTCACACCAACTGTAACCTTCAGTGATGATTCTGAGAGGGCTGGTCGTAAGACTGCAATGGAACAGAGCTATATATGCTCATACTTACTGTAGCTGTAGGAGGCGAGATGAATCTTGATCTTTTATAGCTGGAAACACTGTAGTCATTCTTTCTGCAGAATGAGAACTGTCATGGAAGGAGTTTTTCTTTGTCAATTCTGTAACTGTAAAGTCATTTCTGTGCTTTGCGGGTTGGCTGTAAGCGTGTGTGTGTGTGAAAGTGTGAGCATGTGTTTGTATTTGCCGCTACCTGTCAGAAAGGCAAAGCGGGTTTTCACAGTTTTTGAGGCCCTTTTTACACAACATGTAATATTTTTGGAGAGACCATAAAATGAACAAACAAAAGGAGTTTGAAATGTCAAGTCAGCTCATGCAAACATTTTCTGTTTATGTGAAGACCAAACCTTTCATCCACCAAGATAGTTAATGATTTCAAACCACCCAGATAGAAGCATTTGGAAGAGACATTGGACTTGCTTATTAATTCATGAGACTGAAGTCTTCCAATGCCAAAAGAGCTTTCTCTCTCCCTCTCTGTTTCTTAATCTCACCAGAACAACTGCTGTTCTCTAGAAATCCTGTGCAAACCTCAAACACAGGGAATGTCTTATGTGTGGGTGTTGCTTCAGACCTCGGCTTTTGAAAAAGTCGCCGCCCACCTCCCCTGTCTCTGAGGTAGTGCGTATGGGGGAGACGGGCAGGATGGCCTCAGTGACTACAGTGATGAAATGAAGCAGGTCTTTCCATATTTAAAAGTCTGATATTGGAGTTATCGAGTCTGTTCACCACATCTGTTAAAAACAGACGGACTACACCCCTCTCATTACCACACAACGTCACTGGCCCCTTCCGTGTTAGTTGCATTTGTATTATTTGCTTCATCCTGTAAGGAGAGAGCTTGGGAATGAGATGGCCAATAACATGTGACCATGCTGTTATTTACTGATTTATACCCTGTTTTTCCCCTAGCACTGTTCTGGTGGACGTGATGCTCTCAGATGGATTCTTGGTCCCCACTGCAGAGCAGCTGGAGTCACTGGACATCGACCCCACAAGTGAGATTCTTAATACTAACACCGGTGTCAATGCCGAGACCCAGTGGTGTTGAAGTGTGACCTGTGAACCAGCAAAGTGTTGAAAAGTGAGCTACATGGTGGGTTGTGGTGGTTTTCCAGGTGACTGTGACCCCATGACCCCCTGCATCCCCCGGCTCTTCCTTCGCTTCTGGCTGCCGCTCCTGAAGCTGCTCAACTCCCCGGATTTCATCCACCTCTTCCTGGAGAGGCTGTTCCTGGAACTCCAGCTCTCAGAGGAGGACTCCCAGCACAGGACTTACTACCTTGCTGGCTGGATCTCTGAGTTCTTCGCTTGCAACCGTCACAGTATGACATGTATCTGTGATTTATGTTGTGCAGCTAGGAGATTCTGTGTGCTTTTGATGCCTTGACCGTTTGATGCTTTGTTATTGTTATTGTAACACATGCTTTGTCAGTGAACAGTGATATTTTACAGATTATTTACTGAGTGCTTATTTTGTTCACATCTGCTTACTACAGTAAAGAATACAAATTATTTTGCAAATAGTAATGCAATACATGTTTATTAACTGATTAATTTGTCCCTTTATGTCCATAGAGAACACAAACCCAAATGAGTCTAAAGGACAGAAAAAGGCAAGGCTCAAAGATATGATTTTTACAAAGCCCATACCGCTGCAGTGGCAAAAGCTTTTAACAGGCTGCCTGGATGCGCCTTGCATGGCCACACCACACCTTCTCCAACAGTAAGTGCTCTTATCCATTTGCAATTCCTGTGCAAGCTATAATGGCTAATTCTCCTCCAACAACACTCAAGGTTTTTAGTCTTTAGGGGATTGTAAGAAATATTTAAGTGCATGTGTGTCATAGAAACTTAATGTCCTTAGTTGGGTTCTCCCCACCACACCCCAGTGTTGTAATCAAGCAGAATGCAGACGCTGGTCATCAGTACTGTTGAGACCGGAGTTGTTTATTCAGCCTGAGCTGTAAGCCCATGGGGAATGAGGAGGAGGCAGCAGACCTTTCCTGAGTTCACACAGAGCAGTGAGTCATGGAGGGGACTCTGCAAGATTTCTATATTTTGCCATTTTGTCCTGATATGCAGAACTGTGTAGAACACTGGGGCTGACTGGAAATGCCATTCAGATACACTGGATGACAGACTTAAACAGAAGCTAATTGCCTGTGTATTCCACCCCTCAGTACATTACAGTGTATGACGCTGGGGGGAGCACGCTGCTGACCTTGACTGGTAGTAGGCATGGCAAAGCATGTCATGGTGCCACTCTTGCCAAGTATCAGGCCTGCAGAGCTGGAAGAGTGCAATCAAGATGTATCAGGCCCAGTTCTCATTGTGATCAAAGCTTTAGATATGTTTTATTTGCTATTTCCAAAAAGGTTTTTCCCCCTCTTCAGTGGGTCAAGGTACTCAGACTAGTGCCGATTAGTGGTTTGCCAGGATGTAAGCATAAGTGTCTTGCGGTGGGGCCTGTATGCCTTTTGGGAATCTAAGGGACTTGCTTTTGCCCCTGCAGGATTCTGGAGGGTATGGAGCATCCCTTGCCCCTGGACACCCAGCAGAAGTTGCTCCAGCTTTGCTGCATCTACACCCAGGGCGGCGACCCCGGCTGCTCGCCCGACGCGGGCCGGAGGGACCAGCCCGTCTACACCCTGGAGAGCCTGCGCAAAAGGGTGCGAAGGGAGTCCGAGCGCAGCGCCAGTGCCCCGCTTCCCAGCGCGGCGCCCCGCCCGCACAAAAGCCTCCCCCTCATCCAACTGGCAGAGGCCACGGAGGACCTGCAGGAGCAGCTGAGTCCCGACATCCTGGCAGAGAGGGTGGCCTCGCTCCGGGGATCACCCTGGCAAGTGTGCACAGGTAAATCAAACCTCCCCCATTACATTACACTACATTATTGGCATTTAGCAGACGCTCTATCCAGAGCAACTTGCATAGGTTACAATTTTTTTATGTATGTTACCCATTTATACAGCTGGATATTTACTGAAGCAGTCCTGGGTTAAGTACCTTGCAACCGCAGTGACCCAGTGGAAAATCAAACCAGCAACCTTTCAGTTACAAGTCCTACTCCTTACCATTATGCTACACTGCCACCGAGAGGGAACGGACGCTCTCCGGTCCATGGGCTTATGTCACCGATTCTCCAGTCTGAGAGTTTCTCACCATGGTGATCACAGCTGGTGTTCCTGGGGTGCTTTTTACAGATAGCGTGAAGTGGAAGGACTACCCCCTGGGGAAAGTGCCAGGACAGTCGGAGGACCCCTCGTGCCTGATGGTGGACAGTTACTCCTCCATGTCAGTGCTCGACCAGCATGTAGAGGTCGACAAGTCCGGTCAGCACAGTGCACACATTTGGTAAGCACCTCATGCAAACGCTGAGCTTGGCACTTAGAATGGCATTCATTTTAGTGGGAATGACAAAAAGTCATTGCTCAATAAGGCAACACCATTTTAAGTGATTGCAGAGCAGGGAACACACCAGCGTGTAAAAAAAGAAAAACAATGAAAGTACAATTTGATAAACTGCTTTCATATGAAAACATTTTAAAAAAACATTTACAGTTATATTATTGTATGAGTACATTTGAGTGCTATTTGTTATATTTGCTTCATTCTTTTTCCACCTCCAGGTGAGGTGATCTTTGCTTTAGAGTAAAGTTCTCTGGTCAGGCAGTATTTAAGTGTCCCCTTTAATGTAAACCGCTGACATTGCATTTGAAACATGAAATGAGAACTGATACATGCAACAGATCACCTCATGATAATTCACTACACCCACACTCCTTTTGCCCCAATAAATCTATTTGCAAAGACTGAGATGGAGCAAGGTGAGCGAATGTTTACTCATGAATTTCGTACTGAAATAAAACCAGTACAGCTTTCGCTCCACAAAATGCAAGGCAAAAAAAAGAAGTTCCAATGTTATATATGTGGGGAAAGGGGAACAGTGTCTTCACAGTTGCTCAATGCAATTGTCCTCTAATTAACATGGGAGAACATGTTTTTCAGAATACTTCCTCTTTCATTGTGTGGCCCTTTTCTTGTCAGCCTGTCCTATGACAACTTGGCAAACAAACAGTTATAAGACAGACGGAGGCTGGAGTACTGTTCATCTTTGCTCTCAGTTTGGTCTGCCATCACTAACCAGAGCCTGGGATTCAGTTCTTCATTGAATTTGTGGAATAGCCAGCATGAATTGCATGTCTTAGCAATGTAACAAGGGTTTGGAAATACATGGATTAGTTTGGTAAACCCTTCATCCCAGAAGTGTCAGATTTTTAAACATGACTAACCCTGTGTAGAGAAAAAGGCAATGCATTAAACTGATGAATCTAAATAACAGACACACCATCTGAAAATGTGCTTTCATATCATACTCATGTCTGTGGAAGAAATTCATTATTTATTATGGGAAGGAAACAGCTGGTTTTTATGAGATGGTTATGCATGCTCCTGCATCTTAAAAGCAACAATACAGCTATCGGAACACTCATCAGAAATGAACATGTAGAAAAATAAAATGAAAAATTTAGCTCTTCATATTTGTATATACTATCAAATATTTTTTCAAGCTTGTCGAACAGTTAGTGTAAAATGTCATATTTGGAATGCGATGTAGCATTGCTACACAGCATCTGTGTGCTGTCTAGCTTTATTCTGAGATACTTTGCATACTGTGCTCCATCAGTGATTGACTACATTGAGCTCTTTTCCATTGAAGCAGATACAGCATCCATTGTCTGTAATAGAAAAGTGAAACAGCTTCTGAGTAGGCCAGCTAAAGATTCAGCTTCAGACAGCTGAAGATTCACATCATAAGCTAGAGTTCAAATAGTGCTCTCCACATGTGTTACAGAGATATTGTAATACTAAATAATTAATAGAAGTGTAAGAGAAATCAGTACTATAACCTGTGTTTCATAAAGGCAAAGGATGTAACGTTTCATTAGATTTTTCAGTGAGAATATGCAGAAATAACTGTAGAACTGGAACTGTAAATGGAGATCTCCCAGATAGCACCAACACTAGCCTAGTATGCTATTGTTTATTAGTGTTTTACTGTCAAACACCAGGTCAGTTGTAAGGCTCAGTCTTATCTGGTGACTTGGCCTGAATTTCTTGCTGTTCAGTGCACTATATAGGGGAATGTGCAGCAGCTTTGCTGTGGTAGAGGTTTGCGGTATGCTATTGTGTCACGTGTTGCATTCAGTATTATTCCAGCATATTGAAGCACTGCTCAAAGCTGTCATCTACATGTGGACCACAGGAACACTGCTAACAGACAGTTGACCATAACCTCATTCAACTGTCTCTGTGCACAGCTTATGTGTTGGAACCAGAAGGCCTTGTAAAGACCTTATGATGAGAAATCCCCACTCCTGGAGACTGCCTCGTCTCTCTGTCTGATGATACCTGATTCAGAGCCGTGGTTTTTAGAGGAGGCACGGAGGCTGTCTCCCTCATTCTTTTGTCAGTGAGATGAAGCAGCATTCGGCCCGTGGGAGTAGCTCAGCCCGCTCTGTCAGGCTGTAGCTCACTCTGTGCTGGAATCCCCAGCACCAGGCGACTCACAGTCACGCACCAATCAGCAGGTCTCTCTGCGGTCCTCATCCTCCGCATGAGAAACCAGTGAGAGTGCAGCAGGCCTTTCGTGTTTCCACACTTGCGAGTGCTCTGGCGAGGGCCAAAAAGGAAGTTGAACTCAAACCGTGAGTTGCAGCTGCTTCCTGTGAAAATCACCAAGCGAGAAATGCGTCTTCTCCCCATCTGTGGTGAGCTGACCCGGTGGGCCTCTCCGTCTGAGGATTTCAGGAGTCTGGCTTCAGAGCTGGATCTGTAGATGCTGGCTTTCCTTGGATTTTCACAGCAACAGGTGTTGCGTCAGCTAAACTTCTTGGGTGGAAATGTGAGACTAAGGTTCTCAAAAGCAACCCCATCTGAGAAGTCACTTATTCTGTCCAAGTTGATGCAGCCTGTTGGAATACCCTTAGGAACTGAGGCTGGTTGGACTGGAAATTTAAGAAGCTCATGACATTGTTCCCATTGACCTCATTGTTCAAAAATGAACCATGGGAGTAAATCTGTTTTTCTGGCTTGGTGCTGTATGCCTACGTTGTCCATTATATGTAGTTCATTTTAGTGGACAGTACATAATAGATTGAATAGAAAAAAAATGTCTAGAAAGAAATCAAAAGTATGCCAGAACTCTCAATGGTGTTAATGTTTTTGGGTTTATAGCATCATATCCTTTTCTTTCAACAACTGCAAGGATGTGGGTGAACCTCTGTGTCTTGGTTTCTTGCGAACAGGTTCATTTGTTAGGACAGAGCGTATCGATTGTTGACAGATGACCTATATTTTCAGACCGTCTGTGCTGTAGACTCTGGCACAAGTAGAAACTCTTTTTTTTTTTGTTCCCTTTACAGACTATTGGGATATCATTCGTGTTCACTGTGTTCTTCTGAAAATACATGTTTATCTGTGACTGTAACCTGGGACTTTGGGGAAGACGCTTTCCACATTTCTCAACCAAGTCCCGATCATGCTGTTTATGTCTTCACTTTCAGTCCCTTTGTCATTTAGTCTAATCTAAAGTAACAGCTAGTGATGCCTTTAATTGTTTTATCTTCTGGTCCTCACCTCCTCTTAAATGAAAAAGTAATCAAGTTTGCTGGAGTTAACTCGATTTACCTGTGCTGGGGTGAGATTCTGCTTGAAGTTATTTCCCATCGCAGAGGTTTGGGCTTTCCCCTGTCTTGATACAGTCATCACCGCATTCCTACGCCAGAGATGGCTGATCTAATTATTGAACCTAGCCACTCTGTATTTCTCAGATCAGTTTTTCTAGTCTCCATGCAAATCCAATTCTGCCTAAGGCACGGCAAGGTAATAACATGTCCGTGTTTGTAGGTACAGGTGTAATTTTGGTGGATTCCCAAAGGGGTTAAAAAAGCCCTCACACAGCATGTCAGTTGTAAATCCTGACAGGAGGGAAGGCATGAGCAGTTACTTCCGTCTCTATGGGAACTGTGTGCCTCACAAAGGGCTGAAATGACAGAGAAGTTAAACTCACAGAAATGTCATGTTCCTTTTTTATAGTGGAAAGATTTCTGCAGTCTGTCATGCATAGCTCACATTTTAATAGATGAATAGAATATTGATTTAATAGATGAATGAATAGATAGAAGAAATGCAGCAGTCAGGAATTTCAGATACATTAACCTCTTTGTGGACAGGCAGACATCTGGATAAGACAAGCTGCTTTTTTATACAAGGTTTAAGGAAAAAAATTACAATAGATTCAGTCAAATTTTAATCAGCGATTACCTGCCATTTTGATATTTCTGTACTTGTTTTATTTTCCAATGGACTCTTAGAGTAGGATATCTGACAAAAATAAAATGGATGAATAAAGTATTATATTACAGTATGCAATGCATTATTGGGAGTTGCTGGGGTAACCTGGCTGACATGAGGTGAGATTGAGCAGAAAACTGTATTAAATGAAGTTCTGCCTAGGAATGACATCTGATTTTAGATTTTGTGGAGGTCAGCTAGGGGGCTGTGATTCGTCAAGACTGAGGACACCACACCATTGAGAACACATCACATATTAAAGAAGATTTAAATAAACCTTCTTTCTCTGAAATTAAATGTATAGTATTCATTAGTATTAATAGTAACATTATAGTATACTATATATTACATTATACTACATTATATATACTATAGTATACCCGTAGTTGTAATATAGTTTAGTATAGTATTAGTAGTAATATTTGCTGTTTTCCAATGGAATCTTCCAAAGGGAGATTGTTTTGATTTATTTGGATTATATTGGTTATTAACAGAGTAGTAAATGTGGTTAAATTTAGAAATTAGACAGTTAAGTATCTATTATTTAAAGAGCTCTGCCTTCAGAAAATAATGACAGGTAACATGAGACTATAGTCCTTCTGTAGGCTGACAGTTCATTCCACCATTAGGGAGCCAGTGAATAAAAATATTTAAAAAAGGAGAAATTTAAGAGATTGCATGACAGTAAATGCTGGCCTCGTTAATGAGGGAATGTAGGAATAAATGACAGATTGTAGATGGAGGAGCAGAAAGGGTGATGGACCCAAAATCAACAGCAGATTTTGAAGCAGCAACAGGGCACCAGTGGAGGGTACTATAAGTCTAAGGTAGCACAAGAGAGACAAGACACATGATAGATAAGAGTCAAACCTAGTTGGAGTTGTGCAAGTTTCTGAGACCAGGAAGAGAACAGAGGATGGTTGTGAGCTACAGTTACAAATGCAGCAGACGTATAAAGAGGAATGAATTTACAGTGATCAGAGATAAGCAAAGAGAGTGAATTACAGATAGAAAAACAGTTTCTGCTGAGTGAGAGTAAAGTCACTGAAGCTTGAGAGGAAAAAGTGAGAAAGACAAAGACCCTGTTGGTGAAGTAGAGCTTGTTCAAAAGTTTGGAAAGAGTGAGAGAAAGATTAGTCTTTATTTAATAGACAGATGTTGTTGGGGGGTAAATTAGGGCACATTGGAAGAAGTAATGAACATGAGATCTCTGAAATGGCTTGAATTAGGTTGCAACATTGTGAGAGTAGGTGGCAGGTGTATGACTCGGGTGTACAGGAAAGAGTTGCAAAGGCAATAAAGGTAACAGTGGATAAGCCATTTGTGTCAAGTGAATATTGTTACGTGAGAATTAGCAGACCTGCAAGTTGTTTGTAATTTTAGCAGTGAAAGGAGGCAAAGTCTCCTTCTCGGAGACCATTAACAAAATACGGAACATGTCGCTATAAGAAATACGGATATAAGAATTCAGCTGCATTGAGCGATTAAAAACACTGGGACAAAACCATTCATCTTACACTAAATTTACATAGCAGAGGAAATTGCATATCATGCAATTTTTTAATTCAAGTCATTAACATGTCAAATTATTATTTTATATTTAAATTTCATTTAGTGAAGGACATTGAGTGGACTATGGCAGCTCACACAGTGCCAGAAATTAGCATGATGACAGTCAAATAATTAACATGAGTCATGTTATTTTTATTTAATTTAATTTTATTTTATAAATGTAGAAAAATAACTTCAATACTTTCAGCACTGGATTTCAAATGTTTTGAACTTAGCTTTGGACATATATTGTTGCTGAGAATACATTGTTAAAATGTAAAAATCAGTTTTACCTTAATTTTGAACTAGAATTTTAAGAATCAACCACTTAGAAGAATAAAATCTTCCTGGACAGATGTTTCTTATAAGCAGTGTGCCTTGCATTATGGAGTGAATCTTCAATACATTTTGAATGTAAACTAGCTTCAGAGACAGTTGATGCACATATTAATTGCCACACATTTAAGTTGCAGCCCAAGCGCAAGTGGAGTCTAATGTACACTGACTTTTCTTACATTATTTTATGTATTAATTACAACTGGAATATTACCTGACATACACCCTTTGTCAGGGTCTTACAATGTATGAGATTGTTACAGAAAATACCATGTAAAATGAAATCTAGTCCAACAATTACAATTGAATAAAAAAAATCACAGATAGTTAATATTGTCATAGTTTATTGAACAGTTCATATTCTTAAGGGTTTTCTTTCCTCATTTCAACTTACTAACGGTTTATGTCCTCCCCACAGTGTCTCTGGACCCCACCGATCTGGTTCTGATGGCCCACTCTGGACACACAGTGACCTCAGCAAACTGAAATCTGGCCTACAGCTGTTTTAAACATAAGTGTTATTATTTAGGTGGAAATACACTTTAATTTTTTCAGGTATTCATTATTTACTTTTCTGATTGTCTCCCCATTTACAGACCTCTGAAGAGAGAACCATAAAATGTGTACCTTTGTTTTGCATCTACAATAGTATTCTTTTTTGTTGTTAAGCAAGAGGGCCGTGATAAAATACAGTTGTGTATCTGTTGTAGAAATAATGAACATGGGTACTGTTTAAAATGCAAATAACACTTCTGATAAATTTCACTTGTTAAAGGGCCTTTTTATCAGTCTAATGTGGTGAGGAAGATGTAAAGTTTTTTTTTTTTTTTTAACTTTAATTTCTGTCTGTTCGCAATGTTTAATTCATGACTGAATGAGGAATTTACAAACACCCAACACTTCAAAATGACATGTGTACTCAGTTGAAAGTAAGAGCCATATACAGTTGAGCTGTTTATCCCTGCTGTTGTAGAGGTGTAATAAATGCCATTTTTCACTACCTGAGTTTTATGGATTTTTAACAGATCAGTAGCAATGTCATTTGTCTTTGTCAATTGCCTGTGTTTGGCCACCTTGGAAAAGAATGTACACAATGGAGAAAATTTGAAAATACATGATTTAACATTGCCAAGTGTGCACTTTAATTAAAATAGGAAAAAAAAACACTTAATAGACACAAAGAGAAAATTACCATTAACAATAAAGCCACATCATACAAATTTATGTGAATTCAGAAAAAAAGTTATAGAAGTCGCATATAAAGGTCATTAGTCAAGGGGTTCCAATGTTTTATTTCTCTCTGCCTTTAAAACTTTAAGTGCAATTAGTGATTAAATATTAATATTAATGTAACGTATACTCTAATTCCATGTAAAAATAATCCAGTATCAAACCGATGTTGCTAAACTTGTAATTCCAACTACTTGAATACAAGAGATACAGACTAAACAAATTTAAGGGTGAAATTAAACCCTTTGATATTTTCCTAAGCTTGACAGTATGTTTCAAAGGGCCTACATCTGGGAAAATCAGTTGGATTTCTAACAGAAGATGAATGTTCTTGTCCAAACAGACAAGGTGAAGTAAAATCAATGTAATTTTTCACATAATACACCTCAGTTTGAGGATTAACTTCGGTGAGATATATGCCGATGGTTACAAATAATTGTAAGGTTGTGCATTCTCTAAATTCTCATTTAATGCATTTCTACTTCCAGAAGTCATGTCAAATGTGAGTGTGCCATCATGCAACTTAAAGTTGCCACCTAATCCAAAATAGCATCCTACTACTAAAACTAAACCTCCAAGTGTTTAAACCATCTGGTTGTCTAAAAAATTCTCATGGAAAATTTTGTAATGGGAAAAAAAAACTCCAGAGTATATGATCACAAAATTCATTTGTACCTATTTCAACATTGTAACAGGTTTTCTGGCCCTAAAGTCCAGTTCTGTATGAGAGTGTTTATCTGACACACTTGTGACAACCGAGTGGACAGCCATGTGATACGAGATTTGGTAATGGCAGAGATTATGCCCATAATAGTGCTGTCTAACTCTGCCAACATCAGGCTGGCATAGATGGTACCCTTATCATTCCCTAGCAGCATCTGAGGTGGTGCCCCATGTACCCTGTGATAAGAGAACCCAGCAGGATTTAGAAGGGAGAACTGCTCCAGGAGATATACCTTTACAAATGTGTTCCTGGCTCACAAGGGCAACATCACACCATTTCCCATACATTACAATTACTATACAAACATCACATTTTGGCTTTATTTAAAGAAACAGACACAATTTGTCATTGAGACTTACATTTTGTTTGAGTCAACCGACCCAAAGAGTCTTAAGGGTTTTTTTTTTGGTCATTAATATGCTCGTTTTTGTAGTTTAAAACAATTTAAAAGCAATGTGTTTCATTCAACAAAGAATAAAACAAACTACTGTGAATCATAACAACACAAGACTAAAATAGTCAACTCACTCTTAACCCTTAACACATAAGCATAACCACAACACAAGACAATTAAACACAATTTCATGACATGTAAGAGATCTGCACTGATTCACAAATCTGACTTTGAAAGCATAATTTTCATTTATATCAGCAAACATCAACAACAAAGTCAGTGAAGTTTAATTTGTCACAAATCTTGTATTACCTGAGAACTGCTATACTGTATGTACGAAAGTACACAAACTTTAAGTATTGTTCATCCATTGGGAGTGAGCTGGTATATTAAATACACTGACGGGTGCAGACTGCAGATTTTAAATAAAAATATATGTACAATTTTCAGATTATTGTCAGTCACCTTAACTTGGTTAAAAGGCTCCAAAAATACATTAGCGATGAGGACATGCCCTTAGTAGTTAATCAACTGCACTGAAGTAAAATTTTATAATAATTCAAGATAGAGATAATTTCAATAATTTGACAAAAGATGTGCTCAAATGTGGGTCCTTCGTCAGTTATACAACTGACATAAAGACCTTCAGCTACAATTCATACACCAAATCTCATCTGAAACATCCTCTGGAAACAATTCAAACCAGTAAGCTTTAAAACATACCACTATATTTAAGGCAAGAATATATGCCAGAGGAGGGTGGCAGATCACATTAAGAAAAAAACTTTCAATCGATATTTTGTTCCCCAAGACAGAGTGCGGTAAACCAAGCCCGTTCTTACTGGCCGCCAAATAAACTGCATTTAGCACGCTTAGCTACTGATATGAGAGGCAGGGTTAGGAGCACGTGTGGGAAAGAAAGATTGTTTCAAGGCATACTTTCATTTGCGTGGTGATGAGTGGCGGGAATACACATTTTGTACTGCTGCTTGGCTTACCGCACCAACATCAAAAGGAAATGCGTATAGCACAGCAACACACTTTAAACGCACTGTTTGCAGTTGGTTTGAGTTGTAATTTTGAGTAAATACACAGAGGGGAACACAATAATGCTTACAGCTGTGCACAAGAGATTCGTGCACTTTTCATGTAGCATGACAAAGAGTCCCTGTCTATAACTACTGTGCCCAGTTAGAAATGGTACATACCCATGGGCTACTCCCAGTGACACACAGTGTCACAAACATTATGGCATTTTTCTTTTAAATAAAACTATCCTATAGATGATTCTGTACAATTCATATATTTTTACAATCAAGAAATAGATACAATTTGTATCAACAAACAAAGGTCATTTCTAGACATTTGAGGCTTTGCTGTTTGCTGCGTTTAAAAAAAAAAAGCAGAAGTGGTTGAAGCTGGGACTGGAAACAAACCAGAATATTTCCTGGTTTGATCCCAGCTAGAAAGCTAACTTCTAATTCATGAATCATGCAAAATAAGCCACATACCTCAACAAACTTTTACAAAGCAAATGAATATGTAAAAATTCCATTTATAACTGCACAGAATATGCAAACATATGTACATGTATTTGGAGACAAAATGTTCTGAATAACCTTCCCGAATAGGTCTAACTCGCCCTTATTGGATACAGGTTGCAGTTAATTTCCTGATGCACTGTCTAAACTTAACAGACTTTTTAAAGGAATGGCAAAATCCATGATACACATGCAAATGACCTAACACACTGTGATACATGTAAACAATTTTTGCAGGGACCACTCATCAATAAGGAGACCACACACTATTTTCCCTTTTGGTGAAGGAGATTCAGTCACTGTATAACTGTGGAACTGTGGAAGTTCAAAAATACAGGGAGAGAATTTTCAATCTACTGTATAGAATGTCTGCCATTTTGGGTGATACCGTTTCAAAGTATTCACATCGTGGTGTTACCTCAGGGCACAGACTACAGAGACTTTGGAAGAGTACAGACGGTCAAGAAGTTCAAGACCACTGAAGCAGCTGAGGAGCAAAGGAATTTGGGAGATTGTATTTTGTCCCTGCCACTGAATGCCCAATGTCAAACATGTAAAGATTAACACTGTGCTAATACTGAAACCTTTAGTTCAACCATCTGGCCACTCAGGAGTGGTCTTGCGATGTCACCAAAGCCAGTTTGTCTGTCATTTGCTTTAGTAATGAAAGCTTCCACAGAATGTTCCACAGCTACCATATTTAATGCATGTCAAACAGCTGAAACATTAATCACTTGTTTATATCACAACATACCTTTTCATTTGCATGTGTAATTGGTTTACCACACTTTTTGGGGCAGGAGAAAGAGATGCAAAGCCAAGGAGAAAAAACAGCAGCACACAAACTGTTAGCCAAATGCCAGAAACAACCCTGACGGCAGCCTCACGTTCTGTGTGTTTCACATGAAGAAACAGTTAGGCAGTGTCACACCTTCTCATGAAGAAACAAAAGGCCATACAAGGCCTTCTCCACTTTCATGAAAAAAAAAAAAACTTGAAGTCAACAAGTCTTGGCCCGAATTTTTTTCCGGGTAATTAACATTCAGAGATTTAAATATGCTAATATACAAAGGGCGAAATGTGTCCTGCAGCATTAATAAGGAAAAAAATGCCTTAAGGCATTCTGCTGAGTAACATCACCCTTTCCAAATACTTACAAAGCGCCAACTTGTAAAGACTCTAAATCATTCAAAGTGCCATTGTGTGAAGGCCCTTCCACATGCACCCAATTCTGGTGCATGAAACAAGACTTGCAAAAAGCAATGCACACCCTCACAAAGATTCTCCAGATTTAAAACAATACAGACAGAACACACCGTTTAGGTAACTGCACACAACGCGGTCAGATAAACACCAAAGGAAATGTCTCAACATTGATGCAGCGTTCAATCGCCAGCCATTATCAGCATCAAAAAAATAATACAATTGTTGTGCCTTAATATGACACAGTTGATTCTTTTTTGGCATTATTTCAGCAGCTTTGAAATAGTTCTTAAAATACTTATTAATCATGGCTCTATGTGTGTATGTGTGATTGTATGTGTGTGTGATTGTATATGTGTGTGTGTGTGTGTGTGTGTGTGTTGTTGTTGTTATGGTTTGGCTTAGTTATGCATTTTGCAAAATTCCACCCAAAAAGGCAGTAATGTAAGGAAAACTGTTGAGAAAAATATATTTCTAAATACTGCTCAACACTTAAAAAAATCAAACGAGACCTCCTCAACAACATTAAAACTGGAAAAGACCTGTGGTCAAGATTACCACAGAGAGGTCATTTAAATATAAGGCCATAAAAGTTGAAATTCCATGCACTGAGGTATGCACTCCTCCAGATTCCCCTCTGATTGACTCCTAAATCAACAAAGTGTCAGTCACAAAATATTTACAGCATTGTTCCTGTGAATACAAATATATACACAGTATGGTCTACTCTGTGCAGTACTTTTTTTCTAAAACAGTGGTTCCTGTCCATCGAATATATAATATTATACTGATTTTTGCCTTCAAAATGAAACGCTTAGCGGCAAGACCTCAGCTTGGTGACAATAACAGCAGCAAGTTGTTGCGGGTCCGTCATGTGCGGGTTCTTCTCCATGACAGAGTGGACGATGTAGGCGGGGAAGATGTTGCAGAGGTTGCGGTAGGTCTGGTACTGGTGCTCTGGGATGACGTGGCGCTCCTGGTGCTCGGTGGGCAGGGCCTCCCACGGGGACCTCCAGATCTGCTCCATCTTCTCCGGCATGCTGCGCACCATCACCCGCTCGCAGCACGGCTGCATCAGGCTGTTGCTCAGAGGGTACGAGTGGTATCCATAGGATTCAGTCCCGCAGGGCAGGGGGTCCCAGCTGGCGTGCTGCTCCCGGCACAGGGGTGGCCTCCGCTGCCTCATGGGGTTGCTCTCGTACAGCCGAGAGTCTGATATGCTGTCCATGCGGGTCATGCCCAGGGAGCGGCCGGGCTGAGAGGCGGACGTCGGGTGGACGGTCTGAGGTAGGGGATAGTCCCCTGGGCAGCTGGACCTGGCTCCGACCACCTGGTGCTGGATGTGCGGGGCCAGGTGGGACACGGACTGCTTGCGGGGGACCTGCTTGGGCTCCTCTGGGCCGTAGCTCTGGACCCTGGTCAAGGCCTCGTGGTGGAACCCGTGAGTGAAAGCCTGCAGCCTGTTCTGGGAGGAGGACGGGTGTCCCTTCACGTTCTCCTCCAGGCTGCTGTCCACAGAGCTCAAGTACAGGTCCCCGTAGGAGGAAAAGGAGTCGCTGTTGGAGTGGCTGAGGCAGGGCTCTGGGCAGGGGCTGGGGTTCCTCTGGTACATGCTGTGCTCGTGCTCCATGCTGTAGAAGCTGTCCGTGTTGTGCATGCTGCTCAGGCTCATGTTAGAGAAGTCGCTCAGCATGGAGTAGTAGCCGTGGTCACCCACGGAGTCGTACTTGGGGAACTGCTCGCTGTAGCTGACGGAGGTGCCGTGGCTGTTGGTGACCAGGATGGGGGGGTACTGCACGCTGGACATGCTCTCCAGGGAGCTGCGGGCGAACTGCGAAGAGCCGGGTACGGGGCTGCTGGCCGACCGGGTGTTCAAGGCACCTGCCGCGTGGCTTTTGGCGGGCTGCATGGTCGGCACACTGAGGGCAGACACAAGGGAAGGCACGGAGTTGGCCTCGGGCTTTCGGGCGACTGATAGTCTCTCCTCGGGTTCACATGCCACCGAGCGGATGCTGGGGTCCGACTGGCGTTTGGGAGCGACGCGCTTGGCTTCTGAGCTGCTCTCCCCTTTTGCAGCCGCAGACCCCATGCCGCATTTAGCTAGGGCCCCCTCACTCATAGTCTTCACTGCTGACAGCTTGGCGAAAGCCCGCAGCTCATCCGCCACGGACCTCTGTGGCTGGTTTGCACGTTCGGGATGGTAATATTTGCATTTGTGTCCATAAGTGCATTTCTTCCCTGTAAAAATCATTCAAATAAGTATAAGACTAGTAGAAGACTGTGAAAAAGGAAACTGTGAAAAAGGAAACACAGCTAGTTAACGGTTTTAATTGTATCTTGCACTTACCATAAGGACATGGTTGCTTTTTGTGCTCGGGAACAACGGGGCGCTTTCTAAGAAAATTTTCCAAACTTGGGCCATGTCTTCCCAAAGGATCATCTGGAGGCATGAACCTAAAACCAAAATACACATTCTGACTTTATTAAAGGTACTGATGCAGGAAAAAAAAGAAATGTTACACACTAGATGAGAAAGAGCTAAATAAAACTTGTTCTCAAAATAAAAGATCAGGTGATCTGCATCTTCAATGGTTTTTAACACATTCTTTTTTTGTTCATCTATGACCAGCTGATGCGGAACTCCTGTTACGCACTTGTCGTTCACGAAGGAGTACATCAGAAGTCGCTCCTCAATAAATCTCTTCCACTCTGGCTTCTCATTCTGGAGGTCCCTGTAGTTGTCATTGGACACGATGATGCCATCGGAGTCGCACGCCAGCTTGACGATGAAGCGATCATCATAGCACACCACCCTCCTTCCTTGGACCCTCCGAGATGGAGTGAAAACCAGTATCTTCTCCTTCTCCAGCTTTCTCAAGATTTCCTGGTCTGAGAATAAGAATGGCATTGGATGAGAATTAGACTACATAACAGCTATATAGATATAAAAATGCAGTGCAGTGCTTCAAGCCTTTTCAACTCCTCCCCGCATTTTCTGTTCGAAGGAAAATTAATCACCGTTCTGAGTCTGCACTCAAGCATACCAAATGATTGTGTGAGTGAGTTTTGCTACGTGAACTACATACACAAAAGAAGCAGATGTCTTGCCTTCGAGTCATACAGGAAAAAAAAAAAAAACATGTCCTATGTCAACTTTCAGACAGAATGAATGACTGAGCACAGTTACTTTGGTTAGGATACTAAATGTGCTGTGAGTAGACATTTTGAAATGGAATGGTATGAAAAAGAAGGGCAAGGTAGATACAGATGAATGTGGTTAATGTCACCTTAATTAATGCCACAAATATAACTAAACTAAAATAACTAAAGTAACTTATGTACTAAATTCAGTGTATTACTACCATGTTTTTTTTTTTCCAAAAACCCCTTGCCATGCACAAATGGTGACAATATTAAATGGACTATTTTAATAACCCTGTGAAACCCATTTACTGTCACCTTCAGAGTAACCAGTTATAGGTTTCTTCCCCCTCAGGTGTATAGTTTTAAAATAATGTATTTAAAAAATAATACCACACTAACTTTAGAAACATTGTGAGCCAAAGTCAAAGTGGAATGTTGACATCATCTGCTAAACATTGTTGAGTGAACTTGTCTTGAATGCAGAGAAAATGTCTACTCGTCCATTAACTCAAAGCAGTTAATAATGAACACCGTTTCAGAATATAGTTAAACTTCAGTTAACGTTCACTTTTTATTTTGAAGCTAATCAAGATAACCTAGTCAGAATCAACTGTCTAAAGTACCACAAGCTAGTGACATAATGTTGCTAAAGTTCAACCTTGTTTAGGCTACTTGAGATGGAAAGTCTAGCCTTTTTACTGAACTGAATCCTATTGTTGACTTGAGTAAGAATCAGTTCTGTTGGCTACATCTCTGGCTGTGTTTCAGTGGTCCTACAGTCGAGTCTGAAAAGAAAGAAAATATGTAAGGCTAAACAGAAAGAAGTCCTGCAGTCTGCATTTAACTATGGCAGCTTCAACTTCCTAAATTCTACTTCCCATGAGAAGTTCAGTGTTGAACCTCACATAATTATCTATTTGTTTATCATCTTTGCCTTTCAATGCATTGTTCTTGGTGACTGTAGTTTTCAAATTTCAAATTGTAATTTTTAAAAAACAGGCAGAACAGTTAAAATGAGGCCATAAGTTTTTCAAGAGTGGTGGCCTTTTCTTGATTAGCTAGCTAGCCACATTTACAGAGAATAAACAGCTGAGTTGTATTTGCTACTCGATTATTTGATCCTCTAACTTGCTAGGTTATGTAAATTTGAGGACTGTAAAACAGACGACATGCTCAAGAAGTAGGCTAATATGCTGCATGTTAATAATCAGTGATGACACCATGACAAGGACACAGTGTTCATATTGAAAAAATGGATTTTTAAGAGTAGTACATTGTGACAATAAAATAGGTACAAAATGCAGTTCATTTAGTTTTCCTTATTTCACTGTAAAACCCTTGAATAAGTATGGTTAAAATATTATTACTGTACCCCTGTGTGTTGGAGTCACTGAATAATATCGGAACCCAGGTAAATCACAATCCACATATTTGTATAAAATCACATATTTTTTTGTCATGGCAGAGAAGATTACACTGTTATATGAACTACACTTATCTATTGCTCCAGCACATGGACAAGATACCAATTGTGCTAAGAGTTAAGGCCAAATCAGGAAAGTACATATTTATTACAAGGTAGTTAGCAAACCTACTAGCTAACAAACTAAATCCTTGGAGTTTCATCAAACATAGTAGGCCTCACAAAAATGGCCATTATAATCCACAGAAGATCCAAAAACCTTACAACATACAGTAAGGCAAAAAAACTGAATCATTGTACATACATACACACACACAAATGTAAACCATACCTGTAATGGGGGCATCAGGCCTGGACTGCTCTTTTCTCCATGCTGGAACAAACACGGTGATGTCTTTGTGTCCTTTCTCCAGGAACCAGTCCACTGCCAACTGGATACCACGGCAAGAAAATACCTCTTTGTTTCCATGGCTACAAGACAAAGAAGACAAAATAACACTCAAGTACTTCTTGTGAGAAGTTTGCCTATATAGAGATCATTGAAATTATGTCATCTAGGCCCTGATGGTAAAGAAGACCGCTGTTTCAGTGATTTCAGTGATAAGAGTTTTTTAAGGTGCCTGTTAAAGACCTACCTCATTGCCACATTCGACCCGTCTATAACTATTGGTCTCAGGTTATCAAAATTGTCCACAGCTTCATCCTCCAGTGACACCTCGGGACTGGCCATTTCCTTGGGGCAGGGGCCCCGTGGTACAAGTGTGGTGGTGCTGGTGCAGCCACTGGCCTGAGCCTCCACCTCGCCTTTGTTGCCCAGTCTAACCAGCTCAGCCAGGATGTCGTTGATGAGGGAGTTGGCTCCCAGTTTGTTCAGCACTGTCTCGATCTGCTCTCCGGAGTAGCCCAGCTTCAAGGCGAAATCCATCTTGGCCTGGTACTCCCTGTCACCGCCGGGCTTGCAGGCAGCGGCGGCGGTGGCCTTGACGTCGTCGGCGCGCAGCTCCTGCAGGGTGCTGCTCTGGGAGAAGCTGGGCCGGTCCAGGCAGGGCGAGCGGCACAGCTGCCGGTGGGGCTTGGTGGAAATGAGTGGCTCTCTCCTGCCACCGCTGCCACTCGCCTGCTCCGCCTCGCTCTCCGAGCTGCTGCCCTCCTCCGACTCCCCGCTGAGGTCCAAGGCCTCCTTCAGAGCGCTGGCTTCTTCTCTGGGGGAGCGTTTCTCCATTTTCAGCTTCTCCAGCATGGACCAAGCTGTCATTACGTTGCGCTCGCCTCCAGAGATCTCCACCGTGCGCTCCCTCACCTCCACCACGGCCTGCGAGTCATATTCAATGGCTGACTTCAGCGCCAGCAGCCGTTTGTGAAGGGCCAATGTTAGACGCTCCTTTCTTCTGTGTGCTGGTGAAATCAGTGATGCTATATAGTCCTGAAAGAAAACAAATAAAATGAGGATAGATTTGTCAGACTGCATTAGGTGACAATCAGTATCACTGAATACGGGCAGCATACAAGTACATTTCTACATGATGACACAAGTAAAATAACTTGAAGACCCCAAGACCTTCAACAGCATGACCAAATATTTGTTACATATAACAAAACCTAAAATAAGACAGACATACACACACCAATCTAGCAATTAGGTGCTGAGCACACAGGAAACATGGAATGAAATACAGCACTCCTACACTGTTTTGCCTCTCAAATGCTTTCTTGGTGACATTTGATCCATGTAGATTAAAACATTTTTTGTGATAATCAAAAGACCACACTCTTTTTAATAATATCTGAAGTTAGCATTCTGATGATTATTCAAAGCCTGAAAACACAGGAATAAAAGGAACTGATAAAAGGAATAAAAGGAAATGCATTCCTGGAGCAAGATAAAAGCAGTATAACATTCCCTAAGAAAAAAGTCAGTGTACTTCCATGATATAAGCAGAACAACAGGTTAAATTTTCCACAGTAATAAATCCTTAGCACATGTAAAATAAAGAATGTAGCCTAAAATAAATTGCATTGAGCACATAATTAAGAAGATCTTAGCATCCCCGCAAAGCTACAGTTAATAGTTTTCTCGGTGTCACTCACAATGCGATTTACTGATAATTATCTTTGATTTTATGAATTCCTGTGACAGGTGCTGTGACTATCAATAATTTAACACTAACAATTCAAGTAAGCTGAGAGGTATTTATTAAGACCAGTGTTCAATTACTCTGGACAAAGCCAATTTTGGAACAACATAATAAAATCTTTAATAAACATATCCACTATGCAGAATACATTTAAAAAGTAAACGTATAAATTATGTACTGCAGTTACAAAACTTTAATAAAAATCATTGTGCCAAACATGTCCCCACCTGGTAGAACCGTAGCCTACTCGATTCGTATGAAATCAGTCTCCATTACTGTGTTATAGCATGGGTCGGACATTCGATAACTGTGTTGGTGATGAATGAATAAATCAAATGAATAAATCAAAGCTTAGCTTCAAACCCAAGAAACGATAGTCTATATTGGTAAGTTCATGATTTCGTTTCGGTTAACCGAACTGAAAATGGAGTCTAACATCGCTTTACAGACACGAGTATTCCCTCATCAAAACGAACTCAGGATGACAGTTTCGATTACGAATGCAGTCGAGAAGAAAAGTTATTTTGTAGCCATCTGTTTACGTAAAACAGATTCGATTATCAAAACCAGACTTCTACGGTCAACGTCCTTCTGTTGCTGCCGAACAGGAGTAGCCTACTCTTTCGAAAATCAATATCAATGAATAACAGATTTAAGCAGCTCCTAACGGCATCAATATTTTTCAAACAATACTTTTCCCGAAACACCACGTACAGCATGCGGCAGACAGATAGCGTTAAGCTTACTGACCTAAAAGAGAAAAGGCAAGCTACAGGCCTATCTTTGCGTTATGTTTCAGGTTAGTATTCAACACAACAGATGAAAATAATTCATATTTGATTCACCTTAACTTTCCTATGTTCAATGCAAAAAATCCAAGTGTTTTCATGACACCGGCGTGTGATGAATCTTTCGGCATAGTTTCTGTCCTCATACTGTCGTATGTGTACAGCTGCCTTTCATTCAGTCCCGCCCTCGCCGAGGATAATGACGGCGTTGGGGCTGGACAACACGTCCCTGTAACGCCTCCTCGACTCTCAAATTCAGTCACATTCTACTGCTTGTAACTCGCCGGTTTCAACATCACAATAGTGAGCGGGAGTACACCATTATTTGGTTTCAACATCACACAATACAAGACGTCCAGAATTCTTTTATACTCATCTTATTTACTCAGTCTTTGGCGCTCTAGGTTGTGTGTGACTAACAGATTTAGAAAACTATACTTCATATTCTCGCAAATATGCAGATAGCCAGAATAGGGTTAAAGTCATGATGGTAACTAGCAAAAATATTTTAAAGTCTCGGGTCTCAATACTGAGAAACGAGCAGAAATGATTAATCATCTACATAAGGAATTTGTGGAACAGTATACAACTAGTTACGCCCAGTCACGCGTCTGTTCACACTACTGCAAAAACTGTCACATGTAAATGTTTTCATTTGCAGTATAGAGTCCTAGAGAAGTTTAATTCAAGGCAACCCAAACTAACAAAAATGACATCAAACAGCTATGCCAAGAGGAAAAAAAAACTCTTGTTCACTATTTTTTAGGCAACCCAAATCATTAACAAAACAGAAAATGCTATTCAAAGAACAGCACAATGTAAAAAAATACTTCCCTTTTCACAAACTACCAATCCAAATAAGTAGAGGGATAATCAAACAATTGTTCCAACAAGCTGTTAGTGGAAGAATGACATCAGATCCTGTTTACACCTGATTTGATCTTAATGAACTGTATAGAGCTATCCAATATCCACTATGAAATACTTTCAGAGCTATGTGAATGGATCACTTTGAGTTAATCTGCGTAGAGCACACAAAATGCAGCGAATACACCCTATGCCTGACTAGGCCATGTGCGAATCCATGTTTGTGAAGCCAGAGATGTAGCTCTGCCCTTGTAAGTAAACCATGATCAAGACTCTTTCTTGTTAGTTTGGTAACAAATTCTACCTTTTAATTGAATCAAATCTAATCTAAAACTGATACTGTGATTTGAGTGGGAGACACAGGTAACTGAACAATCTTGTAATGACCTGTGAGTCTTGAGACATCAAAAACCCAGGTCTCAGACTGATCATAGTATAAAAAACGTTATATCTCTAGATACTAACCTAATCCCACAATGAAAAGATGGTCGAGACACAAACACAATGAAGCATTACACTATGTTACACTACTGCTGAACTGCTGGTTTAAATAATGTTCATCTCTTCATTCAACGAAGGTTGAAAACCAGTAATACTTGTGACTACAGGTCTAGTTTCCAAGACAGGTTAGGGAATATAAAGAGGCCTTCTGCCTTTACAGAAGTTTCTAACTTTGATTTTACACACACACACATATATATATATATATATATATATATATATATATATATATATATATATATATAGACATGGTCATGGTCAAGACGATCTGCTGCAGTTCAAACCGAGCATCAGAATGGGGAAGAAAGGTGATTTAAGTGACTTTGAACGTGGCATGGTTGTTGGTGCCAGACGGGCTGGTCTGAGTATTTCAGAAACTGCTGATCTACTGGGATTTTCACGCACAACCATCTCTAGGGTTTACAGAGAATGGTCCGAAAAGAGAAAATATCCAGTGAGCGGCAGTTCTGTGGGCGAAAATGCCTTGTTGATGCCAGAGGTCAGAGGAGAATGGCCAGACTGGTTCGAGCTGATAGAAAGGCAACAGTAACTCAAATAACCACTGTTACAACCAAGGTATGCAGAAGAGCATCTCTGAACGCACAACACGTCGAACCTTGAGGCAGATGGGCTACAGCAGCAGAAGACCACACCGGTGCCACTCCTGTCAGCTAAGAACAGGAAACTGAGGCTACAATTCGCACAGGCTCACCGAAATTGGACAATAGAAGATTGGAAAACGTTGCCTGGTCTGATGAGTCTCGATTTCTGCTGCGACATTCGGATGGTAGGGTCAGAATTTGGCGTCAACAACATGAAAGCATGGATCCATCCTGCCTTGTATCAGGATTCAGGCTGGTGGTGGTGGTAATGGTGTGGGGATATTTTCTTGGCACTCTTTGGGCCCCTTAGTACCAATTGAGCATCGTTGCAACGCCACAGCCTACCTGAGTATTGTTGCTGACCATGTCCATCCCTTTATGACCACAGTGTACCCATCTTCTGATGGCTACTTCCAGCAGGATAACGCGCCATGTCATAAAGCTCGAATCATCTCAGACTGGTTTCTTGAACATGACAATGAGTTCACTGTACTCAAATGGCCTCCACAGTCACCAGATCTCAATCCAATAGAGCACCTTTGGGATGTGGTGGAACGAGATTCGCATCATGGATGTGCAGCCGACAAATCTGCAGCAACTGCGTGATGCTATCATGTCAATATGGACCAAACTCTCTGAGGAATGTTTCCAGTACCTTGTTGAATCTATGCCACGAAGGATTAAGGCAGTTCTGAAGGCAAAGGGGGTCCAACCCGGTACTAGCAAGGTGTACCTAATAAAGTGGCCAGTGAGTGTATATATATATATATATATATATATATATATATATATATATATATATATATATATATATATATATATATATATATATATATATATATATATATATATATATATATATATATATATATATATATATAAATGTATCTGGCTTACAGCCAACTTTACAATGTTGTATGTACGGTTTGCACAATACATTTTAGGTGCTTCCTATCAATAAAAATACACTCAAAACAGTCAAAACAAGCCAAGATTACTTCATGTGAAAACAGCTCATTGATAAGAGATGAACTCTCCTCTGGATTGTGTCATCAAAAACAAATATTTACCTTACCACACTAGAGTATTTCCTCTTCTCAACAACTACAGGCAGGACACCGTGCGTAATATATTTTGCTCTACGATCTCACTGTGGTGATTGGCGACAGGAAATTACACATGAATGCTTGTGTGCTGATGCCTGGTGGAATTCATGATGTATCCCTCCACACACATCTAAGCATTAACTTACAAAATTAAAACTATTCAGAATTCTGAGACGGTTTGCTTATTGAATGGGACTCCCACCATATGAAATATTCCACAGACTCCTCCTCACATCTGTAAGAATCTGTGCATGTGTCATTTGCTGCAATCGTTTTCAGTATGACTCTGAGGGTCAATCTGTGTCAAATCTTCTCACTGTCTTGTTTTTTTTTTTTTCGATCTGGAGGACTACTCAGTCTTTATTTGAGATTAATTAATTCATCAAAGGTCTGACAAGAGGGAATGACCACTTCCATTCACCTACCTATTGGGAGTCATTTCTCATTGAAAACACCATTTGGTAAAGTTGATAAAACATGTTAGGCCATGTTTGCAGCATTTAATATTTATCCTTTGCTACTTCATATAAATACTTGGTTCTGACGCCTACGTATTTACACAAGAGTCCAGAGATAAGGGGTGCAGTTCATTAGTATTTGTTTTCACATATAATTTTGAATGGGAACATGAGTGTTGACAGACTACAAATTATATGAACATGACACATTATGGACTATATTTCTAAAATTCTTACAGATAGCACTATATTGCCCAAACAGCAACTTAAATGTCACAGAACATTTGGGGACGAAATTGCCCATAATATGGCACCAATATTATGTTTGTAAGATCATCTATCTATTGTTCTGAGCTGTTTCCTTGACAGGAAAGAACTTGCTATATAGTTTATTGCTTATTTTTGCAACTTTATGTTAGCCTGTTGCCATGTTACCTAAAAAAAAAAAAAAAAAAACAAAGCCCAATAATAAAATTCATTTCAGAAAATTAGGGCTGTTTAAGTCAGATTCACTCTGAAGTAAAGTGAGAAACCATGTACATTCTGTCTCGCTGCCTCAATGTATGAACTGAATGTTACATTTATGTTGCAATAAACGATTGCGACACTGCTTTCTTCTGCAAGCACTGCTCGACCTCCTGGAGCCCAAACTGTGGGAGGCAACAATTAAGTTAGGCACCCTCTGTGTCACAGTCAAAGGAAACATCTCGGTTGAGCAAGCTAAGTGTCAGTTGGCACATCATCAGAAAAATACCATATCTTGTGTCATTTGTGCCATCAGTAGCATTACATGACATGTGACTGAAAACATAACTAAACTTCCGCCATTTGTGCGGTCATCAAAAATTTATGATTTAAACAATATGGGGTTTGATCCTCTCTAACATTCAGTTAGTAGTACCAAATTACTTTAAGCATGATGAACCAGCATGATTTCTAGGCCTAACTGATGCCTGTCATTTTTAAAATAATATGGTAGCCCAGACAGAGCTGAAAGTGGTTTTGTCCTTATGTTAGTGTAAAATAGTTTTAAAATAGCTGGCGGGGGGTGGGGGGATGGGGGACTTTCCAACATTTCCTTAAAACTGTGCTCACAGGGAGACCTTTGGCTAATTTCTCATGTGGGAGTGCACAACTAGAAAGCTCAGGGGATAACACTCAGTACCAGTGTTGTGCATGAACGCGTTAAAAGAGCGCGTTCATTGAACGTGCTCATTTTTTCGGTGAACGGTGAACTTGAACGTATCCTTTTGCAACTAAAGAACGTGAACTTGAGCTCGTTCAGCTTTGCGCGAGATTCGGAATCCTTGGGTGTGTTACTGGTTGATGAATAAACACGGACGGCATTATTCCATACTTGAGACGTTTTCATTAGTGCAACTCATCAGATAGACAGCTCGACAGCTCGCACCCAACTGCCCATGTCCCGCGTGACAATCACTGTGCATGTAGACGTACACATAAAATAGTCCCTGGAGCAGCTCATTTAAAAAATGGAAGAAATGAACTGGGACTGTGAACTTGTTCAAAATTCAAAATTGTGAACTATGAATGTGAATTTGTTCATTTTTATCTGTGTGAACTGAACTTTGAGCTAGCTCATGTGAAGTGTGAACTTGCACAACACTGCTCAGTACTCTGCTTGCTCAGTTTTAATGATGTACATAATGTCTGTTCTGAAATATTCTACACTGGAAAAGCTCTATATTCCCAGATGAATTTTGATATATACAGTATATATACATATATACAGTAACAACAACAGTGAAATAAAGAAGCCAAAAGGGGAACATGTACCTCAGTTAAATGATTGGACACTATATGTGCTTATGACACCGCTGCTTCCCCTTGTCTTGCAGAGAGAAGGATACTACCATCTAGCTTCAAGAGGCTCAGCCCATGACATACGTTGCCTAGCAACACAGCCTTGTCATCAGCAAACTGCTTTTTAGCAGTCACGACTAACTGGGAAAACACAGCCTATCTTTCTCCAGGCAGCCCCGACAAACACTATCAAGACAGGAGGATGGATAAATCTGAGCTTTTCACAGCATGTAGTATTACAAAGATGATGCAGAACAAGTGACACCAAAACTACATAAAAGAACAAATAACATGCAAAGTAGATGTTTTTCCTCATGATCAAATTTTTCACATTATTAGATGTAAGAGGCTGTATATTTGTGTACAGGTAATCTATGGAGTACCACAGATCAGGAAGACAGACGTAGTGCATTGCATGAAGACCAGAAGCTGGGGGGTGTAAGAACAGGTTTTCTACCACAGGTGATACTGTATAAAGAATAGGTCTTGGACCTCTGTCACATGTGACCATTCCAGTCCTCTCCAGAATCCTTTTTGATGCAAATCAAACCATTCCTGGGGACTGCTGCTGAAAAACTAGCACATATGATTATGAGCATGTGAAAATGACTGTAACATGGGTTACTGCTGCACATAAAACAAAAAAAAAAAAACATCTACTGTGTGTTGCACAAAGAGTCTGTAATTGTTGTAAAAATATTGCTCCGAATTTTTAAAAAGCTGAGATTGATTTGATGTAACCTGATATACAGTTGAACGATTAAAAAACGCACTGGAGTGTGTAAGAGCTTTAAATCACACCTCTGAGAAACATAATCGTTGCTAGGTTACGCTTCCTATTGGCATGTAGACAAGGAAAGTGTAGACACATTCAAATTTTCATTTTGAAAACAGAATACAAAAAAGTGTGAAAAACAGGCTCTTACAGCAATTGCTGTGTGGGCCCCAGCCCATAGTTTAGTAACCCCTGAGATCTATGAAATAAAACTGAAATAAAACACCTACTGTCCTCTACCCTTATGTGGTATCAAGTGTCTTCATAAAGTAAGATTATATTTTGGAATATCAGATGTGTGGTCATTGATCATTATTGGGTAGTGCATATCCAAGTGTTTGGGAAAGGGCAGGGTATGCATTTATCAAAGGATCTTGAACAAGTGCCTCTTCTTAAATGGTCAGAAGTACTTCTTGCACAAACAAATGTTTACCATTTATCTCACCGCTGTCACTATTAAAATTAATACATGCTTAAAGCATGTATAATGAAAGACAATGGAAATTACTCCATGCAGGCTCCTTGAAAAAAAAAAAAAATCAGCAATTCTGCTTTAAAAACAAATAGGAGGACATAATGAGACAGAGTTGTCTCTCAGAACAGCCCCTCAAGAATCAAACCCATCATTTCCTCAGACAGCAAGCACTGGTGATCCACCAGCTGATGTCATATCCATTTTGGTGTAAGGGAGACAAAATGCTACTACTAAGAAGTTAATAGTTGTAATAGTGTGTAACAGTGTAGACCAGTTTATGACAACTCAGATTTCCAAAATTCAAAATGTTCATCTGCTTCTGGGTTCACTTAATCCTGGAGGCTGATTTTAAATGTCAAACTGGGGGCGTGATTGGGGTAGAAGGTAGAAGGTCACTAGCAATGTCTCTCTCATAAATTAAGAAGGTTCACACCCCCACAAAAAAGTGGTTCTGAGTAAACAGCAGGATCGAACTCAACCATTCCTTACACCTCCTTCCATTACAAAGAGAGGCTATGAGAATACAAGCTCTTTACCCAGGAACCTTGCAAAGTAGTTGATGTCAGAACAATTGTCAGATGATTACAGATCAGGGCCACATTAAATGAAAGACAAACATACTGCCATCATGTCTCTTATCTATAATTCAAACTATGATTTAAACTTAAGCTGCCCTTAAAATAACACTTGACAGGTCAATTATGGGATTTGCAGTTGTAAAACATGACATTTTTGTAAGGAGGAAGCCAAAGCGTGTTTTGACTTAATCAGACTGCATTGTTTTCTCAACAATATAAAAGGGCTGGCGGCACCACTGGGCTTAAAAAATGACAGCCAACCCTGAAAATGGTTAAAAAAAATTCATAGCTTCAAATAAATTACATGAAGCAATACGGACGATGTTACTCCTTATCGATTATCGAGCTATATATCTTTGTTATCTCATACATATAGTTGTATTTGATTTATGTGTTACCTGGTATGTTTAGAGGTGATAATGTACTGGATAAAGTCTATCCAACCTTGTTCTCAAAGTGGAACACAACTTATTGCAAAAATGGAGATTAATAGCAACAACACAGACACAAAGGAAACTGTCTTTGGTGAGTATTTTTATCCTGCTAGTTAATGTGGCTAAATAGGTGCTACAGATTTACCTAGCTGAGAAATATATGTACTGTAAAATATCACTAGCGCAATTGCTTCAGTGATTGTATAAAGGGCATCTGGTTTACACAGGTTGACACTGAATTTATAGATTACTGTATCTAGTTCGCTACCTAACTGACGGAATTAATCTAGCTAGTCCAACTGTTGGCTGTAATGTCTCTCAACCCACATGTAGGACTGTAGTGTTAGTTAAAGAAATTCTAAATTCTAAAGAATGTTACTGTTGATGTACAATACGTAAGTGTACACTGAACAGTCAATCATCTGTCATAGGAAATGACATTGGGTCTGTGACTTCTAACATTATAGAATATAAACACCATCAGTTCAAGTATTATTCAGTGTTATACTGAAACCATAAAGCAGTCTGACTACACTTTAGTTCCCCTGTTGTGGTTTTCATAAGGTTTTATATTTTCTAAATTACTACTACACTCATTTCACAAAAAAAGCAGGTAAGGCTTCGGCAAGAGCGCAGTGTCATGTGTGCCGTTTATAGCCGGTTAGAGCATCTCACGTGTGGCCGCAGCACAGGCGTAGAAAAAAAGGAAAAAAAGTGAAAGCATGCAGGTTTCTGCAGGAAGCCTGGTGCTTCACTTGAAACTGCAGGCTGGAATTTCCTGGCGCGATGAAAGCGCAGAGGAGCGAGGCGGAAGGCCCCCTCCTCTCCTCCTCCACTATGCAGGCTGGAGCCCAACAAGGCCGCTGTGCTCTCGAGCACATGCACAGGCTTGTGCAGCCTGTCTCATAGCAACAAGTAGAGTGCGCTCCTCAGCCGTGCCGCTCCCTAGCTCAGGAACAGATTCCCAGCTTCTGTTCCTTCCAAGGCCCTCAGTGTGGATCAGACCTTGCAAAACAAATATGCTGCACACAGGTTGTAATAACGCTAGAAACCCTACATCGCCTGTGCTACTGCTCCTGATAATAAATTGCCCTTGCAGGTAATGTTGTGCTGTCAAAAGGAAAAAAAAAAAAACATTGAACAGCCTGAGAACACATTCATTTGGGATTTGTGATTGTCATCAGACAAAGAAAAAAACAAACAAATTAAAGTATTGAACCTGCATGATTGAATGAGTTCATTGGTAACCTAGCTACACTGCTGTAGTATGACACGTGGCCAGGGAGGGACTGAAGTATGGGGTGATGTAGGCTACTCCTGGACAGCAATAAGAAATGTTTCAATAGCGTAATTTCAACTGTCAAGCATGCAATTACATCAGTCAGGGAAGGCAACTTATTTGAAAAGCTTTTTTTTCAGTCTGGAGTATTTGGGGAGTCATCCTTGGTGGTTTCTGTCAATGTTTGTTCATATTTGGACAGACATCATTTTATTTTCAAGTGCTAGACCAGCTTCCTAGTGTGCTGTACATTGCGGCTAGGGTGGGGACATGTAAACTCAGAGGATAATGTCCAGGTATTTCTCCACTGCCTCAGTTTCTACTAGGTGAAGTTGCATCATAAGGGACCAACATTTTTGAACTCTCAAAACCAAGAATGCCATTTTAAACATTAATGAAAGCATGCACATGTCATCATGAATAATTTAGTACCTTATACCTTAATTCTGGAAAAGAAAGCACACATATAACACTCTCAGAGTACTATGTCACTCAATGCTGGATTCTACTGTATGTGCTCAATATCGTACCTGAAAATTCATCAAAACTCAGAGAGAGGATTTTAGAAGTCTAGCTAATATACAGCCAATAATTTATAGAAATTTGGGGTGTGTATATGTATATGTGAGGGAGACATCTGGAGAGAGAGAGAGAGAGAGAGAGAGAGAGAGAGAGAGAAATTTCCATCGACAAAACATTCCACATAAATCAGGTGCAAATAGTGAGGCCATGAAGTACCTTAAAAAATATATTCCCTGTGTGTTTGTGAGGCTTGGGGAATTAACTTGACTTGATTCAAAAACTATAACCACGTAAGACAGAGGTTATGCGATTTAGACGTTTGACGAACAACCCACCAATACAGTGACTATTTATGTTTCTACTCAAAGGACAACACTTTCGTCTCTTGTGGCCAGTTAAAACAATTTAGTATCATAACATCAAAAGACACTCAGATAATGTCCCGGCTGCAGTGCATTTCAACAATGATCTGTTATTTGACAAATTGTTAAATATTAATTTGCAATCGTCAGAAATGTTAGCAAACATTAAACACATGGAGACAGAGGAAAAAAATCGTAATTACGACCGGGTAGCAACAGAAGTAGCTAGTATGGAATGTAGATGGCTAGCTTGCTGATGTGATGATGATGATTCCATACTGAAACACGAATCCTTAATATTCGCATGGCCACTCATGAAAATGTAAGCAGCCTGATTATTTAGCTAGCTAACAATATTCACCTAGCTAGCTAAACTCCTCTCTCCGCAATAGGGAAAACGCTAATAAACATTCAAACGCTCTTACTTTTGCCTTTGTGCAGTCACCTTCCTCGCCCTCTTCGATATTCACTGTGATGCTGCAGCTGCTGTCACTGGCATTGGCGCTGCCGCAGTTTGACTCAGCGGAGCCGTAGCTGACCCTTACCCGGAAAACACGCTCGATATACGGAATGGAGCGCTGCAGCAAGGGGCCTGCACTCGCGGGCGCTACCAGCTCCAAAACCATTTATTATAATAAATTAGCGTCAGACGCACACAACTGCGAGTCCAGTATTTTAATGATTGATGGCTATTTTTGTTGAAAGGGTCATATACTCATAAAGATATTTTCCCCGGGCACTACGGCAAAAACAATCCTCCTGCATCCCTTTCCTCCATCATCCTAGCTGCCTCCCACAGACTGTTTCTTAGCAACAGGTCTGCCGCCCCCTGTCGCCAGTTCCGAATACAAACCATTAGAACAAGAACTACGTGTCCCTAATAGTCTACTATGTAGCTACGTATCAGGCTACCGAGATGCTCCTGATCATACCGACCATTGTCACTAGGATTTTAATTTCCTATCTGACAATATTATGCATTGCGTGCAGCATATAATTAACGAGATAGAAGAGGCGACAGTAAGTACAACATGGTTACGAATGTATCTTAAATTTATTTTGTATCTAGCATATATATAAACAACCGGAAACAATCGAAGAAGCCTCATGTTATGGATTATGGACATGGCCCGAGTTTGATGACGACCCAATGTACCGACAGTAGACAACCTGGCAGCAGCTGGCTTCTTGCACCCTCTAGTGTTCTGCTACTGCACCTTCCCCACGTGTTCTTCACTTGGTAACTCGCCGAATTTTGACGTATTTTTCCCTCTGATTGGCCTACATGCTTCATGTGACATGCTTTGGCCAATCGTAGACTAGTGGCGCAAACGGGGGAACAACACTTCGAAATAGATGGGAACTGTAGTTTCGGCGTGCCATGATTTCTCATCTTTGACTGCACTTACCACAATTCTTTGTTTTTTGCACATGCCCAAAATCTCCCGTGGAGCCAGCCAGCAAAACCGCTTGTCTATTGTTTTGTTGGCATCTGGATGACCAGTTGTGTTGCTGGAGTCCACTGAAAAAAAATCATGGCGGATGAACAAGAAATTATGTGCAAACTAGAAAACATTAAAGAAATAAGGTAATTGCAATGTGTATATCAGAACAGGATTTTAAATGTGTTTTGAACCCAGGTATATGTTTCCGTAACCCGGTATACTGTCGAGTTGATCGTAAGGTAGCGTTAGCAAGATAGGTGGCTAGCATGCAAAATAACACTTTAGCAAACTGCCAGTATAGCTGCAGGTTTAACCTTAGCTACGTTTGCCAATGCGGACTATAACTAACGTTAGCAACCTAGATTTATTGCAACTGATTACATTTGCGTGATGTCATGGCTGTTCTGTTGATGGCTAGTTAGCTGTTATTAATTGTATTTTCTTTGAATTTGCTTGGATAAAGCAATACTACCACTTAGCACGCTAATTCAGGCAACTAGCCTGAATTAGCGCGCTAAGTCAGAGAACTATCCAAACACAACTAGCGATTTTTATTTTGTATTTTATCTAAATTCTATTTTGTATGTTGAGCGTAAAAGCAAACTTCATATGTCAAGTCTGAGTAACTAAAAACGTGCTATCTTCCAGGATTAGTGGGCGTATCTTTGGGACTGCTTTCGTGTGGTTTGCTAGGTAGACTGTAGGCTTCCTGTAAACAAAGGAATTTTATTGTTTTGCTGTATGTTACCGGCGGGTATGATGGCACTGTGAAAGATGCGGATTATCTTAACTTTACAGGAATATTGCGCTGCCAACTTCTGTTTCACAACGTTCATTGCTGTCCTATTATTTGAAGTTCAACAACACCGTATTTTAAAGTGCGTGTTGTCCACGATTTCAGATTTGCCACGTGACGTGGCTCATTTAGATAGGAGGAGACCCGTTTATATTTTTGATAGTGTGTGAACCCAGTATCTAAGCATAAATTTTATAAACGTCATTTTTCAGTTCTTACAAATTTTGTATGTAATCGGCATGAGCAGTCATGAGGATGTCCTTTCCTGTGCTGTCCTGTCATAGAAACAAGACCATTCAGATGGAAAAAATCAAGTCCAGGCTGAAGAGCGAATTTGAAGCACTGGAGTCAGAGGAGAAGCACCTGAAGGAGTATAAGCAGGAGATGGACCTGCTTCTGCAGGAAAAGATGGCTCATGTGGAGGAGCTGAGACTGATCCATGCTGACATCAATGTGGTGCGTACTGACAGTGAGGGTCACCTGGGGTGGAAGTGCCCTCATGGCGTCTGATCTGCAGACTGATCATGCTTTGTTCAAATGGTATTAGCAAACAGGGGAGGAAATGATGAATTACAAACAAAAGCCTGGAGATGTACAATACCCTCTATATGTATGCCCTATGCCCTTATTAAGTGGAAACAAAAGATGTAACAGAGAAAAATGTATGTATGAATTTCTCAGGTTCAACCACAATTTTTCTGCTGGATTGAGGTCTGAAGAATGAGATGCCCAGCTGAGAGTATTTGTTTTGTGCCTCGTTAGCCATTTCTGTGTAGATTTGGATGAGTGCTTTAGATGGTCACGATGATCATTATCCATTTTCAGCCAAGCTTGAGCTTCTTGGCAGAGGAAACCAAGTTTTTGGCCCAAATGTCCTGTGGCTTGGTGAAGGACATGACTCTGTCTGTCTGAAAAAAGGGCGCTAGGACCTCTAGATGCAAAACAATCCCAAAACAGAATCGAGCAGCCCCCCAATATTAGTTGTGTGGAGGGGGCTTTTAAATACATACTTCCTTTGTATGCTAAACACAATGCTTCTGAGAAAAAAAATCAATTTTATTTAATTTGGCCATAAGGCATGTTTCCAGTTTACACTGAGGTGTAGATTTCCAAATTCAAGTCTCCTCTTTTTTGTAGTTTGCCGTCATAAGAGGGTTTTTCCTTCTTTCCAGCCATGAATGATACATTCATGCAGGGGGTGGTATCCCAAACACTTTGTATCCCAAAGATGTCAGTTTGCTTTGGGGTTCTCAATTTATGGCTTTGAAATTAGGACTGCCTCTGGAACAATTTATGTCACAACTTGGGGTGGCAAGATATAGTAGCATTCTCTTCTCAGTAGTGTTGCCACTGTTTCAGTGTCCTTACAATTTGTGTTCTGTCCTGGACTAAGTTTATTGGAACTCCCTGCTACTAGGTGGTGCAGTTCAACCTACCTGTTATGTAGCTGCAATAATTGTTAATATAAAAGAAGTGAATGTTCTCTGGTAGAAAAAGTATCGTCACTGTCTCACTCCATCAGACATAGCCTCTGTGTTTCATCCCACCTGCAATCCGTATTCAAGTATCATCTGTAAGTAAAATCGAACATGTTTGTGAGTTTATTTCATCATTATTGTGGATTTGGATGGTATTTTGTGTTCAGTAAAACGTGTTGTGCTCTTTAAAGACAGCTAGCCAGCTAGCCGTGCAGCTCTCTTGTCATGGTTGCTTGTAATGTTGGCAAAGAATATTGTCTACTATTGTTAACAGAGATTTAACACAAATTAAGACAATGAGTTTGACAAATGTTTATTTCATTGTATACTCATACACAATTATTTATGTTTGTCATAGTTTACTGAGTTCCTGGCACACTCTTCCTCTGGATGGTGGGCTGCAATAAAAACCGTTCAATATACAAGAGTCTGTGGACAAGTTTAACTATCTGCCAAGTTGTTCCTCAGTGAGGGCAGAATAATTTGTAATAATGGAAACTACAGTGGTATGTTGATCTTATTGTGAATTCTTTTGTAGCTGTCTCCAAAATTTTATCTACCTATCTGCTTTAATTAACCATCTCAAAAGAGATTTCCTGGGTAAATGAAGGACAAATAAAAATTAAAATAAAACCTGATATGTACTACCATAATATGACACATAGCCCAACAGGAAACCCTCGATTTACTCCCAGAAGCTTCCATTGAGCTATCCAAAAGTGTACTGGTGTAGAGTTGTTTTGTTGGATTTTATTTAATACATCATATAAAGGTGTGGGTAAATGTGACCTAAATGATTTCTGGAATGAACATTTCTGTGAACATTATGGCTTTGTCTGAAGTCTAAAGTATATTGTCTTTTTTTTTTTTTAAGTAGACAAATGATCCAGTACCTATTTGTTGGCATTTTGCAATTCATTCCTATTAAATCTGTGGTATAAATAAATATGTGTATAACATACACTTGAGGTTGTTGAACCTGTCAGCATTTTCTGGGTCAGCACAGAGCTGAAAAAAATGTCAATCAAATGCTGCAAGCACAGCAAGTACTGTACATCATGTTCTACAGGGATAGCAAGGACCTAATAATTATGCTTGAAATGCCAGTAGCCTCATCTGTAAATTGGTGCAGATAATCACAAATGAGTGTTTCAAAAATAAGCACCAAGACTCGAATTCATGTGGAGATATTGGCCAAAAAATCCTATATGTTTATATTTTCATCTCAAAATAAATGGTAAATGATTTTCCCAATTACAAAAACTAGTGTTTAAGATAGTGTCTAGCTTTTGAACAAATTGCCCCATTGGTTGGTGTAAGTATTGTCTGTCTGATGTTGTGCTTGGGCCCCAGATGGAGAACACGATCAAGCAGTCAGAGAACGACCTGAACAAGCTGCTGGAGTCTACGCGACGCCTTCACGAGGAGTACAAGCCCCTGAAGGAGCATGTGGACGCCTTGAGGATGACCCTTGGCCTGCAAAGGCTGCCAGACCTGTGCGAAGAGGAGGAGAAGCTCTCGCTGGAGTAAGAGCACAAAAGCTTTCCTTTACCTAAACCCCACCTGGCCCGAGTAGCCATTCATCTTCATTTCCAAACTGGCACTTTAAAATGTAGCCATTTTCCTAGATTTTCCTCTGTCATCCATCAGTGTCAAAACAAGGCACATTATTACCGGCTTTATTTCTGGCTGACAGTGGGCACACATTGAAACATGACTGTCACTGTAGTCCGGTTATTTGTAATCATCCTGCCTGTGATGTGGTCTTTGTTTGTGAAATGTTTTTGGATCCCCCATAATCAACAGCATTTTCAGATTAACAGATATTACTATAATATAGAAACTGTTACAACTGGAGTTAGTGTTTTTGTTTGCTGATATATTTCATAATTCACAAGTTGTGTTTCTGAAAATAGTTTGAGAACTATTCCTGATAATTTTTTTTGCCCCATGCTGCTGGTATTCTTTTTAGAATATGCATTTCTGTTTACACTTGTGAAAGAGATCAAGTTCAAGTGGACTTCCTCTGTAAAATCACAGCTTTCTGTATAGAAGTGCTGTGCTTTTCACCATCGGTTAACCCTCTCTGGCATCTGATTTGTCCAGTTACTTCGAGAAGCAGAAAGCAGAGTGGCAGACAGAACCTCAGGAGCCCCCTATACCAGAGTCTCTGGCAGCAGCCGCCGCCGCTGCTCAGCAACTCCAGGTTGCCCGGAAACAAGATGCCCGACAGACTGCCACATTCCGACAGCAGCCTCCACCAATGAAGGTGAGTGGCTGTTGTGTGCACAACATGAGGGCAAACCAACAGCTAGAGCAGCGGTTCTTAAACTGGGGGATGCGACCCCTCAGGGGGTCGCCAAAAAAATGGGAGGGGTCGCAAGATGATTTTCTGTATGAATGTATTAAACAAGTTTTTTAAAAAATTAAAGTTTTTAAATTTTAAATCTATTGTTTTTTTTTAATTATTCAGTAGCCTAGATGCACATTTGAGAGTGTTTCCATACTGTTCCTCCGAGAGAAAGAAACGGACCGGTGTTCTGCCATTTTTTGCGTCCTTATCAGATTTTGCTACTGGTCGCAGGAATATATAACGTAGGCTATAAACTATTTCTAGCTTGTCAAAAAATGCTACTGGAAGGCAGCAACTTTCACATGATTTTGACATGTTATAGAAACAGTAACGTTAGCGACAGGAAGCACATTTTGATAAGTCAAACGTTAGTAAAGTCAGTGTAAGATAGCTAAATTGTGTAAATTGTCAAAGTAACTGTATTTGCCTATTTGCAAATGGATCTTGTCAGAAAATGCTACCGACGTGATGTTATACTTATATTTAAAATATCTAAAATGACCTTAGAAGGCAATTATACCACCATAAAACGACTGGTAGCATATTTCGATAGTGTAGACACTCATCAGAAAATGCAACCAGTGTTTTAGCTATATAGAGGATTCTGCTTTCCATTTTATGCTGTGGTTAACACTTGAGGGAGGTTAGCCATGACAGTATGCTGTCAAATCAGTGGGTTGGGAAAGAAGGGGGTCGCGAGACTTGACCAATGTTTTTTGGGGGGTCGCCAGACAAAAAGTTTAAGAACCGCTGAGCTAGAGGATAAATCGGCAGAGTAGTGTGACTCAAGCAATGTTACATGTCTCATTAAACGTGGAGTTGAATTCCCGTTTTTCAACAAAAGAAAAGGTAATCTTTGGGGACACAAAGAAATTTCTTGAGTGAGTTATGTTTTTGCTGATACTGTTGTACATTTTGTGATACTAAAACTGGCTGGCCCAATGAGTCTGTCCTGTATGCTGTGTTGTTCACCCCAGTGCCTTTTCCAGTGAAAAATGGGTTTCTTGGCTACTTAGGGGTTGTGGAATTTAGCTAAAATGCTGAGTGGCACAATTTGATTAATGCCAGTCTTCTGCTGGAGTCATTATGTGTGGGCCAGAATTTCATTGTGGAGAAGAAAATTACCGGAAGGTTCTTAAAAGGCCCAGGGAGTGTGGTGCCTTCAGGACATCTAATGTAATTAAGCTGCTTTTCAAAAAGAAGCACTTAAGCATAACGGCATTACCAGAGGTGTGGGTTTGTTAGGCAATTGTCCTTATCCAGGACAACCTACAAATTTATACTGTATCTCATTTCTTTGTAGCTATTAAGGCTAAATATCTTAGGGATTTAAGGCCACATGCCATTGTCCACAGCACTCAAACAGATGATTGATACTCTACATAGACCCTCCCACAAGTGGCTGAGTAGAATCTGAAATTTTTGAGGCAAACTGATATTCTGAAGAGAAGTGTAATCTTGCACTCTGTTGGGTTATTGGATAAGAGGCCTTTTACTAGTATTGAATAATTTCCAAGGTGAGTAACTTTATTTAAGGAAAAGACAAAGGTATGGGTTCTACCATGTGGACCATGTACTTTTGTGCTGGACAGCAACAGGGTGAATTCCTTTAAAAGAATTCAGATGGATAGGTTGTTGAAATGGTATGAACTGTTAATCAGCTTTTGCATATTTACAACTGGGACCATCTCAATAACAAAAGGATGCTAATCTGTTTGACTCCATTGTCAAATAGCCAGTTTGCTTCAAGACAGTGACTTCCTAATTCAGATGATGCTTTGACAAATTAGCATTTTTAGTTTGTTTGAGTGACAGGCACTTACCAACACAGTCCGGACAGGTTCTTTCACTGAGAAGAACAAAAGGACCACAACACTAGGGGGTTGATTTTTAAATTGGTCCTTGGTTGGTTGCTTCCTTCCAGCAGAAAAAGGCACATTGAAATGCCTGAGGAATCTGGATAAATGTGTCTCATTTTCCCAATGTTTCACTCCCACCAACAAGTTCTGAGAGTCATTTCAGGAGTCATTGGCTTGATGTAGACTGGTCATTATTGGCAGGTTCTTGTTTCTGTCTGGAAGGTAACGGTGTGTATAGTGTGAAATCATTCCACCAATATAGAGACATATGCAATGTATAGCATAGTAGGTCCTTGGGCTCAAGGTCAGTGGGCTCATTATTGGAACTTAAAACAGCTCCGATGGTGAGCCTCTACTGCTAACTCCTATATTTAAGTGTGATATAAGTAGCAGTGCTCTGCTGGGATTTTTTCACAAAACCTTTAATAAGGTTTAATAACACAAGTAACTGACAAAAATTCTCAACTTTTTTTAGGCTTGTCTATCTTGTCACCAACAAATCCATCGCAACGCACCGATATGTCCCCTGTGCAAAGCCAAAAGTCGTTCGAGGAATCCCAAGAAACCAAAGAGGAAGCCAGACGAATAAAGTGGGACTGAAGTGGCCACTGGTTTGTGAAATAGGACAGCTCTTTTTCCTTTATCATGCCATACATTCATATATGATGGAAGCACAAACCTGAAAGTGTAATTTAAGGAAAAGGGAATGGCTTTATAACAGTGCTAACATTTCGGCTTTGAGAGACACATTCAGGTTTGGTTTGGTTCAGAAGCGCACCCAGGGAGGTACTATGAATAAATATTATCCAGGGGAAGTCATTGAATGTACCAGGCAGTGAAACCAGCCGTCTTATGCTTTTTGAGTGGGTGTGTGCTTTGAGTGTCCAATGAAACAGTTCCACAGGAGTTTTGTTTTGAAATGATTGCTAACAATTTCTCAGAAAAGCTGAATTTAATTCCAAGTTCCAGTTGAACATGAGTGTGGCATGATCATAAATTTAATGCAGACTGCTCATACTATTTCAGAGAACAACCCTTGGTTGACAAATGTTGATTGAATTTTTATTGGCATTAATAACTGAACCAAGGTAAGACTCCTGAAGGATAAAACACATACAAATACAATAAGCAGGGCAAAAACCCCCAATTTATAAGTTCTTTTCTGTTATTTACTAATGTTATAATTGGTTGAGAGCATCGTACTCAGTGTTTAATTGTAAAGGGGCCATTGACTATATACCATAGGTATAGTTGGTTATATGTAATATGAATACCTTACAATGAGAAATTCTTCTCTGAAATGCCAAATACATTTAACCACGCCTAGAGCCATTCCTTTCTGACATTTACAGTGCATATTGTGTCAGTGTGATCCTGGTCACCCATCTCTTCACAGGATATGCAATTACTATTGAAATACCTTTTGCCCAGATAGAACTCCTTGACACATTTTAGTAAGTTAATGGCAAGTTATTCTTCCTGATTTACATTACATGATCTTCATGTTTTGGTATGGTCAATCTTTGTATGTCAACATCCCTCTGGGTCACTAATTTACTTTTTTTTTCAGAATATTAGACACACCATTAATTTAATTTTGAAATAAACCATGTACTACTGCTTTTTAATGAGTGTGCCTTCAATGTGGTCTTGTACTTTTTTCATTGAAGGAGGACATGGGGGATATTAAATGGTCTGTAGGTTAGAGGTTTAGTGGCATAGCTTTAGAGATCATTAATTTGGGAGGTTTTCAGTAACACTATCCAACACAGAATTCCCATTGGTCATATATCTTGTCAATTTTAATGTTTTAAAGTTTGTTTTAAAGTTTATACTGATACATAAAATGTGTGTTTAAAATTTATGTGTGTGGTAAGCATTGTTTGTGAATTAAAAAGGGAAGTGATGTTGCTCCATAACATATTTAAACTGTAATTATTTTGTTTAAATATGTACCGAAATTGAACTGAACACCTCTACCTTAGCCTACTCAAACATTATGAGGGCAGCTTGGTTTTGTTCATATTATTTAATATAGCTGTATGTAAAATTTGTATCTTTATTCATTTTTTAATTATTTCGGATTTTTTTCTTTTAATTAGATAATCCATATGTGAATGATGTCAGCTCTGATTCTGGCCACAGTTTGTCCAATAAAGTTAATGGGCCAAAGGGTGGCAGCAAACTAAATGATTATTTGAATTGTGTAATGTCTCATTTGCATGGGAAATGAATAAACCTGAGGTTTATGAGTTGGGACATATTAGTGGTTGTATTATATCCATTATAACCATTAATATTTAATTGGTCATATATACACACACACACACACACACACACACAAGCTCTTTCAGGCTTCCTGCAGGA